>CAWUFW010001043.1:0-745000 GCA_963921515.1 Calotriton arnoldi
ACAGACATACTTCGTATAATGGGAGAAATAGGAGACACAAGAGACATTGACTTGCTTCTTACATTAGACGTTGAACAGCTTTACACTAACATACCACAAAGGGCAACACTCACCGTTATAGAGACAGCATTGAATCAGATTGAGTGGTCATCACCAACACCCGTGACTTTTGTCATGCAGTGTGCCACTCTTGCTTTAACTGAAAAAAATTTCGAATTCAAGAACCAACTATTCCATCAGGCTCAAGGTACTTCTATGGGGAGTACCTTCGCTCCGAGTGTAGCCTGCCTCTATATGGCAGCATTTGAGGAGGAAGTAATCTACCATCAGAGTAACCCCTACCTACAACACTTGAGCCTGTGGAAAAGATATATCGATGACATCCTGGTCTTCTGGAGGGGTGACCTGAATACCTGCGAGGAATTTTGTAATTGGGTTAATACGAAGAATGAATACCTAAGGTTTACTAGGTCTATTTCAGCCACTAGCATACCGTTCCTTGACCTTAAGATTAGCATCCTAGAGGGACATCTTCAAACTTCCCTGTATAAAAAACCTACAGATAGGAACAGCTTGCTATCTTATAATAGCCATCACCCACGAGCATTGAAGGACAACTTGCCATTTGGGCAATTTCTCCGTATCAGGCGAAATTGCAGTGATGTCAAAGATTACAAGATTGAGGCGGATTCACTGAGGAATAACCTGATTGAGAGACATTACCCTCCACGTAAAATTGAGAAATCCTTAAAGAAAGCAAGGAATAACAACAGAGAGGCCTTGCTAGAAGTAATACAAAAAGAACCCAGTGACATCTTAACATGTGTGACTTCATTCACACCAGGTTCTAACCGACTAAAGAAAATCATAAACAAACACTGGAATATCCTGAACACAGGATCTCTTGAGATCTCTAAACCAAGGTTCGCTTTTAAACGCACAAGCAACTTAAAAGATATGCTGGTACATACACGACCCAAGTCATCCAACAGAAGCAAGCAAAGAACCTTATGGAACCTCCCACCGGTTCAGGGCCACTATCCCTGTGGCTCTTGTGCAGCATGTCCTCAAACTAAACATACCAAAGAGATAACGTTAACAGATACCTTCACTTGGAAGATATACACCCACACTAACTGCAACACATCTCAATGCATTTATTTACTGACTTGCCCTTGCGATAAAAAATATGTGGGTATGACCATGCGGCCTGTAAAAACAGGATTTCTGAACATAAAAGCAACATTCGTTGCCTGAAAACCACTACAAAACTCTACACACATTTCAAGGAACAAAATCATACCCCGGAGAGTTTACACTGGCTAATTCTGGAGGCACACCCGCGCATCACGCAGGCAGCTCTATTCAAGATAGAGCAACGATGGGTGCATCGACTAGGGCTAGACCATCTGGGGTTAAACGATGACATACCTTGGAGTTCTTTGTTTTAACGTAATATTCAACAATAAATTGAATTAGCCACATCATTATAATGATAACATCAGCTCATTCAGCAATATGTCAATGGAAATGATATACCAAGCATACCTGCTCTCCAAGTCGATATTGGAATAGATTGGATCTATTAGTTTACTATGTACCATTAGCCACTCTAAGATGGCCGACATGCATTTACTGCCTTCACTATTCTGGGAGGGTACACGTTATGATATAATTATAACCACACGCGGGGGTCTGTGCATGAATAAGCTCACCGGTTATCCTTCGCGTGGTTTCCTGTTCCACTAGGCTATTTTTACATGTTTAGATCCCAGTAGTTAACTTGGGAGATTCCTCCCACACCTTTACATGTAACCGTTCCAAGATGGCCGACACTCTAACAGGATGCTCAACTCACTTTTGAGTAAGTCACATGACATGCCATGGCAGCAGCTGGGGCCGATTAGCTTCCCGCCAGTCCTTAATGAGGCTCCATTTGGAGCATAAGAAGGGAGCTCTTCTGACCGTTCAGCACCATCCCGGTTGCAGCACGAAGGGGTAGGTGTTTAGCGCGGCTTCTAGTGGAAGCGGGTGAGTATTATCTAAACTCTACAAGTTGCCTGCACTCTACAGCGACTGAGTACAGGTAAGCGACTGGATTGTTGACAGTGGGGTTTGTGGATGCATGGTTACTGTGCCTGCCCCTCTTGGACCCGTTATGGACTCTTATCTTTGTGGGCCCCGCATGGGGCGTGGATGTGTGCGGTTGTCTGTCACACACGAGATCAGGGACAGCACCGCAGCACTTACTTCGGTTTTCTCGGTGGGACTTTTGCCCGCATCATTCCCCGCACCTTGTGCCGGATCTTGGGAAACTGGCCAGTGGCATGTTCTGTGACCATCCCTACGTACTGCCAGCTTGCTTGCCTTACCCGCTACTGTTGCAACGAGATGGGCTGACTAAGTGTGTTTGGTCAATACATTTTTAGATATATATAAACCTTCCTTGAGGTTTAACCCCCTCCTTCTGTTTCTGTTTTTGTTGTGTTTTTTACACCATGACTAGACATCCTACTACAGATGTCTGTATTTAGTGCTGTAACAGATGGGGCGTCATTCTGATACTTATTAGGTGAGTTGGAGATTGTTTACTTCATCACTCCCCACTTAAGCACCAATTACGATATACACCAGATATCACTTCATTACCTGGATACTTGTTCATTGCTGTCTTAATTTATTTTCATCTGTATGTTGCTACTCAAGTAATTTGTCATTTTAACTCGCGGTTTATGAATTATCATTCTTGTTACCACTCACATTGTGCCTTTTACTGAACAATTACAGGGGGCACCTCCCTCCCCCCTGTTTTCCTTGTTTCACAATGCGGTTTGCACCTTGTTGGGCAATCTACCTTTAGATTTATAACCAAGTGTTGTTTTCCATTATCCTTAAATGCAGGTTTGTCCCAGTACTAACAGGTAGTACCCTGTTTATCCTTATAGTAGTAGGCAATATCCTCACACTATTACAAGTTTTATTTTTAGCTATGGGGCATGTTGCACACCCCATTTCACTGTAGATAGTCATTTCTCACGGTCCTGAAGAAACGCCACAGGCGTGAAACATGTCGACCATCAAGGAGTAGAGCGCCTCTTGAACCCTGGTAGCTTGTTAGTCGCCTCTCCTCACTATTTTTAATCAAGTAGGGATCCATTTAGAATAAAATTTGCTCTCATAGGAATCCCCTCTTGTTTTATATTCACTTCTAGCACATCTACACTCACACTAGGTCCCTTACACCCACGGCACCCTTACGGCAGGAACAAAAGATCTCCGGCAAAGAGCCCCTCTATGGGTGCCCGTCGGGTATTGTAGCGCCGACCCGACGAGGAGCAGACCCATATGATGAAGCATGACACCTAGCTTGCTGGGTGTGTGAGGGCCTCAGTTCCAAAAGGAGGAATTCCCCTCCTTTTTGGGTGCCTGGGACACTACCTGCATACTGAGGAACTGCGTACCTCTTTTTGCGTTCACTCTGATAGGGCAAGTACGCTGGACCTCTTGATTAAGCCCTCTGTCCCCCCTTTTTGATAAACATTATACGCACGGAATCCCCGTGGGACATAATTGTTTAGGATACCAGGACGCCAGTGGCGATCTCTGGCCCATAATATTACTTCAGTAGGCGCAACATCCTTTCCAGAACAGGCCACCTGGTTAACTCCCCCATTATGGAGGAGAATCAGGGACTCAGTTTTGGGGAGGAGATGGCAGCAGAAATTCTAAGAACAACTCCATCCATCTTAGGCTCTGAAAATAATTCAGCCACAGATTCTACATCGGAGGATTGGGCATCATTGACTGCAATGAAGCGAGATTGGCTGAAGGTTACGCTACATGGGGCGATGATGACCGAATATCTTCGTGCCAACATCGCACCCAAAGGCCTTATGGTCAAAAACTTTCCGAGACTTTTTCTGGAAGATCAAATGTTCAAGAAAGAGTGGTCCCTGGTAGCATGGAAGTGCACCAGGGATTGGCTCATCTTGATCATCAACACAGCCAAGAGATTAGCAGACGCTCTCTTAATACGGATACAAATTGCTGAGGGATCTCTTAAAACCACCATCCAGATAACCCAATTTAAATCCAAACTTAATGAACTCAACAATGAGATAGCTGAACAAAAAGAGTATCTCATGAAACAAAAGGTAAACAAATTGCAGAAAGATATACAAAAATTCGAGAAAGAAAAAGTATATCCTTATTTGAGATCGGACTATACCTCTACAAATGACAGCTATTCCTCAGATGATAGCACAGAGAACACCAGAAGGGGTTCGTCTAGCAGTGATTCGAGCACAGGCAGTTGGGGAGAAAATAAACAGAGAAGAAGAAATCGTCCGAATTTTCCAAACTATAACATACCTAACTTTCAGGGCCCACCTCCACCATATTGGCCCTTCCCGATGTATCCTCAAGGCGCACCACAATTCTTCCCCTCTAGCAATCAGCCTTTTTTAGGCAGAGGTTGGGGCAGAGGAAAAGGGCGCAACAGAAGAGGCGGGCAGAAAACGGTCCAATGGCTAGACAACCAGCAGAGCTCAATGGACACACGGAGCAAAACACAGAACAAAAAACCTTAGTGGTTAATCTATCACACCGCGGGTTATCTGAGACCGACGTCAAAGTCCTAGAGAAAGGACTTGGTTTCGTCCCCACTCCGAAAATGGATAAATTCAGAGATCTCAGTGAGATACAGAATTTTTTTAGAAAGATCCGTCTGAGGGCATTTTTTCAGGACAAACCTTCGCCTGTCCAACAAGATTCTGGGTTAAGAAATCCATCCACCTTTACCCCTAATAGCAGCATGGTGCCAGTAGAAGTTCTAACATTTGAACAAGCTGTTCTTAAAGAACTCCAAAATACAAGTTGTGTACTCCCCTTCAACAATTTATCGAAAGATGAAAGACTGGCGGCCAAGTCTCTCGCCGATGACGTCAGTATCACTATTAAACAAGCAGATAAAGGTGGTGCTACTGTCATACAATCCACAACGGATTATGAACAGGAATGCCACCGTCAATTGAACAACAAGAAATTCTATACTCCCATCACGGTGAATCCAACAACTAGACTGACCACGGAGATAGCAACCATGGTCTTTGAGGCAGAAACTAATGGATGGTTGAGTAAGAGAGAAGCTGACTTCCTCATTACTAAGGAACCACGCACTCCCTACTTCTACACCCTCCCGAAAATCCATAAGGGCACGACACCCATTCCGGGGAGACCTATTGTCTCAGGAATAGGTTCCATTCTTGAACCCCTTTCCATTTTTTGTGATCACTTTCTCCAACCCTTGGTGAAACAAACCCCGTCATACGTGAGGGATACGACAGACATACTTCGTATAATGGGAGAAATAGGAGACACAAGAGACATTGACTTGCTTCTTACATTAGACGTTGAACAGCTTTACACTAACATACCACAAAGGGCAACACTCACCGTTATAGAGACAGCATTGAATCAGATTGAGTGGTCATCACCAACACCCGTGACTTTTGTCATGCAGTGTGCCACTCTTGCTTTAACTGAAAAAAATTTCGAATTCAAGAACCAACTATTCCATCAGGCTCAAGGTACTTCTATGGGGAGTACCTTCGCTCCGAGTGTAGCCTGCCTCTATATGGCAGCATTTGAGGAGGAAGTAATCTACCATCAGAGTAACCCCTACCTACAACACTTGAGCCTGTGGAAAAGATATATCGATGACATCCTGGTCTTCTGGAGGGGTGACCTGAATACCTGCGAGGAATTTTGTAATTGGGTTAATACGAAGAATGAATACCTAAGGTTTACTAGGTCTATTTCAGCCACTAGCATACCGTTCTTTGACCTTAAGATTAGCATCCTTGAGGGACATCTTCAAACTTCCCTGTATAAAAAACCTACAGATAGGAACAGCTTGCTATCTTATAATAGCCATCACCCACGAGCATTGAAGGACAACTTGCCATTTGGGCAATTTCTCCGTATCAGGCAAAATTGCAGTGATGTCAAAGATTACAAGATTGAGGCGGATTCACTGAGGAATAACCTGATTGAGAGACATTACCCTCCACGTAAAATTGAGAAATCCTTAAAGAAAGCAAGGAATAACAACAGAGAGGCCTTGCTAGAAGTAATACAAAAAGAACCCAGTGACATCTTAACATGTGTGACTTCATTCACACCAGGTTCTAACCGACTAAAGAAAATCATAAACAAACACTGGAATATCCTGAACACAGGATCTCTTGAGATCTCTAAACCAAGGTTCGCTTTTAAACGCACAAGCAACTTAAAAGATATGCTGGTACATACACGACCCAAGTCATCCAACAGAAGCAAGCAAAGAACCTTAAGGAACCTCCCACCGGTTCAGGGCCACTATCCCTGTGGCTCTTGTGCAGCATGTCCTCAAACTAAACATACCAAAGAGATAACGTTAACAGATACCTTCACTTGGAAGATATACACCCACACTAACTGCAACACATCTCAATGCATTTATTTACTGACTTGCCCTTGCGATAAAAAATATGTGGGTATGACCATGCGGCCTGTAAAAAACAGGATTTCTGAACATAAAAGCAACATTCGTTGCCTGAAAACCACTACAAAACTCTACACACATTTCAAGGAACAAAATCATACCCCGGAGAGTTTACACTGGCTAATTCTGGAGGCACACCCGCGCATCACGCAGGCAGCTCTATTCAAGATAGAGCAACGATGGGTGCATCGACTAGGGCTAGACCATCTGGGGTTAAACGATGACATACCTTGGAGTTCTTTGTTTTAACGTAATATTCAACAATAAACTGAATTAGCCACATCATTATAATTATAACATCAGCTCATTCAGCAATATGTCAATGGAAATGATATACCAAGCATACCTGCTCTCCAAGTCGATATTGGAATAGATTGGATCTATTAGTTTACTATGTACCATTAGCCACTCTAAGATGGCCGACATGCATTTACTGCCTTCACTATTCTGGAAGGGTACACGTTATGATATAATTATAACCACACGCGGGGGTCTGTGCATGAATAAGCTCACCGGTTATCCTTCGCGTGGTTTCCTGTTCCACTAGGCTATTTTTACATGTTTAGATCCCAGTAGTTAACTTGGGAGATCCCTCCCACACCTTTACATGTAACCGTTCCAAGATGGCCGACACTCTAACAGGATGCTCAACTCACTTTTGAGTAAGTCACATGACATGCCATGGCAGCAGCTGGGGCCGATTAGCTTCCCGCCAGTCCTTAATGAGGCTCCATTTGGAGCATAAGAAGGGAGCTCTTCTGACCGTTCAGCACCATCCCGGTTGCATCACGAAGGGGTAGGTGTTTAGCGCGGCTTCTAGTGGAAGCGGGTGAGTATTATCTAAACTCTACAAGTTGCCTGCACTCTACAGCGACTGAGTACAGGTAAGCGACTGGATTGTTGACAGTGGGGTTTGTGGATGCATGGTTACTGTGCCTGCCCCTCTTGGACCCGTTATGGACTCTTATCTTTGTGGGCCCCGCATGGGGCGTGGATGTGTGCGGTTGTCTGTCACACACGAGATCAGGGACAGCACCGCAGCACTTACTTCGGTTTTCTCGGTGGGACTTTTGCCCGCATCATTCCCCGCACCTTGTGCCGGATCTTGGGAAACTGGCCAGTGGCATGTTCTGTGACCATCCCTACGTACTGCCAGCTCGCTTGCCTTACCCGCTACTGTTGCAACGAGATGGGCTGACTAAGTGTGTTTGGTCAATACATTTTTAGATATATATAAACCTTCCTTGAGGTTTAACCCCCTCCTTCTGTTTCTGTTTTTGTTGTGTTTTTTACACCATGACTAGACATCCTACTACAGATGTCTGTATTTAGTGCTGTAACAGATGGGGCGTCATTCTGATACTTATTAGGTGAGTTGGAGATTGTTTACTTCATCACTCCCCACTTAAGCACCAATTACGATATACACCAGATATCACTTCATTACCTGGATACTTGTTCATTGCTGTCTTAATTTATTTTCATCTGTATGTTGCTACTCAAGTAATTTGTAATTTTAACTCGCGGTTTATTTCATTTCATTTCATTTCATCTTTATTCGATTTGAACACAAATCATAAAAGAGTGAGCACAATAAATCATACATAAAACTTTTCCTAAAACATTTCATCCAACTCCTACATAGGTATAAATACTATTTACATCAGTTTAATACAGACACGAGGGAGCCCATCGAATAAATAATATCAATCTAAAACTAGGATATTAAACTACAGTCCCCTCTTGTGATTCTTGATTTCAAAGCACTTCTTAAAAAATTTACCACAGAAAAAAGTGTAAAAACATCCGTTGCTAGTTTTAAAAACAACAGTGCTACCCGTGCCTGTCTGAATCTAGCCTTCCTCAACAGACTCTTCAAAAACCTTTTTCTTTGGTAACCATAGTAAGGGCAGAGGAGCACGAAGTGGAGGGTGTCCTGTGGAGACCTATCGTCGCAGCCACAGGGCCCTCTGTCTTCGTGTTTTAAAATAAAACCAGATGGTACCGCCAAAAGGTGGTGAAAAAGGTTTAATCTAAAACGCGAAATTAAAAATCTATCATGCGCACCCAGGATCATTGTCAAATACGGTTCAATACCCAGGGAGGTTTTAGTTAGAACATGGTCTCTCACTGTCTGTTTAGCCAGTTCAACCTCTTCTCGTTGTGCTAAAGCAAATTTAATATATAAAGCTTTAATATCAACCTTATCCTTACACCTTATTGAGTCCGGTTTAATAAACAGATCAGGTCGTCCCAGCATGTAAAAGGAGTCCCGAACATATTTTACCCAGGGAATTTTCAAAGCATGATCTAGTGAGAGGCAATCTTTCATAACCAACATTGTCAACTCGCGGTTTATGAATTATCATTCTTGTTACCGCTCACATTGTGCCTTTTACTGAACAATTACAGGGGGCACCTCCCTCCCCCCCTGTTTTCCTTGTTTCACAATGCGGTTTGCACCTTGTTGGGCAATCTACCTTTAGATTTATAACCAAGTGTTGTTTTCCATTATCCTTAAATGCAGGTTTGTCCCAGTACTAACAGGTAGTACCCTGTTTATCCTTATAGTAGTAGGCAATATCCTCACACTATTACAAGTTTTATTTTTAGCTATGGGGCATGTTACACACCCCATTTCACTGTAGATAGTCATTTCTCACGGTCCTGAAGAAACGCCACAGGCGTGAAACATATCGACCATCAAGGAGTAGAGCGCCTCTTGAACCCTGGTAGCTTGTTAGTCGCCTCTCCTCACTATTTTTAATCAAGTAGGGATCCATTTAGAATAAAATTTGCTCTCATAGGAATCCCTCTTGTTTTATATTCACTTCTAGCACATCTACACTCACACTAGGTCCCTTACACCCACGGCACCCTTACGGCAGGAACAAAAGATCTCCGGCAAAGAGCCCTCTATGGGTGCCCGTCGGGTATTGTAGCGCCGACCCGACGAGGAGCAGACCCATATGATGAAGCATGACACCTAGCTTGCTGGGTGTGTGAGGGCCTCAGTTCCAAAAGGAGGAATTCCCCTCCTTTTTTGGGTGCCTGGGACACTACCTGCATACTGAGGAACTGCGTACCTCTTTTTTGCGTTCACATGTCATACACATACACAACCTGGAAATGTGACCATGACACATGCTCCAAAATGAAAAGTTGCACACCACAGTGGTCAGGTGCACAACACACAAAGGACCCTGTCCCCATGAACACGTGCCCAGCCTGGGTGTGTCTGCCCCCAAATGCCACCCCAAAAACCACATGTTTACCCCCATACACAGATAAGGTTATGCTGCCACACATGCCTTAGATACAGTGTGGACTGGGTGTGGTGTTGTAGGTGTGCCCCTGAGTCCCTGGAAAGTATATGTGGCTGGCATAGGTTCACCAGTGACCAGCATGGTGACATATGCATGTGACCTGTCCAGGGACGCGTTGTAGAGCAATGGACCGATCGGTGTGCCCGTCCGGCCCATTGCATATGATGTGTGCGGGTACGCGTTGTACAGCAATGGACCGATCGGTGTGCCCGGCCGGCCCATTGCATCTGTTGTATCCCGAAATACGCGTTGAACAGCAATGGACCGATCGGTGTGCCCGTCCGGCCCATTGCATATGATGTGTGCTGGTGCGCGTTGTATCCCGAGTACGCGTTGTAGAGCAATGGACCGATCGGTGTGCCCGGCCGGCCCATTGCATTGTATGTGAGCGGTAGCGTTGTACAGCAATGGACCGATCGGTGTGCCCGGCCGGCCCATTGCATCTGTTGTATCCCGAAATACGCGTTGAACAGCAATGGACCGATCGGTGTGCCCGGCCGGCCCATTGCATCTGTTGTATCCCGAAATACGCGTTGAACAGCAATGGACCGATCGGTGTGCCCGGCCGGCCCATTGCATATGATGTGTGCGGATACGCGTTGTATCCCGAGTGCAGCGTTGTGGAGCAATGGACCGATCGGTGTGCCCAGCCGGCCCATTGCATTGTATGTGGCAGTGCAGCGTTGTACAGCAATGGACCGATCGGTGTGCCCGGCCGGCCCATTGCATCTGTTGTATCCCGAAATACAGCGTTGAACAGCAATGAACCGATCGGTGTGCCCGGCCGGCCCATTGCATCTGTTGTATCCCGAAATACGTGTTGAACAGCAATGGACCGATCGGTGTGCTCGGCCGGCCCATTGCATATGATGTGTCGCGGTACGCGTTGTATCCCAGGTGCAGCGTTGTAGAGCAATGGACCGATCGGTGTGCCCGGCCGGCCCATTGCATTGTATGTGAGCGGGTACGCGTTGTACAGCAATGGACCGATCGGTGTGCCCGGCCGGCCCATTGCATCTGTTGTATCCCGAAATACGAGTTGAACACAATGGACCGATCGGTGTGCCCGGCCGGCCCATTGCATCTGTTGTATCACGAAATACGCGTTGAACAGCAATGGACCGATCGGTGTGCCCGGCCGGCCCATTGCATTTTATGTGGCGAGTGCGGCGTTGTACAGCAATGGACCGATCGGTGTGCCCGGCCGGCCCATTGCATTGCATGTGAGCGAGTGCAGCGTTGTACAGCAATGGACCGATCGGTGTGCCCGGCTGGCCCATTGCATATGATGTGTGCGGGTACGCGTTGTATCCCGGGTATGCGTTGTAGAGCAATGGACCGATCGGTGTGCCCGGCCGGCCCATTGCATTGTATGTGAGCGGGTACGCGTTGTACAGCAATGGACCGATCGGTGTGCCCGGCCGGCCCATTGCATATGATGTGTGCGGGTACGCGTTGTATCCCAAAATACGCGTTGTACAGCAGTGGACCGAACGGTGCGCACACATTGGCTGGGGCCTGGCATGGCAACGCACGCGTTTTCGAAGCGCCAACGAGTCTGATGCAGTGAATTCAGTTGGCCAGCCACAACAATGTTGCAAAATCATGGGTGTCATGAAGTTGAAGATTTGAAGGATGCTGTGGGCGTGTATTAGTGCTGCTATTCCATGGATTGGTCAGATTCAGAAGATGCAAACGACTTGGACCTATCACTTTGGACACATGGAACAGTATCTGCCTCTGCAGCACACATATAATGCTGGCTGTTCCCCTGAGAGCTCACTTGCCTGCACTACATGCTCCAGGACGACATCTGCCACCAACACTGCTGCTGTTTATGCATCCTCTGGCTCCTGCAATGGCACGTACTGTGGAGAGAGCCCCAGCCTTCAGCCTTGAGAACCAGGCCCTGCTGGACAGCCTTCTTCCACAGTACAGCAAGCTGTATGGGAAACCAGGGGAGCAGGTGAGCGTGCTGTCCACTGCCTCACTAATTGTGCATGTTGTCTGACTAGCAGGACTTTCAGTGTGCACACCACTGGTTAGCATGCCCACTGAGTAGTTGTCACACCCCAAAGTGTGTAGTTACATGCACTGAACTGGTACAGTGCAGTAACAGTGCATTCCAACTAGGTTTACTTCCCATGCAATGATACCATGTAGTGCAGTGGTTCCCAAACTGTGCGCCGCGGCACCCCGGTGCGCCATGATGAGAAGCCAGGGGCGCCGCGCCGCCGTGCACGATGTGGGAAATTGCAGGCATCTCGGAGCGTTTGAGGCGCGTTGTTGTTGTTGCTGCCCGCCGTGTTAGCTGCCCGCCGTGTTGTGCCGTGCCTCGTGGGACCCTCTTCACAAACAAATCGGTAAAGTACACCACTGCACACCGACGCTTTACTCACGGAAGGTAGCGGAGCTCCCGGCCCACTCAGTATGCAGAGGACAAGCAGTGGAACTGCGGTAACGAAGGTAAGTCAGAGGATATTCGATGTGAGTCACCCGCTTCTTCCTTACATCTATGTTCTCATTTAATTCTAACCAACTGAACAATAGCCACTACAGACACTTAACTCATATCTATGTATTCTTTAAGTGCTTGGCATGACTACTGAAAATTTTAGAGGATGAAGCTCAGTTTTCAATCTTGATTTCATTTAAAAACCATTGATGGCACGAAACCTCTGAGCCAATATAAAAGGATAGTCCAGACTCGCCTTCCTGTTGAACAGGATATGCGTAAATCACGTCAGACAATCCGAGCAGAAGCAACAATTGAAAGCACATAGATCCATAGCCTGCAGGCACTTTAAAACATGCACATCAAAATTATCTTGCATATGATTATATGAGGACCCCAGCCCAAGAATTCCCCAAACGCTTTCATGATATTCAGAATAAGGGTTCTCCTCCAGGCTTAAGTGCAAATCAGAGTTGAAATCTACAGTCAGCACAGTACCAGCTTTAGAGAAATATATTTTCAAATATTGTAATAACTTAAATAACCTAGTGATTGCCTTTACTGTACATAGTAGTAATTAATACAGACAATTACAAAAGCATCAATTGCTGTGTCATTTTTAAATCACTTTCCATTATCACTTTGTATGTGTCTTCTGCCGAAAGCTGCTTTGGCCATTACCATACTAGGGTCACCAAAGGGGCTGGCTCAATGAAAAATGACCTATATGCCTCCCTGTCCCACAGTTGTCAGGCATTTATTATAACCCTAAAAGATTTATTCCAATACCTGATCAGAGGTCCAGATTGGTCAATAGGTGCCACTACATGGCAACAAGATTGTCACGAGTCTCTTGTGTACAGAAACTAATCCAACAACACCTACAACCAGGGAAAACCAACATAAATTCCAATCTAGGATGGTTCACACCCACCTTGAGACAGAAATGTTGCAGAATGAATAAACAAATGAGGTTTCTCTTAAGATAAGAAAACAAAGAAGACATTCTAACAGTAGTTGCTGCTATAACAAAGGACTTTAAAATAAATACTTATATTGCGAAGACTAGGTACTATCATCGTTCATAGGCAATCCTTCATCATTTCCAGATATAGCGACTCCTGCAGATTGTGGAAATTCATTAATAATCACTTTTGATAACCAGGAGACCCAACAAAATTCTGTTTTCAGCTGATAGCAGGGCGCCTTATATTCTTAAACTTGTATACTGAAAAAGAATACAGTGCCCATCTCATTCTAGCACAGAAACTGTCTCCAACATTGCTGTAATCAAGGTGATTGGTGGGAAGCATACTTATGGTGCCTCATGTCCAAAGGCCTTCCTCCCCCGCGCACTTTTCAAATGCAAAACAGATTTCTGGTGTCATTTCCTAGTTCCTCTGTACAAATCATGCTTGGAGTCATTCGTAGTAACTGATTCATGGAGAGGGTCCATCCTATGTTTTCTCCATAAGAAATTATTGCGTTATTGAACACGGAAGCAAAAATCTTCACCTGCTTACTTTTGAAGGATCTTCAAGAGTGGTATGAGAAGAATTACTGGACTCTGGATTCTGCCCTGTTTACGGGACCTTGGTCAACCCGGTTGACTTGATGATGATGGTGCACAAATATACAGATTGCAAGTGCATTCCACTTCATGCCAGCTTTATTAACTTCATGGCTGCCTTCAACGGCTTTTGTAGAAATTTACACTGGTTGAAACCAAACAACGGGGATATTCCTCCAATTCTGTTTAGGACCATCATTTCTTTATTTCAGAATAAACAGGTTTGGATCAAATTAGGATAAGGCAATTATGTGTATCCTGGGATCCCCAATAATCGTTATTGCCCCTCTGTTACTAAGCCTATACACAGCTGACCTAACTTCTTATTTAAGTTCTGCTGTAACATTTCCTAAATTGTGCAGTACACAAATTCCTTTTTTTTCTGTATGTGGACTGCACCTACTTTTTGACTTTACTTCAGTTGGGCTTCACAGGGCCATAAACGTCCACGTCAACCGTGTGGTATGAGGTTTCTTTGGTTCCGCATTAGAAAATAGGCAGTAGTGAAGCACAACTAGTGTTCGTTAATAAGAGTATAAAAATAGGCTGGAAAGAGCCGAACATCTTCGAGAACAGTAGAATGGTACTTGTCCTCCTTAGAACGTTGGCATTTTAATGGGCTGTTGTGCAAGTGCAACTCCCAGCCCAGAATGAGGTCTAGGGAGTGGAGCCTGCGTACTTTACGCAGTGATAGCTCATGTTTGTTAGTGTAAAGCACTTAAATTAATAAAACCAATGAAAGCACTTATAACTTTAAAAACGTTAGCAGTTCAAAGGTCCTTTTTTGTGCAATAATATATCCCTGGCTTAGAACTAAGTAAATAAGATGATGATACTGTACTTAACTGAAAGGCTAAGCACCAGGCAACAGGAAGTACTCCCGAGGTCGGGCTTACATCCCCCCCCATCCCGCCCACCGGTAAAAAAATGGTGGGGAGCCACGGCCAACTGCCAATTTGGTCAAGGGAGCCACGGGTCAAAAAAGTTTGGGAACCACTGATGTAGTGACTGCTGGCAAACTGTTCATAGCCATTGTTGCACTGCCTGTGTACATCATATGCCCCTGTGATTGAGACATGTATATCCAACTGTGTGATGCACATATATGTTGCATGTGTAGTAATGGCCTTTTCACTTTGTCATCCTCACAGGTTGATGCCCACCAGAAGCAGGAAATCTGGCTGACCATCGCCCGGAAAGTAAGATCCGTGGGGGTCTACAGGCGCAGGATCCGCAACTGCCAGAAGAGGTGGCAGGACCTTCGTGGTTGGACCCGGAGGATCGCAAGGGTCCAGCTGAAGCTGTCGCCTCCTCGCAGGAGGGGCGGACACCGGACCCTGACCCCCCACATGCTCCAGATCCTGGCGGTGGTCTGCCCTGACCTGGATGGGCAGCTGAAGGACAGACAGCAGCAAGGAGGGGGTGAGTCCATGACTGCACTGTGCACTTTGTCTGACATGCTATGTGCCCTCCTCTGGCCTGGTTAAACTTCCACAGTACATCAGTCATGTGGTCCAGGACCCATGTCCCTCATTTGTGACATGCCCACTTCTCCTCTGATACGCATATGTGTGGCCCTTATAGTCAGGAAATTGTGTCATTTGGGGACTGTGTCATTGCATTTTGCTTTGCTGAAGGTGGGGGACAGCATTTGTTGCCGTGACTATGTTGTGCGATTCATGGGTGGGTCAATTGCTTACACAATGCCTAAGTTCTGACATGTAATCTGGGTGTAACTTTGATATGTGGTCCGCTTGCTGCTCTGACTCACCACATGTCCCTGGCGAATTTGGCACACACCCATGCTGCTGGTGGGAACAATGTTTGGGCCTCAGGAGTATGTGTATCCAGTGTGTCACACATGCTTAGCCACCTGCCTACTGTCCAGGACTCATCCCTCTTACAGGTAGAGCTGGACAGTCATGCCTACTCCAGGGCATGCAATACACTCTGTACTCCCACGCCCGTGTATCATCTGGCATGTTGTGATCAGTGAAATGTACCCTCAGGTGTCTGCCTCTGTCTCATTGTGCTGTGTCTTCGTTGTCAGGACTACTGGTATGTTTATCGGTTAGGGCTCAGCATGCCATCGGAGATGTGACCAGGATAGACAATACTTCTGTGACTTATAGGTGTCTGATCACTTGACTGTGCACACAGGTGTTTGCGACTGTGACTTTCAGGCAGCTGTATTGTCATTCACAGCACACTGTGAGGTGCTCATGTTCAGAGAGTTGTGTTTCATGTTGGTATGACGTGGACAAATAGTAGTACAGATGATGTGGTATTTGGGGGATGGACATGTGCACTTGTCAGTCACATAACTTGCATTCCCCATGCCCTCGGATTGTGACACAGTGCAGACTGTTGTTGGCTGGCTGCCATGGCCATGTGACTTGAGACAGTAATGTTTGACTTTGCACGCATTCCTGGGTCATGGCATTAAACTTCCTGAGACTGATCCTGCAGGGGAGTGACATGTGCAACATGCACCCCATTGTGGCATTGACTATCCGGACATGGGTGCATCATGGTGTCTGGTGCTGGTATGCATGACATGCATTTCTATTTAGACTCTGGCCATCCCTTTATCCGGACACCTGCACTGACTCAGTGGCAAGAGATGTGATGTGTGCATGTTCACATACTTCACCGTGTTCCCTGCAATGTCCAACAACTGTGTAGGTGGTGCATGTGTCCACACTGGGGTCTTACCATCAGACAGGCACCAGACAGATGGGTGCAAGGGCAGGAGGGGTGTGAGTCCCATGGTTGACCATCAGACTGACAATTGGCTTCCCGAATCTGTGTGAGGACTTTAGGCAATGTTCAACTAAGGATGCCAGGGCTTGCTCTGTAATGTGCTGTACTTACTGTGGTGTGTGCGGTCAGTGCAGGTGACTGATGTTTGTCTGTTTCCCTAATTGTTTGCAGATACATCCACGGCCACAGGAGGGGACAGCTCCACGGACCAGGAGGAGCAGCGGAGCCAGACTGGGTCAGCATCGGACGAGTGGTCAGAGGGACCCAGTGGCACGGAGGGCGAGGGGAGCCACACCGAGGAGTCCTCAGCACCATCCACCTCAGCTGAGGACCACAGCAGCTCGGAGGATGACTCCCTTGTGGAGGCGGGTCTCAGCAGCCACCAAAGGCCAGCTAGTCTGTCTGGCCCCGCCCCCACCACCACCACCACCACCACCGCCCTCCCATTGGCTCCCATTCCTGAGGTCCGTGGAGGCTCCCGTACTCGAGAGCATGTCTCCTTCGTGCCAGGCACCACACCCCCTGCCCCTGTGTCCCCTGCTGCCCTGAGTGAGGAGTCTGTGTACCTCCTTCGGCAGCTCCATGTAGGGCAGACAGCAATGCTCAGTGTCCTCCATGCACACACCACTCTGTTGACACAGCTGGTGTCGTTCATGGAGGGCATCTCGACGGGTATGTCTGCCCTACAGAGGAGCAATAAGTCCATGGACTCCTCCCTGACGGCAGCAGTGTCCCTCCTCCAACAGTCCCTCACCCCTCCCACCTCTGCCCCATCCACACTTCCTGCCCCCTACCTGTCCAAAGCACATGCACACCTGCACAGTCACCCAAACACACAGACACGAGCAGCACAGACACACCCAAGAGTAAGGCAAGACGTGCACACAAGCATCCTCAGGGGACTGATACCACAGACACAGGGGATGGGGAACACACACACACACACAGGCAACCACAGTCACTCCGCAATCCTCAAGATCCTCTCCCTCCAAGACCCCTTCCCTTGCCTCACCTGCAACCCCACCTGATCAGCAGCTCTTCCTCTGTGACCTCGGCCTCTTCCCCTCCCATCCCGCTGATCCAGCATACCGGGGAAGAGGAAGTCCACCCACACAGAGGGGAGTGCCCCTCGCCCCCGGACACCCTCCCCCAGGCGCAGGCAGAGTGAGCCCCCCACCCGCAAGTCCCCCGGTCCCAGAAGAGCAAGACCCCGCCACCGCCCTGCAAGTCAACCACCCAGTCTCTCACCTCCATCCCCCAGGCCACCACTCCACAGGTTCCACCGCCACACCCTGCCCCAGGTTCCCCACACACCGATACCGCATACCCAAACTGCTTAGGCCCTCCCCCTGCCACTTGCTCTTCCACCCCAAAACCAGACGCTCTGCCTGTTTGTGCCACTGGTGTGGAGACCGTGTCCCCCCTCTGTCCTGCCCAGCTCTTCTGCCCCCCCTTCCACTACCTTGGAGTCATGCACTGCGGTGGAGTCCACAACCACCCCGTCTGACTCGGGCACTGCATTGGGGACCCAGTCCACTCCATCTGACCAGCCCACTGCAGTGGTTGCAGCACCAACTCCATCTGACTTGAGCCCTGCGGTGGTGCCAGCCCCCCCTGAGTCAGACACCTCCACTGCAGTTGCTGGTGACACTCCTGCACCCACCTCCCCTTCACTGCCTCCTTCTGGCATCCCCTGATCCTGTCCCTGCGGTGCCTGGCCTGCCCCTCGTATGCCCCTCCAAGGGGGATGTCCTCTGTCCGTACCTGTGCAGGCAAGAAATTGTTGACAAGTTGTCACACATCTCCCTGTTGGGACTGTATATTTGGACTGGCCATTGGCCTTAGTTTATTTTGGACTTTTGATTTGAGTTGCACACTTGCTGAATAAAGCCTCTTTTTGTTTACTTGTGGTTAATCTTTGGAGGTACATGATGTAGATGTGTAGAATCATGCATTTGCTGTTGTAATAGTGTTCAGATCAGGTAAATGAAGTTTTGCTGTGATGGGCTCCATGTGGTCCATGGGATATGTGTCCTAATCTAGTCTGGATCTATAGCATCCTTTGTTGCAGTCTGAGGGTGTAATGGTCAGCATTTGACACAGGGATGTACGTTTAGCATTTGTAGATTACCATCTTTGTCCTACACTGATGCACATCTGGTGGGCTTACCACTGTCCAATGTTCCTAGTACCCTGACTGTGTGCCCGTCTCCAATGGACATGCAGTTTAGCACATCAAATTTGGAGGAGTCATCTGTGTACACAGTGCAAGTTGCTTGACACGTGTCTTGGGTGTATGCAGATGACTGACGTGACACTCCCTTGCCCAGGCTGATATGAGCAGAGCCTTCAGTGTGTTGTAATTGTTGACTCACTGACCGAGTGTTCTGCTGACATGTTTGAGTCATGCACAGACAAGGTTTGGCACAGCTGACCTTCCACAGGAGTGGAGTGCCCTCATGGCAGTGCGTGATTCCGTGATATAGGCTGTGCCCATGTTGTGTGTTGTGTAGGCATGTCTGTGCGTGTTCCCTTCTCCTTTTCCTACACAGGCTGTGTCCCTACGGATGTTCCTGTTTGTGATGCTTGCTGAGTTGTTCTGTTTTCATCCAGCATCTTGGACCTGGTTACTCCGGGATGTGGGTGCATGGCAAACTAATGTTCATGAGGTTGTCATCCCTAGTTGTCTTTGTTGTCAGGGCTGGGGAAGTGGGCAAACGCAGATGGGACACAGTCAGGATTCCTCTTGGCACTTGTTGGTTACACGAGTAATGTGATTTTCTGTTTGTGTATGCTTTCAGTGATTGTGACACGTTGTGTGTGTGACTGCTGCCACTCCTCAGGGTCAGAGCTGCAATGTTGGAAGTTGTCTATGTGTGTCCTTTGTGGGTCAGCTTGGCTTCTTCATTGGTGTGTGACTATGGCCAGGATCCCATTGTTTGGGGTGGATTTCACGTCATGCCCATGCACGGCATACTGTGCAGTGTGTCAGACATTCACAAGTATTGTTGCCTGGCCATGTGTGATGTGTTTCTGCACCTTATTTCCCCCCACCACCCCTGGGATTGTCATGGGTGCATGTGCAATGTCAGCAGTCCATGTGAGCTTCACTGCTGCACATTGGTGGAGTTCAAGGTGTGTGGCATTGAGTGTGTGCAAATGTGAGTTGTTGCACGGCTGGGGCACTACCTCCATATTT
The DNA here is from genome assembly GCA_963921515.1 of Calotriton arnoldi. Taxonomy (NCBI): domain Eukaryota; kingdom Metazoa; phylum Chordata; class Amphibia; order Caudata; family Salamandridae; genus Calotriton; species Calotriton arnoldi. The sequence goes on from CAWUFW010001043.1 coordinate 19,858, forward strand.
TCCTTGGCTGGCAGGCCATGCTGAGTGCTTTGTGCTTGTATAGGTGTGATGGTAGTTTGTTGCTCCGGACACATGGCTGTGGTTCAGTGTGGATGACATCTACCTTTGTCATCACAGTGTGATTGTAATGCAGGCTAGTGTCACCACAATGTGGGGTCCCTGGGGGGAGTGCTGTGGTGGTTCTGTCTCTTGCTGTGTTTGTTGCTGTTCCTACTAGCTTGTGTGACATGTGTAATTTGGGCTCCCTCTCATCTCACAATGCCTGTTTGCCCACATAGGGGAATCCAATCCATGAGTTACTTTTGTATGTGACTGTGTTGACATCTGTGTATTAGTGAATCTGGCCTCCTCAGGTGTTGTGTGTTTGCCTGGGGACACTGGCACACAACCCCCCTCACCTGTTGTGTATGATATGCAGTGTGAGTCTGCCTGTTTGTGCATTTGCACCACTGCATTGGCATATCTTTAGTTTGCCATTGGCTGTATGTTGTTTGTTGGCTATCCCCTGCTGGCCCTGGGACTGCTAGGTCATCAGTCAGCACATTGATCATGGTTAGTATGTCCCATTGCTGCCATGGTATGGTATTTGTTCACCTGACATCTGCAGTCTCCACAGGATATCTACATTTGTGTGTCCATTGGTGCAGATATGTGGGTCTGCATTAGGATGCTCACTTCTGTCATTGTGTTATTTGTGAATGTAGACAATGTGGGCCCCCATGGCTGATGTTTGTGTGCACATGGCCAGAACGATGTGTCATTGGCACTGCACTGCTTGCCTCACCCAATCTATGTTGCTATGGGACACAAGCACTACAATGCCACACTAGTGTTTGGTGTTGTGTGGCCAGGAATAATCCATGCAGTTTTGTTTTTGCAGCTTTTACCAGGACTACACTTACCTTTTGGGCACTGTGGTGATGGGGCTTTGGGCCCCATTGCCACACTGTTCAAAAAGTGCTTCAACTATGGAGCACACACTTACCTTTTGGGCACTGTGGTGATGGGGCTTTGGGCCCCATTGCCACACTGTTCATAAAGTGCTTCAGCTATGGAGCACACACTTACCTTTTGGGCACTGTGGTGATGGGGCTTTGGGCCCCATTGCCACACTGTTCATAAAGTGCTTCAGCTATGGAGCACACACTTACCTTTTGGGCACTGTGGTGATGGGGCTTTGGGCCCCATTGCCACACTGTTCAAAATGTGCTTCAGCTATGGAGCACACACTTACCTTTGGGCACTGTGGTGATGGGGCTTTGGGCCCCATTGCCACACTGTTCAAAAAGTGCTTCAGCTATGGAGCACACACTTACCTTTTGGGCACTGTGGTGATGGGGCTTTGGGCCCCATTGCCACAGTGGTCATGGTCTGCTTGCATTGTGTAGGCCACACACACAATGTGTGACACATGTGTTAGGGGGTCACATTGTATGTTCAATGTCATGTTCAGTGTTGTATGCATTTGACACAGACCACACACGCTTGTCATGGTGTTGGGGGTGGGATGTAATTTACAGAAAGTCCTTATGTGGGAGTATGCTAGTTGTGTCATGCATTACCCGTCCTATGAGTAGGGGTGGTTGTAGTGACAGGCATCCAGCACCCCATGAGTGGGGATGGTAGTAGTGGTAGGCATCCAGCCCCCCATGAGTGGGGATGGTAGTAGTGGTAGGCATCCAGCCCCCCATGAGTGGGGATGGTACTAGTGGTAGGCATCCAGCCCCCCATGAGTGGGGATGGTAGTAGTGGCAGGCATCCAGCCCCCCATGAGTGGGGATGGTAGTAGTGACAGCCATCCATCCCCCTAAGGGTGGGGATGGTAGTAGTGGCAGCCATCCAGCCCCCTATGGGTGGGGATGGCAGTAGTGGCAGGCATCCAGCCCCCCATGAGTGGGGATGGTAGTAGTGGTAGGCATCCAGCCCCCCCTGAGTAGGGGTGGTGGTGGTGACAGCATCCAGCCCCCCCTGAGTAGGGGTGGTGGTAGTGACAGGCATCCAGCCCCCCCTGAGTAGGGGTGGTGGTAGTGACAGGCATCCAGGCCCCCCTGGGTAGGGGTGGTAGTAGTGGCAGGCATTCATCCCCCTAAGGGTGGGTATGGTAGTAGTGACAGGCATCCAGCCCCCCTGGATAGGGGTGGTGGTAGTGGCAGGCATCCATCCCCTAAGGGTGGGTATGGTAGTAGTGGCAGGCATCCAGCCCCTAAGGGTGGGTATGGTAGTAGTGGTAGGCATCCAGCCCCCCCTGGATAGGGGTGGTGGTAGTGGCAGGCATCCATCCCCCTAAGGGCGGGTATGGTAGTAGTGGCAGGCATCCATCCCCCTAAGGGTGGGGATGGTAGTAGTTACAGGCATCCAGCCCCCCCTGGATAGGGGTGGTGGTAGTGGCAGGCATCCATCCCCTAAGGGTGGGTATGGTAGTAGTGGCAGGCATCCAGCCCCTAAGGGTGGGGATGGTAGTAGTGACAGGCATCCAGCCCCCCCTGGATAGGGGTGGTGGTAGTGGCAGGCATCCATCCCCCTAAGGGTGGGGATGGTAGTAGTGACAGGCATCCAGCCCCCCTGGATAGGGGTGGTGATAGTGGCAGGCATCCAGCCCCCCCTGAGTAGGGGTGGTGGTAGTGGCAGGCATCCAGCCCCCCTGGATAGGGGTGGTGGTAGTGGCAGGCATCCATCCCCCTAAGGGTGGGTATGGTAGTAGTGGCAGGCATCCAGCCCCTAAGGGTGGGTATGGTAGTAGTGACAGGCATCCAGCCCCCTGGATAGGGGTGGTGGTAGTGGCAGGCATCCATCCCCCTAAGGGTGGGTATGGTAGTAGTGGCAGGCATCCAGCCCCCTAAGGGTGGGGATGGTAGTAGTGACAGGCATCCAGCCCCCCCTGGATAGGGGTGGTGATAGTTGCAGGCATCCATCCCCCTAAGGGTGGGTATGGTAGTAGTGGCAGGCATCCAGCCCCCCATGAGTGGGGATGGTAGTAGTGGCAGGCATCCAGCTCCCTAAGGGTGGGGATGGTAGTAGTGACAGGCATCCAGCCCCCCCTGGATAGGGGTGGTGGTAGTTGCAGGCATCCATCCCCCTAAGGGTGGGGATGGTAGTAGTGACAGGCATCCAGCCCCCTGGATAGGGGTGGTGGTAGTTGCAGGCATCCATCCCCCTAAGGGTGGGTATGGTAGTAGTGACAGGCATCCAGCCCCCCCTGGATAGGGGTGGTGGTAGTGGCAGGCATCCAGCCCCCCCTGGATAGGGGTGGTGGTAGTGGCAGGCATCCATCCCCCTAAGGGGGGATATGGTAGTAGTGGCAGGCATCCAGCCCCCTACGGGTGGGTATGGTAGTAGTGGCAGGCATCCAGCCCCCCATGAGTGGGGATGGTAGTAGTGACAGCCATCCATCCCCCTAAGGATGGGTTTGGTAGTAGTGACAGGCATCCAGCCCACCCTGGATAGGGGTGGTGGTAGTGGCAGGCATCCATCCCCCCTAAGGGTGGGTATGGTAGTAGTGGCAGGCATCCAGCCCCCCCTGGATAGGGGTGGTGGTAGTGGCAGGCATCCATCCCCTAAGGGTGGGGATGGTAGTAGTGACAGGCATCCAGCCCCCCTGGATAGGGGTGGTGGTAGTGGCAGGCATCCAGCCCCCTGGATAGGGGTGGTGGTAGTGGCAGGCATCCAGCCCCCCTGAGTAGGGGTGGTGGTAGTGGCAGGCATCCAGCCCCCTGAGTAGGGGTGGTAGTAGTGGCAGGCATCCAGCCCCTATGGGTGTGTATGGCATTGGTGTTGGCCATCCCACCCCTATGGTTCTGCTGTTGCTAGTGTACGTTATTTGTGCATCCCTATGTGTGTGTGACATATTTCGTGTACGTGTGGTTTGTTTGTATTGTTGGTGTTTGACTTACCGTCTGCGCCGTACGCGTCCGTGCCGGTCCCGGTAATAGATGTAGAGTATAGGTAGGACCTGCGCAATGGGATTCATGCTTGGATCGTCTCGTTCGGGTTTCTCGTGTCTTCGAGTCGTACTCGTAGCAGGCTTGTTCGTCTAGTAGCCGTGGATCGCCTTGTGGCGCGAAACGGAGCTTATGTACGGCTCGCCCGGATGCTCAAACGTGCCGGACGTAGCGACGAGTTCGGCGCGTACGGAAGACGCATCGTACTAGTCCGGCCGGAAGGTGCTGTGTATTTGGTTCCGTGCGACTCGATTCGGCGTTTACGGATCCGGCTCGGGCGGGGAACAGGAGCTGGAATGGGTAAGTACGGCTCGCTCGGAATCTGGGCTGTTATGCGCACCGTACTCGTTCGTTCGGTAGAGTGTTCGAGTCGGTCGGAAAACACACGTTCGGCTGGTATTTTTTCCGGACGAATACTGTTAGGTGCGCTTCCGGCCGACATCGGAATCGACCCCTAAGTGTGCTAGGCTGCATCGAGTCTTACGCACATGGACTGACCAGGGATGTCGAAATGTGTCTGGAGCATACATGCAAAGAATTGTGTCTTACCTGACTGTACCATATGGGCCCTGGCAATGTCTGTTTGTGTTTGTTGATGTTATGAAAATGGAAATAAAAATAAAAAAAATTAAAAATAAATTTTAAAAAAACAACTCCGAACCACTGTCCATCAATAAACATGTTGCACAGTGTCTCTGGCTCCCAAAAATACACTTAGTATAATAATCAGTACTAGTGTCTGGTGCTCTTGGATTCAACGACTATGGATTCTGACCTGCTGCATGACCAGCATTTGTGAAATTGCAAACTCAGAAAAAGAAATTCATGGCCACATAAATCAAGACTGTGATCCTGTGAAACTGTGGCAATTCATTTCAAAGAGACTTATAATGATGCTACAAAACATGCTAACATTGGGACAATCTCATGAACCATAAATGTATGTCAGTCACACACTGAAGCAACCTTTGCTGATGCATTTATCAAATTCCAAGTAGAGTAGTGAGTGAAGACTCATCTCATTCAAACAAGAAAGCCTGGCAAGGAAACAAAGGGCTACATTTAGAGTTTGGTGGATGGGCTACTCCTTCACAAATGTGGCAAATGTCCTGCCTGCCGTATTACAAGTGCCCTATACCCTGTGGTGCTTGTAATATGGCAGATGGGATATCCAGCATGTTTTGAAGAGTATCCTATTCTGCAAACTCTAAAGCCCATAATGCCATGTGGCTACCGTTGTGGCAAATTTTTGCACCAATCGGCTTCTCATTTAGAGGAACACCCGTGCAGCATGTGGAAAATTAACTATCATTCCAAAGTTTCTGCTCTCCGAATACAGGTGCAGAACAGCATGCCAATTCATTAAAACTATGCAAAAGGACAGGGAATTGATACGCACAGATGAAAACATATAGATCACACACAAAATGCAGAGTGCATAATCAAGGCCAGCCAATCATGGCTTTGATTGACAACAGTACATCAGTAATTTATCAAGAGAGGGAAAAAGAAGTGTTTGGTAGTCCCACTCAGCTTTCAGATATAATGCAAAAAATCAAAAGTAGAGTGGGGCCTTTGGGCCTAGAGGGATCTTGATGAAAAATCTGTAGGACCCTGGACAGCCATTTTTCGCCACTGGTATACGCTTTTACCATCGGCTTAATCATGGTTGATAGCATCATCATTGGGTCTATTTTGCCTCCATCAGGAGGTGATCCCGAACGGTTGACTGGGAAACAATAGTAAACAAGGGATTTAAAATTACCTCAACTAGAAATTAATTTAATAAAGAACAAGATAATTTTAAAGTTAAAAACAAAAGTGGACGTGGAAGTAGGATGTGCAATGTAGCCTTCACATCGTATATAAAAAAAACAATGGTCTACATGTTTCAGCCCACCTGCCCTCTCACCGGGTTGATGGCTTTCGGTGCACAGACAGAATATCGAGTTTTAAATGACGGCATACACAAATATCGAGTTGGAAATATCGTGATGCAGAAATATCGACAGCAAGAACATCGTGGTCAAGAATATCGACTTGGAGGTAAGAAATATCGTTTTTGAAAATATCGAAGTCATTAATATCGTTTGCAAAAATATAGTTGTTTAAAATATCGATGTTTTAATTAGTGTTATGTATTTTAGTATATATTTTAAAAGTATGTGAACTTTTTTGTATAACTATTGCTTTTGTTTTTAATATATGTGTTACATTTTTAGTAGTTATTAATTTTATTTTAATTTAATTGTGATATTTTTAGTTCTGTAGCGGGTTGTGGGTTTATAGGAGACTAGGGTGGGAAGTAATTTAATTATAATAAATTCATTGTTAGTTTATTTATTAAATTTAGATTTTATAGTATTAATTGTGGGAATTAAATTATTTATTAATTGGTTGTTAATTATTATTAATTAATTAATTGGTAATTATGTTAATTGTGTCTTTTTTAGGAGTGGATTGTGGGTTTATAGGGGAATAGGGTGGGAAGTAACTTAATTAAAATAAATGTATTAATATTTTTTATTTATTTAATTTACATTTTATAGTGTTAATTGTGGGAATTGATTTATTATTAATTGGTTGGTGATTATTATTAATTGGTAATTATGTTAATTGTGTCATTTTTTAGGAGTGGATTGTGGGTTTATAGGGGAATAGGGTGGGAAGTAATTTAATTAAAATAAATGTATTAATATTTTTTATTTATTAATATTTATTTAATTTACATTTTATAGTGTTAATTGTGGTAATTGATTTATTATTAATTGGTTGGTGATTATTATTAATTGGTAATTATTTTAATTGTGTAATTTTTTTAGGAGCGGGTTGTGGGTTTATAGGGGAATAGGGTGGAAAGAAATTTAATTATAATACATTTATTAATATTTTTTATTTATTAATATTTATTTAATTTATATTTTATAGTGTTAATTGTGGGAATTAATTTATTATTAATTGTTTATTAATTGCTTGTTAATTATTATTAATTAATTGGTAATTAATTATGTTAATTGTGTTATTGTTTTAGGAGCATGTGGTGGAGGTTATAGGGGAATAGGGTGAGAAGCAATTTATTTATAATTAATTAATAATTATTTGTTAATTAATGCTAATTAATTAAAATTTAAATATGGCAATTGTGTAATTAATTTTAGATGTGAGTTGTGGGGTTTATAGTGGTAAAGGGTGGGAAGTAATATCTTTTAAATTAATTGATAAGTTGTTAATTGATATTAATTTATTAATGTAAAGTTAGTTATGGAAATTGTGTAATGATTTTTGAGTGTGGGTTGTGGTGTTTATTGGGGTAGAGGGTGGAAAGTTATTTATGTTTAATTAATTAATAATTAGTTTATCATTAATATTAATTCATCAATTCATAAATATTTATGGTAATTGTTTATTTTCATTTTGTGTGTGGGTTTCGGTTTTATAGGGGTAACGTTTGGGGAGTAAATTAATTTTTATCTGTTTTAATTTGTTTTTTAATTAATTATATTTCTTTAATTGATAATCAAATATGTTAATTATGGAGGTACATTTATTTTTGTTGTGAATTGTGTGGTATTTTTAAAAATCTTTCTAGGTAATTTTTAGTATTTTTATATACGTTTTGTTTTTTTGTGTTTTAAAATCTTTTGTGTTGTAGTTGATATTTTGTTTGTTTTTAATTTTGAACTGACTCCAATGGGAATATTAATTTTTACCTGTCTGCTATCCAACACTTTCCCTACTTTTGCACTCACTGGAGTGGGAATAGTAATTTGTACCCCTTCGTTATCCAACACTTTCCCTACTGTTGCACTCACTGGAGTGGGAATAGTAATTTTTACCCCTCCCCTATCCAACACTTTTCCTACTGTTGCACTCACTGGAGTGGGAATAGTAATTTTTACCCCTTCGTTATCCAACACTTTCCGTACTGTTGCACTCACTGGAGTGGGAATAATACTTTTTACCCCTCCCCTATCCAACACTTTTCCTACTGTTGCACTCACTGGAGTGGGAATAGTAATTTTTACCCCGCCGCTATCCAACACTTTCCCTACTGTTGCACTCACTGGAGTGGGAATAGTTATTTTTACCCCTCCCCTATCCAACACTTTCCCTACTGTTGCACTCAATGGAGTGCAAAATTTAAGTTTAAAGACTATTAAATATTTTAATGTTTTAATTTATAATATGTTTTTAATTAGGTTTTATGTTATAGGTGCATGTATATATATATATTTATTTGTAAATTTTTATATATTTATAAAATTTAAAAATAAATTTAAATTAATAGTTTATTTGTTTTAAAGTAAATATATATATATTGCATTTTATATATGTATGTTTAATTTTTTTAAATTAAATGTATTTCTTTTATTTGTTAAAATGTATATTAAATCCAAATAAAAATTTTAAGTTAATTTTATCATTTAATATATTTAACATTATTTTTTACATATATAAAAAAATCAATAATTTGTACATCGATATTTTTACATCAATATTTTTTCTCGATATTTTAATACTTACCATTATAAATATAGGATGCCGATATTTTTGACATCTATATTTATGACTTGATATTTGTGTATGGTGATATCTTGGGCGTCAATATTCTATCAGTGAACCATGGCTTTCGTCAGGACCAATTGCCTGGGGGGAAAATCCCCTGTTTTCCTTTTTACTCACGTCAGGTGGAACAATGTCCCCTGGATTAGCTTAGTATACCGGTCATGTTCAGAAAACATTGTTCTCAGCTGAAATGGAAAGAGATGTGAGCCAACACAAAATATAGAACACAATATAACTTATCTTGTTCTAATTATATATATATATATATATATATATATATATATATATATATATATATATATATATATATATGTATGCTGATTTGCCTGCCGGCTAGTGATATGCCCTTGATGATGGCTATATAATTTTTGTGTATTACTTACTCTCAATTATATTTAATTGAACTGTTCATAAAAAGAAGGAAATATTCTACATATTGTTGTTACTCCATTAGTTGGTCATGCATGTCGTTGTACTATATATGCGTATATTATCTCTGATGGTGTTAATCAAATCGGTATTTACGCAGTGCTCCTCTTATTTGTAATTCTCACCTAGGTCTTGTCTGGAGGTTAGGTTTGTGGTTAATCAACCCCTTATGTGTGGTATAATATTCATTTCCCATTTATCGAGATTGCGACTTAGCGGAAGATCTAGATGTTTCAAACAGAATAGTCACGAGTCGGACGTGTGAAAAAACTGCATCATTATTATGAACGTTTTTTTACCTTATCTTATCTTGAAGGGGGCCCCATAGGGTATCGGGGGGAACGACATAACTGCCCTCCTTAAAAAGAAAATGTTGGGAAATTACCAAAGCCGTGGGTTAAAATCGTGTAATTTAGAGGCTGTTCTTAGCTGTAAATAACAATATCGGCGTTCAAATGACTTACTTGTTGGTGCAGCCCATTGCCTGCAGTACGGTCCCTCCCATCCTGAATATTACCTGACTGGGCTTCCGGACACGTATATATGCAACTTCTGCGGTGATTGGCTGAAATGATATTCATAGGCAGGGAAGACAGACTACAATCAGTTGGTATTTGTCGTTACAATATTGTTTCAATAAAGTTTTCTATTTTATAATTTTGTAAACTTATGTGAAAATTAGTATGATGTATTAGAGTATCAGATATCACATGTACTGAGGTATCTCATGGTTGTTCTTTCCTCAATTTTTTACTTAAATCTTAAAGTTGGTACATCTATGAACGTAGTCTGGTTCACATTAGTTTAAAGATTAATTTATCAATGGAGAAGGGATATGTGAGGCCAGGGGTTAACTTCGTTGTTTCATGGGTCATTATCTATGAATTATCACCTATTCATTAAAAGGGGATCGGTGAGTTGAATTCAGATTGACATATTATTTTCCAGGTTATCCACTACACTCGGTAAGGTTTCATGCGTTTGTTTATATTCAAATAGAGGAACTGAGTTTCAAGTATGTTTTTTTTTATTTGGTCCTGACGAAAGCCATCGACCCGGTGAGGGGGCAGGTGGGCTGAAACATGTAGACCATTGTTGATTTATGTATGATGTGAAGGATACATTGCACGTCCTACTTCCACATCCACTTTTGTTTTTAACCTTACCCTTATCTTGTTCTTTATTAAATCTTTATTAAATTAATTTCTAGTTAAGAGGTCATTTTAAATCACTTTTTTACTATTGGATCCCAGTCAACCCTTCGGGATCACCTCTTAGTGGAGTCAAAAAAGACCCAATGATGATGCTATCAACCATGATTACGCCGATGGCAAAGCATATACCAGTGGCGAAAAATGGCTGTTGCGGGTCCTACAGATTTTTCATCAAGATCCCTCTAGGACCAAAGGCACCACTCTACTTTTGATTTTTTAACAGTACATCAGTATCATGTCAAAAAACACATTGTAGTTATTCTGATCAATTGTTGCCAATTTAAGCGAAGATTTATTAATTCAGCATCACAGTGACCATCCTAATGGAAGTTGCACCAATCGCCAGCTAGCTACGCTACTGAAGTGAAGGGTCAATAATGAATAGTGTAGCCATTATTGATGGCTACATTATTGAAGTGCAATTCTAGTAGGTAGCTTTAAAGTATTAAGCAGGCACGCTGTAGGGGAACGCCAATGCATCACTTTTGCATTCAGTACCCAGTCATCCAACTGGAATAAAGGCTGGCTGGTTTCAAGGACATTTTCCATGAAATGTTCTGTCTGAAGGGCAAAAGTGTCAAGCTGAAGCTACTCATTTATGAATCTATACAACCATAAGCACAATGGCACAGCAATTTGCTTTCCAGGTGTGTAATCAAGTAGAAGCTGACCTAGAAAAAGAGAACAGGCTGGTATAATTGAAAAAGAGGATGGGCCAATCCGCAGTAGTCTTCTCAGTAGTCATCATCAGAAAATTGTGTCCTGAAACATCTCAGTGAGGTCCACATCTATTTGGACATGTGCATAATGAACAGGGCGATCAAGAGAGAGCACTACATCACTGCAACAGCTGGAAACGTGGGATCAGAGTTTAATGGATAAAAGTGCGTCACAAAATATACTTCAAGGAAAGAGTACTTTTTTTTTAACTCTTTTTATTAAACCATGAGACAATTGTACATATAAGAGCATTTATATTGCAGCGTCAATCTTATTTTACATTTGAATTTTCTATCAGTATTGACAAATGAAGGTCCACATCAATAGAGAATACCATTGTTCCCTGCCTCCCTCTTAAAGTCCACGGTGTACCCGCCATGCTTCCCAAATTTTCTCTCCTTTCTTGGGGCACCCTCTACTTTTATAAATCACTGACTCGACTTGGCAGCACCAGTCAAGGTCATTTTCCCATTCCTCCAGCGTTGGGGTGGACATCGCCCCCCACTTCCTTGCAATATTTTGTTTAGCCACTATTGCTGCCAATACCAACCGTAACTTCACATGTCGAGGCCAGTCTTCGTTAGCCTCCATTATTAGAAGGAGCCATTTGGGGTCCAGTGGAACTTCCACCCCTACCACCTCCGACATCTTTATCCAGAATGCACGGATGCTTGGGCACTCCCAGAGCAGGTGATAAAAGGATCCCTCCATCCCACATCCTCTATGGCAGCTCGTATCTTCACACCTCCCCATTCTAGAGAGCACTGACCTAGGGTAATACACTCTATGTAATATCTTAAGTTGGATGAGTCTGAATCTGGCCCGGATTGCCACTTCCCTTGGGCCCTGGAGTACTTCCACCCATTGCTCGTCATCTAATGTGCCAACATCTTGTTCCCATGTCTGCCTGAGTGTGGTCGTGGGATCTGGAGCATTGTTGATTATTTTTTTTATAGAATATGGAAATTGTCTCGTCTTGTATCTGCTCTGTAAGCACTCGATCCTCTAGTGGGCCGGCCTCTACTATTGTTTCTCCTTCCCTGATGTGCTTCCTAAGTGCATGACCTGATCGCATGTATAGGAGCCATTCCCCCTGTCCCAGCGTGTAGTCTCGCTGCAGCTCTTTGAATGTGACATAGGCTCCTCCTCTCCAGACGTCTCCTAGTGTCTCAATTCCTAGCAATTCCCATTTGGCGAATCCAGTTAAGCTGCCCACATCCTTAAGAAAATCTCCTGCCCAGAGAGGAGTCATCCCAGAGCGTTTCTTCTCCCACCCAAGTATTTCGTGGGCGCTTTCCACACTTTCACCACCGTCTGCGTATGCGTCAGGAGGAGTCTATCCACTCGCTTACTGTAGAGCAATGTCGGCGGATCTCATGGTCCCATGGCCGATCTATCCACCCTATAAGCAGGTTCCGTCCGCTCCTCAAACATCCAACCATTGACGTTCACCAACTGCGCGGCCCAGTAATAGCTTCGAATATCCGGCACCGCCAGACCCCCGTCAAAGACCCCTCTCTGAAGTTTACACAAAGCAATACGAGGAGAGGCTCCACTCCACAGTAGTGCCCTGATTTCTGACTCTACTCTCCTGAAAAAGCCTGGGGGTACCTCAAATGGTGAGTTCTGCAACATATATGACAGGCGTGGGAGCGACATCATTTTAAACAGGGCAGCACAGCCCATTAGCGTCAGCGGTAGCGTGCGCCAATGTTTGGCATCCGTGATGAGCCTGTCTAATTGTTGCCCTAAGTTTTGGTTATAGAACACTCTCGGGTCACGCGTAATATAAATTCCTAGATACTTAAAGCCACTCTCATGCATTGGCACCAAGCATCTGGAGGTTAGGGCTGGGGGCCAACCCGATAAAGGAGACAGTAATGATTTATCCCAGTTGATGCGGTACCCTGAATACTCTCCAAATATATGGAAGATCTGTAGAATGCGATCCATTGATTGCCTCGGCCTCTTCACAAATAACAAAATGTCATCCGCATAGAGAGATATACGATCTTCCCATTCCTCTCCAACCGGGATCCCCCATATCACCGGATCCTGCCGCACCCTCGCCGCCAGTGGCTCCAGGGCAAGTGCAAAAAGAATAAGGGAAAGCGGGCAACCCTGTCTGGTACCTCTCTGCTGGGTAAAGGCCCGGGAGACTGTTGCGTTAACCCTCACCCTGGCAAGTGGTTGATTATAGAGGAGTTTAACCCAGGCGATAAATTTAGGGCCCAAGCCACAGTGCCCCAGTACTGCGTAAAGATGGTTCCACTCAACACTGTAGAAGGCCATGCTCGCATCAAGGGAGAGGAGGGCCGCATGCTCTTTCTTATCTGTCTGAGTGATGTGGAGTATCCCAAACAGACGGCGTAGGTTCAGCCTGGTACTACGGTGCGGCATGAATCCCGATTGGTCCGGGTGTATGAGTGTCTCTATCACTCCTGCCAGTCTTGTGGCCAGAAGTTTAGCCAAAACTTTAACTTCAAAGTTTAACAGAGAAAGCGGTTTATAGGACCCGCAGTTTGTGGGTGATTTGCCTGGCTTTAATATTACTGTTATTACCACTGTACGCTGGCCTGCCGGCAGCCTACTGTCTAGTAATGCCTGATTAAACATTTTTAATATATGGTCGGCCGTTACATCTAACATTGCCTTATATAACTCCACTGGTAGACCATTTGGGCCCGCAGCCTTTTTTGGATTGCAGGGCTCTGGCTGCTGCCTTAACCTCATCTACTGTCAGGTCTTGGTCCAGGTTTTCACAATCCTCTTTACCAAGGCACGGCATGGAAATATCTCTCAGGAAAGCTCCACAGTCTTCTACTGAGTGTGTGGACTGGGATGAGTATACTTCTTCATAATAATGGGCAAAACCTTCTGCTATCTTTGCCCCAGTTACACACTGTGTCCCTGTCTCATGGAGTAGCCCAGGAACCCACCCTCCCCCCGTCCACCTTCTTTCTAACCATGCCAGGAGTTTGTTAGCCTTATCCCCTACGTCATATAGTCTATTTTGTGTTGCTCTGGCGAGAGCCCTTGCGCTTTCTTCCTCTAGGTCTCTGAGTTCCCTCTGTCGGACTCGGAGGAGGTGCCTCCCTTTATCCGCCTGTTGGTCTCCACCCGCTACCTTCGCCTCTAGACTAATTATCTCGGTTTCAAGCTCCATACACTTGGCCTGCTTTTCTTTCCTAATGATGCCTATTCTTCGTTTTGAAGGCCTCCCAGAGAGTCACGGCCGAGTCAACCGTCCCGAGGTTTTCTTCAAAATACTGCTCTGCTTCGATCCGCATTTCTTCCCGAAAGTCCTCATCTTGGCAACAACGTGTGATCCCTCCACGGACCTGCTAATTTTACTTCCACGGGAGAGTGATCCCATATTCCCCTGGCTATATGAGCCGCCTTCCTAAATTCCCCCAGTCCTGTTACTTGTGTTATAATGAAGTCAATTATTGAGAGACTGCCAGTTCCCGCCGAGAGGTGCGTGTACTGTTTCGTCTTGGGATTTTGATGCCTCCATACGTCCCCCAGACCCAATGCCTCCAGGAACCCTCTGAGTTGGTCACCTTGCCTTGGATTACTCGAGCCCGCCTGATCCCTGCTCAGCGTGTCTAGTTCTGCCAAAATTATGTCATTGATATCTCCCCCCCAAAATTAGTCTCCCTTCCGGTAACTGTAGTAGCATGGTGCCTAGCGTGTCTAACATTGCGGATTGTAGCCCTGGAGGCGAGTAAACTGAACAAAGGTTAACTTTCAGCCCCTCCCACACCCCACTCAGCGCTGCGTATCTGCCTAGATTGTCAGTCACCACGTTGTGATGTATGAAAGGACAGGAGCGCTTAATCAAAATCCCTACTCCTCTGGAACCCGAGGTGTACCCCGCGTGCGCCTTGAGAGTGTATCCAAACTTGTCTAGGGCTCTGCAATGATTACCCCTCAAATGTGTTTCTTGCAGGAGGATTATGTCGGGCAAGTGACGTTTGATAAACAATAGTACAGTTGATCTTTTCAGTTTCCCATTAAGCCCATTAACGTTCCAGGACCAGATCTTTAAAGAGGACTGTGCTTGTCTATGACTCTCCATCCATGTAGAAAACCCATTTGCAACACTCGTTGCCACCAAGGATCTTAGTACAAGCTACTTTTTGATCTTTACTCTTGCAGTACATGTCTAAACTAGCTAAACAATCTACATTCCCCCTCATCCCAACTCCCTCCCTCCTCCCTGCTACCCTGCTTATAAGGTTTTGGAAACCCCAACTTTCCAACCCGCAGAGCGCCTGTCGTCCCCCCCAAAAAATTACAATGCTAGCTTGAAAATAAAGGGGGGTGGTTAATCAAGCAGGACCCACAAACCAGTATGATAACATTTGAGTCCCCCCACCCAGGCCACACTGTAGATAAATGTCTTAGGCGCCTTTTGAAATACAATCCTTTACGCCTTGTTCTCCTGGTTCTATCCAAGGCTTAAATGTTAGTGTCTCTTCAAGCGATTCTATGCCCCTGTCTCAATCGGGACCACCTTACCTCCGCTTTCTGATCCTACTTCACCCATTCGGAGTGTCTTCTCCCACCATAGATCCCACAGGGCTGAGCAACGGTGCACCCCGCCCTCGTTCCGCCGACTATTTCCTCCTCTTGTTCGCTGGTTCGAGTCCTCGGCGAGGGACACGGTCCTGCTTTTTCCCAGCTGTACGCCAACCCTCCAGCCATTCCTGGGCCTCGTCCGGTGTTGGAAGGAAAGAGTACTTTTAACATTCCTTACAAAAATGCTTGTGGTACTTCACCACCTTCTCAAGTCACATGTGACTCAGGCGATACCAGTATCTGAATTTCAGTATCTAAAGTGCTGCAGGGGTCTTACAGAATTGCATTTGAGGGGAGTTGTCTAGGCTCACTGGAGTTATAAATCTCAGCAACAACACTCGGGTGCACACCGTCTCCACAGAACAGGAGCATATCTGCCTTAGAGCTGGTCTTAAGACGATACAAGGCAGGGGTGTAACCATACATCAAAACAAATATTGGAAGAGAGGATGTGGCCTAACGGCTAGAGCTGTCGACCTCAAAGCTGGGGAACCGGGTTTGAGTGTCGGCAGGGACACTCAACATCCTCTGATTCTGGGCGAATCACTTAATCTCCCCGCCGTGACGCTCAACATCCTGTGATTCTGGGCAAATCACTTAATCTCCCCATTGCCTAGCAAAATGAATGTGTCCCTCTGTAAAGCAACTCGTGCTCATGTAAAGCGCTCTGATACCTTTGGGTTCAGTTTGTGCTAAATAAATCTAAACATATATATATGGCCAATAAAACTTTTCCTGAAACTTAAAACTGTGGAGTGCGACGAGCCTTCCTGAGATTTATACTTCCCAAGACTTTTGTTCATTTTCATTATGGGTCCTGTACCCGTGTGCCTGACATAGATATATATAAACCCACTGGGGTTTATTAGAGTGTAATGACTGCATATACCAGAATGCCTTGTTGTACACGCCCACAAGGAAGCGAGAATACGCCCATAGGGGCTGGAGCTTGTTAATAAAACTGCAGGTGATGTACACTCTTGTTGCTGTCTGTCTTTCAGCATTTGGCTCTTGATCAAGGATTTGCTTCTGAAACGCGTTGAGCCAGTATTTGAGTAGCGGAATACCAAAGGGGCTGCAGTCTTCATTCCAAGAGGCATAGTTCTCCGAGTGGTCATACTCACAGAGGGCAACCTTTTTTGTTGGGATATTAGCGGCGATGCCTAAGCAGCGAGTATTGACCCGCCGCACAAGTGTGGACCCGCTGTGTCAGGAGGCCCGGACACAGCGATAAAGGACGGTGGATGCCTAGAAATGAGTGACTGGGTATTGGCAGCATCCTTTACAATTCCTGCTTGCACCCACTGGGGTATTATTGTGCAAATTATTTGGAGACATGTGGCAACACCCACTGGGGTTTATTAGAGTGTAATGACTGCATATACCAGAATGCCTTCTTGTACACGCCCACAAGGAAGTGAGAATACGCCCATAGGGGCTGGAGCTAGTTAAGAAAACTGCAGGTGATGTACACTCTTGTTGCTGTCTGTCTTTCAGCATTTGGCTCGTGATCAAGGATTTGCTTCTGAAACGTGTTGAGCCAGTATTTGAGTAGCGGAATACCAAAGGGGATGCAGTCTTCATTCCAAGAGGCGTAGTTCTCCGAGTGGTCATACTCACAGAGGGCAAGCTTTTTTGTTGGGCGATATAGATATATATATATATATATATATAATTCACCAAATTGCCACCGACTGCTGTCGAACTCTTTGTGAATGGGTGCCTCCGTAGCGCGTGTGGCAACGCGTATTTAAATTATTCACGAAAGGCGGAGCACTCAGCAGGTTCCAAGTATAGATTTATTAGCCCAAACAGACGCATTTCGGCATCCTTGCCTTTATCAATGTTTGTATGGCTTGCTGATGTCACATTTTGGTTTAAAAGCAGCTTGCCTCTCTCCTATTGGGTGAAATCATAGAAGAAGGACCATTAGTTCACAATAAATAGTCTATATTAGTCTCTGCCATCTTTGCATGTAGTTGAAAACAATGCGTTTTGTTGCCCCATATATTCTATTGCCTTTGGTAGGTGTTTCTCCACAATGGTTTTGGGCAAACATTAAAAATTATGATGACAGTTAGTTGCTGCACAAGTAACATCACTCAGTGACCCTCATTCGGCCACGTGTTCCCCTTCCTTTACCACCTACCCGCAGACGCTAACCATCATGATTCAAGCGCCTGTCCATTTTGTAATGTCCCAATCCAGTTGGCAGGGGTGGCTCACTATTGGGGTTGCCGAAACACGCCTGAGCGTCCTGCAGGGGCAATAAAGTTTTGCCCTGTACCCCTCGCGAGTGCTGGAATTCTTTTGAAGCTGGGAGATTACTTACCACGCTGTTCCTAAGTGGACCACGCACCCGCCCGCGAGTGCGGAATCAAGGGAACACCAGAAGCCGTGCATATGTATATATATGTATATATATATATATATATACATATATATATATATATATATAATAATTTCAGTCAAATATTGAGTTCTTTTGGTACCATTTCTCAGTAGAAAGCTGTTGCCACAGATATAAAAAAATATCCACAATACCAAATCAGCACAATCACGCCACTCAGTCTCTGAGGACCACAGATACTTAGACATAGTAACAAGTAATGGGCATTTCATTCTCAAGGCCATGGCACTGCCCAAACTACCACAAGGTCTTCTGAAGGCAGACTCCACATGGACAAGGAAATATTATCAAGCAGAAGATTTACAGAACTCAAAAAATACGTTATCGAGATAAACTATCAGACAGCCGTCCAGAATGGCGGAAGGTACTAGTGCCACAGGACCACAGAATTTACCCTTTAATGATAAGCTAACAAAGTGTAGGCTCCAGTCACATAAGCAAGCAGGACCATAACATCCACACACCAAAGGGACCTGCACTTTGAAAAGGAAGCAATTGGAATCCTGTTGAGGGGCTATCCCTCACAGCTGTACCAATAGAGTATCAAGTTCCAGAACTGCACCAACCGCAAACCGCTGATTTCATGGCTCATCATGGAAGAGAACACCAAGAATTAAAAAGTGAAACATACAGTACGATTTTTTTGTTTATCACATGCGCAACTCCAGGCCTGTCACTCCAGCAACCTACCTCTCTCAGTGCCCCTGGCAAGCAACCACTGAGGAGGCCACTCAGGAAACTGAGACAGAGCAATATGTGCACTTTGTGGTTGAGGAATTTAAATCACACCGGTAGCAGTAAGAGAAATGGTCACCTCCACAAGTTAACAAAAAGTTTGACTAGTTTTACCATTACAGGGATTCCAACAAAGGGTCCAAATTATCAGTACTCTATACCTACTAACTCTATTTGGGAGTGTCACTGGTAACACTTCAGAAATTACAAAGATTTCAAAATGTGGTCATCAAGCAGCTCCTTAATCTACCAATGTGTTCTGACCTCAGACCGCACTGTTTCTCATTACAATGGCTCCCAGTACCTAGAAGAGTCACCTTTGAAATAATGTGTATGGCTTACTGAGAAATCCATGGTGCTAGCTCGCTCTTCCTTCAACAAAAATCCACTTATTCCGGCAATCAAGATCTCTGCGCTCAAGGCTTGCCCGTAACTAACTGTACCTCCTAACAGAAGCATCTTCTCTGTTCAGATAGCCAAACTCTGGAGCTCCATGCCTGTCAGATTGAGTAGTATAGAGAGAAACCTTGACATTCCTGGCTCTTCCCTATTCTTTTAATACTAGCCACTGATGTTGAACCTTATAACACCATAAGTAGTTTTGTGTGGCTGCATCTTCTCTCCCACCCTCCACATCACCTCATGCATATACGCTCAATTTGTGCTGCAACGCATTTGGAGCATGTCTTCGAACCTCATGCTCCTCAACCATGAACGAATGAGAATTGCACTGCTTTCCGTCATTGTCTGGGTATAAACGGCTGCACAAATGCTTCAATATAATACAATACAACATGGCAGATGAATGCCTTACAATACTGATGACCGTTACAGAGCACCCGAAATGAAAGTACATCCTACAGGGACAGTGTGACCGCACTGGAAGTACACAAAAGTCAGGCAAATCAACAACTATGGTGCCACTTTTGCTAAAATTGGACTGCATGCCCACCAGGGCACTGTTAATAAAAAAATAACAATTCCGTTAAAGGTCTGGTTCCCAGACATAATGGAAGAAATGGCAGTCCGTTGCTTTCCAAGCAAAGCTTGAGGTCAAGAAGAGTTACTGCCTCCGATAACAACTGAAGACAGCAAGAAGATAGCAAACACAAGGAGATGATGGACGGAGCGCTGAAACTTTTCATACACTCACCCCCAGTCACAGATTTGGGTTGAATCCATCATCTTTCTTTAGCTCACTTCACCACCCCAGTTCAGACCCAGCCATATGCAAATCAGTCTTGACCCTGTTCCTCATGGGAACAGTCCAGACCGAACTGCCAAGCCAGGTCTTCCCTGGTCCGGAAACAAGCATCCTGGGACCGGTTTCGGGGTAACACCCCTCATCAGCCAGGCTAGCTTGAATCCAGTGGCAAAGTGAACAACGGACCAACGTCTCGGCATACCCTGCCAACTTAGCGTGAATAACACAAACACAAGGAGATGATGGACAGAGCGCTGAAACTTTTCAGACACTCACCCCCAGTCACAGCTATGGGTTGAATCCATCATCGTTCTTTAGCTCACTTCGCCACCCCAGTTCAGACCCAGCCATATGCAAATCAGTCTGACCATGTGCCTCATGGGAACAGTCCAGCCCGAACTGCCAAGCAAGGCCTTCCCTGGACTGGAAACAAGCATCCTGGGACCGGTTTCGGGGTAACACCCCTCATCAGACAGGCTAGCTTGAATCCAGTGGCAAAGTGAACAAGGGACCAACGTCTGGGCATACCCTGCCAACTTAGGACGGATAAAGCAAACACAAAGAAATGATGGACGGAGCGCTGAAACTTTTCAGACACTCACCCCCAGTCACAGATCTGGGTTGAATCCATCATCCTTCTTTAGCTCACTTTGCCATCCCAGTTCTGACCCAGCCATAGGCAAATCAGTCTTGACCCCGTTCCTCATGGGAACAGTCCAGACCGAATTGCCAAGTCAGGTCTTCCCTGGACCGGAAACAAGCATCCAGGGACCGGTTTCGGGGTAACACCCCTCATCAGCCAGGCTAGCTTGAATCCAGTGGCAAAGTGAACAAGGGACCAACGTCTGAGCATACCCTGCCAACTTAGGGCGAACAAAGCAAACACAAGGAGTTGATGGACGGAGCGCTGAAACTTTTAAGACACTCACCCCCAGTCACAGATCTGGGTTGAATCCATCATCGTTCTTTAGCTCACTTCGCCACCCCAGTTCAGACCCAGCCATATGCCTGATACTATGGGCCTGAGTGAGTGACGACTTTGCCTACCTCCCAGATGGGTGACATCTCCTTAGCTTAGTCAATGATTTTTGCAATTATCCAAGGAGGAATGTAGTGCATTGCACATTAGCAGAATAATTAATACTAAAATGTGACACATGGCTTTCCATCAAACGTCGATGGTCAATGGTCCCTTCTTTTAAGGACATAACTTTACATCATACCTAAGCTCAGTAATAATCATGCACAGGAAATTAATGCTGAGTTGTCCCCAAGTCACTGGTACACACAAACGCTTTGTGAAAACCCAGAACAAGTTAATACTCATTGACGAAATTGAAGGAGACAAAACAGAATGAGCCATATACCGATTTATCAGGAAAAATTGGAATCCACCACAAGACTCAACCAACAACACGCTATATTTATACCTTGTGATCCCAAATGGACACAAATGGCAACACACACACAGGTGAAACCCTGAGGTGCAGAAAGCACCACAAGATATAATTCCAGAATTCTCACTTTGAGGTTGGGGAACGCGAAAGATCATCACACAAGATGCACGCTGCATGACCTGGGACCATGAAGGGTGGTGACCAGGACAGGTGCCTTGATTACTGCTCAAAGAATGGACAAACTGCTGTCCTGGTATGTTTCTCACACCAAGAAAGCTTTGAAATGAGTTGTGCACTGCATCTCTCACTCAAAAGTCCTATGCCATATTCCAGGAACAGTCTACAGTGGACCAGGTTGCTGCCTGATGGCTGCTCCTCCTGCACTATACTGTCAG
Organism: Calotriton arnoldi; assembly: GCA_963921515.1. Taxonomy (NCBI): domain Eukaryota; kingdom Metazoa; phylum Chordata; class Amphibia; order Caudata; family Salamandridae; genus Calotriton; species Calotriton arnoldi. Next base: position 41,450 of record CAWUFW010001043.1, read on the forward strand.
CAGAATCTATTCGGAAACACCATCTTCACCAGGTCTGTCTGAAGGACCTAGCTCACAAGCTTTGAAGCATAGGCATCACATGTAACCCCATCCTCTGCTGTCTCAGAAATAGAAGGGCTTTGTAGCTATTATGACCCTGAGACATTTAGATCAAACTGTGTGAAATCTGATGCTTTAATTTCTCAGTTCTAAGGGGCCCATTAGGATGGCGGGCGGTTTGCCCCCGCCGGGCCAGCGGTAGCCACCGCCGGCCCGGCGGGGGCGAACCACCCGCCATCCACACCAGAAAGACCCCCCGCCATATTAGGATGGCTGGGGGGTACGCGGCGGACGGAAAGACCGTCCGCCACTTTACCGCCGGTCGACTCGTCGACCGGGCGGAAAACATGTTTAATATGGTGGCAGTATCTTGCAGACACCGCCATCCATATCAGGATGTTTGCGGAGATCAGCCTTTCCATGGCGGCGTTGCCGCCATGGAAAGGCATACGGTCTTTGCTTTTGGGGGCCCGTTGCAGGCCCCCAGGGTGTTGGGGGGCGTGGGGGGTGCACATGGGGTGTACCTATGGTACCCCCCTGCATTTGCATGCACAAGGTGGCAGGCACTGCGCGGTGCCTGTCACGTTGTGCATGCAAATGCACAACATGCTGTTTTACATTGCGGCGGGTGCTGCTTGCAGCACCGCCCACCGCAATGTAAAATATGCGTGATGCGCCCGCCACTGTGGCGGGCGCATCGTAATCGGCACAGCGGGACCGCCGCACCCCTGGCGGGCGGCCCCGCATTCCGTTGCGGTGGCGGGCGGACTTTGTTCGCCCGCCATCGTAATAGAGCCCATAGTTAGGTAATGTTATGCTTACGACCTGAATAGGGGAATTATAACCTTAGCTATATATATCAATGCTCTATATATGTAGGCGGGAGATGAACAATTTTTAACCTAAAATGGCTTTATTCTAGATTTCTCCCACTTATTACATCCTTTACTTCAATGCAATGAATAGGGAAATTAAATTCCCCCTTGTTTATTCCCTATATGTCACTCTTAGCTGTTTCCAAATGTTGGCACGTATGCCTTTCATAACTGTTCTTAATGTGGTTTCAGCAGAATGACATTCCACTAGATAAAACCGTAGGATGGGCTGGAAATGGCAGTTCCTAAATACCAGACGCTGGCTGCGTCATTCTGCACGGCGGGCTACGTCATGGCGCTCACCTTGGTGAACAGACGCACTTGACTATAGCCTCACTCCACGGGTGCTCGACAGGTGACGAATTCGGTTTTGACAGTCAATTTAGAACTCATTGAAAAGATATTCGTACCATATCTTATATTTTGTCTGTTGCCATATAATTCAGATCATTAACTCCGTACTGGAAATGGCCAGGTGTTGAGTTTCAGGCTTCCCAACCTTTCAGAAATTCACGTAGCTAGCTTGAGGTGCTAGCAAACGTGGACTGTTGTCCATTACAGTAAACTAAATTATGTATTAAAAAAATCAACTATGATAGGTGACCCAGTTGTTCTTGCTCGTTTCCTGGGCCTTATATCTCCCCAGTCGTATAAGGGGCCTCCTGCCATAAAATGCGTGTGTCGCGGGGCCACCGCATTTCCAGTCGTGGGATTTTATTTAAACAAAATCGCGTTCCGGGAGCGGCTCAATCGAACGAAAGCCGAGAACAGGAAAAGTGGTGATCTCGTGACACGGAGTTTTAGGGAAAGCCTTTCCAAGGACCTGTCCAAGGGGAAGGCATGGTAAGTCCCTTTTTAGGTCTCGCCTAGCGACGCAGCGCATGCGCTGCTCGCCTTGGCGAGATCTATTGTCGTCGGTTTCTTGCCCAAAGGGGGACAGGACATGTGCACGCGCCCGGAGGACAGGCGATGTGCACGTGTACGGCTCGTTTAATACAGCCTCGGTAATGCTTGCCTACAGAGAACACCCCTCCCACCTCCCAAACTGCATCAAGTGGCGATCCCCATGGCCATTTATTTATTTAATACAGCCTCGGTAATGCTTGTTAAAATATGCAAGTTGCTGTGAAGAAAGTAAGACTAACTGTGGATCATAAACAAGTTTCAGATCTCAACCCAATACCACCCCCGCTCAAAGTCAGCCGCTCCAAGCACACTGCCCCCCATCTAAACCACCAGACCGTTGCCGCCATTCCACCCCTGCGGGCCAATGACTCCTGAACCACGCCGAGACCCAACTCACCCCACCCCCCCCTCCAAGGTCGGCTGTTCCGAGCATAACCCCCCTAGAAACCCCGCCATCACCCACTGTCTCTTTACACCACCCCCTGCGCTCCCAAGCCCTAGTCTCCATCCTAAAATGTTATTGTACTCGCGTCGCTTCCTTGCGTGAGTGCGTGCTGCTCCTTGAGACTGCACCCCCCAGCCAGGCGCACGCCGACCCAAGCTGCTGGCCTTTGTCACCCTCTGCCAGCAAAACACGGATGTGCTAAGGAGGCCTGAACTCCACTTCTTCAAGCAGTGGATTAAAAGGTGAAAGGGATTTCGCGGAGACCCGTTTAGTGGGTGTACTGGCCGCTTTTACGACATATATTTAGGGTCAGCGCCGGTGAAGAGAGGCGCATAGAGGGGAATGGGGACTACAGATTTGGCGAAACATCTTCGAAACTACGACTACCTACCAACTTTTAAAGTTACTGATGGACAGGACCCCTCCCAGCCCCCTCTCTTTAACTCTTCTAGCACCCTCTCTCGGCCCCCACCTTTCGTCTTTCTCGCCTTGCCTTCCATGTCTGCATCCTCTCACCCTCCCACCACCTCCGGGTGCCTCTCCACTCGGGTTCACTCAGCAGCCTCTCTTCCCTGCTTGGGCCTCTCTCCATCCGTCTCATCACTGCCTTCTTCTTTCCACTTCTTCCCTCCATTAACCCCCCCCCTCTCCTGCTTTTCGTTCTCTCTTTCCCCTCCTTGTGTCTCTCGCCCTTTCACTCCTCGTCCTGACTCTCTCCTAGTTTCATTCTCTGCCCCCCTCCCCGAGGCCATCTCTCCTTTCTGTTCACCCCATCTCTAGACTGACACCCCTGCCATGTGGCCTCATCTGCCCCTACCTTTGCCTCTATGTCCATCGGTGATACCTGGGGAGCAGCGCCGGGGCGCAGAGCCCTGAGGCTCGGGAGCCAGGGAGCAGCCGTGGACGTCAGTGCACCCCTCAGTGAGAAGCTTGACTGCAACCCAGAGGTGGGACTTTACCTATGACAGCGCTGCGGCACGAATTTCATCATTACCACCATCAGGAGCGAGTGTGACAGCTGAGCACACGGTGCGGATGACAACATGTTTGATGTCACACTTTCAGCCTCTTAACCCTGTTCTTTTCATCTTGTGCAGCTTGGTTCACTGTTAATGCTTTACGCCTAGGGCCTTAACTCATAAATGCCTCTAAGGTCAAATGTCATGAAGGTTTGTGTTTTAATGAGTTAATATGGCCGCATTTGTCATCTTGTGCAGCGCTTGATCCTGCCGTTTGGTCATTCTTAGCGCTGTAAAAGAAAGCTGCTGTGACTGTCTCAAATCCTCACCTTTTCCAACTTAGCAGTAAGACAAAATGCAGAGACAGCCCAGAAGGATTCATATCGGTGACCTGCCCGTGAACTCACAGATCTTTGCAGTCAGCGTGTTAACCCACTGAGCTATCTTACCAACTGACTAACAGGAAGCGTATCAAATAATTATTACAAACGAGACCATACCATTGTAGTGGCATACCCTGCACCAGAGGGCATTACGTTCATGACTCTGATCTGACAATGGCACATGACTATAGTTATTGCCATTTTGCATTACACCATTTAATTAATGCTTCACGAAAGCAAAAAAAAAAAATAACATTTACAATGCCAATAGCTCAAAACAATGTCATTGCGAGACCTATTGCATTGTAAATGCTTGTTCGTGTTTGTCGCTATCTAGCTATTGTTATTTGTCCATTTGCTTTCTTTCCACTTAAACGTTCCCTGAAGCACATTGCACAAACCAAACAGACAAAGTTGAACAAACGCCTCATTTCTCGACCCCCACGGAAGAAAACAGTGTCAAGACTCCATTCCTGGGCGTATCCGGCATTTTATTCCTACATCCCTGCCCCACCGGGCTATCTTGGCGGCTATTTAACACGACAAATAACTTCTCTGTTGAAAAGTAGGCAAATTATCTTCTGTTTGTGCAGATTGCGCAAGGTGCCGCCTCCGCACAAGTCCTCACATGCAGAGATTTAGGTTGGACAGAACGACTTCAGGCCAGGAATGCATACCTTTCAGAGAACCAGTTGGACTCCGGGTATCACTCAGTAATGTCGCAATTGCTGCCAACGAATTGATGGGAATTAATATGGACGCTCAGAGGCCGTGCCTGTGACTTGCCTGTGGCCTGAGCTGAAGGCATTTACCAACATTATCTTCGATTTACAAGCACCCTGGACACAAGCTGTGACAGGAAACCTGCTGGCATTTCAACCCTCCCTTCAGATGAACTAACCCCTAAGCAAATGTTGTCCCGCTGGTCTGCCTCCTGCCTAGACTAAGAATAGTCCACATTTACAATATTTTTGCAGCCTCTTCCTACACATGTCATAATTGGGAAACCAGAACAAGCTTCCAGACAGCATAATATAACAGGCATTGGCAAAGTCAATCGGTCTCGCTTATGCGAAAGCGGTTTATTTTGGCAAAATGTTTTAGCCATTATATATACACCAGTGTGGCTCCTGTTCAGCATGGATAAAAGTTAGTGGTGTGGAGTGGGGTGTGATGGGGTAGATTGGAGTGGAGTAGATTGGGGTAGAGTGGAGTGGGGTAGATTGGGGTAGAGTGGAGTATACTGGAGTGAGATAGATTGGAGTGGGGTGGGGTGGGGTGGAGTGGGGTAGGTTGGAGTGGGGGAGTTGGGTAGATTAGCGTGGTAGATTGGAGTTGGGTAGATTGGGATGGAGTGGGGTTGACTGGAGTGGAGTAGGGTAGATCGGGGTAGATTGGGATAGAGTGGAGGGGATATATTGGGGTAGATTGGAGTGGGGTAGACTGGGCAAGAGTGGAGTGGTTTGAGGTAGAGTGGAGTGGGGTAGACTGGAGTGGAGTCGAGTAGATTGGAGTGGAGTGGGGTAGATTGGGTGGCTTATAGTAGGGTAGAATGGAATGGAGTGGGAGTAGATTGGGGTAGTTTGGAGTGGACTATATTGGGGTAGAGTGGAGTGGGGTAGATGGGGTGGAGTGGAGTGGGGTAGATTGGAGTGGTGTGGGGTAGATTAGGATGGGGTGGGGTAGAGTGGAGTATATAAGAGTGGAGTAGATTGGGGTAGATTGGAGTGGGATAGATTGGAGAGGGGAGTGAGGTAAATTGAATTGGGGTAGATTGGGGTGAAGTTGGGTAGATTGGAATAGAGTAGAGTGGGATATATTGGGGTGGAGTGGGGTAGAATGGGGAAGAGTGGAGTGCAGTGGATTGAGGTAGATTGGAGTGGGGAAGAGTGGAGTGGGGTAGATAGGAGTGGAGGGGAGTAGATAGGGGTGGAGAGGAGTAGACTGGGGTGGAGAGGAGTAGATTGGGTGGATTATGGTAGGGTAGATTGGAGTGAAGTGGGATAGATTGGAGTGGAGTGGGGTAGAGTGGATGGGATAGATTGGAGTGGGGTAGAGTGGGTTAGATTGGGGTGAAGTGGTTTAGATTGGAGTGGGGTAGATTTCAGTGGAATGGGATAGACTGGAGTGAAGTGGAGTGTGGTGGGGTAGATTGGGGTGGAGTGGGGTAGATTGGGTGGATTGGAGTGTGGTAGATTGGAGTGGAGGGGGTTAGATTGTGGCAGATTGGAGCGGGGTAGACTGTGGTGGAGTGGGGTAGAATAGAGTGGAGAGGAGTTGGATAGATTGCAGTGGAATTTAGAGTGGAGGTAGTAAAATGGACTGGGCAGAGGGTAGATTGGTGTGGAGTTGGGTTGACTGGAGTGGAGCGGAGTAGAGTGGGTTCAATTGGTGTACATTGGAGTGGGTGGCTTGGGGTAGATTGGAGTGGGGTATATTGGAGTGGAGTGGGGTAGACAGGTAGATTGGTGCAGAGTGGGGTAGATTTGAGTGAAGTGCAGTAGATTGGGGTGGAGTGGGGCAGAATGGAGAGGTGTGGGGTTGATTGAGTGGAGTGGGGTAGACTGGAGTAGGGTAGATTGGGGTGGAGTGGGGTAGACTGAGGCAGACTGCAGTGGAGTGGGGTTGATTGGAGTAGGATAGATTGTAATGTAGTGGGGTAGATTGGATCGTAGGGGAGTGGGACTGGGGTAGACTGGAGTGGAGTGGGGTAGATTGAAGAGGGGTAGATTGGAGTGGAGTGGGGTGGTAAGACTGGGGTAGACTGGAGCAGAGTGGTGTCGATTTGAGTGGAGTGCGGCAGATTGGGTGGAGTGGGGCAGAATGGAGTGGGGTAGATTGTAATGGAGGGGGGTAGATTGGATCATAGTGGAGTGGATTGGGGTAGATTGGAGTGGTGTAAATTGGATTAGAGTGGGGTAGATTGCAGTGGGGTAGACTGGAGTGGAGTGGGGTGGGTAAATTGAGGTGGGTTAGAATGGAGTGGGGTAGATTGGAGTGGAGTAGATTGGGTGGAGTGGGGTAAACTGGAGTGGTGTAGATTGTAATGAAGTGGAGTGGGGTGGGGTCGATTGGGGTACATTGGAGTGGAGTGGGATAGAGTGGAGTGGGGTAAGTGGTGTGGAGGGGCATAGAGTGGAATGGCGTGTTGTGTCATGGAGTGAGTGGCGTGGGTTGGAGTGGAATAAAGTCGAGTGGTGTGACGTGTCGTAGAGTGTCTTATAGTGGAGGGGGGTAGAGAGGGCTGGCATGTCGTGGAGTGGAGTGTCATAGAATGGAGTGGCGTGGCATTGTGTGGAAGGGCAAATAGTGGAGTAGAGTGGCGTAATGTGGAGTATGCATGGTGTAGAAGTGCACTGCCATTACAGACAACACATTTTCAATTGAAATGACTATTACATTTGCACCGAAATACGGTTTTACTGCACACAAATGATAATTTGTGCAAATGTCATCACCTAGAGTATTGATGTGTTTTGATCATACTCAAATATTTGTTTGCACCACACATCAGAATTTGCTAAAATGTGCTTCATTTGTACTAATTCTGATAAATTCTGAAACATCAGCACAGCTAATTTTTTTGTTTGATAGAAAAAAACACCCTACATCCTCTCCTCTTATATGGATACTCAGCAGGATTGTCACAAACATTTTCTCACTTTGAAGTCAGAGAAAGAAAAGTAAACATTAAGCACCCTGGAAGAGAGAGCTTGACATTTGACCTCTGTCTTTAAATGCACAGCAAATGAGACAAGATAAGAACTTAGGATATCCCTGGCCCCTTGTATGTATGCAGTGGGTTCCTAACGTAAGAGAGCTTCGTTTGTTTTCAATCTAATGTACTCGGACATCAGGTGTATCACGGAAAGACAGGATTTATTCCAGGTAATCCATAACCCAGACATGTCACCAAATTTGTCCATTGCTTTTATAAAGTCGAGAATACTGCTTGGGGGGTGTCATAAGTACAAAAGGGCATCTTCAGTGTAAAGCAACACTACAGCCGCACTCCCCATTCTTGGTCTGGTCTGTGCAATATATGTGCAAGGGGCTCCATCGCAAGAGCAAACAGTAAAAGTGAGAGGGAGCACCCCTATCTTGTGCCCCTCTATACTGGCCATAGGGAGGATATTATAATTTTTCCTGTTCGTACTCTGACCACTGGACTAGCACATAACAGCTCCACCCACCTAGTGAAAGGATGGGCTAATCCCCATTCTGCATAGCACCATCGCAAATACTGCCTCAGCAATATATTGAATGCCTTCTCTATCCTTGAAGCACTACCTTGAAAGCTTCCCATTCATTAGCTGAGTCTAACATAGTACCCTCATTTTGTGTGAAATAGTGATCTATATCTACACATATTATGACTTGAAAGAGGCAATCTTCCAATGCCTCCACTTGGAGTCTCCAGATTGGCATCACTAGAATTAACCCAACAACTGGACAGCCAATAGCAGCGGATTGTGGTATGAATCATTTTGGCCCAAATACTCAGTTCAAGTAATATTATGTCATAATGTCACATCGATTTCATAATTAGAATATGTCATAATAATCCAGATCTGTGTATATCCCATGGACTGAGGAGTAAGATGAATACCCCGAAGTTCTGGGCTGCTGCTGTCTTCCGGCATCTATCAGCCGCCAATGCTGTACCCATGTGGCGAACGTTCGCTTTGTGTGCCTGGCTGCTGCCCATTTTAGAGGAGAAGGAACCCGCCCTTTAGTATATCTAAATCTGCGTTGTAGTCACCAGTGTCAGTGGAACCCCACAATGCCCAGCCAGTATAGGCATCAGGGAGATGTACAACTGCATTTGATCATGTAGCATATACATTTGCTTTCTTCCACTACAGTGTATATACTGTTGGTGTGACAGTAGGATGAACGGCACCCCAGGAGCAATCCACACCAGGATACCCCTGGAATATGTAGAATAGATGACGCCCACCATTAAAGCCTCGCAGCCTTTTCACCAGTTTCTCTATTTCATTCTTAGTTAGGTGAGTGGCATGGCAGGGGGTTGGGCACAGATGTATCATAATAGAAAATTACTTTACATTTAAAAACATAGAAACTCACAGAAAAGAACAAAGTTTAAAGTGGAGTTATACGTAAATAAAGCAGTAAGATTTTAAATTGTTAGAAAAAACCTTAAAAATTAACCGAAAAAAACAATGTTTTTAAAACCAAAAAAACACCGAAAGTCCAGTTATAGTCCAGTTATATGTAAATGACCTGGATCACTTAAAAAAATTCATTCTGTGAAAAAAAATCAACACTCCCATTAACTAAACCATGAGCAACATTGGGGATATACCTGAAGGCAAACTAAGGGGTCGATTCCGATTCGGGCCGGAAAACATACCGACTGACTCGGTACGGGAATATAGTCCGACCGACACGTACCGGCACTGCCCGACCTGGGTAGTACGATGAAATGCATGTGAATCACGACCGACTCGTACGGAACACAAGCCGAACGACCGAACCGGACGGAAACAAGCTATCCGGCCGGGAAACCACGCACATCGAACCGACCGACACGCACCAGGAATGAACCCGAACGAAAAGTACCCGCGAACTCCGACCCGCGCAGTACGATGTAATGCGTGGAAAACCAGACCGAGTCGCACGGAGCTCAAGCCGTACGACCGACACGCATACAAAAGCCAGCCGAAGGAAGCCAATACCCGGCGACCGACGTGTACGCCGCACAATAAACCTAGCAGAAACACAGCGTGAACGACTCGGAGAAGCTCGCACGAGACAACTGCAGCGTCCTACTCGGTCAGAAGAACGTCTCCTACATGCACAAAAAATACAAAGGAAAAAATACAAAAAAAAGGGCTAAACAAGCAATGACAAAGTCAATAAATACAGGGGAAAAAAACATGGAACAAGGACACACCCCCAACTCCACCTATATAAAGGCCACAAATCCCTACCATGATCCTTTGCAAATTCAACTGACCTGCCAGCACAGAACACCATCAGACAGCAACCACAGACACACTCACAGCTCATCCATCAGACAAGCCACACACCATTAGCACCTCAACAAATAGCACCCTCACATACACCCAGCAAAACCTACACTCACACACCCTCACTTGCACACACACACACATCAATCCCCACCACCACCCATCACCATGCCCCCAAAGAAGAATCCAAAGTTCCTAGACAGTGAATTGGAAGTCCTGGTAGATGAGATCCTCAGGGTAGAGCCACAGTTGTTTGGTACATTGGTTCAACAGACCCCCATGTCGCAGAAAACCAAGATGTGGGAGAGGATCGTCGACAGGGTGAACGCACAATCACCATGTTTGCGCACAAAGGAATACATCCAGAACAGGTGGTATGATGTGCGCAGGAGGTCAGGGACCTACTAAAGAAGGATTACATCTTGAGTCAGCGCACCGGCAGTGGCCCTCCTGCCAAACCACTATACCTCAGGCCCTGGGAGGAGAAGGTGCGGGCCATCCTACCACCAGTGAGCGTATATGGACTATCAAACATCCCAGAGCCTGGTGAGTACACAACTAATATACACAATATTGTGTGACAATACACACACATCACTGTCAAGGGGATAGTCAAACCATGCACCCTTAGCAAATCCACAGCAACCAAAAGATAATCACCCCAAGATTTGTCTGTCACTCAGATAAACACAATACATGCCATCTCATAGTGATATGTAACTGTGTCATGATATGTACAAACCTAACTACAAATACAGCAAGGCAGTGGCACAAATATAACCAACAAACACAGTTAGACATTTTGCCACCACTAGAACACCACCTCACAGGGAAGCTCACTGAAAGGAATGAATTCTGTGTATGCTGGTGAAGTCAGTGTAGCCAATAGCATGATGGGAGTTGTAGTCACAGATATTGGTCACCCTCACAATTGGCCCATCAACACCACTCTGAACCATGCTCACATAACAGTAGTGGAAAACAACTGACAAGATGGCTGACAATGGGTACTGCTGTGGGGAGCACAAGCCCCTGCTGGGAACTGTGCACCAACCAACAGCAGGACACCACTGACTGACATCCTGAAAGCCAACTTGCACTCCCTGCAATGGAAGCACGTTCCATGGTGGGATATCTGGCTGGGGGGGAAGGAGGACTGACAGCTCTGACCATAGTTACAAGCAGCTTTTCTCACATACCCCCTTAACACAAACTCCACACAACTCACTTGGGAGAATGCAATGCCTCACACTCTAATTAAATATCACACAAAGAACCACCACCCTGGGTTATGCTGTGTGAAGCACATGGACACTCTTGGGACTTGTAGCCAAACAAACGCCAGGACAACTCTGTCAGCCATCCTGTCAGCACATGCACACTACCCCACAGGGAAGCAGAGTCAAACGGAAGGAAGTATGGGCATGCTGGGAAGGGGGGTGTAGGCAATAGCATGATGGGAGTGGTAGTCACAGCTCAACATCCCCCACCCACAAGGCCCAGCAAGCTCACACTGAAGCATGCACACCTCACAGGCAGTGAAAAGCCACTTCAAATATGTCTGACAATGGCCTCAGCTGTGGGGAGCACAAGGCCCTGCTGGGAACTGGGCACCAACAAACAACAGGACCACACTGTCAGCCATCTTGCCATTGCTGTCACACTCACACACAGTGAAGTCCACTCAAAAGGAAGGAAGTATGGGCATGCTGGGAAGGGGGGTGTAGGCAATAGCATGATGGGAGTTGTAGGCACAGATATTGGTCACCCTCACAATTGGCCCATCAACACCACTCTGAACCATGCTCACATTACAGGGAGGTGAAAACAACTGACAAGATGGCTGACACTGGGTACTGCTGTGGGGAGCACAAGGCCCTGCTGGGAACTGTGCACCAACCAACAGCAGGACACCACTGTCAGCCATCTTGCCATTGCTGTCACACTCACACACAGTGAAGTCCACTCAAAAGGAAGGAAGTATGGGCATGCTGGGAAGGGGGTGTAGGCAATAGCATGATGGGAGTTGTAGTCACAGATATTGGTCACCCTCACAATTGGCCCATCAACACCACTCTGAACCATGCTCACATCACAGGGAGTGGAAAACAACTGACAAGATGGCTGACACTGGGTACTGCTGTGGGGAGCACAAGCCCCTGCTGGGAACTGTTCACCAACCAACAGCAGGACACCACTGTCAGCCATCTTGCCATTGCTGTCACACTCACACACAGTGAAGTCCACTCAAAAGGAAAGAAGTATGGGCATGCTGGGAAGGGGGGTGTAGGCAATAGCATGATGGGAGTTGTAGTCACAGATATTGGTCACCCTCACAATTGGCCCATCAACACCACTCTGAACCATGCTCACATCACAGGGAGTGGAAAACAACTGACAAGATGGCTGGCACTGGGTACTGCTGTGGGGAGCACAAGCCCCTGCTGGGAACTGTGCACCAACCAACAGCAGGACACCACTGACTGACATCCTGAAAGCCAACTTGCACTCCCTGCAATGGAAGCACGTTCCATGGTGGGATATCTGGCTGGGTGGGAAGGAGGACTGACAGCTCTGACCATAGTTACAAGCAGCTTTTCTCACATACCCCCTTAACACAAACTCCACACAACTCACCTGGGAGAATGCAATGCCTCACACTCTAATTAAATATCACACAAAGAACCACCACCCTGGGTTATGCTGTGTGAAGCACATGGACACTCTTGGGACTTGTAGCCAAACAAACGCCAGGACAACTCTGTCAGCCATCCTGTCAGCACATGCACACTACCCCACAGGGAAGCAGAGTCAAACGGAAGGAAGTATGGGCATGCTGGGAAGGGGGGTGTAGGCAATAGCATGATGGGAGTGGTAGTCACAGCTCAACATCCCCCACCCACATGGCCCAGCAAGCTCACACTGAAGCATGCACACCTCACAGGCAGTGAAAAGCCACTTCAAATATGTCTGACACTGGCCTCAGCTGTGGGGAGCACAAGGCCCTGTTGGGAACTGGGCACCAACAAACAACAGGACCACACTGTCAGCCATCTTGCCATTGCTGTCACACTCACACACAGTGAAGTCCACTCAAAAGGAAGGAAGTATGGGCATGCTGGGAAGGGGGGTGTAGGCAATAGCATGATGGGAGTTGTAGGCACAGATATTGGTCACCCTCACAATTGGCCCATCAACACCACTCTGAACCATGCTCACATTACAGGAAGGTGAAAACAACTGACAAGATGGCTGACACTGGGTACTGCTGTGGGGAGCACAAGGCCCTGCTGGGAACTGTGCACCAACCAACAGCAGGACACCACTGTCAGCCATCTTGCCATTGCTGTCACACTCACACACAGTGAAGTCCACTCAAAAGGAAGGAAGTATGGGCATGCTGGGAAGGGGGTGTAGGCAATAGCATGATGGGAGTTGTAGTCACAGATATTGGTCACCCTCACAATTGGCCCATCAACACCACTCTGAACCATGCTCACATCACAGGGAGTGGAAAACAACTGACAAGATGGCCGACACTGGGTACTGCTGTGGGGAGCACAAGCCCCTGCTGGGAACTGTGCACCAACCAACAGCAGGACACCACTGTCAGCCATCTTGCCATTGCTGTCACACTCACACACAGTGAAGTCCACTCAAAAGGAAAGAAGTATGGGCATGCTGGGAAGGGGGGTGTAGGCAATAGCATGATGGGAGTTGTAGTCACAGATATTGGTCACCCTCACAATTGTCCCATCAACACCACTCTGAACCATGCTCACATCACAGGGAGTGGAAAACAACTGACAAGATGGCTGGCACTGGGTACTGCTGTGGGGAGCACAAGCCCCTGCTGGGAACTGTGCACCAACCAACAGCAGGACACCACTGTCTGACATCCTGAAAGCCAACTTGCACTCCCTGCAATGGAAGCACGTTCCATGGTGGGATATCTGGCTGGGTGGGAAGGAGGACTGACAGCTCTGACCATAGTTACAAGCAGCTTTTCTCACATACCCCCTTAACACAAACTCCACACAACTCACCTGGGAGAATGCAATGCCTCACACTCTAATTAAATATCACACAAAGAACCACCACCCTGGGTTATGCTGTGTGAAGCACATGGACACTCTTGGGACTTGTAGCCAAACAAACGCCAGGACAACACTGTCAGCCATCCTGTCAGCACATGCACACTACCCCACAGGGAAGCAGAGTCAAAAGGAAGGAAGTATGGGCATGCTGGGAAGGGGGGTGTAGGCAATAGCATGATGGGAGTGGTAGTCACAGCTCAACATCCCCCACCCACATGGCCCAGCAAGCTCACACTGAAGCATGCACACCTCACAGGCAGTGAAAAGCCACTTCAAATAGGTCTCACACTGGCCTCAGCTGTGGGGAGCACAAGGCCCTGCTGGGAACTGGGCACCAACAAACAACAGGACCACACTGTCAGCCATCTTGCCATTGCTAACACACTCACACACAGTGAAGTCCACTCAAAAGGAAGGAAGTATGGGCATGCTGGGAAGGGGGGTGTAGGCAATAGCATGATGGGAGTTGTAGGTACAGATATTGGTCACCCTCACAATTGGCCCATCAACACCACTCTGAACCATGCTCACATTACAGGGAGGTGAAAACAACTGACAAGATGGCTGACACTGGGTACTTCTGTGGGGAGCACAAGGCCCTGCTGGGAACTGTGCACCAACCAACAGCAGGACACCACTGTCAGCCATCTTGCCATTGCTGTCACACTCACACACAGTGAAGTCCACTGAAAAGGAAGGAAGTATGGGCATGCTGGGAAGGGGGTGTAGGCAATAGCATGATGGGAGTTGTAGTCACAGATATTGGTCACCCTCACAATTGGCCCATCAACACCACTCTGAACCATGCTCACATCACAGGGAGTGAAAAACAACTGACAAGATGGCTGACACTGGGTACTGCTGTGGGGAGCACAAGCCCCTGCTGGGAACTGTGCACCAACCAACAGCAGGACACCACTGTCAGCCATCTTGGCATTGCTGTCACACTCACACACAGTGAAGTCCACTCAAAAGGAAAGAAGTATGGGCATGCTGGGAAGGGGGTGTAGGCAATAGCATGATGGGAGTTGTAGTCACAGATATTGGTCACCCTCACAATTGGCCCATCAACACCACTCTGAACCATGCTCACATCACAGGGAGTGGAAAACAACTGACAAGATGGCTGACACTGGGTACTGCTGTGGGGAGCACAAGCCCATGCTGGGAACTGTGCACCAACCAACAGCAGGACACCACTGACTGACATCTTGCCATTGCTGTCACACTCACACACAGTGAAGTCCACTCAAAAGGAAGGAAGTATGGGCATGCTGGGAAGGGGGGTATAGGCAATAGCATGATGGGAGTTGTAGTCACAGATATTGGTCACCCTCACAATTGGCCCATCAACACCACTCTGAACCATGCTCACATCACAGGGAGTGGAAAACAACTGACAAGATGGCTGACACTGGGTACTGCTGTGGGGAGCACAAGCCCCTGCTGGGAACTGTGCACCAACCAACAGCAGGACACCACTGACTGACATCCTGAAAGCCAACTTGCACTCCCTACAATGGAAGCACGTTCCATGGTGGGATATCTGGCTGGGTGGGAAGGAGGACTGACAGCTCTGACCATAGTTACAAGCAGCTTTTCTTACACACCCCCTTAACACAAACTCCACACAACTCACCTGGGAGAATGCAATGCCTCACACTCCAATTAAATATCCCACAAAGAACCACCACCCTGGGTTATGCTGTGTGAAGCACAGGGACACTCTTGGGACTTGTAGCCAAACAAACGCCAGGACAACACTGTCAGCCATCCTGTCAGCACAGGCACACTACCCCACAGGGAAGCAGAGTCAAAAGGAAGGAAGTATGGGCATGCTGGGAAGGGGGTGTAGGCAATAGCATGATGGGAGTGGTAGTCACAGCTCAACATCCCCCACCCACATGGCCCAGCAAGCTCACACTGAAGCATGCACACCTCACAGGCAGTGAAAAGCCACTTCAAAGATGTCTGACACTGGCCTCAGCTGTGGGGAGCACAAGGCCCTGCTGGGAACTGTGCAACAACCAACAGCAGGACACCACTGACTGACATCCTGAGAGTCAACCTGCACACACTGCAAGGGTGGCATGCTTCATGGTGGGATAACTGGGCTGGGGGGAGAAGGAGGGCCGGATGTCCACCAAATACCACCAATGCTGGACATGCACACACCTCAACATTCACATTGAAAACTTCAGGTTGGCAGGACAATGTGCTACACCAATATCAACCTCTGACTGTGACAACTTAGGACAATGCAATGTACAGGCCCGCATCCAGAGGTACAGTCACAACTGTCAGGTGTGTGAACCATTGATGCCTGTAGAAACATAACATACATTGTGTGTCTCTTCCAAAAACAGGTGATGATGGGGACACAGCAGCAGACGATGAGGAGTCCCTGTCCCAGGCTCCGGGGGACACTGAGCTCACTGGTGGGGAACAGCCTCTGCCCTCCTCGGATGGCGAAGACCTACCTGGTCCGGTGTGAGTCATCATGCAGCACCAGCAGGACCAACATCTGCACCCCCTGCACCCACCCCTCCAACAACTGCCAACACACAGACCACCCCTGCCAACACGGACAGACCAAGGACCACCGATGACAACAGCACAGGGATCCCCGGCCCAACGTGGAGCAATGGACAACGACCCCAGTAACAACCCCCAAGTGGGCGTACGGTCACCTGTACGTGCCACCGCAGGTCCCGCACGTGTCACCAGGGGTGGTGGGAGGGGTGGTAGACATAGGTCGCTGTTTGCAGAGGGGTCTGGACTGCATGATGACCCACAACTGGCACGCATTGCTGATGCGTACCCGAATAGCACCGGAGAGGTCAGCCAGGTAGTGGGGATCCTCAAGGACATTCAACAGCAGCAGGCTGCCCATCATGCCCGCTTGGACTCACACATGTCCCGTGTGGAGACCCACATGTCCCGTGTGGAGAAACACATGTCTGGCATGGAGTCCAAGTGGGACACATTGGAAGAACTGACATGGGTGCATAGGGACATATTGACATGCCTCCGCCAGATTAGCACCAACATGGCCACACCTCCCTGTGTGCCCACAACATCTGGTGCTGCAACAACTGCAACTGCCACAGGGAGGGAGGATGACTCTGGCAGAGAGTCCTCTGTACCGCAGCAGCCTGCATGTGAGGGTCCCCCCCGAAAGAAGAGGGGTCGTCCGAGGAAGGAAAACTGAGAGGCCGATGGCCATGTACATCCCCCAGGAACCCAACACCTGTTCTGGAAATTCTCCTTTGTGTGCAAACTGTTTACCCTGTCGAATGCAACCCAACTCTCCCACATGACATGGGGAGCTTAAGTTGGCCCAATGTATCAGATGACTGTGGACTTTACTCAGGACATTTCTGCTACCAAGACTTCCAACTCATCTGGGAACTTTGGATTCCAATCCCAATGTGCAGCACCCACCATCCTGTGCACTATCCTCACACATGTATGGAAATAAACTCACTAATACACCATACTTGCCTCTGTTGTGATTCCAACGTGGTTTCTGTCATGGAGATGGTGATCTGCTAAATGACACTGTGCATGCTAACTGCTACAGCAAGTCCAACACCGTCATGTGAGTCATGGCGACGTGACACATATGAGGGAGACACACCACTAGGGCTACACAACACATACACACCAGGGCCATCAGACTCATCGCCTACACTGATGTTGCCAGGAAATACAGTGGAATGCACAGACACCACACCTATTCACAGTCTCTGTTAACTAGCCCACAGGTGCAGTAAGCACATGTCAGTCAGATGTGTGACCACAGACAACGCACATCCCAAAGTGAAGCACAGGTTTATTACACATTTGCAACATGTTGTTTCCACTACAGATGCAAGGTAATCCTACGTGGCAGGGGCCACACAGTCAACAAGTGTAGAAGAAATAAAGTCCAGGGGTGTGTGGCACATCACCTGTAGGGAAACGACTGCTTCCACCCTGGAAGTTGAATCATGGTGTTGGGGGATCACAGTTGACCAAACAACTCTGAAAGTACCCTGTGAAGGACAGACATGACACACAGTCAAAAGCACTGAAGAACAGGACAGAACTGCAATACTCATGCCCAATACATGTCACAAGATACTTACAGAAAACCAAGTTAGCATGTCAACACTGTTGGGGAGTACAGACTACCTGTAAGGACACATCGCTGCACGCTTCCAGTCAAGTAGCACATGGCCACACTCAAACAGCACCAGAGCACCACCAACACATATCACGCAAACTCACATCATTGGCATGACAACTCTCTGGATACTCACATTCAGCTGAAGAAGTTGGTGATGAGCTATGTGCGGACATCACCATCATCATCATCACTGGCATCGTGGCCCAGGCCAGGATCCTCCACAGGTGGCGGATGTTGGTCATCGTCATCCAGGATGAGAGGCAACTCCTTCCGCACTGCCAGGTTGTGTAGCATGCAGCAGACGATGACAATCTTGCACACCTTTGCTGGGGCATATGGGAGGGCCCCTCCTGTCTTGTCCAGGCAGCAGAAGCGGCTCTTCAGGAGACCAAATGTCCGCTCGATCACTCTCCTGGTCCGACCATATGCCTCATTGTAGCACATCTGGGCTGGTGTCACAGGGTTCCTGAGGGGTGTCAGCAACCACGGCATGTTGGGGTATCCGGAGTCACCTACAGACAGACAATTGCACATTAGCTGAGTTGGAAAAGAGGGCGGAATACAACATAGCAGAACACACACAATGGTACAAAGTCAGTACACACCGACAAGCCAGGCACGCTGGTTCTGCATCTGTGACATCATCCTCGGGATGCGACTACTCCTCATCACGTAGGCATTGTGTGCCGAACCAGGGAAACGGGCACACACATGTGAGATGCTCATATCTGCAAGACATACCACCAGAGCATTGATCGAATGATAATGTTTCCTGTTCCTGTATGCCTGCTCATGTGCCTGTGGTGGTACCAAAGCCACATGTGTCCCATCAATGGAGCCAATGACATGTGACATCCTCCCCAGGGCATAGAAGTCACTTTTGACGTCAGTGAGTTGTTGACGTTTAGGGAAATAGATGTACTGGTTCAGGCATCTCAACATTGCCTCCAAAACATCGCGTAGCACACGGCTGAACATAGTCTGTGACATCCCACCAGCAGACGCCACAGTGTGTTGAAAGGTACCAGTGGCAAAGAAGTGTAGGGCTGCCATCACCTTCACCTTGGGGGTCAGCGCTGTAGGGTACGGCCGGCCAGGTTGCAAATGTGGGGCCAAGCGCACTGCCAAATCCTCAATCAGCTGCCTGGTGAAGCGGTACCGTCGGATGCTGTCACGTCCACCATCGTTGCAAGGTCAGGGAATGGTCTAAGGACAGCTGGTGCCCTGCAGTGCATAGGTGAAGAAAGAAAGATTGTCAGTCACCCCACATATGTGGCATTGACCATACTCAATATCACATGATACATCATTACGAGACACAAGTACTTGATGTGTGTGCCGTTCTGTATGGACATATATGGCACCTACATGGCCATCATCTAACATCTCAGTTCAACATGTGTTGACAACAGGTTCCAGGTTGTGCTATGGGAAACCATTAGGCTGTGTCACAGTACCCATTTACTGCTGTCACGTTCCAAACACACACCACAGTGACATGTCTGGACAGATGCGCCACAGGCATCACAGCTCATTGACAGGTAGATTCCCAGGGACCCTGTATTGCCACATGGACACTGGCATGACATGGCGTATCATGTACACGTCAGAAAAACAAACATGACTCCCACAGGTAGTGGCCCCTGTTGCCTCCGCAGGACAGACATGGACGTCTGTGACACACACACGCACAACATCAAAGTCCATGCACAAACAACGTGGATGTGGAGACTGTCTCCCATTGTGCACATGGAATCAGAGACATCGGAAACACAACATGCACACAGACTGTGGAGGGCCATCACTATTGTGGCAATGGGTCACCCTGTGACGTACATACCTTCCCACATGGGACTCTGGGGGTATGTGACATGACATACACATACACAACCTGGAAATGTGACCATGACACATGCTCCAAAATGAAAAGTTGCACACCACAGTGGTCATGTGCACAACACACAAAGGATCCTGTCCCCATGAACACGTGCACAGCCTGGGAGTGGCTGCCCCCAAGTGCCACCCCAAAAACCACATGTTGACCCCCATACACAGGAAAGGTAATGCAGCCTTACATGCCTTAGGATACAGTGTGGACAGGCTGTGGTGTTGTAGGTGTGCCCCTGAGTCCCTGGCAAGTATATGTGACTGGCATACGTTCACCAGTGACAAGCATGGTGACATATGCGAGTGACCTGTACAGGGACGCGTTGTACAGCAATGGACCGATCGGTGTGCACGCATTGGCCATTGCATCTGTTGTGAGCGGGTACGCGTTGTTTCCCGGAATACGCGTTGTACAGCAATGGACCGATCGGTGTGCACGCATTGGCCATTGCATCTGTTGTGAGCGGGTACGCGTTTTTCCCCGGAATACGCGTTGTACAGCAATGGACCGATCGGTGTGCACGCACTGGCCATTGCATCTGTTGTGAGCGGGTACGCGTTGTACAGCAATGGACCGATCGGTGTGCACGCATTGGCAATTGCATCTGTTGTGAGCGGGTACGCGTTGTACAGCAATGGAGCGATCGGTGTGCACGCATTGGCAATTGCATCTGTTGTGAGCGGGTACGCGTTGTTTCCCGGAATACGCGTTGTACAGCAAGGGACCGATTGGTGTGCACGCACTGGCCATTGCATCTGTTGTGAGCGGGTACGCGTTGTACAGCAATGGACCGATCGGTGTGCACGCACTGGCCATTGCATCTGTTGTGAGCGGGTACGCGTTGTACAGCAATGGACCGATCGGTGTGCACGCACTGGCCATTGCATCTGTTGTGAGCGGGTACGCGTTGTACAGCAATGGACCGATCGGTGTGCACGCACTGGCCATTGCATCTGTTGTGAGCGGGTACGCGTTGTTTCCCGGAATACGCGTAGTACAGCAATGGACCGATCGGTGTGCACGCACTGGCCATTGCATTTGTTGTGAGCGGGTACGCGTTGTACAGCAATGGACCGATCGGTGTGCACACACTGGCCATTGCATCTGTTGTGAGCGGGTATGCGTTGTACAGCAATGGACCGATCGGTGTGCACGCACTGGCCATTGCATCTGTTGTGAGCGGGTATGCGTTGTACAGCAATGGACCGATCGGTGTGCACGCACTGGCCATTGCATCTGTTGTGAGCGGGTACGCGTTGTTTCCCAGAATACGCGTTGTACAGCAATGGACCGATCGGTGCGCACGCATTGGCTAGGGCCTGGCATGGCAACGGACGCGTTTTCGAAGCTTCAACGAGTCTGATGCAGTGAATTCAGTTGGCCAGCCACAACAATGTTGCAAATTCATGGGTGTCATGAAGTTGAACTTTTGAAGGATGCTGTGGGCGTGTATTAGTGGTGCAATTCCATGGATTGGCCAGATTCAGAAGATGCAAACGACTTGGACCTATCACTTTGGACACATGGGACAGTATCTGCCTCTGCAGCACACATATAATGCTGGCTGTTCCCCTGAGAGCTCACTTGCCTGCACTACATGCTCCAGGACGACATCTGCCACCAACACTGCTGCTGTCTCTGCATCCTCTGGCTACTGCAATGGCACGTACTGTGGAGAGAGCCCCAGCCTTCAGCCTTGAGGAGAACCAGGCCCTGCTGGACAGCCTCCTTCCACAGTACATCAAGCTGTATGGGAAACCAGGGGAGCAGGTGAGTGTGCTGTCCACTGCCTTACTAATTGTGCATGTTGGCTAACTAGGAAGACTTACAGTGTGCAGACCACTGGCTAGCATGCTCACTGAGTAGTTCTCACCCCCCAAAGTGTGTAGTTACATGCACTGAACAGGTACAGTGCAGTAACAGTGCATTCCAACAAGGTTTACTTCCCATGCAATGATACCGTGTAGTAACTGCTGGCAAACTGTTCATAGCTATCGTTGCACTGCCTGTGTACATCATATGCCCCTGTGATTGAGACATGTATATCCAACTGTGTGATGCACGTATATGTTGCATGTGTAGTAATGGCCTTTTCACTTTGTCATCCTCACAGGTTGATGCCCACCAGAAGCAGGAAATCTGGCTGACCATCGCCCGGGCAGTAAGATCCGTGGGGGTCTACAAGCGCCAGATCCGCAACTGCCAAAAGAGGTGGCAGGACCTTCGGGGCTGGACACGGAGGATCGCAAGGGTCCAGCTGAAGCTGTCGCCTCCTCGCAGGAGGGGCGGACACCGGACCCTGACCCCCCACATGCTCAGGATCCTGGCGGTGGTCTTCCCTGACCTGGATGGGCAGCTGAAGGCTGGACAGCAGCAAGGAGGGGGTGAGTCCATGACTGCACTGTGAACTTTGTCTGACATGCTATGTGCCCTCCTCTGGCCTGGTTAAACTTCCACAAGAAATCAGTCTTGTGGTCCAGGACCCATGTCCCTCAATTGTGACATGCCCACTCCTCATCTGATACGCAGGTGTGGCCCTTACAGTCAGGAAATTGTGTCACTTGGGTACTGTGTCCTTGCATTTTGCTTCGCTCAAGGTGGGGGACAGCATTTGTTCCCGTGACTTTGTGGTGGGCTTCATGGGTGGGTCAATTGCTTACACAATGCCTAAGTTCTGACATGTAATCTGGGTGTAACTTTGATATGTGGTCCACTTGCTGATCTGAATCACCACATGTCCCTGGGGTATTTGGCACACCCCCATGCTGCGGGTGGGAACAATGTTTGGGCCTCAGGAGTATGTATATCAAGTGTGTCACACATGCTTAGCCACCTGCCTACTGTCCAGGGCTCATCCCTCTCTCAGGTGGAGCAGGACAGTCATGCCTACTCCAGGGCATACAATACACTCTGTACTCCCACTCCCGTGTATCAGCTGACATGTTGTGATCAGTGAAATGTTCCCTCAGGTGTCTGCCTCTGTGTCATTGTGCTGTGGCTTCGTTGTCAGGACTACTGGGATGTTTATCGTTTAGGGCTCAGCATGCCATCTGAGATGTGACCATGAGAGACGATACTTCTGTGACTTATAGGTGTTTGATCACTTGACTGTGCACACAGGTGTATGCGACTGTGAATTTCAGGCAGCTGTTTTTCATTCACAGCAGACTGTGAGGTGCTCAGGTTCATAGAGTTGTGTTTCATGTCTCCCATATGTCCAATTGGCATGACGTGGACAAATAAGAGTTCAGATGATGTGGTTTGTGGGGGATGGACATGTGCACTTGTCAGCTACATAACTTGCATTCCCCATTACCTAGGATTGTGACACAGTGCAGACTGTTGTTGGCTGGCTGCCATGCCCATGTGACTGGAGACAGTGATGTATGACTTTGCAGGCATGCCTGTGCCATGGCATTAAACTTCCTAAGAGTGATCCTGCAGGGGAGTGACATGTGCAACATGCACCCCATTGTGGCATTGACTATCCGGACATGGGTGCATCATGGTGTCTGGTGCTGGTATGCATCACATGCATTTCTAATTAGACTCTGGCCATCCCTTTATCCGGACACCTGTACTGACTCAGTGGCAAGAGATGTGATGTGTGCATGTTCACATACTTCACCGTGTTCTCTGCAATGTCCAACAACTGTGTACGTGGTGCATGTGTCCACACTGGGGTATTACCATCCAACAGGCACCAGACAGATGGGTGCAAGGGCAGGAGGGGTGTGAGTGCCATGGTTGACCATCAGACTGACAATTGGCTTCTCCTAATCTGTGTGAGGACTTTTGGCAATGTTCAACTGAGGATGCCAGGGCTTGCTCTGTAATGTGCTGTACTTACTGTGGTGTGTGCGGTCAGTGCAGGTGACTGATGTTTGTCTGTTTCCCTAATTGTTTGCAGATACATCCACGGCCACAGGAGGGGACAGCTCCATGGACCAGGATGAGCTGCAGAGCCAGACTGGGTCAGCAGCCGATGAGTGGTCGGAGGGACCCAGTGGCACGGAGGGCGAGGGGAGCCACACCGAGGAGTCCTCAGCACCATCCACCTCAGCTGAGGACCACAGCAGCTCGGAGGATGACTCCCTTGTGGAGGCGGGTGTCAGCAGCCACCACACCCCAGCTAGTATGTCTGGCCCCGCCACCACCACCACCACCACCACCGCCCTCCCATTGGCTCCCATTCCAGAGGTCCGTGGAGGCTCCCGTGTTCGGGAGCGTGTCTCCTTCGTGCCAGGCACCGCACCCCCTGCCCCTGTGTCCCCTGCTGCCCTGAGTGAGGAGTCTGTGTACCTACTTCGCCAGCTCCATGTAGGGCAGACAGCAATGCTGAGTGTCCTCCATGCACACACCACTCTGTTGACACAGCTGGTGTCGTTCATGGAGGGCATCTCGACGGGCATGTCTGCCCTACAGAGGAGCAATAGGTCCATGGACTCCTCCCTGACGGCAGCAGTGTCCCTCCTCCAACAGTCCATCACCCCTCCTACCTCTGCCCCATCCACACTTCCTGGCACCCTACCTGTCCCAAGCACATGCACACCTGCACAATCACCCAAACACACAGACACAAGCAGCACAGAAACACCCAAAACAAAGGCAAAACGTGCACACAAGCATCCTCAGGGGACTGATACCACACCCACAGGGGATGGGGAACAGACACACACACAGGCATCCACAGTCACTCCGCAGTCCTCAAAATCCTCTCCCTCCAAGACCCCTTCCCTTGCCTCACCTGCAACCCCACCTACAAAGCAGCTCTTCCTCTGTGACCTCGGCCTCTTCCCCTCCGATCCCGCTGATCCAGCATACAGGGGGAAGAGGAAGTCCACCCACACAGAGGGGAGTGCCCCTCGCCCCCGGACACCCTCCCCCAGGCGCAGACAGACTGAGGCCCCCACCCGCAAGTCCCCCGGGCCCGGAAGAGCAAGACCCCGCCACCGCCCTGCAGGTCAACCACACAGTCTCCTTCCTCCATCCCTCAGGCACCCACAACACAGGTTCCCCCACCACACCCTGCCCCAGGTTCCCCCACCCACAGATACACCATCCCCAAAATGATGCGGCCTTCTCCACCTACCACTTGCTCTTCCAGCCCCACACCCCCCGCTGCACATGTTTGTGCCACTGGTGTGGAGACCGTGTCCTCCCCTCTGTCCTGCCCACCTTACCTGAACCCCATTCTACTCCCCTGGAGATGGGCACTGCAGTGGAGTCCACTACCACCCCGTCTGACTTGGGCACTGCAGTGGGGAACCTGTCCACTCTATCTGGCCAGCCCACTGGAGTTGTGCCGGCACCCACACCGTCTGACTCATGCCCCCCAGTTGTGCCGGCACACACCATGTCAGACACCTCCACTGCAGTTGTCAGTGACTCTCCAGCACCAGCCACCCCTTCCCTGTCTCCTTCTGGTGAGCCCTGATCCTGTCCCTGCGGTGCCTGGCCTGCCCCCCGTATGCCCCTCCGAGGGGAATGTCCCTGGTCCGTAGCAGTGCAGGCAAGCAAAGGGTGACATCTGCCACTGTCACCCTATTTGGACTTTAGTCATGGACTGGCCATTGGCCTTTGGGTTTTGTCATGACTTTCTATTTTCAACTCACATATGCTGAATAAGGCTACTTTCAGTTCTCTAGTGGTTTTGCTTCAGATGTACATGATGTTGAGGATGCTAACCATGCCCTTGCTGCAGTGATGGTGATTTTTGATATCAGGTAAATGAAGTGTTACTGTGCAGGACCCCATGTGGTCCAGGGTGAATGTGTCCTATCCTGGTGTGTAGCCATGTCATCCTTTGCAGCAATATGAGGGTGTCATGTTTTTCATATTTGCCAATGGGATTCCCTACATGTTTTTGCAATATCACATCTGTGGCTTACACCCCTGCACATCAGATGTGCTTGCCATTGTTCAATTTGTCTATTTCCCAGACCGTGTGACCATCTCCACTGGACATGCAAGTTTGGGCATCAATGGGGAAGGACTCATCTGTGGTATCAGTGCAACTTGCTATACATGTGTATTTGATCGGTGCAGATGATTTCGGTGACACTGCCATGACCAGGCTGATGTGACGAGAGCCTTCATTTTGTGCTAATTGTTGACTGAGTGACCAAGTGTTCTGCTGACATGATAGAGCCCTGCAGAGACAACGTATGGCACAGCTTTCCTTACACAGGAGTGGAGTCCCCTCATGGCAGTGTGTAATTCCGTGACATTGCCTGAGCCCAAGGTGTGTGTTGTGTGAGCATGTCTGTGTGTGTTCACTTCCATTTTGCTACGCAGGCTGGGGTCCCTAGTGATGTTCCTGTTTGTGATGCTTGCTGAGTTGAGTAATGTTCCCCCCAAATCTTCGCCCTGGGTTCTCTGTGATGTGGGTGCATGGCACATTACTGGTCATCAGGGTGTCATCCATAGGTGTGTTTGCTGTCAGGGCTGAGTTTGTGGGCAAACGCAGATGAGACACAGTCAGGATTCCCCTTGGCACTTGTTGGTTACACAAGTCATGTAATTTACAGTTTGTTTTAGCTTTCAGTGATTGTGACACGTTGTGTGTGTGACTGCTGCCACTCCTCAGGGTCAGAGCTGCAATGTTGGAAGTTGTCTATGTGTGTTCTTTGTGGGTGACCTTGGCTTCTTCATTGGTGTGTGACTGTGGCCGGGATCCCATTGGTTGGTGTGGATTTGACGTCATGTCCATGTACAGCGTACTGTGCAGTGTGTCAGACATTCACAAGTCTTGTTGACTGGCCATGTGTGATGGGTATCTCCACCTTAGTTCCCCCACCACCCCTGGGATTGTCATGGGTGCATGTGCAATGTCACCAGTCCATGTGAGCTTCACTGCTGCACATTGGTGGAGATCAAGGTGTGTGGTGTTGAGTGTGTGCAAATGAGAGTTGTTTCACGGCTAGACCCCTACCTCCATGTTGGCCTTGGCTGACAGGCCGTGCTGATTGATTTGTGCTTGTGTAGGTGTGATGGTAGTTAGTTGCTCAGGACACATGACTGTGGTTCACAGTGTGTACGACATCTACCTTTGTCATCACAGTGGGATTATCATGCAGGCCAGTGTCACCACAATGTGGGGTCCCTGGGGGTAGTGCTGTGGTGGGTCTGTCTCTTGCTGTGTTAGTTGCTGTTCCTACAAGCTTGTATGACATTTGTAATTTGGGCTCCCTCTCATCTTACAATGCCTGATTGCCCACATAGGGGAATCCGATCCATGAGTTACTTTTGTGTGGCACTGTATTGACATCTGTGTAATAGGGATTCAGGCCTCCTCATGTGTTGTGTGTTTGCCTGGGGACACTGGCACACCACCCCCATCACCTGTTGTGTTTGATATGCAGTGTGAGTCTGCCTGTTTGTGTTTGTGCATTTGCACCACTGCATTGGCATTTCTTTAGTGTGCCATTGGCTGTATGTTGTTTGGTGGCTTTCCCCTGCTGTCCCTGGGACTCCTAGGTCATCAGTCAGCACAATGATCATGGTTTGTATGTCCCATTGCTGCCATGGAATGGTATTTGTTCACCTCACATCTGCAGTCTCCACAGGATATCTACATTTGTGTGTCCATTGGTGCAGATATGTGGGTCTGCATTATGATGGTCACTTCTGTCATTGTGTTATTCGTGAATGTTGACAATGTGAGCCCCCATGGGTGGTGTTTGTCTGCACATGGCCAAAGCGATGTTTCATTGGCATTGCACTGTTTGCCTCCCCCAATCTATGTTGCTATGGGACACAAGCACTACTATGCCACTGATGTGTTTGTTGTTGTGTGACCAGGAATCATCCATGCAGTTTGGCATTTGCAGCTTTTCCCATGACAACACTTACATTTTGGTCACTGTGGTGATGGGGCTTTAGACCCCATTGCCACAATGTTCAAAATGTGCTTCAGCTATGGACCCCACACTTACCTTTTGGTCACTGTGGTGATGGGGCTTTAGGCCCCATTGCCACAATGTTCAAAATGTGCTTCAGCTATGGACCCCACACTTACATTTTGGTCACTGTGGTGATGGGGCTTTAGAACCCCTTGCCACAATGTTCAAAATGTGCTTCAGCTATGGACCCCACACTTACCTTTTGGTCACTGTGGTGATGGGGCTTTAGGCCCCATTGCCACAATGTTCAAAATGTGCTTCAGCTATGGACCCCACACTTACATTTTGGTCACTGTGGTGATGGGGCTTTAGACCCCAATGCCACAATGTTCAAAATGTGCTTCAGCTATGGACCCCACACTTACCTTCTGGTCACTGTGGTGATGGGGCTTTAGACCCCATTGCCACAATGTTCAAAATGTGCTTCAGCTATGGACCCCACACTTACATTTTGGTCACTGTGGTGATGGGGCTTT
Organism: Calotriton arnoldi; assembly: GCA_963921515.1. Taxonomy (NCBI): domain Eukaryota; kingdom Metazoa; phylum Chordata; class Amphibia; order Caudata; family Salamandridae; genus Calotriton; species Calotriton arnoldi. Next base: position 69,589 of record CAWUFW010001043.1, read on the forward strand.
AGACCCCATTGCCACAATGTTCAAAATGTGCTTCAGCTATGGACCCCACACTTACCTTTTGGTCACTGTGATGATGGGGTGCTAGACCCCATTGCCACAGTGGTCATGGTCTGCTTGCATTGTGGAGGCCACACACATTTATGTGTGACACATGTGATAGGGGGTCACATTGTATGTTCAATGTCATGTTCAGTGTTGTAGGCATTTGACACAGACTACACACGCTTGTCATGGTGTTGGGGGGATGTATTTTTCAGACATTCCTTATGTTGGAGTATGCTGGTTGTGTCATGCATTACCCGTCCTATGAGTAGGGGTTGTGTGGGTGGTAGGCATCCAGGCCCCCATGAGTAGGGGTGGTGGTAGTGGTAGGCATCCATCCCCCTATGAGTGGGGATGGTATTAGTGGCAGGCATCCATCCCCCTATGAGTGGGGAGGGTAATAGTGACAGGCATCCAGGCCCCATGAGTAGGGGTGGTGGTAGTGGTAGGCATCCATCTCCCTATGAGTGGGGATGGTATTAGTGGCAGGCATCTATCCCCCTATGAGTGGGGAGGGTAGTAGTGACAGGCATCCAGGCCCCCATGAGTAGGGGTGGTGTTAGTGGTCGGCATCCATCCCCCTATGAGTGGGGAGGGTAGTAGTGACAGGCATCCAGGCCCCCATGAGTAGGGGTGGTGGGAGTGGTAGGCATCCATCCCCCTATGAGTGGGGATGGTATTAGTGGCAGGCATCCATCCCCCTATGAGTGGGGGTGGTATTAGTGGCAGGCATCCATCCCCCTATGAGTGGGGATGGTATTAGTGGCAGGCATCCATCCCCCTATGAGTGGGGATGGTAGTAGTGACAGGCATCCAGGCCCCCATGAGTAGGGGTGGTGGTAGTGGTAGGCATCCATCCCCCTATGAGTGGGGATGGTATTAGTGGCAGGCATCCATCCCCCTATGAGTGGGGAGGGTAGTAGTGACAGGCATCCAGGCCGCCATGAGTAGGGGTGGTGGTAGTGGTAGGCATCCATCCCCCTATGAGTGGGGATGGTATTAGTGGCAGGCATCCATCCCCCTATGAGTGGGGAGGGTAGTAGTGACAGGCATCCAGGCCCCCATGAGTAGGGGTGGTGGTAGTGGTAGGCATCCATCCCCCTATGAGTGGGGATGGTATTAGTGGCAGGCATCCATCCCCCTATGAGTGGGGAGGGTAGTAGTGACAGGCATCCAGGCCCCCATGAGTAGGGGTGGTGTTAGTGGTAGGCATCCATCCCCCTATGAGTGGGGATGGTATTAGTGGCAGGCATCCATCCCCTATGAGTGGGGATGGTAGTAGTGGCAGGCATCCATCCCCCTATGAGTGGGGATGGTAGTAGTGGTAGGCATCCATCCCCCTATGAGTGGGGATGGTATTAGTGGCAGGCATCCATCCCCCTATGAGTGGGGAGGGTAGTAGTGACAGGCATCCATCCCCCTATGAGTGGGGATGGTATTAGTGGCAGGCATCCATCCCCCTATGAGTGGGGAGGGTAGTAGTGACAGGCATCCAGGCCCCCATGAGTAGGGGTGGTGGTAGTGGTAGGCATCCATCCCCCTATTAGTGGGGATGGTATTAGTGGCAGGCATCCATCCCCCTATGAGTGGGGAGGGTAGTAGTGACAGGCATCCATCCCCCTATGAGTGGGGATGGTAGTAGTGGTAGGCATCCATCCCCCTATGAGTGGGGGTGGTATTAGTGGCAGGCATCCATCCCCCTATGAGTGGGGAGGGTAGTAGTGACAGGCATCCAGGCCCCCATGAGTAGGGGTGGTGGTAGTGGTAGGCATCCATCCCCCTATGAGTGGGGATGGTATTAGTGGCAGGCATCCATCCCCCTATGAGTGGGGATGGTAGTAGTGGCAGGCATCCATCCCCCTATGAGTGGGGATGGTATTAGTGGTAGGCATCCATCCCCCTATGGGTGTGTATGGCATTGGTGATAGCCATCCCGCCCCTATGGTTCTGCTGTTGCTAGTGTATGTCATTTCTGCATCCCTATGTGTGTGTGACATATTTCGTGTACGTGTCGGTTGTTTGTGTTGTGGGTGTTTGACTTACCGTCTGCGTCGTACGCGTCCGTACCGGTCCCGGTAATAGATGTAGAGTATTGGTAGGACCTGCGCGATGGGATTCATGGTTGGGTCGTCTTGTTCGGGTTTCTCGTGGCTTCGACTCGTACTCGTCGCTGGCTTGTTCGTCTCGTCGCCGTGGATCGTCTTGTGGCGCGAATCGGAGCTTATGTACAGCTCTCCCGGATGATCTGACGTGCCGGACGTAGCGACGGGTTCGGCGCGTACGGAGTGCGCATCGTACTAGTCCGGCCGGAAGGTGCTGTGTATTTGGTTCCGTGTGACTCGATTCGGCGTTTACGGATCCGGCTCGGGCGGGGAACAGGAGCTGAAATGGGTGAGTGCGGCTCGCTCGGAATCTGGGCTGTTATGCGCATCGTACTTGCTCGTTCGGACGACTGTTCGAATCGGTCGGGAAACACGTATTCGGCTGGGTTTTTTTCCGGACGGATAGTGTTAGGTGCGCTTCCGACCCGAATCGGAATCGGCCCTTAAGTGTTATCAATCAGTGAAGGTGGAGCTTGTACATAATCAAAGTACCTCATAAACGTTGGCCTTAGACTTGGACAGATACATGAGAAGCAGCAAGGACAAAGCACTGGTGCAGCATCATTAAGACAGGAGGAGACAGGAGGAGATTGAGTTTTTAATAATGCAGACGCAGATACAAGTGGAACAGCACAAACAACAGCAGAGGCAACAGCCAAACATACACAGGTCCAGATGAGGTGGATAAGGAGATGCATCAACCCACTAAACATGTCCAGGTCATATTTTCACAGCAAGTATTGGCTAGGCATGAAAGCTATCCAATGCCTATTAGGTGCCACAGGCAATGCCTTACAGCCCAACTGGGACAGAAGGACAGCAATATCCCACCTTCCCCAATAAAACTACTGACTGTCCTCTTTCTGACTATGAGCCAGTAGAGACAGCAGATCCTGTCTCTGACTGAGAGACGTCTGGGGATGTTGAGGACGAGGCGGACAACCAAATTCTGAGCGCTTTGAAGCTTATTGAGGCTGGAAGCCTTGATGTTGAAATACAATGAGTTACAATAGTTCAGCTGCGAGGTCACAAGTGCGATGATGGATGATTTTCGTAGTTCCAAGGGGATGGTTCACTAATAGAATATCGATGCTAAAAACATCGATGTAAAAAATATCGAAAAAAAATATAGAATGCAAAAATATCGACTCCCTATACTTAGTAAGTACAGAAATATTGAATCAAAAATATCGAAGTTAAAAATATAGATGTAAAAAATATTGATTTAAAAATATGAATAAAATAAAATAATATATATTAAATATATAAAATATTAATATTATCTTTAACAAAATAAATAAAATTTAATATACATTTTAACTAAATATAAAAATAAACTTAATTAAAAAAATATAAACACACAAACATAATAATTTATACATATACATATATTTACTTTAAAATAATTTATTAACTGTTATATTTATTTAATTTTTAAACTTTTAAATTATATAAAAATAAAATATATACATGTATCAATAATTTAAAATAAAAAAATATTCTATAATTAATTAAAAATTAAGGGGCCCATTACGATACCCGGCGTAAAAAAATCCGCCAGGCATGGAAGCGGCAAAAATCCGCCCGCACACACCGTCTGAACACCGACCACGCCATTACGATTACACAAACCGAAAACCGCCATCGGCGGAAAATCCACACAAGATACCGCCCGCCATCGTCCGAGTCGGAGTCAAACCGCCCGCCACGGACGGAAACACGCACAACAACACAAAACCGCCCGCCCTCACGCCCGACACACCGCACGTGAGATTACGATCGCACCGCCATGAGCGCGGGAAAACTACAAATATACCGCCCGCCAGCGCAAACAACGCCGATGAGAATCGACACGGCAGAAGCCATGGCGCCCACGTCCCTGCACAGAAACCATCCGCTGACGATAACAATCGCACACAACATGGCCAACAAGTCCACACAGCAAGGCACGCACAAATACACAAGCACAGTACACATCCCGAAAACACCCCCCTGGACAAACAAAAACTACAAAGGCCAGAACCCCAGACACAACACACCTGAAAACAACAGACCATGAGGACACACCCACATAGGTAAGTACAAAAGCAGCACTCCCACAGACCACAACCCCTTGCAACATTGCAAACTAGAGAGGAGAGGAGAGGACACAGTGACACAGCAAGGACAGCAGCACACCACAGAAACGCACACATCACAACCACCACCACCACCACCACCACCAAACACCGGCACCACAAACCCCCTGCACATTACACAACACACACCGCACCAGCACCACAAACACCATGGCACCACAAAGAATGCCCAAGTTCACGCCCATGGAGCTGACGGTCATGGTCGACGAGATCATCAAGGTGCACCCACAAATCTATGGGAACCTGGTCCAGCACACACCACTAGCCACCAGAAAGAGAATGTGGAACCGGATCGTAGACCAGGTCAATGCAGTCGGGACCTTGCCCAGGAACAGAGTCGAAATAAACAAACGGTGGAATGACGTCAAGAGCCTGGTCAAGAAGAAGGAGAGCAAGAACAGAGAGCTGGCTGCCGTCACTGGCGGAGGGAATCCCGCGCTCTTCAAGACCTTCAAAGCGTGGGAGGAGAAGGTGCGAGTCATCATACATCCCGAGATCCTCGCCGGATTAGCAGGGGAGTGGAGGCTGGTAAGTACAAACTAATGTATACCAGCACACCGCTATGTACTCACATGCACTACCACCATGCCACAGCTCCCAGGGACAAACACCCCCATGTCCAGCACACAATACACAACACATCACACACACATGCAACAGACACCACCACACACAGCCCAAACCGAACAACTGTAAGATGCGTGGGGACATGTGTACACTCAGCCAGCCACGTAACCACCAACAGGTCCCCAAATATGCCAGAAGCGCCACAACGAGCACCCACCACACCCATGTGTCCACCATAGCTGCACTAACCGACAAGTAACAGGTAAGTGGCAGGAACACAAAGTGCAGTGGGTGGGAGGGTGGACAGCCCAAGTACAAAACACACCAGGCCCCTAGTCCCACAGCACAGCAAGGAGGAGCATCCCCACACCCCACAGCCACGTGTCAGCCACCGCAGTGCACAACGACAGCCGAAAGGTAGACATCACGGTCCACAGCAATCGGTGTCAGTGGGTGTCCAGCCACCACCACGACCCACAACACCCCCCACCCCCACAGACCTGCAACATGGAGCACCCCCCGCTTAGAACCATGTGGCATCCAGTACAGTGCACGCACGAACAACCTGCAGGTGGGAAACTGGACAGGGCTGGATTACTGGAGGCATGAGGACCGTAACACGACCAACACATGGGACATGTCACGTAGCAGACGAACACGCAGCACCGCCCTCCGTCACGAACAAGTGAACAATGTGCACACGGACATGAACCACAGACTCACACCCCACATGACCCATCACAAACACAGCAACACCCAAGGAGCCACGTCTGCATGCACAAGCCACACTGAATATAGTACCACACGGCAGCCACTGTGCAACCCATCACACACAACCGAAACACCATTGAAGTCCTGTCCATGTAGCCCCTACTGCCTGTCAACCACACACCTCACAACTACGCCTATGTAAGACAAACAACACAAGACGCAACAGAGCGGAACAACATAAATGCACACGAACACCACTGAACCCATCAAACACACAGACACACCATGCACATACAACATACCATCCATCCCATCCGTCAGCCCCAGTCTCATGAAAGGCATGTCATCCGCACAGCTGCCACACATACAGCAGTCACGCTAAGATACATGCCCATGACCAACCATGTGCCAGAAGTCAATGAAGCGCACGACACACTGTGAGCAACAACACACAACATGGACCACACCCCCCCCGAGCACTGCAGTGATGCACATGGCACAGGGCAGCACGCACACCAAGGAGATGGGACAACTGCAATACGTTGGCTGGCACACAACCATCACTGACTCATAACGATGCGTCCAATGCCATGTCCAGTAATCACAACAGACAGCAAATATGCAGGCCATGTCAAGCATGCACACACCTCAAACCATGCACAGTCATGCTGCCACAACACATGTCACATCGGCACCCATGGCTCACAGCATGTACCCCAAAAGCATATTCCATCCCAAATGCGAATCTGGGGCATGGCCCCCATGTTGCCATATGCGTTCCTAAGCGTCCCATCTGAACACCAAAAGCAAAGTACAAACCAGACCCAGGATGGGCCAGGAGCCCGCATACACCAGAGTCACAATAAGTAGGGGCACAGCAACACACCCATCGGCATGGCCAATCCGTCCCATGCCACATGTGCACAGCACACAGTCCCATTGTCAAGCACACACAACTACAAATGCTACAGCCACACACACGCCTCCGGGAAACCCATGTACGAGATTGCACGAACTGTTAATGTCAGACGACAAATACATACTTCGCCAGGTGCAACACAATAACAAATCTCATTCTCTCCACAGGTGACGAACTGCTGGATGCTGGGGATGGAGACAGCAGCCAGCACAGCCAGCCTACAAGCCCCCAACGAGGACACACGGATGTGGAGGATCTGTCCTCCTCTTCGGACACGGACCACCAAGCAGGCCCATCTGGTGTGGCAGGGCCCAGCCGCTCCCCAGGACCCCTCCTACCCACCAACCCATCATCCAGGGCTGCTGAACATTCCCAGCCCCCTGCTGCCACTGTCGTTGCGGCCACACCCACGGTCATTGCGGCCACACCCACGGTCATTGCGGCCACACCCACGGTCATTGCGGCCACTACCATTGCCGCAACCGCCACCATCGCCGCACCGACCACCACCGCCGCCACCACCACCACGTCTTCGCTGGCACCAGCCCCAGCGCAGGTGGTGGCCCGGCCGACTGGATCCACCCTGGGAGCCACAGCGAGGACCGTGGTGAGCAATGTGGCTAGTGGGCAGGCCGGTGGCAGCAGTACTGGTAGGAGGAGCAGGGTCAGGGAAACGCAAGTCTCCCCTGGGAGCCATGCCCTGCCTCAAATGGCCAGAGTCCTTGGGGCCTATGAAGAGGCCCAAGAACAATGGGTCAGGTCTGCTTCAGACACGCGGGAGGTGCTGGGGGTGCTGAGGTCCATGGACGCCCGTATGGGCCAAATCGTGGACCTCATGGGCCAGCTGGTGGTGGCGGTGAGGTCACAGCCAGGGACAGCAGCTCCCCTCCGCCACCACCTGCCGGGGCGCAGGCTCGAGCAGCAGTGTCCAGTTCCCCTGCGTCCACAGCCAGTGAGCACACCTCAACCACCAGCATGTCGCAAGCAGGCACCCCCCTCGCAAACGTGGAAGGGGCCGTCCGAGTGGAAACAGATCTCCCGGGAGGACTTCGCACGCTCCAGACGCAAGTGAGGCAGCCAGCCAGCCTTCCTTGACCACCCACTGCATTGACTTGGACTACGATCCCACTCCACACAGCCATCTGGATGGCATGTGTGTGTTGGACTATGGACATAGAACCAGTGGGTACACCCTGAGCATCACGCAGCCATGACCGACAGCTCATTGTCACTGCACGCACCACTTATGTCATCACCTTACACACAATCACATGTCACAGTTTGAAATAAATGCACCTCTTACACAAACTGCTGTTTGTGCCCTGTGTTTTATTTGTACGGAATACAACGGCCACCTTGGGCGGAAAGGCACCTGATGCGTGGCATGGCAATGGAACCGGAGGGCCTGTAGGGACCTAGGGGTGGGAGACAGAACAGGAGCACATTCAATGAGTGTGTCACACACCCATCACACAGTACATGTCAACAACTACAAGCAATGTACACACATCGCACAGAGCAATAGGGCACAATGCCACAGCCACCAACAGTGGCATACTACCCTGGCCATGGAGCGTTGACACACAGCACGCAGTGAACAAACGGCCACCCTGACACAGCACACACACACCTGCACAGACACAGCCACATCAGCCGTCGTACATGGACACTCACCATCAAGTGAAGTAGTGGGCGATGAGCTGCTGCCGCACATTACCAGCTTCCTCCTCTCCGCTGTCCTCCTCACTCGAGCTGTCCTGGTCTGCGGGCTGGGGCCCTGGTTGATCTCCGTCATCCACGATGAGGGGGATCTGCTTCCGAATGGCCAGATTGTGCAGCATGCAGCACGCCACCACTATCTGGCACACCTTCTGTGGGGAGTACGCCAGCGCACCCCGGTGCGGTCCAGGCACCTGAACCTGGACTTGAGGAGGCCAAAGGTACGCTCGAACACACGTCTGGTCCTCCCATGTGCCTCATTGTAGCGATCGTCTGCTGGGGTGCGAGGATTCCTCAATGGACTGAGCAGCCATGCCCCATTCGGGTACGCAGAGTCACCTGGGTGTGAGGGACACAGAGAACCGTTGCTATTCCAACTGGACAGGGGACAGCATCGCACAACCAGCACGCTACACCACTCCACATACTCACCGACAATACAGCCACGATCCTGTTGCAGATTGGACATCAGTCGTGGCAAGATGCTGTTGCGCATTATGTGTGCGTCATGGGCCGAGCCTGGGAACTTTGCACACACGTGGGTGATCACCATGTCCGCAAGGCACACCACTTGCACATTCAGGGAGTGCGTGTGCTTCCTGTTGCGGTACAGGTGCTCAGTGGCCTGTGGTGGAACAAGGCCAACATGTGTGCAGTCAATGGTTCCAACGACGTGTGGGATTCTGCCAAGGGCATAGAATGCACCCTTCACTGCCGCCAATTCACGAGCCCTGGGGAAGCGGATGTACCTGTTTCGGTACAGCATCATGGCTGCCAGTACATCCCTCAGCACCTTGCTGAACATGGGCTGGGACATCCCTCCTCCACTGCCCACTGTGTGCTGGAATGACCCAGTGGCGAAGAAATGCATGGCGGCCATCACCTTAGCCGTGGGGGTGACAGCTGTCGGATACACCCTGCGGGGACGGAGATGGGGTTCCAACATGGCACACAGTCGATGCAGGGTTGGCCTGTCCAGCCGAAACTTCCTAATGACCTCTGTATCGTCCATGTCCGCCAGCAATTGGTATGGGCGGTCAATGTTCGGTCTCCGCCTAGGGAAAATGGCAGTGGACACATGTCAAAGCAACACAACACATAGCAATTTCGCATACACATCACTGACATGACTGAGCAAGCACATGAGCCACAGCCCAGCTGTCAAGCTGGGACGGCACGGCCACAATACACTTACACAGGTCTCCCAACAATGGCAATGGCTAGTGATACAAACCACTGCCATGTGCATGCACATGGGGATCTAGGCCCCAATGACTTGCGGGGCGTGCTGATGGGGACTGACTGCATATTCGTCAAGCGGCAACGCCACGGCAACATGAATGTCTGCTGAGCATGGAACTGCTTCCGAGGCTGGATGAGTATGGCACACGACGACGACGATGTGGGCACAGGCTGAGCGGCCAAAACAAGTGGGACCTGTGGCACGAGGGGATATGAGACAGTAGTAGGTGTCAGCACTGCACCCTATGTACAGCACTGTACGGATCACACCTCCCGAAACATTGACAGGTGTCCACATTGACAGCCCCATGCCAAGACGGCTGTGTGCTTGCAGTCACACGTCACAGGTGAGAGGTTACATTGCACGTGCCAGGTGGCAGACGTACATAGTGGGAGCTGGCATGTGTGTGCATGTGTCTCCTGTTCAGGATCCACCAGATGGGCGCTGACTCTGTACTGAGCATTGGACACAGCATGTTCCGTGGAAGGCTTGTGTGTGTGGGATGGTGGCACTGGATGTGCCTCCGTTGGGTGGGGGCCATGCACAGGGCGGGTACGTCGATGATTGCGCATTGTTGGTCACGGTGGGTGCACCCACTCAGATGTGTTGCCCTGTGTTCAATTCCTATGTCCGCATGATGATGGACTGTAGATGTGGGCAGACTACACATTGGTCGATGTGCTGTCTATATGCATGTGCCTTCACACCAGGCACAGCTGCCCCTGCACATGTGACCCCTGCTGGACTCGCTGCTGGGTCTGTGGAGCTGATGCACCTTCTGTGCGTGGGGCGGACAGCTCTCCTCACTTCCCTCATTGCGCATGTCATGACTTTGCCGCAGGTGACATGGATCATGGAGGGCCCACATGTACGCGTGGGTAGGCTATACATGATTGTTCACTGGTCGCCACCCCCAGTCAGTGTTTCGAATGGGAAGGTTGTCGTGCTGGTGGTATATTCGATGTGGCGGATGGGCGGGCCTAGGTGCGGGCTTACATTCCGGACATGGGGGGTAGTTGGATTGGCGACTAGTTGCAGTACACACGGGACACGTCTCTTCCTTTCCACATCTGGGTCATCCCTTGTACTCACTGACAGTGATACAGTCATCTTCGCCCCAGCCCTCATGTCCTCCCTCGCTCCCCAATATGCATGTGCACCTGCGAGGCTAGCGCTTGCACAGGCAGCCCCAAGCTCGCACCAGAGAGGGCAAGGAGTGTATGTGTGGGTCCAGTTGCACGAGTGGGCTGTCTCAGGGTATGATGTGTTGCGGGACGCCGTCCACCTGCGTGGTGCCCCAAATGGAGACCCGGCCTGCATGGACTATGCATCACAGTCTTCGCCTTCCGGATCCGCCACCTGCGACACCCAGTGGCTGTGGCTGCCCTTGCGGCCATGCCGCGTCCGTCTGTGACTGATGGCCCACACATTCACTCTTTGGCCTCTCTGGGGAGGGCTCGGGGGTGGTGGCGCACGCGCTTGCACTTAGTCGCAATGGCATGTGGCGTGGTTGGTATAATGGGCAATGGATGGGATGGTGCGAGCCACCTCCCGTGACGTCAGTGCTGCTCGTGCTGTGGTGCGTCCCCCCTACACTTCCATTTGACTTGTGCCATGCTAGACGTTGAGGTTCTATTGCCTGCGTGATATGACCAGGAGGAGCGCGAGGAGACCTCTCACACACCATGCTCCACTGCCATCCCGTGCCCTGTATCGCCTGTGCGGATTGACTATGTTGGGGTTACACCTGGTCGACTGGGGCTGTGTGTGCCTTGTCAAGGGGCATGGCGGGCGCACAACAGGATCCAGCTTGTCCACAGAGGGTGGGCTGAGGTGCGCCTGGTACCGCTTTGTACGTGTGCCCGGCTGCTGTGCACACACGTGTTCACTCCCCCCGACAGGTGTCCTCTCACAATGCCCAGGGAAGCGGTGGTGTACTGTTCATGACCCCTCCCGACACGGCGTGCTCCAACTTGGCATGTGCGCATCTACCCGTCACACCCACCCACCTGAGCACTGCGTCCATACGACTTCACACGACACATGTGTGTCTTCCACAGTTGTGCTACTCATTTGCGTTGACATCCAATACCAGTGGACTACATGGTCATGTCACGACTGCCGTGTACTTCACATACTCTCATCCTCTCTCATTCGTACTTGTGAAATGAGTCAGCGGAGACAGTTTTGGTTTCAAACATTATATTGAGTCTTCTGTCCTCTGTGATGCAGTATAGTGGACACTACTGGCAGCGGAATACATGTTGAGGATATACTGAGCATGATTGCAAATGGGATAGGGTGTGGGGTTACATGTGATTGGCTGTTGCATGTGGGATGTGGGCTTCAGAGTTACATCTGCTTGGCCAAGGCTGTGCTAATGTACATTTACGTATAGCTGCGGAGCTGCGGACTTTGACACAGACGGTATACATGTAGCCTACCAGACCGCTTGGCATCATGGGCACAGTCCATCTCAGTTCCATGTGACAGGTTTGCTGCGGTTGTTCCTCATGCACGCATGCATGTGAGATGACATCAGGGCATGTGCTTGCGTGCATGCAGCGGCGTGCCACTTGTTGTTGCAATGTGGTGGTTACTGGACATGTCACAGTCACTGGGGTCGTGTTGTTGTTGTATGCACTTGTCGTCCATGCAAAGGTCCTGGTATGGGATTCCCGGGCGGGGGTGGAGGGGTGCAGCACCCACAGACTCCAGGCGACCTATTCATGTCCACTGAGCGGTGTGTGTGTCCATGGGCGCTGGATCCATGTCGTGTCCTGGTTGTTCGTGCAGTTCCGTCCATGTGGGTGCGATACACAGACCCCATGCCACTGCCTCCCACGATGCATGCGGTGTTCCTGGATGTGATGGGGAACAGTGTGCATGTCCCGGTCATATCCGATGTCATGGCGATGTCGTTGATGGTGTGGTAACAGTTGCCGGTCGTTTGGTATGGCTGTTGTGGTGGTGACTGGCCAGTCCGTGCGGAAGCTAAGCATGGGTGCGGGGTTGGACATCATATGTCAATCGGGGAACCTGCGTTGTGGTCCGACGAATTTACAGGTTGTCAGGTATGCGATGCCGTCCAGCAGGGCTTCCATGTCATTGGTGGTGTACATGTTTGCCAGCCAATGTAGCGGATGGTGGCTGTCAAGGTGTTGTTCGTAAGTTGTCCCTTGGAGGACCATGATGGGGCATGCTGGGTGACATTCGATGTAGCTGTTCTCGATGATCCGTCGTGTGGAGGCACAGTGGTCCCATTTCAGTGCGGGTGCGATGTTGGCCACATACGCCATGCCCCCATAGGCAGAGCAGGCCCTGTCGTGTGCGTCCAGAGGGAGGAGTAGTGGTAGCAGGTCCGCCTTTAGACATGCCGGGTTGGAGAGGCATATCTCCACGGGATGCTGGTAGGGACACCTCCGACAGTAGAAGACGGGCATGACGCAGCTGAACAATGTGATGCGGTAAGTCAGTCGGTAACTTACGTTCAGCAGGGACAGGAGATCGCATCCCAATATATGTATCAGGTTGGTTTTGTACAGCTTGAGCTGTCCGGCGTAGTTGGGTAGGTGTGTTGCGGTTGCCATTTCGCAGCGGTGCGTTGTGGTGGCGTGCTCCGGCTGTGTGTGCAGTCTGCAATGTGCACGCTCCGAGGTTGCTGTGAGCTCTGTGTAGTCGTAGGGGACAGGACTTGTGTTCTGTTGGCTTGTTTGGAGGACACGGGCCCTCATCCCACATGCTTCTCAGACAGTTCAAGGTCAGTGATGTGTGACTCCTTCCAATTAACTTGCATGTGGCCGACATGGGGGAGTGTTTTCTTCTTTCTTCCCCGTCCGTTGTGTGCTTCTGTGATATGCGCTATCTGCCCTGTGGTCGGTCTCCTCGGCATGCCTGTGTTGGTCTTTTCTTGGACAATGGCTGTATTCACCGGCTTCTTTCGTAGGGCTGTGGTTTCGGAGTTGGAATGGAAGGTCATTCAGTGCTGTCTGCTCTCCCTTGTGTGGGCGGCAGGCTGCCTTTCCGCTCTGCGTTGGGCCTTGTGTGTGAATGTTATTCTTGGGCCACCTGTTGTCGGTCCCCGGGCTCTTTGGTGTTCCGTTTTATATGTCTTGTTCATATGTGCAGGGTGGTATGGGTGTTTCAGTGTGGTACTGGCGTTCCTCTTCCCGAAGGGGCCCTGCTTCTCCTAGTTGGTGTTGCCGCCGCTGTGTGCTTCGCCATGTTTGTTACACTGGGGTGTGTCCTGCTGTTGCGTGACTTCACTGACATGTGTGCGTCGGTTGTGTGGCGTTGGGTGTTGTCCGTGAATTGGGCGTTGGGGACATGTCTGTGGCAGGCCTGTCACGTGTCATGTGCGTTCGGGGTGGGGCTGGTGTGTGTGCTGCTTGGTTGTGTCCCTGTGTCTGTGTGCGACGCATGCATGGCGCTGCGGTTGGCCTCTGCGTTGTGCGCATGTGTGGCGGCGTCATCGCCGCTTTGGGGCCGTGACGGGGTCGTTGGTTCCTAGTCCCAGGTGGTGTGTACACATGTGTTGCGCGATGTTACGATTTGGCCTGTGTGTCATATGTGGATGCAATGGTGGATGTGTAGTGTACACGCGCTGGGGGGTTGTCCGCTTTTTCCGCCCTTGCACTGTGTGCGCTGTTTGCGTGCACTTGTTGTGTGTGTGCCTACCTGCGTCTCCGCGGTACGTTGCGTCCTTGGTGGTGCATCAGCAAGAGCATGGGGAGGGCCTGCAGTGCTGGATTCATGCTCGGGGAGCCGCTTCTTCGTTGTCCGTGCTCGGCGTCCGTGTTACCGCTTCGGTTTGTCGTACGGTATCTCTTGGCCGTGGGAGCCGTTTGTTTGCGGCATCGTAATTTATGCGCCGGGCGGGACGTGTTTTCGTCGGACGGTGTGTGTCAGTTGGGCTGCGCCGCTACGTGTACGGGCGCACTTTGATGGCGGACAGTGTTGCTGGCTTGCCGGCGGTGTTTGGCCTACTTTTCGCATCGTAATTGGGCGGGCGTGTGGACTGCTGCGTGTCGGCGGTAACTGGTGGTTTTTGCATCCGCCAGCACGGCGGTTGTGCTTCCGCCCGCCATCGTAATGACCCCCTAAACTATTAAAATAAATTAAAATGTACATTTTGCAATACAATAAATACAACAGTAGGGAAAATGTTGGATAGTGGAATAATTACATTTACTATTCCAACTCCAGTGAGTGCACAGTAGGGAAAGTGTTGGATAGCGGAGGGGTAAAAATTACTATTCCCACTCCATAGAGTGCAACAGTAGGGAAAGTGTTGGATAGCGGAGGGGTAAAATTTACTATTCCCACTCCAGTGATTGCAAAAGTAGGGTAAATGTTGGATAGCGGATTAATTAAATTTACTATTCCAACGCCAGTGAGTGCAACAGTAGGGAAAATGTTGGATAGCGGAGGGGTAAAAATTACTATTCCCACTCCAGTGAGTGCAACAGTAGGGAAAGTGTTGGATAGCAGAGGGGCAAAAATTACTATTCCCACTCCAGTGAGTGCAACAGTAGGGAAAGTGCTGGATAGCGGAGGGGTAAAATTTACTATTCCCACTACAGTGAGTGCAACAGTAGGGAAAGTTCCGGATAGCGGAGGGGTAAAAATTACTATTCACACTCCATTGAGTGCAACAGTAGGGTAAGTTTTGGATAGCAGAGGGGTAAAAATTACTATTCCCACTCCAGTGAGTGCAACAGTAGGGAAAGTATTGAATAGCGGAGGGGTAAAAATTACTATTCCCACTCCAGTGAGTGCAACAGTAGGGAAAGTATTGGATAGCGGAGGGGTAAAAATTACTATTCCCACTCCAGTGAGTGCAACAGTAGGGAAAGTGCTGGATAGCGGAGGGGTAAAAATTACTATTCCACCTCCAGTGACTGCAACAGTAGGGAAAGTGCTGGATAGCCGAGGGGTAAAAATTACGATTCCCACTCCAATGAGTGCAACAGTAGGGAAAGTGCTGGATAGCGGAGAGGTATAAATTATTATTCCCACTCAAATGAGTGGAACAGTAGGGGAAGTGCTGGATAGCGGAGGGGTAAAAATGACTATTCCCACTCCAATGAGAGCAACAGTAGGGAAAGTGCTGGATAGCAGAGAAACAAAAATTACTAATAACATTTAAACAATTGAAAAAAATTAAAGGGCCGATTAGGATGCCCGCCATCCCAGTGGTAACGGGACCGGCCGCAGAGACATGCGGCGGTCCCGCAGCCCTGATCAGGATGCGACCGCCACCCTGGTGGTCGCATTCCGCAAATTAACATTGCGGTGGATGCTGCCTACAGCAGCACCCGCAGCAATGTCAAAATGACATGTTGTGCATTTCCATGCACAAGTGGCAGGCACCGCGCGGTGCCTGCCACCTTGTGCATGGGAATGGAGAGGGGTACCATGGGTACCCCCCATGTGCACCACGGGCCCCCGAAGCAAATCCCCGCCAGCCTTTCCATGGCGGCATCGCCACCATGGAAAGGCCTTGAACCGCAAGCATCCTGATATGGATGGCGGTGCCTGCTAGGCACCGCCACCATATCAGGGGCTAAGTCCGCCCGGTCGGCAATCGTAATGATTGCCCACCGTACAGAAATATTGAATCAAAAATATCGAAGTTAAAAATATAGATGTAAAAAATATTGATTTAAAAATATGAATAAAATAAAATAATATATATTAAATATATAAAATATTAATATTATCTTTAACAAAATAAATAAAATTTAATATACATTTTAACTAATTATAAAAATAAACTTAATTTAAAAAAATATAAACACAAACATAATTTATACATATACATATATTTACTTTAAAATAATGTATTAACTGTTATATTTATTTAATTTTTAAACTTTTAAATTATATAAAAATAAAATATATACATGTATCAATAATTTAAAATAAAAAAATATTCTATAATTAATTAAAACATTAAACTATTAAAATAAATTAAAATGTACATTTTGCAATACAATAAATACAACAGTAGGGAAAATGTTGGATAGCGGAATAATTACATTTACTATTCCAACTCCAGTGAGTGCACAGTAGGGAAAGTGTTGGATAGCGGAGGGGTAAAAATTACTATTCCCACTCCATAGAGTGCAACAGTAGGGAAAGTGTTGGATAGCGGATGGGTAAAATTTACTATTCCCACTCCAGTGATTGCAAAAGTAGGGTAAATGTTGGATAGCGGATGAATTAAATTTACTATTCCAACGCCAGTGAGTGCAACAGTAGGGAAAATGTTGGATAGCGGAGGGGTAAAAATTACTATTCCCACTCCAGTGAGTGCAACAGTAGGGAAAGTGTTGGATAGCAGAGGGGCAAAAATTACTATTCCCACTCCAAAGAGTGCAACAGTAGGGAAAGTGTTGGATAGCGAAGGGTAAAAATTACTATTCCCACTCCAGTGAGTGCAACAGTAGGGAAAGTGCTGGATAGCGGAGGGGTAACATTTACTATTCCCACTACAGTGAGTGCAACAGTAGGGAAAGTTCCGGATAGCGGAGGGGTAAAAATTACTATTCCCACTCCATTGAGTGCAACAGTAGGGTAAGTTTTGGATAGCGGAGGGGTAAAAATTACTATTCCCACTCCAGTGAGTGCAACAGTAGGGAAAGTATTGAATAGCGGAGGGGTAAAAATTACTATTCCCACTCCAGTGAGTGCAACATTAGGGAAAGTATTGGATAGCGGAAGGGTAAAAATTACTATTCCCACTCCAGTGAGTGCAACAGTAAGGAAAGTGCTGGATAGCGGAGGGGTAAAAATTACTATTCCCACTCCAGTGAGTGCAACAGTAGGGAAAGTGCTGGATAGCGGAGGGGTAAAAATTACTATTCCAACTCCAGTGACTGCAACAGTAGGGAAAGTGCTGGATAGCCGAGGGGTAAAAATTACGATTCCCACTCCAATGAGTGCAACAGTAGGGAAAGTGCTGGATAGCGGAGAGGTATAAATTATTATTCCCACTCAATTGAGTGGAACAGTAAGGGAAGTGCTGGATAGCGAAGGGGTAAAAATGACTATTCCCACTCCAATGAGAGCAACAGTAGGGAAAGTGCTGGATAGCAGAGAAACAAAAATTACTAATAACATTTAAACAATTGAAAAAAATTAAGGGGCCGATTAGGATGCCCGCCATCCCAGTGGTAACGGGACCGGCCACCAGACATGCAGCGGTCCCGCAGCCCTGATCAGGATGCGACCGCCACCCTGGTGGTCGCATTCCGCAAATTAACATTGCGGCGGATGCTGCCTACAGCAGCACCCGCAGCAATGTCAAAATGACATGTTGTGTATTTCCATGCACAAGTGGCAGGCACCACGCGGTGCCTGCCACCTTGTGCATGGGAATGGAGAGGGGTACCATGGGTACCCCCCATGTGCACCACCCACCCCCCCGGGGGACCGCAACGGGCCCCCGAAGCAAATCCCCGCCAGCCTTTCCATGGCGGCATCGCCGCCATGGAAAGGCCTTGAACCGCAAGCATCCTGATATGGATGGCGGTGCCTGCTAGGCACCGCCACCATATCAGGGGCCAAGTCCGCCCAGCCGGCAATCGTAATGATTGCCGACCGGCGGAAAAGCGGCGGACGCACTTTGCGTCCGCCACGATACCCCCGCTATTATAATATGGCGGTGGGTATTACTCGTTACGATGCCGTAACGGTCGCCACCGCCGCCTCGGCGGTGGCGAACGTTACGACATCGTAATGACCCCCTAAATAATCTTAAAAAGAAATAAACAATATTTAAAAAATATACGATTAAATATATTAAACATAAAAAGAGCACATATTATAATATTAATTACATATAACAAAAAGGTACACATATTGTATAAAATAAATGAATAAATACATTTATAAACAATATTTATTTAAAAGGAGCAAATATTAACAAACAAATTATTTAAAACATAAATGTATTTATTTTATTTCCTACCCTATAAAACAACACCAATAAAAAAAGACTTCAACATTTTTATTTAAATTTATTTCCATAATTAACATAATTAATAATGAATTAAAAAATATTATTGATAAAAAAGATAATAAACATTAATTGAGTGCACATTCTTTAACACTTTAATATCCACAACACACACCTAAAATTAGTTACACAATTACCATAATTAATTACTAATTAATTAATTTAAATTAATTAACAACTAATTAATAATTCATCAATAAAAAATAAATTACTTCCCACCCTTCCCACCATTTACACCTATAAACACCACAACACACACCTAGAATTAATTACACAATTGCCATATTTAATTACTAATTAATTAATTAAAAATAATTAACAACTAATTAATAATTCATCAATAAAAAATAAATTACTTCCCACCCTTCCCACCATTTACACCTATAAACACCACAACACACACCTAAAATTAATTACACAATTACCATGATTAATTACTAATTAATTAATTAAAATTAATTAACAACTAATTATTAAATGATTAATAATAAATTCATTTACACATTTAACACTATAACATCTCAATTAAACAAATATTAATAAATGCAAATTATTCAATAAATGTAATATAATTAAATTACTTTCCACCCTATTCCCCTATAAACCCACAACCCGCTACGGAACTAAAAATGCAAATTTCAAATACAAAAAATATTAACTACTAAAAATAATCAATACATTTTATATAATTAGATTACTTCCCACCTTATTTCCCCATAAACCCACAACCCATTACGAAACTAAAAATGCAAATTTCAAATAAAAAAAAAATAACTACTAAAAATAATCAATACATTTTATATAATTAAATTACTTCCCACCCTATTCCCCTATAAACCCACAACCCGCTACGGAACTAAAAACGCAAAATTCAAATAATTTTTTTAATAACTACAAAAATTTTAACACATATAATAAAAATACAAACAATTCTTATACAAAAAACAAACATCACACACACATAAAATATATACTAAAATACATAACATTAATAAAAAATAGATATTTTTAACACGTATATTTTTGCAAACGATATTAAACACTTCGATATTTTTTAAATCGATATTACTTACCTAAAATCAATATTCTTGACCACGAGAATTTGTCTGTCGATATTCCTGACCCACAATATTTTTGACACGATATTTTCACACTTCGATATTTTTTACTCAATATTCTGTCTCTGCACCCAAGGGTATATATGGGAAGGTCTTTCTCAAGGTCCTAATGATGAGGAAACAGGTGCTCGTGTTCCCGTTGACTCGAGTCTCAAAGTTCAAGGTGTCATCCAAGACACAACCGGAATAGGAAGGGTTCCACAGTCATCCGGCCAACCGATGTTGGACCATATGGGCTGCTGAATGCCAAACACCAAATCCTCAGTTTTATCTGCATTGAGTTTTAAGGCATTGTCTTTCATCCATCTACTGATGCTGGACATGCATAAATTGAACTTCTCAGCGACAGATGTCAGGTCGTTAGAGATGGACATGACGATCTGGGTGTCATCTGCGTACGACAGCACATGGAATCCGAAGGAGCGCACCAGTTCAGTCAGCGGGGACACTAAAGAGGGTCGGGCTAAGGGACAAGTCCTAGGGAACGCCACAGGGAAGACTAAAGGCTTCCGCCCTGAAACCCCCACAGCTGACAATTTGTACTCTGTTGGTTAAAAAAAGAACGGAGGAGCCTTAGGGTGGTCCCACAGACACTGTCTTGCCGCAGACGTTGGACCATCCATACAGGCGAGATGGTGCCAAATACTGCAGACAAATCGAGCTTTACGAAAAAAGCCGCCCTAGCCTGGTCAACCTGGCGATGGATACTGTCTGCAGTCACAATGAGGGCATATTCTGTACTGTGGCCACTCCTGAAACCATTCTGCAAAGGGACCAGGATGTTATGCGTATCAATGAATTTAACAAGTATCTTGGTTGGAGCTGGTAGTAGGGATATGGGACGGAGGTTCTTCAGATCTTCAGGATCCGCATTGAGTTTTTTAAGTTGCAGAGTTATGATCGCTTCCTTCCAGGGGGGTAGGGAAAATTCCTGATTGCAGTGTGAGAGTGAAAATGTTCTGCAAAAAGTCAGCGACTGGAACTGGGGCCAATTGGAGAGTTCTGGGTTGACAGGAATCCAACTGAGATCCAGATTTTATGCTCAGCAGCAGATCCTTGGTTTGCCATAGGGAGATGGGGGGAATACAGACAGCTGAATGGGCTAAGACTCAGAAGTTGCCGTTTTGGGGAGAGACTCGCTTTCCATAGGTAGATTTTAGCCTGAGTAGATATTCAAATTGTTATCCCTGAAATAAAGTGCTACCCTGTTACAAACGTCTTGAATTGTTAGGCACCGGTCATTGGCTTTTAAGTCACGACTGTCAGCAGAATTTAGGTGCTATGAAATCAGGAATAGATTGAATAATATCCATGTGAACAATGACCATAGCTTTGAACACAATTCTTTTCCAGACCAGGGCTGGTGGAGGAGATATTCTGATATTAGGGACATCACATATTAATGAGCTGCAGCATTTTGAACCAATTGGAGTTCATTAACTTTTGAGGAACTGGTAGGTAGATACCATTCCCATAACCCAGGCAAGACTTAACAAGATGATTGGCTAAGTCTTTTCTCAATATAAGAAAGGATATTACAAAGACTTCTTAACTGAAAAAAACATGTGCGGATGACTTTGCCTACTTAAGGGCAAAGGGATAGTTTGGAGTCCAGATGGATACTCAAATTGCGGACTACCAAGGAGGGCACAGGGTAAGGGCCCATGGCTGAAAATCAAGGAAAGGATAAGTTGAACATCTGGCTAGGGGCAATCTAAAGTTCAGTTTTGGTGGTATTCAATTTAATAAAATTAAGTAGTGACAGTCACCAACATGCTACAGTAGACTTTCTGATAACTCACCAGGTGAATGGAGGTTTTGAGCAAACCCAAAGATCAGTTGTGTGTCAACTGCATATAGATATTGCACCAACAGAGGTTAGGAGTTTTGCGAGATGGTGCATATATGTACTGAATAAGACAATTGATCATAAAGATCCTTGAGGGACATCACAATTTGAGATCTTATGGTTTGGGCCGGAAAGGAGATACAGTGATTACCAGTTGATGCTTGATTGGATAGGAAGTTAACCAGAGTAGTACACTGCCTGTGATGCCACTCGAATTAAGTCTTCAGGCTAAGATGGTGTGATGAACTGTGTGAAAGGCTGAGGAAACAGCCAGTTTCACCCTTGTCCACCGTAGGTCATCCAAGACTGCTACTACAAACAATTCATTGCTTCTGCCTGGTCTAAAGCCTGCCTGGAAAGGATGAAGGATGCTACCGCCTTCGACATGTTTTTGGATTTGGAAAAAAGCAAGTTGCTTTAACAGTTTAAACCAGTGTAGAAGCAACAAGATGGGTTCTAAAATTGCTGGGATCAGATGGGTCAAGTGAAGGATTTTTTAACAGAGGTTTAGGATTTCCTTTTTCCAGCTATCAGGAAAGATGCCCATCATTAATGACCTATTAACAACTGCAAGTAAGTCTTCCACTATCAGGGTACTAAAAGAGTGTAACCAGTTTGCAGGAGCTGGTTCAAGTGGTGCCTGCTTGCAATAGTTTTCAGTAACACCTCGTCAGTAATAGTCTTGAAGTTGCTCAATTTACTAGAATGAGATTCTTGAATCATGCGGGTTATCATAAGTAGCAGGTTTGGAGATGATTTCAGTGTGATAGCTTCTCTTAGGTTTTTTAAAAAGGAAGCTACTTCACAGGGGAGTTCTGAATTACAGATATTATTAATAACAGCAGGAGATTGTAGCTCGTTGAAGCAATGTAATTCTTGTGCAAGATTTGGTTATAGAAGGTTTTTTTGCTTTTTTAATTTGCTTTAATATTGAAGGTTCTTGCAACAGCCAGGTATTCATTTCCCTCTTCGCAGAGATGCTTTTTCATTAAGAGGGATACAGTGGTGAGAAGAGTGGTGAAGACTTGCTAACAGAGGATTAGTGAGTATGGATACTGATAAGTTAATGTCGTTCTTACAGTGGTCCATGTTTCTAGATTTGAGCGACACACATAAGCACTCATTCATTGAATCCTATGGACCATCCCACATATTTGTGATGTAGCATACTTAAAAAACATACTCTTGGCTAATTACCAATGTAAAAGATATGACTAGTAACAGCATTATTGGATTCACATTTTACTCTCTGAATGGCTGTGCACAATCATACGGAAAGTTACAATATCATGCATTCTCAGATTTTCGCAATCATATTGTTAATGTCCTACTAAATAATAAAAATATGATGGTTGAAGATCACTTAGGGCCTGATTACGATGGCAGAAGGCCCGCCACCGCCAGCCATGCGGTGGTGGCCCCTCCGCCATCGGACAGCAATTTTCCCCCCGCCATATTACGATGGCGGGGGGAATCGTTCCGGTACTGTGGCGGTCGTAAAGCCCGCCCGACACCGTTCCGATTGCCTGGCGGAGCGGTCAGCATGTGTAAAATGGTGGCGGGGCCTAGCAGGCACTGTCTGCCATATTACGATGCTGGCCGCAGCCAGCCTTTCCGTGGCGGGTAAACCGCCATTGAAAGGCTGTCGGAGAATGCATTCGGGGGCCCGTTGTGGGCCCCCCTTGTGTTGGGGGGAGGTGGTGGTGCACTGGGGGGGTACCCATGGTACCTCCCTACATTTCCCTGCAATAAGTGGCATGCAAAGCGTGGTACCTGCCACTTAGTGCAGGGAAACGCACTACATGCATTTTTCACATTGCGGCGGGTGCTGCAGCCAGCAGCACCCGCCGCAATGGTAAAGATGCAAGATGCGACCGCCACGGTGGAGGTCGCATCGTGATTCTACGTGCAGGACCGCCACCATAAAGGCGGGCGGTCCCAAGAACCACAACGATGGCGGGCGGACTCAGGTCCGCCCGCCATCGTGATGACCCCCTTACTTCTTAATTCTTATAGGTGGTTCTACTGAGGAGATGGCTATGAATGTCCTTCAAGATGCCCAAACACAATCAATAAGGATCACAGTAAAATTTGCAATATTAATGAGTGCACATTTGGTTTACTGAAATAACTGTTCAGATGCCTGCATCGTGCAGGTGTTGCTCTAAATTATGCACTTGACAAGGTGTGCAAAAAGACTGTGGTATGTTGATTGCTGCGCAAACTGGCAAAGAGGAGTAGAGTGTCCATGCCCATAGATGTTGAATACGCAGATGATTATCATAATGATTATTCTATGCCACATGTAGAAGAAATTCAATGTGAGCATGTTAGTGATAGTGCAACCATAACAAATTAACATCTTAACAATTACATTTGACAAAATATGTTATGTTTAGTACCATTTCTTTTTGGATACCCTTTGTTAAGATTGGCTACTGTTTTTATTAAGTCATGTAAACAATGCGAGTTATCTATATATACATCCTTAAGGGTCAAGCAACCACAACAAAAAGATTTTCTTAACTAGCACATTCTTTCACGTACCATCCTAGCCCCTAACAAATCAATGCTATATTTGAAAGAATTCATAGTAGCACACAAAATAAGTAACTTACCCAGTCTGCCGTTATCTAACCAGTAGTCCATCCACTGCATAACAATTACAAGAGCGTCAAACAAGAAGATGTCCACTCTGCCCTGGGGATGTCCAAGGTGCTTTCTTTCTGTTCCGTCAGCAGAAAGTTCAGTGGTATGGACTGACCTTCTCCGTGGCCTGAGAGGCGAGATCTGCTGAGATGAATGGGGCTGAGATGAACTTGATGCAGGGGTAAATGGTTTATTGTACGACCATCCGTAGGGATGCTATCTGGTCGGCTCACAGCCCTTCTATGGCACTCAGATCTCTCTAATGCATGATTTCTTCCCTGATGAAGGGACATCTGGTCTTCTGCCAATATATTACACGTCAGTGACCGACTAAGCCATTCTTCTATAAACCTTTCTATTTGTACGGTCATTCTCTAGTGACGTGGCTCTAGCTCTCTGTGCTGCTTGCTAATCCATCCACCGCTGGATACGATGTTGCATTGCTGATCGTGCTTCATGTCACTGTAGAGGTAACGTCCCTGAGTGACACTGATTTCATTGACGACCTGTGTATTGTTCTCAGTGAATGTTAACAACAAAGCATCACCAGACTGGATTTCACGTAGCCTGTGGGTTAGTGCAGACAATGTTTGAGCCGAAGGATCACCAGCTATTCGTTGTGTTGCTACTGAATTGGCTTGATCCCTTGCAGGTGATGTTACACGTCCATCTTGTGATGCAATGTCATCTGTCTTTGAATCATAGATGTTCTTGCACTGTGGCTAAGTGATACAAAATATCATTTTATTTGCTGAAATAGACGGAGTCTGTGTGGCTTGTGATATTTCTCCTGTGTTTGTGGCAGATATAGAAATTATTGGCTTTGTGATTGTGAACAAGGCTGTTGTTGTTGGTGTGCACAGAGGTTGGCCCACAGTCGAAATGAAAACCGTGGTGATGATTGTTGTGGATAATGTGGCATTCATTGAACCTGCACAAGCAGTGACGACACTTGCAGTTGATGCTACAGTAGGAATGTGAGTGGTACCTTAATGTGATCAGCTACTGCTGGTAAATCTTCTATGAGGAGGTGGGTGGCTTGTTGAAGGACTATCCTCCTCATCAGCTTCTTCAAGTGCAGTTTCGCCATAAAAAAAATACAAAATGCATGAATATTTAATAGAAGAAGAATCTTATTTTTTATCATACAAATAACACCTACAGGTAGTTGGAGCAATTTGCATCATACACATTGTTAGGCCTTTTGGAACAATGTTTGCCAAGGCTCAATATAAACACATAACAAATACAAATTGAATAATATTTTATTGGAATGGCCCTGTATCATATACGCTTACATTTCCAACTGTAACAACAATCCATTCAGGGGGCTTCCACATAGTCTGATGTCCTCCCCAGTGAGCGGTATCCTTATGATCAAAATATACTTGTAGTGACAATGGCTATGAAATGAGGAACATTAATTATCATAAAAAATGTTAAATATATAGAAACTGTTACATACATACATGCATACCTACATACATACTCTGATCACAGGTACAGTGGAATAAGCGGTGTATTTTGGGGCAATACACTCACCAGTTTCCGCTGTTTTGTTCACAGCATCAGTTTTATCAGGTGCAACTTTACCGCACCCAGTAATAAAATGACTCGTAGTCAGGGACTAAAGATCTTATTCCGAGTCGTATCCTAATCCCGATTTGTGTGCACAGATGTGGTGGTTTCTCCCTGCACACAAACTGCCAGGAAAAAAAGTTGCAAAATGTTTATGGGGTATAAAGTGCGAGGTTCCGAGTTCTGCAGCTCAGAACATAAAGACGCAATGTTTTCTCAGTGTGTTAAAACATTATCTGCACGCAACACCCCGCCCCCCGCCCCACCTCCATTCTAACATGCATTCTTGAAAGGGGGCAGTCATTTGACCCCGGAAAATACCTAACCAGGCAATATCGGTAAGTCCACTTATGGGTGAAATAACTACTCATTATTTCGAGCCAGTTGTTGCCTGTTGGGCCCACTGGCACTCATTTTTGGAGACCGCCACTTATTTTTCCTCATCAAACAGTTACAGAGAGCAAGAAAGGGAAAAACACACGAAGGGGAACGAAGGACAAAGTGAAAAACTGAGAACTATTGCAAAGGGAGAAAACAGGAACCTGCAAGAGTGAGATAAAGAGACAGGGAGTGTCTGGTAGTGGATTACCACCATGGTATTCAGCACACCAACATTTAATAGCACCAGCCACGGGCTTCTGACCAGTGCTTTGGGGATAGGCACTCATTCTTTTAAAAATTAAGCACTGCGGCTGCTGCACCTAAGTGCTTGAGCAGGTAGGACATGGGCAGATAAGTGTGCCTAATTATCATTTTTGACCATTGATTCCTATTTATTATTCTCTCTACATATATAGCTTAAGTATCATGTGCGAGCAAGTACTATAGGAATGCTAATAGTCTTAAAAGACTGCAGCTCTGGGGGGGAATGGGACGTTCTAAGGGAAGCTGAAAGTGGCTGGGGTGGGCAGTATTGGTGCAAAAGCAGTGTGCTGCCTGTACATGTTAAAAATCTCATTTACCCTACCTATTGTGTTTCAAGAGGAAATCCAAGAAGGCAGTTGTTGTGTCCTGCTGGACACAGTCTAGTGTTTTGCCAGCCACTCCCTCGAGGGCTGGCCCATACACCCACCCCACACCCATCCAACACAGGTGTGACCACTCAGGTGACCCTGCCAATACCCTGCCAATAAAAGAGCCGGAGTGCCGGAGTGCACGTGCTCGTGGCCAGTTCTAGTACACTCCTACTAATGAGTCTGTGTCTCACTTATTCACAAAGTATGTGGGCCTAGAGCCCACGACTTTACAGCAATGACACACAGGTGGTACAAGTGGCAGTCTCTATTGAGGAACTGAATAAGAGCGCAAACAAGCTCACAAAATAGAAACAGTGAAAAACCATAGGAAAAGCCACAGGAGATACTCCTGTCCAGTGAGAAATCCAGTACAGAGTGACTCCCTGGACAACAGGCAGAGCAGAATGTTATGGCACAAAACAATGTCATGACGTAGTAACATCAAAAGTACACATTAAATTTAAGGTATCACAATACAACACCTCCCTTCCCACAAAATGAACAAAAATAAACAAAACAATAAAAACATAAACAAATTAATACAATAGATAATCTTGAAACTTAACAGGCATGACAGTTTTTCTCTTAGAAATAACACCAGCGGCGACTTCTACATCAGTCCCACTGGCCGCCATATAAGTAGATGCAGTATAAGGAGACGTGACATCTACAACATGTACAATCTCATTGAAATTAACTGAACTTACACTCTGATGTTGAGTTTGCAACATATTTGCAGATGTATTTGATACATTTTTTATCAGAACACAAATCCCAACCAACATAAATATTTCCACTATGGATATCTAGCTTGCGACAATCAACTGCTTTTGAAAAGGTTAAATCTGTACCACTGCCCCTTTGTTCCACCATTCACGGTCTTTCAACAAAACAGCAGAGTGAGATACTCGCACAATTTGCACAGAAAACAGCCTTTACAATGTGGTTATTACCACACAATACCTTTACCACACATCCATTACCCTGCATATGCGATTACCATGCATGCCTTTACCATGCACATTTTTACCACGCATAAACCTTTACCACAAATGCCTTTACAACGAAAATGTAAGAAAATCTTCTAACAATTTAAATTTATCAATGCTGAGATTGGCATTCCTAAACATACATCATCAGATGTTAGATCCACATATGATCATGTGAGCATTTTAAAAATCCAATGTGCCAGAAGATATGCATCATATTCTCCGTTGACATGTTTCGGTGAGTAAAATTGTAAAGACCACCTTCTTCAGGACAATAGCAGTTTGACTTCTTGGCTTAAAATTTCATGTGTTTAAGTACACAAATGTGCCTTTTTAAACAAGTTTTTCATCCTTTATTCAGATCAGATCTCCTTTCTCATAAAAACCTTCCACCATAGGCAAGTGTAATGTTACACTTGGGCTTAAAGGAATAGAGCGGTTCCCAGACAGTGATCAGGCAAACAGCAATATGGAAACAAAAGGGCGTTTTGTATCATTCTGAGACCTTGCTGAAGTGCTGTGTCCTTGCAATAATGCAGG
Source organism: Calotriton arnoldi (assembly GCA_963921515.1). Classification (NCBI taxonomy): domain Eukaryota; kingdom Metazoa; phylum Chordata; class Amphibia; order Caudata; family Salamandridae; genus Calotriton; species Calotriton arnoldi. Next base: position 97,791 of record CAWUFW010001043.1, read on the forward strand.
TGGATTAAAAGTTTATAATGTTCTGCGACATTCTTTCCAAAAATTAGAATGTCACCCGGAAATACCTGAACCCCTTTGACGCCTTTAAACAAAGTGTCCATAAGTTTTTTTAATACGCTGGTACCAGACTCCAAACCAAAAGGTAGTCTCAAATATTTAAAGGCACCAAACGCTGTTACAGAGGTAGTCAAATCCTGTGACCTTTTTGACAAAGAAATTTGATGGTATGCAGATTTGAGATCTTTAATCGAAAAATAAGTAGATCCCCTAGCAGCCATTAACATTTCTTGTATTCTTGGCAAAGGATTGCAGTCAATTACTGTCAGAATAAGGGAGGAGCGCTGTCTAGGGCCCACCCAACACATCTCTATGGTGCGTACTAGTCTGTCTTTCCCAACCTGTGCCAAGTCTCTTTGTGGTAAGGCGCATGGCGCAGCCCTCTCTGCTCGCTGGTGGTCCCAGTGTTCTTATCACTGCTAGCCTGCTTGTTTGTGTATACCTATGCACTGTTTGTTGCTGCAAGGTACAATGCTTGTTTGGCCTTGTTTGTGTATGCTTCTACAACATTGATTAGTAATGTTTATTGATAAGTAACCATTGTGCCCCCATGCACTACACTGCCGACTACATTTCCCATGTTCCCCGGTGGCAGCCATTTTGGGTGTGGCAGATCCATAAAACCAGCTACACCCTTACTCAGCGCTCACTATTCCACTAGGGTTCTTCTGAGGTGGAGCCTTCTTCCGTTCCTGTCAGCGGCTCTTGGGCGGTGTCTTCTTGGTGTTCCCTTCCCTGGGAGCACGTCATGACACTTCTGCTGCATTCTTCCTTGGGTAAAGAAGCCGGCTCACGCCGTTCATTGGTGGTGTGTGTCTCGCGCTCATGCCGATAACGACGCTCAGTCAGAGTAGGCCATACTCTGTGCCGTAAGAGGAAGTGAGAGAGAGACAGAGAGTCTTTTGATCTGGGTATCGTTACGTCATACGACTGTATGTCGTTTGTGAATCTTTCCTTAGTTGATTCCAGCCCTTGTGAAGGTACAAGTGTCAATAATAGTTCTTTTTTCTGCCAGTAACTTCGTCAAGTTCAATTAATGAATATTATTGACTAATGGTCAGATATTTGAACCCTGAAAAGAAACTATACTATGCTGTGGTCATGCTCATGAGTTAATGAGTAGCTTTTCTTTCTGGCACCAGAGATGCATTTGCATATTTGTTCTAAGGTTGCATATGATATTTCAGGAGGTGTTGCAGTCATTAGTGAGTCTATCATCACCAGAGGCTTTTGGTGATTTCAACTAATGAGGCAGAGCTCTTAGTTGGATAGTGATTCTTTTATCATCAGAGATTCTTGGTGATTTTAACTAAGGAGACAGAGCTCTTTTTTGACAAGTGCTTATGTCTGTGTTTATGATTAATCCTTTGCTTTGCAGGTCTCCTTCTCTGCTGTTCCCTTCCCACTCCCTTCCCCCCCCGCTTGGCCACTCTAAGACTCTGTACTGTTATAGTAATCAGAGTTGGAGGTGCCGGGAGGTGGGCCTTTGTGTCGTCACATACAGATCCTGAGGAAGAACGGCCACTGTGACAATTACAATGTTCTTGCTTAAGGAACATAAGTCAGCACATACTCATAACTACCAGATTTTTTCTTAGCCAAAAGTATTGCTGCAACCTATTCAGAAAAATCCGTAGGTTGAATGATGCTATCCTTGCAAATGTAATTCAAAATTACTTTAACTCACTTTTAACACTAGGTGGCACTAGTCTGACTTAGGGGCCGATTCCGATCTCGGCCGGTAGTGCTCCGAATCGGATTCGGATTTACCGGATCCGATTCGGAGCCCTGTTTCCCGACCGAATCGTACGCGGGTCCGGCCGAGCGAGTACGATGCAAGCTCCCGCAAAATCGCCGACCGACTCGTACGCGGCCTCAACACGCTCCGACCGACTCGCACGGACACGACTCGCACCGCGCTATGGAGACGTTTCCCGGCCGGGTAAGTACGATGCGCGCCGCAAGCAGTCCGACCGACTCGCGCCGTCCGGCTCGAAAGAGCTGTCGGAACCGGACTTTGGGGGTCCGCGTCGGACCCCTGAACGCGTAGGCGCGCGAGTCGCACACAGGGGGACCCATGGGTTCCCCCTACCTGTGCATGTACGCCGCGATGCGCATGGACGCGTACCCACTGTAGGGGCGCCCTTGTTCGCCTCGCACCCATTGAGTCAATGGGAGCCCGCGTACGCGTCGTACGACCGGCTCCCATTGACTTCAATGGGAGTCCGACCGAATCGAGTCCGATAGCATGCGAATGCATCGTACTCGTCCGGTCGGACTGCTGGGGTCCGATTCGGTCGGAATTCTCTCCGGGTCCGGCTCGGTCGGAGAGATTTCCGGCCGGAATCGGAATCGGCCCCTTTGTGTTTTACAGGGATTGCACCAGATTTCAAATTATTATCATGTTCCACATCTTTGACACAACCAACCTTAGCTTGAAAAATGCCAGGAAATTTGTCTAAAATAACAACAGCAACATTTTCAGACCTGCCATTAATAACCTCGACAATGGTAATAGGCATATCACCCAAAACAATAGAATTGGCACAACCAGGTTTCAATATAATACCTAATCTATCTAAATCACATCACCCTACAATGTTGTGTCCTTTAATTACAATATACAATTAAGTAAGAATGGTGCACCCTTGAAATTAAATGTGTTCTGAAAATATGAATGTCTTGTCCTCCGAATGCTTCGGTATGACTATACATTTCAATTAATTTTTTTATCAAAATTCTTCTTATAAAACGTGATATCAGACAATATAGTTATGGGAGACCCAGGGTCCACCATAATTTCCAAAACAACTTCACCAATTTGCGGTAAACCTAATGGTGCTCTCAAAGGTTTGACCGCACTCTCACTATCAACAGTTAACACCAAATTATTGACCATCTCATCTTCAAATTCATCAATAACATTCACTCTCATAGACGAGTTGCTTCAGTTGCTTTTGTTGATCCCAGAGACACTTTGAAAATGTCCCAATTTTCTTCACCTAATGCATCGCCTGCCTTCAGTTTTGTACTATCTCCTAGATGCAATCTCGATTCACATCTAAAACAAAACACGAAAGCTGCATGTTCTGTAAAGACATATTTTGCCCATTAGCTGATTCAAAACTTTTAGTCCTGTCAGAAATGAGGCAAACAGCATTATAATTAGGGCTCCCGGTTTAATGGTATTTATTTTTTTAGCATTTCCGTCTGTATATCCATATTTATTTTTTGCTCACTTTATCTGTATCTATCCATATTTATTTTGTGTTTTGCGGATAAATGAAGTTGTAAAACTGTACATTTCCATATTTATTTAACTGATAGATGCGCACTCATACTTTGATGTCTGTCTGTTTTAGCTATTTAAGCTGCCTAATATTATATAACAAAACATCCACTGGTAAATATTAGCATTATACCACAAATATATGTTGACACACGGCATTATTTAATGAAATGGCATCCTGTTTTTTTTAATTTCCCATGCTGTCCATCTGCTCAGCTGTTGGGCTATAATTCATGAAAGACAGCACAGAGTTAATTAAAGGAAGCCCAATTTTCTGTATTTTTCCACTTTTAAAAATAGATACATTGTTTTCTGTCTGTATTTATCTGTAAAAATCCGTAAAAACTGAAAACCGGGAGCCTTAATTATAATTAGAGTATCTACCAGATATCCCTTTAGCAGATATGGAAGATCATTCAGTGCTTTTGGCGATGTCCATCACTTCGTTAAGAGTTGGATTCCTGTAGGATAATAAATGCTCTTGAATTGTTTTTACAAAAACAGTTGAAAACAAACTAATCCCACAAGTAAGTATCAATGTTTTCACCAAATTCACATTTGAATGCCAAAATGAGTAAGTTAGAAATGTACTCCTCAATACTCTCATCAACAAACTGCTTCAGTTGACAAAAAAACTGACTCTCAAGAATTATATTTGGTTCTTCAGTAAAATGTTTTTCTAGTCGTTTAACACCTTCTCCAAAAACATCCCAAGGAATAAACTGTCCAGGTGGTGGCTCTATTTCAGGAGAATTGTCGAAAATCTCTTGACCAGAATTTCCAAGCAAGCTTAACAACAATGCTTTTTTTCTTTCGTATGAGAAATCATTTCCGTCAATTGCAATAATATAGGGCCTTATTTTGATAGAGGGCAGACGGACCACCTCCCGCTATCACAGCAGTCAGGAGACCGCCCAACAAGCAGGCGGCTGTCCGACCACCCAGTTACGATAGAACCGCCGTGCTGACAGTCCGAACGTGCTTTTTTATACAGCAGCTTGTGGTAGGGCCCAGAAAAAGAGCCGCAGCACAAGCCGCAGTGTAAAAAAGCACTTTGTGGACATCCATGCACCATGTGCCATGTACTATGTGGTGCATTGCACACGATGCATGGATGTGCGTGGGTGCACTACATGTGCCCCCAGAGCCACTTTTCAGTGGCCCACGAGGGACTGGGGCCCTGTTTGGGGCCCCCAAAGTCTGTTTCCGACAGCCTTTTCATGGCAGTCGGACCGCAATGAAAAGGCTGCCGGAAAGGGATATAGTAATCCCGACGGCGGTGCCTGCCTAGGCACCTTCGTCATTAAGGATTGCGATTCCGTCCGCCACACCGTCAGAATCAGTAGATTGTGTCGAAGGCAGCAGTCTGTCCCTCGTCCGACAAAGGTTCGACCGCCTGCATCATAATGCAGTGGTCAGACCGAAGAGCTGTCTGTCAGTGGGATCGACACCGACGGCCTGTCTGTGGTGATCCACCAACAACATCAAAATGAGCCCCAAAGTTCTCAAAGGCTCTAAACCACTGCTGCAATTTCACGTTAGTTTACCAGGGTTCTGGAGGATAGGGCTAAGTAGGCTGTGAAACATTTGACTGGAAGCCATCATATAATAAATATGCCCAGAAAGCATATAACAGGAGAATTCCCAACGCAAAAGTCCTGAAATACTTCTTAAAATGATGTGCATTAAATTTCGAAGTGTTCCTCACAAGCGACCAGCAGCGCGATTATCAGTAGCGCAGACTGTGGGTAATGTGTGTACATGAGGCGCTCTAGCTTCACGCATTGAGTGAAAATGTGTTGATTCACAGAATACACAGTGTAGAGTAGTGGGAACTAGGCCCACATACTTGCGGATAATGCACACACTGACACAGTAGTAGGGTACGGGTAACTGGCCCAGGGCACGTGCGACGGCCCCTTTTATTAGCAGGGTCACCTGACCAGTGATGCCTGTGATGGGTGGGTGTGCAGTGTAGGTTAACAACAGGCAGAACACTAGAACGTGTCCAGCAGGACACTACATCCCTCCCAAATTTTAATGGAAAAATAACAAACAAAAGTCCAACCTATGGGAAAAACAACATAACAAAACATATCACCAATGAGTCTCTTCAGGCCGTCCGCCGGGCAGTGCTGGAGCTCTGGACCGCATGGTCCAGAGGCTTTAGTCTACCTCTGCAATGTAGTTCAGACTGGCCTGGTCTCGCGGTGTTGGAGTCTATTTACATAGTTCCAATGGCGGTGCATCGGGAGCGGTGGTGGAGTCCACTTGGGAGATCTTCTTGCAGGCGCTCAGGCTCCAGTGGACAGGCAAACTGCAAATACAGAGGATGACCTTGGTGGATGAGGGTTTTCCTTGGAGACGATGATGCTTTCCAGTTCCCGATAGCCGAGCAGCTTTAGACTTGCCTTTCCTGCCTGGACTCCTCTCCCACAGGAGTATCCTGGAGGGCCTTCCTGCCGGGCTGCCATGGGACCGTGTGTACTGTGCGGCCTCTCGTGGGCCGCGCGAAGGCATCGCTGAGGAACTGCCAACAGGACCACAGCCAAAACGCTCATGAAGCTGCAAAGGGTGGTGTCTCAGAGTCTGAGTGCTCTAGCCATTAGGACTCAGGTTCACATGCCTCCATCAGATGGTATTTTTGTTACCAGTCTTCGTATGTGACCTCCATGCATCCTGGTGTCTGTCGTGGAGCTGCTGCTGACGCATCTCTCCAGTTTGGATTCCCCTCTCACAGGAACTCCATTGAGGCCCTTGCCCCTGGATTGCCACGTGACCGCGTGGGCTGTGCGGGCCTTTCATAGGCCGAGCTGAGGGGTTGCTGCAGAACTCCAAACAGGGCCACGTCCAAGCCTTGTGTAAACCCAAGGGTGGATAGTCCAATGGTCGGGTATGCTCTTCTTTGGCGGGCTTCAGATTTACGGGCGCACACAGAAGGTTCCTGGGTGGCTAGCCTCCCACGGCGCCAGGAGTGCCTCGTTGAACTCTGGATGTCTTGAGTGTTTGGATCCACTCTGGTGGTGCGATGCTCCTTAGATGTTCTTCGTGATGATGCACCTGGATGATGGATATGATAATTTTCTTTCAATTGGGCAACAGGCGGCGATCTCTTGCTTTCGGTGACCTCGTGGAGTGAGGAGGACTGGAGGGACTTCATGCCCACTTTCGGTTGTCTTCTGGCAGGTGCACTTGCTAGATGTGGCGCCATCGATGCCAAGCAGCCGGTGACAGGTGAGTGGACGGTCGCACTGTGAAGAGTGGGGCCTGGACGCAGATCGCGCTTGCTAGTGGCTTACAGTTGGTCCTCCCGCGAAGCTGTCTCTAGTGACGTCTCTGGACCCCGGTGGCTGGCTTGTGCTGATGAACACCTTCTCCAGTGCTGGCACCAGTCCTCTGTCCTGTGGCTCTTCTCCTTTTCCCTCTTGCGCGCCTGTGGTGGTTGTTTGCCCTGTGGCGTCGTGCCACTCTCCTTTCCTCCTTCGCGGAGTGGCGTCCTGCCACGCTGATCTCCTCCGCTAAGTGGCGTCCAGCCACGCTCTTCTCCTCCTTCGAACCAGGTTCCTAACACAGATGTGGCATCCTGCCACATGTCTCATGTTTGCGCCACATGGACATCTCACTGGTCGTGTCCAGTTCTTAGGACTATCTTTGCTTGCTGCGGACCTGTGGCAGGTCTGTCCTGTCGCTAGGACATGCTTCTTCTCCTTGAGGACCTTCCGCAGGCCCCAACCCCTCCTCAGGGATTTACGCGGTGCTCCTCTGCCAAGGTGGCAAGTTACCTCTTCGCTCGAGAGCGTCATGCTTGCGCCTCGAGCCTGCGCCATCATGGCGCTTGATCCTGCCTCGGTTCGGGCATGCGTTGCGGGGTCGGTCACTTCGTGTGACGTGCTCCTTGCTTTGCGGTGCGATGTGGCGTCCTGCCACGTGTCACCTGTTGTCGGAGCACATTTTGCAGTGGCAGCTTGCCACGTGGAGTATGCGACTCTCCTCTTGCCTCTCTTGGGCCACTGGCGACTCCATCTTGAGGCAGTGTGAGGGAGGACACTGCTGTCTTTGGCCCACTGCGGAGCTTCGCTGGTGCAGTGGAGATGTAGAGGATCTCTCTGCTGCCTTCAGCATTGCTTCTTCTCTGTGGAGATGTCTCTATCTCCTGGGCGCCTGCCTGTGCTGTCAGGTTCGCTGGTGCGGCCTTCTGCGCACCTATGACCTCCTGAGCTCCGTCCTCTTCTTGGGCGCCCTCTTCTGGCACTTGCTATGCTTGCTCTTCTTCCTTGCGGTGGTGGCCATTCATCGCCAGGGGCTTGTGGTGCACTCTTCTCACTTGAGGTGGCGTAAGACAGGCACTGGGGGTTGCACGTTCAGCGTGCGTCTTTCTTGCGTTTTTATGGGGCGTGGCTGCTTTCAGTCCTATTGCTTTCTCTGGATGTTGCTTGCCCACTTGATGCTTCTCTTGGCCGGGGCAGTTCTGGGCTTCTTGGCGTCCTGGGTGGGGGTAGCAGTCTCTCCCACTCTTGCAGCAAACAACAGGCCGCAAATGTGCGGCACGGTCCTCACTTGGCCAGTCTCTCGTTCATCCTACTTCGCAGAGGTAGTAGGCAGTGCTCTTGTCTCCCTCTCACAGAGTTCTGAGATGAAGAACTGCTGAGGCCACTCCAACGTGTGTGCATGGCTGCTGCAGCTTTGCTGATGCTGCAAGCCTCGTATGAGCTGGTGATGCCGGTGTAGGGTTTTGCTCGGTGCGGGAGTGGCCTCTCTTGTTCCTGCAGGCGATCCGCAGACTCCCTAGTGGCTCAGTGTGAGGGTTGAGGAGGCACTCCGTATTTGCGGCAGTTGCCACCTGGGCGTCAGCACGACGGAGGTCTTGTGCGGGCGATGACCTCATCAGTGGAGCAGCAATGCAGCTGTCTTGTGAGTTCAGGGAGCTCCTTCACGTGAAGCTGGCGTCAGTGCACACGGGCCTTCGTGCGGCACTTTCCTCATTTCCACCTTGTCTCTTAGGACGTGGTGTGGCACTGTGGCCACTAGGTGGTGCTGTGGGTGATTTCAGAGAGGCCACGGCAGCTTTCTTGATGCTGGGGGCCTCTGGAGAAACAGTAGCTTCTGCGGGTGTGCTTTACTGCTTCTTCACTGCTGCAGTGGAAGCAGGTGGCCACTAGGGGGCTCAGGGTACACTCCGCTACCACCCTGGTTCAGCATGTGACAGTCTCGGCACCTGGCAGTTCACTCTCCCATTTCCAGTGCTTGCTGTCTGGGAGGAGGTCGCTGATCCTGCAGGCAACTTGGTCATCAGGGTGGCTGGTGCACTTCACTGGGCCCGTTCTGTGCAAGTCACGTACTTGTTTCCTGGGCCGTGGCTGACATGCGGTGCAGTGGGCTGGTGCTAGTTGGCACTGCCGGCACCTCCCATCGGCTCTCGACTCCTCAGTCGGTCTGCTCCTGAGAGGACCAGCGCAGCAAACGCGGGACGGCACTCTCCTCCAGGTGCAGCCTCCTTTCCTTTGCTGCGGGGAGGATGCAGGCAGGCGGGCACGGTCTGCTGGAGCACTGCAGACGGGAAGGGAGGTACGGCAGAAGGCAGCCGCTTTACGGTCTGCCACTGTCCATTGCTGTGGGCCCACTTTCGCGCTGCTGGCCAGGTCGTGCTGGGAGGCTGTGGGGGCACGCACTGCAGGCGCGGACTGCACTTTCTTGATTGTACGCCGGGGATGCCAGTGGAGGCACGCAAACGCTGGTGCAGGTATGTCCTCTGCGGGCAGGGCGTCAGCAGACTTGCAGGGCACCAGCGGCAGTCTGCGGATGCCTCCTACTGCGAAAGCGCACCATGAGAAACCGCTCTTGCTTGGCCCCCCCTGGGGGTCGCCATATACATCATGGAGAGGGCACTGCTCTCTCTTTTCCGCACCAGGGCAGCTTGTTGCAGACAACGCCGTCGAAGGGCACTTAGGCCAGCGGGCGCGTACCTCTTGTGCCGCTGTGGGCTGGATCTGTTTCCTCCCACTTTTATGAGATTCTCTCGCCGCAGGGCAGGTCAGGACGGTGGCAGCAGCAGGTGCCGAAGGGAGGTGGCGTCCACTTGCCAACTGCAGCTTCATATGCAGGTCACGGCAGCCTGCCCTGTGCCACGGACCTTACACTTGCTGCGACACTTCTCCTCCTGGCACGGCTCATGCTGTGACATTGGGGACAGGTGTAGGGCGTACTCCAGACATGGGTCTAAATTCCCCTTGTGAGCATCAGTAAACGCGGGGTCCGACCCGCTATCGTCGCTATTGTAGAGTAGTGGGCACTAGGCCCACATACTTGTGGATAATGCACACACTGACACAGTAGTAGGGTACAGGGAACGTTCGCCCGGCCCTTTTATTAGCAGGGTCACCTGACCAGTGACCCCTGTGATGGGTAAGTGTGCAGTGTAGGTTAACACCTGGCGGAACACTAGAACGTGTCCAGCAGGACACTACACACAGCACAGAGCATCCCAGAATGCAACAGTGGAAGGACGTCAATGAGCCTATGTAGTGAGCTGGGTGCAAGGTGCCTGAGGAGTCCAACGAGGAATGCGTTTCGAAAACTGTGCACGGGGCAGACAATGATACACGAACAGCGCGAGAGGCCACCTATGGCTTCAGGTTTCGCAATAAATAACTAATAAATACGTTTACAGTTGACAAAATGTCCGCAAACCAAGTAGCAGACAGTGGCTAGCTGAAATCCTTCGGTGGGCTTGAAATGCGGCAGATTTTCTTCCTTGTCGACAAATAATGTTGTGTTCCAAGAGGAAATCCAAGAAGGCAAAGATGTATAGACTGTACAAGTGGCAGGCTTTATCCAGTAACCAAATACGAGCATAAACAAGCCCACGAAATAGAAACAGTGAAGAGCCACAGGAGATACTCCTGTTCAGTGAGAAATGCAGAACAGAGTGACTCGCTGGACAACAGTGCAACCCCAGGCAGAGCAGAATGTCGTGACACAGAAGAATGTCATGACGCAGTAACATCAAACGTAAACATTACAGGTATCACAATTCAACAATAAGTGAAATAGTCCATGGAATGCACCAAACTTAATAGCACACAGGTCTCTAAAGATAGTGCATTAATTCATTGTGGTGTCTCAATAGCTTCTTTACAGTGTCTGGTCATTGTCTTGTGGCAATAACGTTCAATATTGTGCAGTTCCGGATTACCAAATAGGCAAAGTAGGCACCAGTCTATGGGCCCCACTCCTTTTCGCGGCCCACAACAACGGATCAAAATAATATTGATTTGCTCTTGAAAGAAAGTTACAATCAAGCTTTCTAAAACAGTTTCCAAAAGATAGAAAAAAATTAATCAGTTCAAAGAAACGAAAACTTTACATTAAAGACTATCTTGAGAAAATACTGTATTAATGTAATGTACCCATCGAATATTTAAAGTTTTGTTGGTTTATTAAAAATAAAAAATAATAATTTGTGTTTAATAACAATTGTTAATGTTTAGTTTTGTGTAATTAAAATTGTTGGTTGGTAAAATTAAAAACGTATTAGGAGATCATTTGCGAGGGGAACCCTGACATTTCGACTGTCTGGAGGCCTCCACAGGGTTTACTCCAGCACTGATATTATGCGTCACTGACCAAGTTTACGTTGGCATTGATGGGAACTATTCTTTGGTACAGTGGTTCACATAATCGATGATTTGAGCATATCTGGTAAATTAAATCAATTTTCTACTGATGCGGGGACACTTCATGAACTTTCTGTGGAAATCGTACTGAAGTAGTGTTTGGTTTTGACAGTTTTTAAAAGTTACACTGGACTGAACTACCTTTTTCTTTAAACACACTGGATATTTGTTTTCTTGTTGCTGATGTAATTTCGTAAGGCTTCTTTACAAATCGTTTAATATTGTGTTGTTTTGCTGGTAACTCTTACGCTCTTTTTAAAAGAAGGTTCCATTTAAGACTTTATTAAACACAGGATTCTTGCCCTCATGTACCAGGCCACCACCCTCGATTCCTAGACCACACCTCTTCACTTACGAATCTCGGGCAAGCTCCCAAATAAACATTCTTTTATTATGACTCTATAGAGAGCCCCCCCCCCCTCACTTTTTTCACCATAAATGAAACATTTTGTAGTTCTGAATTTTTATTGAGAAAGCAAAACCAAAAGTAACACCTGTAAGGGGCCCTATACTTAATTGACTATATTTCTGATATTTTGATGTGTTGGGAGGTGCCGTACCTCAGGGACGCATTGCCTCATGAAATTCAGGTTTTACACAGCCTCCGATTCATCAATCCGTGGGTGTATTGTTGAGGTAAATCTTTGGGGTGCCAGAATTGCAGGGGACCACGCGTCCACACCTATGTGTCTGACTGTGTGAATGCTGCAGGTACTTTCACTCATGCAAAAGGCAGCCAAAGCTACAGAGAGCATGTGATGTCATCACAGAATGTTGGAGGTCAGAGAATGAAATGGCGCTGAAGATTCGAAGGAGCTTTTTATCCAGGTCTCCTGAAAACCTGCATTCAAGTAGTCTCAGAGTACCATGGGCCCTTGGAATCCTTGTCATGATTGACCCATGTTAGCGAATAGTGGGGTCTCAGGCTCCGGACTTGTGACCTGAATTGGTATAGTATTACCCCTTATGCAATGTGAGGGGCAGACCCTGTAATAACAGGATTACAGGTGAACCATCAGGATCCCAAATTAAGTGGCATTAAAAGAAGGTCAATCACCGACGCTGAAAGATGAGAATATGAATGATGGTGACTATATGCTGTATAGAAAGATAACATCTTTGAATATCACAGTATAGCAGCAATGGACACTAAGGGGCCGATTCCGATTCGGGCCGGAAATCTCTCCGACCGAGCCAGACCCGGAGAGATTTCCGACCGAATCGGACCCGTGCAGCCCGACCGAACGAGTACGATGCGCACGTATGCCATCGAACTCGAGTCGGCCGGACTCCCATTGAAGTCAATGGGAGCCGGTCGTACAACGCGTACGCGGGCTCCCATTGACTCAATGGGTGCGAGGCGGACAAGGGCGCCCCTACAGCGTGTACGCGGTGAAGCGACTCGCGCCGTACACGCACAGGTAGGGGGACCCATGGGTCCCCCTGTGTGCGACTCGCGCGGCTACGCGTACAGGGGTGTCCGACACGGACCCCCAAAGTACGGCACCGACTGCTCTTTCAAGCCGGAGTGCGCGGCTCGGTCGGACTGCTCGCGGCGCGCATCGTACTTACCCGGCCGGGGAACGTCTCCATTGCGCGGTGCGAGTCGTGTCCGAGCGAGTCGGTCGGTGCGGTTAGACCTGGGTACGAGTCGGTCGGAGCGGTCGGGACGCCCGGACGAGTCGGTCGGCGATTTCGCATCGTACTCGCTCGCCCGGACGCGCGTACGAATCGGTTGGGAAATAGGGCTCCCAATCGGATCCGGTTAATCCGAATCCGATTCGGAGCCCTACCGGCCGAGATCGGAATCGGCCCCTTAGTGAGTTTCATAATGATCCGTCGCAAGGAAAAGGTGGAGTTCCAGACCAGGCTGTGTTACATTCAGAAAATAAGTGACTATTCTGAGTGAAAGACTCACTTGTCCTCAGTGATAGTGACTGAAAGTGAAAGATTTCACAAACATAAACGAGCTGGGTGGGCCCACAGTTTTCCAGGGTATTTCTTGTCTCTTTTTAAGACAAACATATTGTATGAATTCATCTACTTTGGGAACTTGATCCAAGATAGAGGTTACAGCACATGCATATTGGTGTTTAGACAAACATACAACTATTTCAGGCGTAACTAAGCATTTATGGAATGTAACAGTTAGAGCTAAACAGAGAAAAAGTGTTGTGAAAATATGTGGTCACAAGGTCTGACTTAAGCTTATAACAAATGTACTTCCTTATTGAATGAAAAGAATGAAGTGCAAAGCAGCATGGATAACAATAGAGTGTTGTGGCATACTGGGAGGCATGTGTTCAGACTGAAGCATTCTTGCCCTTCAGCTAACCTTGAATGGCTGAGCTTTTCATTTCACCTGTTTGCTAGCTATTGTTGACTCGCGGCCGACCAGCCTGTAATACCGTGAGATGCTAAGCGGCGCTGACTATGGTACAATGGAGTAAGACATTCAAAGAGCATACCAAAGAATCTTATTGAATGAGCTTGACACAGGTTGATTTCCTCATCGAACTCACATCCTTTCTAACGCGTACAGAGGCACAGCTGCAAAATAAACAGAGAAGGCTATTGATAGGGCGTTTTCAATAAATGCAAATGTGTGTAATTAACTTGCAGAAATAACGTGTAGGCCTAAAACGAGAAGCCACATTTTAAAAGGCGAATGGGATGCACTAGGCTTCCATAGCTGCCTATGTTAAGTTAGAAATGTTTATGAACGCAGTTTTTTTTCTACATTCTCTCTTACCATAGGTCGACGTTCTTGGTAATATGAATAAGTGAAGAGCTCCATAATAAAATGTGTCGAAATGACAGAATCTAATAGAAAAGATTGTTTTCAGCCTTCCCATAGATACATTACCACAAAAAAATAACAGAAATGCATTTAAATCTTATTTAAATGTTTCTTCATGAATAAGATTTGTAAGGAAGAATATGTGAGAAAGAGATGATTTTATTTATGGAATGACAGACCTAACCGTGAACTGTTTTGTATGTTAGAAGAGAGACAAGTGGGAACCAAACCACGACTCCTACAATGTAGTTAATAATGCATTTGTAACACTTAGAATGTATAAGTGCTTGTTTCAAGAGAGCGTAGATGATGGAAGATCTTTGATTTCTGGTAGAATATGTGCGAAACAGATGATTTTATTTATGGAATGACAGACCTAACTGTGAACTGTTTTGTTTTTTAGAAGAGTGGCGAGTGGGAACCAAACCAGTTTTGTACAAGGTTGTTAATAATGTATTTGTAACACTTAAAATTAGTAAGTCTTTATTTCAAGACAGCGTAGACGATGGAAGATTTCCCTTCCCATGAAGACATTATGATACCATTGGCTAACGAGAAACCGGAATACGGCAGCAATTGTATTAGTTTAGATATCAAAATGTTATATTAGTGCATGTTCCTAGACTAGGGAGAGAGCTACTGTGGCAGATGCAGATTTCCCGTTCTCCACACTCGGGAGAACTAGTCAGACTCTCTGTGCTCTAAAGCCTTGCACTCTGAAAAGACCTTTTATTCATTTCCCCTTGTCAGAATCAATGCTATATTTTCTGAGACTCCGCTGAATTTCTGAACTTATTTTCATGAGAAGTACTAATTAAATTGCTTAAAGCTTTATGCTTTCACCTCTCAATTTCGAACTCTTTATCAAGATACTTTTATCATCTTAATATTTAGAATAGGGACTCTACTTCTATGGAATGCGCTTATCCAATTGCTCTGTGTTAGAAATGGGAGGCCTCATTTATGAGGCCCTACCGGCACTTTTGGGCGACCAGAACATCACTTTTTTGCCACTGGCATATTTATAAGGCCACGTAAAGCCATGTTACGAGGCTTTTCATGGTCTTATAAATATGTGCCCCTTTCACGCAGAAAACTGCGTGAAAGGGGCGTTCCATGGGTGTTGCTGGGGGCGTTCCCAGCAACATCGTTGTTGCTGGGGGCGTTCCCAGCAACATCCATGGCTTTTTGACACTACCCCAGATTTACGAGAAATCGTAAGTCTGAGGCAGCAACAAAAACTTACACCTGCCCAGGGGAGGCGCAAGGGAGGCACAACGAGGAGAAATATCTTTATTTCTCCTTGTATTTCCTCTTTCTATGTGTGCTGCACTCAGCAGCACTCATAGAAAGAGGAAAACGCCTCTTGTGATTGTTTTTATGCAGGAAGGTTTCCCTTCCTGCAGAAAAATAATCATCCCCGCAACGCAGGCACCCTTGCACCATGGTGCATAGGTGCCTGCGTTGGCGCACAGCAGCCTATTGTGCGCCGGTGCAGGGGAAGAGGACAGGAATGTGCCGTGTCTAATGGATACAGCGCATTTCTGCCCTTTTCTTTTGCCTAAGAGTAGCGCAGCAGCAAGGCCTGATTAGCAATGGTAAAGTGTTAAGAGTCCTAAAGCCAACAAAAAGTCAGAAAAATAGGCAGAGGAAGGCAAAATGTTTGGGGATAACCCTGCAAAAAGAGCCAAGTAAACATTCTGTAGTGTATTACTGATGAATTGATTACTTATTGCTGACTAATAAAGAAATATCTATTAAAAGAGATTAATAAAACCCTTTAAACGTATACCAATATCTCATAATTGACTCCCAATAATTGATGTTTAACTGTGATATGTAATTTGAATATTGATTTGCAGCTTCTGAATAATTCTCACCTACGGCCATGTTCCATAGTCTTAGGGCCCAGTAAGAGCAGGGACTTTATTTCCAGGTATGCTGAGACACTAATATTGAATCATAAACAAAATATTTATTAAGGTCCCATGCCCACCCCCCCACCCCCAAAGCTGGTAGCCTAGGACGGTTTACGTAGTGAGAAAGAGGAGCTGAAAAATAAAAAAAGTACCCAAGGTAAATAAAAGCCCAATGCCCATATGCCCAAAGCCTGAGTTTGAGGATTGATCGAGTGCAGTAAACTGCAGCGGTTACAGGTGTGGAATTGAAGGTGTGAGTATTAAAGGGTCATGCGTCGCAATTTGTGTTGGTAATTGTCATTTGTAATTTGAGAAAGCATTGATGTGTTTGATTTAATTAATGAGCTAGCTATTTGTTGATATTCATGTGCCTTTGTAAAAAAAGATAAAGAATTTATCAGACTAAGAAGTAGTCTAAGATCCTAGGATAAAGAATAAGAGTTGATTTTGGTATTTCTGTCTGCTAATGATTTAAAGTGCAGGTCGTGAGATGTCATTGATTTCACAATTGAGATAGTGACCGTAACAAATTACTGTGATTGTACTAAAATTGATCAGTATTAGTGGAACCTGATGGGCAAAGGTGACACTGCATTGATTAGGTGATTTCCCGCTGGTCAAGATTTCACTGGAGTGCATCGAACTTTATTTTTGCTTGAGAAAAGTCAAAGGGTGCAAAAACCAAAAAATTCATGTGGATGAATTGTTAAATATTACATTTTCTTTAGAAGAAGCAGACAAAGACATTTATTTTATGTTGCATAGAATTGTAGTATTGAAGCTTTGTATGTGTGTTTACGAAGAAATAGTAAAGGAGGATGAAGCGCTGCACGGAGCAGAGTATGACGTCACATTTGTGCCACGCTGGTATTGGCCTGTTGCTGTGAAACGCCACGCTGAGATTGTTTAAGCTGTGTGGAAAGACACATTCCTATTGGTTTGTTGGTTTACAGAGTCACACTGAGATTGGGAGAAGGGCTTACTGAATCTGACGTATACGGAACAGAATCAAAACATTGAAGGTTTATATTTATGTTTTTGCCATTTGTTGAATTAAGTTTGAAATCATGAAATTCTTCAAAGCAATTAAAGGCATAACAAGAGGAGATGTGACAAATGCTGTTTGGGAAGGTGAAGAGGCACCTCCTGAGGGTATTCCTGCTTATCACATGATGATTGAGGAAGGGTTACACGGGTGCGTAAGGCTTCGCCAATGGTGCAACATTACTGAGAAAGAGGGTTCATTGAGCTTTCCTTGATGGGGTACCTTTAATTTGAGTATTAATGATAAATTAAAAGAGAAATGTTGTGATACGGAGCCACCTCTTAGACCTACACAATTTTAAGCCTAAACGCTTAGGAGAAGATGGCTTGAAACAGAGAGAGAGAGAAATACCAAAAACAAACAAAGCGATCTGTGAAACATTTTGCAGGCGCTTAATGGGATGAAAGACAGCAAAGTTGGAGAAAAACGGTAGTGGAAGGAACTAGATTTTATCTAGCTATTACAAGTGAAAACCCAGAAAATCTGAAAAATCCAAAAAGGCTAAAGCCAAAGGGCAAAAGAGATAAAAGAGGAAACAAAATCTGCTACCGATACTGATTGAGGATGTGACATTTTGGAAGATTTATTGGCTACACGTCCACCACCTTATGTTGGTCCTGTGACTGATACTGAAAGATCGACAACTAGTGATGTGACAATGGCTACAGCCCCTGTTGATACAAATGCATATCAAATTGATAGACCATTGCCAGTGACACAGCCTGTTGTAGTACAACCTGTAATGACACAGCCTGTTACGAGGCAGCCTGCTGCACGACCAGACATAACAAATAATGTACCAGCTCAAGTAGGGACTGCTCAGATGGTATTGCCTACAGGTGTTACAGCTTCAATGGTAACTGCACCAGCACCAGTTACCAGGGTGATTATAGCACAGCCAGCAGGGATGTGCATGCCAAATGCCCCGATTAATATTATCCCAAATACAGCAATTCCAGGAGCTGTTGAAGGAGCGCCAGCGAAAGGATTTCTCCCAACTTCGCAGAATTCACAGATTGTTGTATGGTCACCCCCACAGGCTTCAATCTCTAAGGGAAGGACAGAGATTGATCTTTACAACACAAACAACACAGGGTGAGACAAATTTGTTTGAGGATGCGATTTTCCCCATGGTTTGAGGAAGCTGCCAGAGCTAGTACCAAGACAGAATGTGCCGGAGGTTCAGAAGTTAAAATGGGAAGAGGGAGAGACCATTAAATGTCCCAAAATTAAAAACAGAATTAGAGGAAATAATTAGAGGATGTTTGGATCTTGATCACATAAAAAGAACTGATATATCTGTCTAAAGAAATCAGTAGGAGAGCTGCAGCAGTGCATGACAAACTGAATAAATTGGCAAATAAATACGAAGTCAATCTTTCAAAAAGTATCCCCTTACAAAAAAGTTTTAGAGTACAGTTGGATGAAAAATCAATCGAGACAATGCGTTCTTCAGGAATGCGATTGCACATTGTTGAAGAGTGTTTGCAAATTAAGGGAATTTGAGAAATTAGAAAATAAATGGCCAAAGAAATATGAAAAGAAGAGTCAGGCAGAAACAGCTGAGGTTAAGCGAAAGTCATCTCTGGGTCCTCTGGATGAGGAGGGAGCTTTGACTTACCAATTAAGAGAAATGCCAGGTGGAGGGTATGTTCGTGTGCCTTGGAGAAGAGGAGATCTTGCAACATTTATGAACAATTTTCCCAGATTGAAAGTCCTTTGCAATGGTATACACAGGTAGAAAAGTTTGCCAAGATTTCAAAGGTGCTGTGGATTGATTTGAACACCTTCTTTGACACTGTTGTCCAAATGATTTGTGGGCTGAATGCAAAATTGATGTACATTGGCCAGATGCAGAGCTGCCGAGAGTATCTCGTACGAATGCACCATCACCTGTTGTGATGGATAAATATAATGAGGTGATTAATTTCTTGTAGGGCAGAGTGCCTCTGAAAGATTTGGATTATGAGAGATTGAACAGAATTCAGCAGGAAGTAAAAGAATCAGTGCATGATTATTATGAAAGATTGTTAAAGGCATTTCAGCAGCTTACAGTTCAGACTCATCTTGAATCTACTGATATGGGATTCTTTATTTTTCAGTTCGTGATTGGGTTGAGACCAGAGATAAGTCAGCACATACAGCAGAATGTGATTTGTTGGCAGACTAAGGGCCTGATATGATCTTGGCGGAGGGGAATACTCCGTCACAAACGTGACCTCCCGTCCACCGTGTTACAATCCCATTATATCCTACGGAGATCGGAATATGGTGGACGGGATATCCGTCACATTTATGACGGAGTATTACATCCACCAAGATCTAAATAAGGCTGTCAGTCATTAGATGAGATCCTGAAGTATGCAAAGTACTGTAGTGATGAACAAGAGATGGAGCAGACAAAAATTAAAGAGAAATTCATGTTGGCACAAGCAAAGTTTGCACAGAAAGGTTTTCAAAATCAGTCTTTTGCAGGAAATGGTGGTGCAATGCAGAATGTCAGCTTCCAGAATGTAAGGCATTGGTCACCAAGGTGTACAAAAAGGTATGGTTGGTGTTCATGGAAGAGGTCGAGGAGTTCCAATTGATCCAGGTACAGGTGTAGATATTGCAACGTTAAAAAAAAATGAATGCATGTCATCTTTGTAACAAAATCGGGTATTGGAAACGCGAGTTTAAGTTTAATCCAGATAGAATTTATGTTGTTAAACACAGGAAGGAAATCCGGTCCAAATGCAAAACACTCCTGTCCAGCCAATGAAAGTGCCCATGCAGACAAAGATCCCAAGAATGCCAGTCCCACAGGCCCACAGTAAACAGAAACACATTTCAGGCACAAAATCAGAATACATACCAGCAGTTCCCTATGATTCGGAATGAGAATTTGGATGCGAGTTTGACACAATGATGGTGCCTGAGAGAGGAGGCAGATTGCGTGCTTGGCACAGTCTTAGAGGTAGACCAGAGTGGACCATTTGTAGAAGGTGAGGTAAATCGCCACCAATTGTCATTTCTCATCGACACTGGTGGTACCCGTTTCACTGTTAGAACAGCGGAAGTCCCACACCTACCCCTCTCGGGAAAGAAGATCCACGTTGTAGTAGTCACATACAAGCAAGTTACAAATCCTATTTCAAGTGAAGTGCCTCTAAAGATAGGTTCATTCGAAGAAAATCACCAGTCCGTCTTGCGTGATTAGAGTCCTGTAAATTTATTAGGACGTGATTTATTGTGCAAGTCAAATTGCACAATTCACTGTACCCCAGAGGGAGTTGAGATTTAAAACACCAGATGAGGATGTGGTATTTACACTGGCACAACAGAATGCTGTAGAGCTTTATCCATTAAGAACCGTTGAAGAACTGTCCCCAGATCTAAAAGAGTCTGTAAATCAAGAATTATGGGATCTTACAGGAAAAGACATCAGGCTAATGAAAGAAGAAGAACCAGCACGAATCATAGTCAAACCAAATGCCATTCTTTCAAAAACATCACCCTATCACAGAGATAGTAGCAGGAATAACACCATAATTAACAACATGTTACAAAAAGGGAGTTTGAGAGACATAATCGGGAGTCCATGCAATTCACTGATTATGGGATTACAGAAACCTAATGGTACATTTGGAATAGTGCAGGATTTGAGAAAAATTTACGAAATTGTGATTTTATGTTGTCGTGTGGTATCGAATCCAGCCACCATATTATATTAAATTCTGTGCACAGCAGAATGGTTCACTGTCGTGAACCATTGTCAAGCTTTCTTCTCGATTCCCTTACATGAACACAGCCAGTTTTTGTTCTCATTTGAGAGAGAGAGTTTTGGCATGGTGCTGAGTCCCACAAGTGTATACTGAGAGTCCATCAATTTTCAACCAGATACTTAAGAAGATTCTGGAGACATTACAAATGCCTTGTTATTTAGTTTTTGTCCAATACATTGACAATCTACTTGTGGCGTCAGATACAAAAGAAGCCTGTAAACAAGATACAGTTGCTCTTTGGAATCATCTTGCTGAAAATGGACAGGACATAAGTTGTCCCTGTGTAAATTACAATGCTGTTAAAAAGAAGTCCAATATCTGGGACATATCTTTGAAAAGGGAACAGGAAAAGTGTCACAGGAGAGAGTGGTGGCAATTTTGAAAATGGGTTCTCCTAAAACACAGATGTCAGAATGTTTGTGGGAATGACTGGTGAAAACGTAAGCCTTCACACGTAAGCTGTGATCGAAAAGGGTCACAAAACATAAGCTTCATCCATCAGCAATCACCAGTTCATAATGACTGTGCAACCCTGCTCAGCATTCAAACCAATACATTCCAGTCACTTAGCAAGCTTACAGCTTTTCCAGAACTGGATGATCAGCTGTCACTACAGGCACATGCCAAGGATACCACATATCTCCCTCCCAATAAACCAACTGCATAACAAAAATGAACAGTGTAATAAATATATATTGTAAATTACATCTTGCAAAATTGAAAAATGCACAAAAACACCAATATTCAATGGAAAGTGCACTGAATCACAATACAAATTAGTGTGCATCATAGTCACACCCATGCAGGCAATTACACATAATCTTTGAAACTAACTGGTTATTTTACCACCCATGAACTATTCTTCCTCTCCATATGAGGTTCATTCTCTGTAGTATTTGCGACCCCGTCACATCCCTTGCATTCTCTCCACACTGCTATCCTTCCCAAATTCCAAATGTGATGATCACTGGTCTTGATCGCATTCTTAAATAACTTTATAACTTTCATGGGCTGACTAAACTTGTCAGTGAACCCACCTATCCTTGGATTTTTATTTGAACCCAATCCCCAATGCAACCTTTGTGTTTTTTACAGCCATCCACCAATCAAACTTTTCCTATCTTTTCTGTATCACTTCAGTTTCCCTGTTCAAACTCTCTTTGGTTTTAGATCCACAAACTCCTACTAGTGCTTTCAACTTATTCATCCATGAGGGATCTACTTGATCGTTTACAGATCTCTACTTGAACAAGAAGAACGGGGTAACTATGGTTGAGGAGTGTGGTGTCATCCTGTGCATGTACTCTTTAGTTTTGAGTTCTTTCATCCAATTAATTAAGTTTGTAGACCAAAGAGTGTGGAATGCATTCTTTAACAACTTTGTTAAAATGCTCAATCGTTCTGTTTGCTTCTGGGTGATATAGTGAAGTTTTCTTATGTTTTATACCTCTCTTCCACAAGAATGTCCCCTTAGACCTGGATGTTAGTTGTACTCCACTGTCTGTTAACAGAGACACAGGAAATTCCTCTCTTCCAAAATTTTCTCTAAGAAGTCTATGACTACATTGGTCTCTACTGAGTTTACCACTTTAATTTTCAGCCACCTGGAATACATGTCCATTCAAGTAATTATATATTTGTATGTACTAGAAATCTTTAAAGGTCAAATTATGTCTAGGGCCACTTTAACCCACAGACCAGATCTGTCTCTGACCACCATAGGTTGAGTCCTACGCTTCAATATTTTGTCACTTTGCTTATATTTTATGCACTCTCTCACCACTCTTTAGATCATGAGATCCATGCCGGCCACCAGTAACTTTCTCTTACCCTCTCTTTAGTTTTACATATTCCCGGATGACCCTTGTGCGCACACTCAATCAGTCTACTCCTGAGACTCAACGGCTGTACTAGTCTACTGCCCCTAATCATCAGTCCATTTTCCAATGAGAGCTCATTCTTGACGTTACAATAGCCTTTGAGAGTGCTACTCTCCTTATCTTTGCATGACCACCCTTCCTTCACCTTGTTCTTTACAACCTGTAAATCCTCATCCTTCTCTTGCTCTTTCCTACATTTTCTTCTTGCACAATACCACTAGATACTAGACACACCTTTACTTTCTCATCCCCAAATTCATCTTTGCCTTCCTCCTGTTATTCACTCTTGTCATTTGTCACATACAACCTTGAACAACAATCTGCCGCTGTATTCATCACACCTGGCAAATATGAGACTACAAACTCAAATTCCTGCAAAGCCACTACCCATCTTCTTATCCTGTTGGATACCACATCAATCCCTTTACTGCCGAAAAAAATCTCTACTAAAGGTTTGTGGTCAGTCTTCACCTCAAAAGGACTTGCCTAGACAACTTTCCTGAGTTTTCTGGCTGCCCAGTAGACTGCTAATACCTTCTTTTCAATTACTGCGTAATTAGTCTCAGCTCGATGCAACCCTCTTGCGATAAATAAAATTGTATTCACCTCCTCTCCAGTCACCTGTTCTAACACTGCTCCAAAACCCTTGATGCTGGCATCAGTTCTTAAGATGGTTTTGGCTCCTGGTTCAAAAAAGCACAGATTAGATGCACCCTCTAAGTTCTCCTTTTCCCCTTGAAACTCATCTCCACATGCTTCCGACCACTTAAACTCGGTCACCTTTTATAATAACCTCCTCATGTTACCACACCTCTCTGCAAAATTAGGGACAAACTTGCTATAGTACTCAGCTGTCCCTAAAAATTTCACCAATTCTTATTTATTGGAAGGCTTTGGCATGTTCACAATCGCCTTTAACAAACCTGTTTTGAGGGGAATTCCCTTTAACTACATGTTTTAGATAATCAATTTCTGTCACCCTGAACGTATACTTCTCATGTTTCAATTTTTAGCCATTCGCACTGAGCCTCATAATGCTCCCTATGTGTCTTACCATATACAAGAACATCGTCTTGATATATTTTTGCTCCCTTGACACCACCTAACACATGTATACAAGAACATCAACTTGATATATTTTTACTCCCTTCATACCACCCAACACATGTTCCATGGCTCTATGAAATACTGCCACCGCTGAAATCAAGGCAAACGGCATACGCAGATATTTAAGCGTACAAAACTGGGTTATGAATGCATTGCGATCCTGAGTAGATGGATGCAAGGCGATCTGATGGTATGCGGATGTCAAGTCTAGCGAGGAGAAAACCTGTGCTCTATCTAGACTACATAGCATTTCCATTATGTTCAGCAAGGGATAGTTACAAGAACTAAAGCCCAGTACATGACTAACTCGAGGCTAACAAGATATGAGCAACAAATTCCGACCTCAGACAACATACAATTGAAAAGATGTTAGATTTTGAATCTCAGTACTCTGATGCCTCTACCTGAAAACTCTGACGAGTTTGAACATGACTGTCTAGATGTTATGGATTATGCACCAAGCCAAGACACAACATCAAAGATGAGCCTTTGATAAGACCCGACTATGTATTATTTGTGGATGGCTCATGCTTGAGAACAAACTATGGTTTCCTGAGATCAGCCTATGCTGTCTGCACAATCCAAGAAATTGTTGAAGCTTCCTGGCTGCAGAGTATAAACTCAGCCAAAGTTGCAGAATTGATTGCCCTTACAAGAGCATGCCATTTAACAGCCCAAATGAGAGTGACTATATTTACAAATACAAAAAGAACAATTGATGGACAGAATGTTAAACAATGTCAAACATTCACCCCAGTACAGAGATCTGGGCCTAAATCCATCGTTTTTTTGCTCCCCATGCCATTTTAGTTTAAACCCAGCCATATGCAAATCAGTCTTGACCCTGCCCTCTATGTAAACAGTCCAGCCCGAACTGCCAGGCCAGGTCTTTCCTGGACCGGAAATAAGCATCCTGGGACTGGTTTCAGGGTTTAACCCCTCATCATCCAGGCTAGCTTGACTCCAGTGGCATGGAGAGCATGGGACCCACGTCTGAGCATACCAGTCCCACTCGGGATGACAAATGCAAAAAGAACAATTGATGGAAGAATATCGAACAATGTCCAACATTCACCCCAGTACAGAGATCTGGGCCTAAATCCATGGTTCCATGAGGAACAAGGTCAAGACTGATTTACATATGGCTGGGTCCAAACTGGGGTGGCATAGTAAGCAAAAGGACGATGGATTAAACCCAGATCTGTGACTGGGGGTGAGTGGTTGAAAAGTTTCATCACTCCGTCCATCATCTTGTTGTGTTTGCTATGTTCGCCCCAATTGGCCAAGGGTATGCCCAGATGTGGGTCCCTTGCTAGCTGTGCCACTGGATTCAGGCTAGCCTGGCTTATGAGCGGTAATACTCCGAGACCGGTCCCAGGATGCTTGTTTACGGTCCAGAGAGGACTTGGCCTGGCAGTTCAGGCAGGACTGTTCCCATGAGGAACAGGATCAAGACTGATTTGCATATGGCTGGGTCCAAACTTGGGTGGCATAGTGAGCAAAAGAACGATGGATTAAACCCAGATCTGTGACTGGGGGTGAGTGGTTGAAAAGTTTCAGCACTCCGTCCATAATCTTGTTGTGTTTGATATATTTACAAATAGTCTGTATGGCTTGTCCATGATTTTGGACAGCTACGGTCACAAATAGGATTCATGACATCATCTGGTTCACCAATACGCAATGGTCACCATGTGAAAAGGTAGTTGGATGCATTACAACTCCGCACCAAAATTGCTGTAGATAAATACGCAGCCTACCGAAGTGACAATGGCTATGTCACAGTCTGCAATAGATACGCTGACAAAGTACCACGTTATTGTGCCGTAGTGGCCTGCACATTTAATGGAAAATTCTCAGGTGAAACATAAAGAAGATGCTGCCTTTTCAATGTTGATGTCTGTAGCTGACACATGGGAAGAACTCAAAAGTTTGCAAGAAAATGTAACTGAGATAGAACAGCAGGGTTGGATCAGAGCAGGATATGGGAAAATGCAAATGACATTTGGATTTCAGCAGATGGGAGACCAGTGTTACCAGACACTTTGTTACCACACATAACACGTCACTTTCATGGTCCTACTCATTTAGGAAGGACATTTAGGCAGAAGTGGTTTAACCCCAGATCTAGAATGATCGCAGAAGATTTATGTCACCGTTGTGTAACATGCCAACAGATAAATGTAGGGAAACGAACACGAGTTACACTGAGTCACATAGGGTGATCGGGCAGTCCTTTAAACAGGATGCAAATGGATTTTATCGAGATTCCTGTTTGTAATGGGATGAGATATGTCCTGGTTATAGTGTGCATTTTCTCCCGATGGGTGTAAGACTACCCAACACGGAAAAATGACAGTCTCACTGTAGCTAAATTGCTGTTGAGAGAATTGGTCCCATGGTACGGAATTCCAGTTTCTCTTCAGTCAGATCGAGGAACTCACTTTAACAATGAGATCCTCAAGATGTTGTGTGCAGGATTACAAGTCGAACAGAAGTTGCATTATAGCTATCAACCTTAAGCTTCTGGAATAGTAGAGCAGGTAAATGGTACTTCAAAGTCTTGATTGGCAAACGTCTGTGCATCCACTTCGCTGAAATGGCCTGGTTCTTTGCCCTTGGTGTTAATGAGTCTTTGAAGAACACCTGAGAGGAAGACGGGTTTATCCACACATGAAGTTTTGATGAGGAGAGCAATGATACTGCCTACTGTACCCACAAATGCACTTGTGGGCATAACAGATGACATGGTACTCGACCACTGCAAAGGAGTGGCTGATGTGGTGTGTTCTGTTTCTCAACAGGTTGAAGCTGTCACTGAAAATCCGCATCAAGAGCAGTGCCACGATTTGAACCCAGGGGACTCAGGAAGAAGCATGTGAGAAAGTCCTGTCTGGAGCCAAGGCGGAAAGTCCTCTACCAGGTGATTTTAATCATGAATACTGCTGTCAAGTGCACTCTACTACTCCCCACTCTATGCCACTCTACTCCGCCACACTCTATGCCACCCTACTCTACACACCTCCACTCTATGCTACTCCACCCCACGCCACTCCATCCTACGCTACTCTACACAATGCCACTTTACAGCACTCTATCCAACTCCATTCTATGCCATTCCACTTCACCCCATCCCACTCTTTCCCACCCTACCCAATGCTACTCTATTCTACGCCACTCCATTCTACGCTAGTCCGCTCTACGCCACGCCTCTCAATGCTACTGTACTCAACACCACTCTACTCCAGATTCACCCCACAGTTTGCCACCACACTCTACTCCACTTCACTCTATACCTCGCTACTGTACTCCACTCAACTTAACTCTGCTCTACACCACCCTACTCTACGCCACTCCGTTCCACTCCACAATACACCACTCAACACTTCTTCATGCCACTCTATGCCACGCCACTCTATTCCATGCCACTCTACCCCACTTCATGTTACTCTACTCTACACCAGTCTATGCCACTCTACGCCACTCCACTCTATGCCTCTCCATGCCACTCCATTCCACACAATGCCTCTCTATGGTACTCTAAGCCACTTCATTCTACACCACTCTACTCTACTCCTCTCCACTCAAACACCACTGTACCCCCACGCCACTCTACTCTACGCCACTTCATTCCACTCTACGCCATTCCACTCTAAGCCTCTCTACTCTACACCACTACACTATATGCACTATATGCCGCTCTACTTTATGCTACTCTTCTCTACGCCACTCCATTATACGCCACTCTACTCTATGTCACTCTACGCCACTCCACTCCACTTCACTCTATGCTACTCTATGCCTCTCCACTACACGCCAGTCCATTCTATGCCACTCTACTTCACTCACTTCTGTGCCACTCTACTCCATGCCATGCCACTAACTTTTAACCACGCTGAACAGCAGCATGGCTGTAAAATAGCTAAAAGACATTGTCAAAGCCAATAGCTCTCACATATGTGAGAACTATTGGATTTGCCAATGGTTGTTATTTGTGCAGGCACAGGAGTGACCTGTGAGCACCTTTCCTTCTTCAATGGCCTCATGCATGGGTGAGGCTCTTGTGGAGACCCTTACAGTACTTCCATCTCCGTCGGTCAGCATCCTGTTGTCGACCCTAAGGTGAGCAGCCATTTCAGGTCCTGGGGCATGGTCACAATTCTCTCTCCAGGATTATGCCTCTTACTGGGCCAGTCACACCTCCAGTCCCATCCTTCTCTTGGTCCATCCTTCACCTCTCTTATCGGTGGTAGGATTGGTTATGCCACTCGATGACGACTTGGTAAATAGGTGAGCACGCAGCAAGTGGAGACCTCATGCTCTGGGAGAAGCTCAAAACATCCCTCTGTTGCCAGGCCATCGACTTGTCCATATTGTTCAATATACGGTCCACTGCACTCTATTGCAAACAAGCTTTGACAATCGTTGTGGATTATGAATAGTATAAAAAGTATTTGGTGTAGCACTAGCAATGCCTTAGTCGAGACATTACTCACTTTACATCCATGCCAAGGTCACTAGGGACATTATCTCTCGACCTGTCAGAGGTGTGAGTCTGCTCAAAATTAAAAGCTGATGAAACTCAAACCTTTCATCGCCACTTCCTTCCTTCATGTTCATCTTACCTGCGAAATACTGCATTTTAATGATATTTTTTTTAATACTGTTTTATTAAGGTATAATCATACATAGCACCAACATAAGGGAAGTCAAACACCAATGAACATATTTTAAGAAAAGAAATAAGTAAGAAGTATAACTTCTGAGATTACGCTCGATACGGGTTATTTATTTTCTTAAATTATGTAAGACTTCTTTTAGGTGCTTATACTTGATATTGTTTATTTTTTCTCTGGAAGTTCGAAAAGTATCAGTCTTAGGGCAAATAACCCCAACCCAATAAATATTCACGTTTGTCCCTTGAACACAAAGTTCTGACCAACGAATGACCCAAGTGAACAAAGCATTGACTCTTCATCTAAAAGAATCACCATTTGAGCCAAAAAAAACTGAAAATACAACACAAAGGGTCAACTCTCAAAGACAATGAAACAAATCACAAGCACAAAAGTTCCTTTTGAGCCCAGAGAATCAAATGAGATCAAAGAGAATCCGCCTCTGAGCACAGAGGACAGGCCCTTCAGCATCACGGATAGTCTGGAGAGCAGAGTACCAAAACTTGGAGCACCAAGTCACAGCGCCCTCATGCAACAAGCACAGGAAAAGTCAATAAGTCTCACCTTTTTGCTTTGCCAAGCCTTTTTGCCAATTCTGTTCAGCATCAGCAAAAAGAAAAATATGCATTGACAAAGTCTGTAGGTCTCGCCTTTGAGACGTATTGGCTATGCCAATAACTTTCAGCCATGCTGTGCAGCATTCTCAAAGAAAAGATTGTGTATCTTGTTATTAGGCAGACGCACACCGCATTGCGCACGACTACCCAATGATGAAGCCGCTTGTTTATGGCCTGGCTTGAAAGCGCAACAGACGGCAATTATGTGAGAAGCATCAGGAGAGAGGCTTTGGCTCCACCCATATGTTGGGACCCAGGAGATCATGTTTTGATTGCGCAGAAGTTGTGTGCTTCCACAAAATAGTGCTTGCCTCCAAACAGCTGTGATCATTTTGTTTATTTATCCAGCTGCCTGGGGTTGAATGCTATTAAGGCTTCTTACATAACTAGATAATTTATGGAGTATCCTCTGCGAGCAGCACAGATGAGACCTCATTAACATAAATTGAGTTTTAGGTCTGGGTTGACAGTGCACCTGACCTTTTAACCTACACCAATATTATACTACAGTTCTTTGCTTCTACACAAATACATATCCATTCCTAAGCTATCTACTTCTAGTGCTTCAAGTTACCATACAACATTCTTTTAAAGCCAGACCTATTGACATTGCCAAAACTTGTTTCTTTTGATTTGCCGATCCAGCTTGGCAAATAAAAAGCAAAAAAATATGTGGAAATGTGTCGGTTTTTTTGGAAAGCATGTGGGGGAAGGAACAAGTACAGCATCATGGAAGCAACATGGGGCTAAGAGAGTGGGGGGAGCAACAAGGGCTGGGAGGCGTTGTAGCAACACGGAGGGCTGGTAAGGGATAAAGCAACACGGGGCCCAGGAGCAAAAAGAGAGGGTGCAGGTGTACGGGGAAGAAACACAGAGGGGCACGAGGGAGCAAATGGGTGAGACAGAGAGCAAGCAGGAGAATGGAGGGTGGGGAGAAAAGCAAATAGGTGAGAGACAGCAACGTGGAGCTGGGAGGAAGAGAAGAACACAGGTGAAAAAGTAACGTGGTCGGGGTGCACACAAGGGTGAGTGTGTAGTGATTGGTGTAGAAAGCAGTGGCATAGAGTACAGTAGTGCAGAGTAGAACAGAGTGACTTAGAGTGCAGTGGTTTAGAGTTGAGTGTTGCAGAGTAGTGTATAGTGGAGTACAGTGCAGTGGCATAGAGTTTATTTGTTTTGAGTAAAGTGGTGTAGAGTGCAGTGGCATAGAGAGGAGTGGCATGGAGAGAAGTGGCGTAGAGTGGCATAGTGCAGAGTAGAATACAGTGGCATAGAGTGCAGTGGCATTGAGTAGATTGTTTCAGAGTAGAGTGAAGCGGCATAGAGTGCAGTGGCATAGAGTAGAGAGCCATAGAGTGCAGTATCATAGAGTGCAGTGATGTAGAGTAGATTAGAGTGGCTTAGAGTGGATTGGCATAGAGTGCAGTTATGTAGAGTAGATTAGAGTGGCTTAGAGTGGATTGGCATAGAGTGCAGTGGCGTAGAGTGGAGCGGCTTAGAGTAGAGTGGTGCAGGGTAGAGTGCAGTGGCATAGAGTGGAATGATGCAGAGTAGAGTAGCGTAGAGTGTAGTGGCGTAGAGTGTACTGGCATAGGTTGGCATACAGAAGAGGAGTGCAGAGTAGACTGCAGTGGCAGAGTGCAGTGGCGTAGAGTGACGTAGAGTTTGGTGGCAGAGAGTGCAGTGTTGCAGAGTAGACTGTCATAGAGCACAGTGGTGTATAGTAGAGTGGCGTAGAGTGCAGTGGATTAGAGTGCAGTTAAGTAGAGTGGTGCAGAGTAGAGTGGTGTAGAAAGCAGTGGTGCAGATTACAGTGCAGCAGAGTAGAGCAGAGTGGCGTAGAGTGCAGTGGTGTAGAGTATAGTAGTGTAGAGTGCAGTGGTGCAGAGTAGACTGTTGTAGAGGGCAGAGGCGTAGAGTGCATTGTTTTTGAGTAAAGTGGTGAAGAGTGCACTGGCGCAGAGTGCAGGGGTTAGAGTAGAGTGCAGTGGTGTAGAGTAGAGTGGTACAGAGTAGAATGGCGTGGCTCAGAGTAGAGTGGAATGTTGCATGGTAGAGTGGAGTGGTGCAGGGTAGAGTGCAGTGGCATAGAGTGCAGTTGCATAGAGTGAAGTGGTGCAGAGTAGATTAGAGTGGTATAGAGTGCAGTGCTTAATTTGAGCTGGTGGTTTCCAGTGCTCAGCACCGGCACTTAATTGTCAAAACCGGCGCTTATGACAGTCTGCCACAAGGTGGCACTGTCTGGCTAATTTAGATATGACCATGAAAACAGTTAATTATTAGTTCAATATACATTAAAAATGACTATTACCTGAAGCCCAAGACATTCTTATAGCTTTGGGGGCCTGAAATAGTCTGAATTGTCACACTTGTAGGAGTGTGATGTTTAGTAGCTGTGTTGTTACTATCACTGGCATTGCTGGCAGGGGCATTGGGCGGTGCACGCTGCAGTGGACTCCTGACGAGAACACTGGCACTTATTTTTTTACAAATTACATTGGAGTAGAGCACAGTGTTGCAGAGTGGAGTGGCATAGAGTGGAGTGGGGTAGTGTGGAGTGGTGTAGAGTGCAGTGGCGAAGAGTCCAGTGGTGAAGAGTAGAGTGGAGTAGAGTGCACGGGCGTAGAGTGATACAGAGTGATCCTACTCGTAAATGCCCTTTGTGAATACTGAAAGGTGTAAAGTCCACTTTTGGTATTCCACAAAGGGTATTTATAAGTAGTAAATGCCCCTTGTGAATACCAAAAGTCGTAAAGTTAGACTTTCGTCTCAGTTTACTTCTATGAATCGGGCCCACAGTGTGGAGTGGGGCAGAGTGGAGTGGATGTAGTGTGAGTGGAGCAGAGTAGAGTGCAGTGGCATGGAGTGGTGCTAAGTAGAGTGGAGTGATGTAAAGTGGAGTATGCATGGAGTGGTAGTGCACCGCCATTGCAGACAACACATCTTCAATTGAAATGACTATTGCATTTACACAGACTTACAGTTTTACTGATAAAGGTATACAGCACAAAAACTATAATGTGTGGAAATGTCATCACCTAGTGTATTGATTTGTTTTGATGGCATTAAAATATTTGTTTCCACCACACTTCAGAATTACCCCAGTAGCCAGTATGATTGTCACATAAATCCTCTCACTTTGAACTCAGAGAAAGAAAAGTAAACATCAAGCTCCCTGGAAGACAGAGCATGACATTTGAACAAGATTTAAAGGACGGTTTACAGAAAGGGAGCACTAGGAAGGATACTGTAAATACGGTTTGGGCAAGGGAAGGGACAAACTCAAGCTGGACAGTCAAAAACAAATAAAACCAGAAAACAGAGAGCAAGAAAATGTGAGTTTCAAACCAAAAAGCCAATGGTAAGCAAAGGGCGGAATGCATTCCAAGGGAAGCTTACCAAATGTCCCGAAGATGTCGTTAGCAAACCAGACAGCTGTGCAATCTGGCAGACCTCGACCTAAAAATTAGTTTCCTGAGAAGTGAAAGGATGCACGTCATCCGCTCAAATGGTTTGTGAAGAAATTATGCAAACACCTGAATAGGAAGGTAGGTCATCTAATAGAAAGAAGGGAAATGAGACTGACAGGAAAGACAATCAATGGTAAACAATGAGCGTTCCTCAAGCTCGCTCTGAGTATTGGGTTTGTCCACATGCAAGTATTGGGATTTTCCACAATAGGTCACTCGACAACACAGCTAAAGCTGTCCAAAGGCTAGACTAAAAATTATCATTGTTGAGCAAAAGGGATCAATCTATAGAAAAGGATTAACTCTCCTCACCTGCTGGAGAGCTTTTTCTATAGGGTTTTGTTTTATACAATAAAATGTAGCTGTTACATATGTTAGCAGCCTCGGAAGGATGAAGGTTTGATTCTATCCTGTAGGTTTCAAACCTGTAACCCTCATAGATCTTACCCTGGCACTAACTCATTGGGGTATCCCTCTTGAATACATAAGCAAAATCTATTCGAAGACTGGCCCCCAGCTCCATCACAACTGTTGATGTGCTGAGAAGCCTGGGATGTAATTAAAAAGTAAGCGTTTTAGAGCTGGATAATTGTAGGTAGGCAGGGGGTTTAAAATGTGAAAATGATACTACAGGGCTCGCTGTGGGGAATATAGCGTGAGACAGAGAAGCAGATGTAATATTAATTATCTGAAGGTGAGAGCAGCAGGCCTGTGGCTGCCAGCAAATGAACGCCTGGGACTCCAGGCGAAGGGCGGGATGGAGATTTCCACTGGGGAATACAGGGTCTACTTCTAAATAGGGGTGCTAGCAGGCTATGCTCCATGGGCTGTCCAGATGGTCGCTGCAGGGACATGCAAGGTTGCACAGTATTAGGCCTCAAAGCATGTGCAACTGGGGATTTACAGAAGCACTGCTGGTTATGTAAGGAGTTCTACGAGATATGTAGATGGGTACTGCTGTGGTTCCTAGGGTGCTGGAAGATATATAGAGAGTTGTTGAGGTGATGCATAGGTGTGTACTCCTGGGGGATACAGGAGTACGGCTGGTTATACAGGAAGGACTGCAGGGATAGGCATGTTGTTACTGATGGGCCATACAGGAGTGAGTAATGCTAGTTGTACAGGGAGTTCTACAGGGTATCTGTAGGTGGGTACTGCTGTGGCATACAGACTGTTACATGCTATACTGGGAGTCATATAGAGGGTGTTGGGTGGGTACGCCTTGTGCATACAGAAGTACTGCTGATGTTAAAGTTGTTACTGAGAGAACTCAAGAAGTGAGATGGAATCAAGAAAGTCTGAGATCTGTTTGTAGACTTCTTCCATTAGGAGTCTGGCTGGTAGAGCGAAAAGGGAAATTGGATGGAAATTTGGCGTCTGCTGAGGATTTTCTTTTTTTAAAGTAGTAGGACCTGGGTGTGTTTCCAGATGTCACGTACTGGAGCTGCACAAAAAGATCTACTGTGGAGGGTCGTAAGAGCAGGACCAAGGATGTCAGAGGCAAGCAAAAAGAAGTGGGAAGGGTAAGGGCCCAAGGGGGAGCCTGACATAATCATTGAGAGGGTTGCAAGGGAATCAGAATAGGAAAGATGGTGGAAAGTAGCTAAGGATGCGCCATTTGGAGCAGACGAGGCATGGTCCAAGAAGTACAAGGATAATAATGGTGGTTTAACATCAAAGTTCTCTTAGATTTTGGCTATGTTTTCTTTGGAAAAATTGAGAATTTGGTAACAACTACTGGGGAGGGGGTTAGCAGATTGTTGACGTGAATTACCTGATGCTC
Organism: Calotriton arnoldi; assembly: GCA_963921515.1. NCBI lineage: Eukaryota > Metazoa > Chordata > Amphibia > Caudata > Salamandridae > Calotriton > Calotriton arnoldi. The sequence goes on from CAWUFW010001043.1 coordinate 131,871, forward strand.
ATCTCCGTATGGGATGGCACCCTGGCACTAGTGAACTCCTTATTAACATCTCTGTAGGGAATGCCATCCAAACCCAAGTGGATCTGAACAATCACATGCTCACTGTGTAAGGGGTGACATCCTGGCCTTAGGGGATGAGATGTTTATCTCTGTAGGAGAAGACATCCTGACCCTATTGAAAGTGAAATACCTGATGCCTATCTCTGTGTGAGGCAACATCCTGGTACTAGTGGATGTGAACTACCCGATGCTTCCATACATATGGGAGGAAACCCTGGCTCTAGTGTCGGGGGAACTATCAGATGTTCATCTGGCCATGCGTCAGATGCTCATCTCAGTAGGTGAGGACATCCTGGCAGTGGCGGCTCCTCCATTGGGGCGTGGGGGCGTTGCCCCTCTGCTTTCTCGCAGTGCGAGAAGCAGAAACATGAAATGGTAAAACTACCATTTCATGTTTCTGCTTCTCGCACGGCGAGAAAGCAGAAGTGCCTGGAGTGCCTGGTTGGGGGCGGGCGGGCGGGTGGGCGTTCCTTCTCGAGTGCAGGGGAGGCGTGGCTAGCCCACTGTCTTTGGTGCTGACTGTTTGTTCGGCCCCAGGGCCGACCAAACCAGTCATGCGCAGTTGACAGTCTCTCCTTTTCTCTATGTAGGCTGCCTACATAGAGAAAATGGCTCCCTGGCCTACAGGCGCCCGGCTGGGCGCTGCCCGCCTCCAATCACAATGCTGCTATTGCAGCGTTGTGATTGGCTTAGGGGAGCGGGAGGGAGGCTGCCTAGGTTAACGCAGGCCCGACCGGGAGCAGCAGGAGCGGTGGCGCGTGATCCGGAGGAAGCAGTGGGAGGGAGGTATTAAGGTAAGTTTAGTTTTAATTTTATTTTCATTACTGTCCCGCTCCCCCACACCTGTGCGAACCCCTCCCCCCGTCTTGCCGGCCGCGACTGTTTGCAGGCCGAGAGCCTCATCTGTTGTTGTGGTAGGCCCCTGGTGTTGTACAGCGCCCGGGTTGAACCTTTTGGCCAGCGAGTTCACCAGCGACGAAGTCGAAACCTTCCGGCTGGGCGTGCTCATTTTTCCCGCTTACTCAGGGAAACACGAGGGGTGCTGCTGCCGAGTTTCCTGACCGCAAAGCACAAAAAAATATGCTTCACTAATTTTAATTTAGTCTTTCTGTAAATACCTCCATGGCTTTTGAAAGTGCATATCCAGTTCCAACCGTCTCAGGCTGATTTACTCGCTGTCCGAAGCCAGGTTTCCTTACTTCACAACTATTCTCCGGGCACATTTCGTGCACCTAGATGAAAGTGCCTATAGTCAAGGAAACCGGGCACCTAACAAACAGCTTGCCCTGGAGTTGTCTCCTAACCTGTTTAAGAAGAGCGAAAATAGTGAGGGGGCCTTTGCTTTGCATCCTAAATGCATTAGCCTCTCTGACGTCAGCGAAGGAGAGGACAGGGCTATTTGAACAGCGTGGAATTTGACAGCTTGAGGACTGCGAGCCACCCGAGGGGTCTCGGTGCACCGGGGATTTGCCAACCATACGCCTGCTTGTCAGAACAAAACATGTCGCCTGCTATGCGATAGTGGAGCTTAAAAAGAATAAGGGCTTCTTAAGGGGAACCTAAATTTAGAGCTCTGAATGTTTAGGTGTCAGTGTTCATTTGAAAGGGCAGACAGCTAGAGAAAATAAAAGAAGCGAAGCGCTGCGTTCAGAGACAGAAATAGGGAGCGGGGAGATTTACGTTCCACAACAAAACACAGCGGAGATCAGCAGTAAAGCTACTGTATGATTAACTTTGTTTTAGTCAGTCATGTTTATCAGCATCAAAGTCTAGGAATGCACCCGGTTTGTATTTTTAAAATTAAAAAGGATACCTGCATAACTTACATGAAATAAATCGTCGAACAGTAATCCAGGGTCAAGGAATGACTTCAGTGTTAAGGAAAAGCCACCAATCTTGCTTAACATTGTTAAAAATCTGAGGCTGAACTTTGATGCGAGTCTGGCGCTGGAGGCGAAATTTACTGCTGTAGTCCAAGCAACTTTCATCTAAATCCACATGCCCAAACTAATTTCACACATCACCGTGGATTCATCCTAAGCATGCTCCGAACAGTTGCACAGCGCATGCTTCTGCGCCTCGTGTGTATTCTGTTTTGAGCATTATTTTCTAGCGCCAGCAGAGATGGCCTGAGAGATGATTTTTATGAGCTGCAGCAGCTGGGCCTCGTCGTTGAAAATGCCACCGTGGACTGTTGAAGTGCACCGATTGGAAGACTCCTGAGGGTGAGTGTTGTTTTATTTACTTGTTGTAGTGTCGGGCTCACTTTAATCTTTCATCCTGTCTTTTTTCTTCCTACCCTGCACTGCCCTTGACCTGTCTGTCCCTCTCTCATTTTCACCCGCTGTTTTCTCTCCCCAACATACTCTCTTTACAAAGGATGGTAGGAAGATGGAAAAAGGTAGCCTGATTGTGCGCTGATTTACCAGCCGGAAGTTTGCCTAATCAATTTTCTAGCAGGGAAGGCTCAGCACTTTCCTCCATTACTTTGGTTAATGATGGGGAGCAGGTGATTCAGCTACCTAGCAGCTCTTCATAAACATGGTCTGCAATATGGAAGCAAAGGCTCCGGTTGATTGGGCTACGTGTTTGGGCTTTTCAAACATGGTTTGCAACAAAGGGCCATCTTCGACTATGGACCAGATTGTGGGTGCTGCATTGTGTGTGAAAGGCATCATGGAGTGTCCTAATGCATATTTACCGGTCCAGCAGAATTTAAGTCTGTCATTAAACATACTCCGAGGAAGGCCTGTGCTTCATCTTCACACACAAGGCTGTGCAAACCTTTGCCTCGGCAATGCAGCCTGCACAGCTGCAAACTCACCCTCTTTAGGGAGTGACATCCACTCAGGGCCGGACTGGCCATAGCAGGCACCGGGCGTTTCCCCGGTAGGCCGCTAGGGTGGGGGCTGGTTTTGGGCCCCTGGGGGGCGTTTTTGTTACCGGGGGTCGGCAATATCGGCCCCCTGTAACAAAATCGGCCGAAACCGGGCCTCGCAAACTGTTCGGCTGCAGCCCCCTTACCCCCAGGGGGGGCCGGCTGAGCAGTTTGCCAGGGCCGGTTTCTGTTCCCAGTCCGGCCCTGCATCCACTCTCGATGTCTTACACCCTCTCACCCGCTTGCTTCTGGGTGAAACAGACACGGGCTGCAATGCAGAACAGGGATTTAGAACAGCAGGCGCTCCAAACAATATGCAGATATTAACGTTAATTTGTTTTTTGGTTAGTCCCCTCTAGTAGCAGCAGTAGTGACAATCACTGCGGGACGCTGAATTTCAATAGTTTAAATTAAATACTTCATAGTGTCATTAAGTGTGTTTCCTGTTCTGTGAAACGAACGCCAGACAGACAGCTGAGCTAATGAAAATCAAGCCTTCCTCCCAGGGTACTTGCTGGCCTGAAAGAAATTCAAATGTACACTACAACGAGTTAATCTGCAATTGTTAAGGCTAATCTGCAAGTGTAAAGGGTGGTTGGGAGCCGGGTATTGGGAAATTGGCATTAATTGATCAAATCACTCCAAGGTTTGTGGCAAATATTTATTGTTTTTGAGCATCAGTGCAAAGAGTTAACAACTGAGCTGTAAAGTAAGTGTGTGCTTTTAATTGTAATTGTGTATATATATAGCCTTTACTAGCCCTGACCAGGTATTGAAGGGACAGTTATGTTAAAAAAAATGCATTAATAGTGCACTGTTAGCTCTGAATCTTGCTTACCCCAATCACATGATACATATAACTTATAAGGGAACGATTTTCAGTCTGTGTGGATAACTTCCTTATGTATTTATATCTGTATTGCTGCACTAAGCACATTACACAGATAGTACAGTGTGCAACTGACTATGTGAGGCTGCACGTCACACACATATTTTACAGCATTTTAGTTTTAGAAACACAAGCACGTATGCTCGGAGCAGCGGGCGGCATGACCTTGGGTATACTGAATAAGCAGCTACCTATGTTGTTGAGTGACATCTCTTTATTAATGTAATAACTGCACTTTCACAATTGCTTTATTAACCTTCCTGCTTTCTCAAATTTGCTTGAAAATGCACCATTTGTCCACTCTTTTTTCAAAATTTTCTCGGGGGAGAACCCCCCCCCAAGCCTCCCGTAGGTTGTTCGGTCTCGCTCGCTACGCTCGCTCGCCGCAGTGCAGTACAACATTCATTTTACGCCTCACCACTTTCAAATGTCACCAGCCGCCACTGCATCCTGGCCATAGATGACATGAGCTACGTGATGTGTGTTGGGTTCTCCTTCTATTCTCTGGACGTTGGAACCTCTGCACGTCGGGAGAATAGAAGGAACCTTGCGGTGCTGGTGATTCGGGAGGTTACGGTTGGGAGAAGTTGCGGTTGTGAGCGGTTCGCTTTCTGCTGTCCTGTTGACTTTGAGAATAAATACTTTTTATTCCTACCATCGTCTCGACATCTTTACACTGGCGACCGGCTGCCAGTCAACAGGAACTCCACGTGTGCAACGTCTTGTGCCTTGCGACCGACGACCCGTCTAAGCGTCTTCCAGCCCTCCGTGGACAATCCTCTTCACAGGTGGGGCATACTGTGACCTTACTTCTGCTGATACTTCGTCCGGCGGTCACCAAGGTATCATACTATTTTGTTTTGCTGCGCCACACTCCGCTCTTTCTTCTGGCCCTCCATACTCCTCGTCACGCCGGCCTGCCTCGCAGTCTCTGCGCAGATCTGTTGAACACGATCGTTCCAAACTCCCAGTCCTGCTCCTCCCACCACGCAGTGACGCCATTAGCAGTCAGTGCCTGCTCTCTTCATTGGCCAACAGAGGCATTTGGGAGTGGTCTCTCCAAGATCAGTTGCATCTCGAACAATTTGCCAAGCGTGTCATTCCAGTGACACGCACACTGTTATTTTTGGTTCTAATGCGTGTCATCTCTGTGACACGCACACTGTGATTTGTCAATTTAATTTTACCACACTGTCACGTTGTACGTGGTGGCCATCTTTACTCCAGGCATTTGTTTATGTGCCGATCTCAGTGATCTGCACACCGTACTCATTCTGCATGTCAACTTAGTTCAACTTTTCATTACGTACCAAGCCCTTTGTGCACATCTCGGTGATTTGCACACCTTGTTCTATCTCTATTTTTTGTTTAGTTTCAACATTCAAGTGCACCTAGCGACTGATGTGCCACTGCAATCTACAGTGTACTATGTCTTTGTGCTGATCTCAGTGATCTGCACACCATACTCTTCACTAACAGTTATTCTGTGTCCACGTTCTCATTGTGCTGATCTCGGTGATCCGCACACCTTCAAGTCATAAGCTTCCATTTTAACTTACTGCTCCATTATTCATCTACTTTTCCACTTTTCTTCCATGTAATGCATCAAGCTATTTCACCACCAACACCATTTGTCCACAGTCCAGCTTCCTCAGAAACTGATTGGGAAGTATGGAAGGAAGGTTTTGAAGCCTATCTTGAGGCATTGGACGGTGAATCATTCACTAGCAAGAAGAAGTATGCCATACTTGGACACTGTTTAGGCAACGAAGGTCGTAACATATTGAAACACATTCCCAAAGAACCTGTTATCATACGTGAAGATGAAGGTGATAATGTAGAGGATGAGTATGCTACAGCCATCAAAGCTTTAAGTACTCGCTTCAAAGCTTGCAAAAACGTCACTCTGGAAAGACATAAGTTTTACAAAAGAGTCCAATTACAAGGTGAATCTGCGTCAAGTTGGGCGCATTTTAGCAGCTTCTTGCCAGTATAAGACATTTGAAGAGGAAATGATCAAAGACCAACTTGTGGAAAAAACCAACAACAGAAAAGTTCAAGAGGCACTTTTCATGCTTCAGAAGACGTTAGACATTGCTACAAGAATAGAATGTACCAGCTCATACATGGAGCAAATGTCAATATCGGATAACAAGTCTCAAAGTGTTCTTACTGTCAAATCCAAATATAAAAAAACTAAAGAATTCAAGGATGGAGCAAATAAAAACGTCACCAACTATAGCACCAAGTTGAAACTACAGTGTTACAGGTGCGGTAGTACTAAACATTTGGCGCCTGACAAATCGTGTCCCACCGTGGACAAAGTATGTGCTAAATGTTCTAAAAGAGGACATTTCGCACAAGTTTGCAAATTCTCTAGAAGAGAACCTCCAAGAAGAGTGCATAATGTGATAATGTGGAGTCTACTACAGAGGAGACATCTTCATCCGGTGAAGAAGATGAAATTCTAACCATCGTAGACATCAATGACTCTAATGGCATTTGGGGTGTTAATGCTCAAGGACTAAAAAGACCCCTTTGTTCCATAAAAGTGAATAGCATTGGTGTTAAGGTTTTAGCTGATTCTGACTCCCCTTTTACATTGTTAAGTCAATCTATCTGGAAGAGGCTATTTTCTAAGTATAATTTAAAACAATCTAACATTCATCCCGTAGGGTATGGTGGAAAGGCTATTGACGTTATTGGTGAATTCAATGCTGAATTTGAGTTCAATGGCAACGTATCTCAAGGCATTGTGTATGTAGCTAGCGATGAGGCATGCCTTTTGGGTTGGAAAGACCAAGGCAACCTTGGTATCATACTCGATCCCAATAATCCTCAACAAGTTGTACTAAAGAAAGATTTGATCCGTATCCAAACCATTGAAGAGAATTCATGGGAACAATCGTACCTAGATGTTTTCAAAAAAGGGTTTTAAACATAAAACCAAGTTAGTTAATGAAGCGCAACCTGTTTTGCATAAGGTCAGGAGAGTGCCTTTAGCATTGCAGTCTGATTTAAAAAAAAGAGTTGGATAGGTTGTGCTCATGTGACGTCATAGAACCCATTGAGTCTTCTAATTGGGTGTCCCCGGTAGTCCTTGCCAAGAAGGCCAATGGTAATCGGCGCATGTGTGTGGACTTGCGCGGTCTTAAAAATATATGGATCGACCAACTTCCTTTGCCCAACATTACTCAGATGACATCTACCCTCAAAGGTGTTAAATATTTCAGTTTACTTGATATGTCATCTGCGTATCATCAAATAGAGTTGCATGGGGAATCAAGACATCTTACTGCATTTATAACTCCGGAGGGTCTGTTTCAATTTAAACGCATGCCCTTTGGTCTTGCCTCTGCTGTTTTTCAGAGAGTGGTGGAGAGCATGTTCAAGGGTATGTCTGGTGTTGTGGCCTTTCAGGATGATGTCTTGATATATGGGGAGAATCAGGCCGAACACAATGAGAGATTAAAATGTGTTTTATCCTTGTTAAAGCAAAAGGGTGTGACTCTGGGTTTGAACAAATGCAGATTGAATGTTACCACTGTAGATTACATTGGATACAGGTTATCTTCTGAGGGGGTGCAGCCGAAGCAAAGTTCAGTAAAGGCTATTGAGGATTTCAGCATTCCCACAGACAAGGACCAGTTGGGATCGTTTATGGGTCTCATTGAATTTTATGCTAGATTCATACCCAACTGTGCATCCAAAACGTTTCACATCAGGTCATTACTCAAGAAAAATGTTCGGTTCTGTTGGAATGATGAATGTACCAAGGAGTTTGATGTAATCAAACGAGAAGTAGCCCACGCTATACCCCTTAAGGCTTTCAGTACTACAGATCAAACTATTATAATGACAGATGCTAGTCAAAAGGGTCTGGGTGCTGTCCTAATGCAACATAGAGATGGCAAGGACGAGGTGATTGCTTTCGCTTCCAGGAGTTTGCATGGTGCTGAAGCCTCGTATTCCATGATTGAACGTGAAGCTCTTGCTTGTTGGTGGGGTATTACACATTTCAAACATTACTTGCATGGTTCTAAATTTGTGGTACGTGTAGATCATAAACCCTTGGTTGAGTTATTCACCACAAGAGGTGCCGGTAAAGCGACTCCCAGAATCGCAAGATGGCAGTACAGACTTATGGAACACAAATTCACTGTCGAGTATGTACCGGGCAAGAGAAATCTTGTAGCTGATTGTTTGTCTCGTCTTTGTTCTTGTGACAATGATGCTGTAGCAACTGATTGTGTGCATGATGATTTGGAACTGGTATGCAGTGTTTTGGATCATTCTGAAAAAGCTATATCTGAACAAGAATGGAGAGAAGCCTTTAAGAGTGATTTAGAGTTCAAAGATGTTATAAACACTTTGGGCAAGGGGTGGTCGCATGAGGTTAGCGCATCGTGCTGTGTCAGCTAGTACAAGCATGTCTTCGACGAGCTATCTTTAGTGAATGGCTTGTTGTATAGATCTTCTCTATTAGTGGCTCCTGTTGCTATGAGGAACACAGTACTTTCCCTTGCCCACGAGGGTCACATCGGCATGCGTGCCATGAAGAGGAGGGTAAGGGAAGATTTCTGGTGGCCGGCCTTGTACAAGCATGTGGAACATTTTGTAAGAGATTGTATGAAGTGTGCCATTAGCGACAAATCGCAAGTAACTGTTCCTTGTCCTGTGGAGGCCATCGAGGTTCCTGACAGACCATGGGTCAAACTAGCTATAGATATCATTGGTCCCTTGACTATGTCTGGTAGTGTGTCTGAATATGATATAGTCCTTTTGGATTTTTACAGTTGTTGGCCTGAGGTCACATGGGTGAAGTCATCTGATTCCACCTCTGTCATCAAGTTTCTGGAGTCATTATTTGCCAGCGAAGGTGTACCTGAGGAATTACTCACTGACAATGGCCCTCGATTTGTTTCCTTACAGTTTGAAGAGTTTTTACAGTCCTTAGGTATTAAACATGTTAAAACGTCCCTTTATCATCCCAGGAGTAATGGCCTTGTAGAGCGTTTTAACAGGGTCATAAAGCAAAATGTGCAATTGTCTAAAGCTAGTAACTTCAATTGCAAGGATGAAGTGCGTAAACTATTGTGGGCTGTCCGCACGACTGTCAATGCTGACACTGGTGTGTCCCCTTTTGTTCTGCTAAGAGGGCAAGTTCCCACCTCCAAACTGTTGAGGGGATGGATGGATGGGTGGTGGTGGTGGGTTCAGGTTGCCCACGAAGAAAATTGAGGAGGTTAATAAAAGGCGTGTGGATGCACAAAACAAATATGTTCGTACAAATGTTGGACCGTATTCCAGAAAATTGAGTGTCAATGTGGGGGATATGGTAAGAGTAAAGTGTTCTAGGATCTTACCCAAAGGTGAGTCCAAGTTTTCAGTTTTGAGGAAAGTTGTGAAGATCAACAAAAGTGTTGTCAAATTGGATGATGGTAAATGGTGGAAAAAAGGAAAGATTGTTGTGTCAAAAGCGGGTCCGGTCGTTCTTTCCAAAGAACCGAGTCAGGTGGATGATCTTAAAAATGACTCTAATATCACAACTCGTCAATTATCCTCCCGGTCCACCAAATTTCCTTCTAGGTTCCAGGACTATATTATGTGATGTATGGGCCATCATTCCGCTCTTATAATTACCTCATTGTACTTTTGCTGTTTTTACTTCCTGGTGAATCAAGCCCAAGATGGCCGCCGGGTGAGGAGCTCCGTCCGGGAGCTCCTCCGACTGGGAACTGCCTTTGGCACTTGGCCCGGGTTTCTCTCTCCCCTTCTGCCGCCTACACCTCCGGGGATCTTCTGACCGTGCTCCGGCGTCTTCCTTTCCCCCAGGAATGATTTTCGTGGCCTGCTGCTCACCCTCCGAGTTTCCCGAGGGAGCGCTTGCGGAGCCTTGGCCATCATGGCCGCTGGTTCGGCGGGGCTGCCTCGCTGTTGAGGGGATGTGAGCTGGCGGCTCTCCACCTCCGGCCGCCACCTACCTTCAGGACTCGACTTTGTGCTTGGTATACTGCGGACCCCTCCCGGAACATCCTGCGACGCCTTCCTGATCCGCCGCTGAGACACGCCAGTAGATGTTTGATTTCTACTTTTAATCCTCCGGCGCTGACACGCTCTCGTTGAGCGCAGGATGGCGGAGTCCCGGGTGTGTCCGACTGTTGTGCTTGCAGCCTGACGGAGCTCCGGATTCCATCCCGAGCGGCTGCTCCCCTAAAGGAAGGCCACTCAATGACTCTCAGGCCAATTTCTATTCAAGGTACCCATTAATTTCAGACCTTTAATATCCCAATACGATCTGCGGGGCGATCGATCCCTCAATGCTGCCTGACCCTAAAATGGCGACCGCGCTAGTAGCGCTCGCACATTGCCAGTTCTTTTTCAATCGTGCACACATCTAGGGAGTTAACGCTGTGCCCCACTAGTGGCAGATAAATAACTCATCGCTTGCCAGATGCCTATTTGTTGTCTGGGTACAATACCGATCGCAACTGACCTCAACATTATAGACTCTGTTCTCTCTGCATATAAGATGGCGCCCGCCTAGTGGAAGCCTGACATTCCACATCATTTGTGATTGTAATCTGGTCCAAACAATGTTCCTATTTAAAGTGCAAACGACTAGGACTATTAACTAGGCCAGTGTTTCTCAGCAAACTCAGCGATTTTCCTTTGCTCAATCAAGATCTTATTGCGGCGCCTATCCACGGCACCCGAACGGACACCTTACGAGCCTCCTAAAGGTGGGCTGCCCCGTTGCACATGGGAATGCCTGAATTTGCCTGGGGGTCATCAGCATATGAAGCTGCCTTGTTGGGGAACACTCCGCAGCCACGCACTTCAGACCCGATAGTGCAGAAGCCTGCCAAACATCTCCCCATCGTATTGATGGATCGCACTGGAGTACAGGAACTACTGAGAGAGGCACGGAACGTGCTGCTGCACAGTACCCCTACATTGCCGAGATGACCTAACGCGGTGACTGAATTTGGCACTGGACTTAGTGACTATGTGACCCCATCTTGGCTATGGGCCAGCTTACTCTAACTTATTGGGCCCTCACGAGGTACTTTTCTCCCGGTCTGCCAGAACTGATCCGCTTCCCAGCCCCCTGTTTCCACTCCCCTCCCCCATTCCCTCTATTCCTCTATTGGGGACTTGTTCTTCTGTGTTTGACTATGCAACTGTAACTAATGTAACCATGAAAAACTGTTTTTCTTGTTATCCCTGACCGCTGAGACCTGAGCAACATGGCTGATGCCCCGTGGAGCTGCTAGACAGCTATAGAGGAGATCGGCCCTGGTTCACCAACTCGGCCGTCACCTACCCAGCCGGACATTGGGCACAGTTCTCCCAGCTGTGTCTCCTTCCTCCCCCTCCCTTCGACGAATTACCGTAACATTGTTTTTTTGCCTGTGTTTTACTATGCTCTGCTAACGGATGTAATTTGTAACTTGTAACTCAACGATCCTCATGTAAAGCGCTCTGATACCTATGGGTCTAGCCAGTGCTATATAAAACTCTTCAAATAAATAAAATAGTTAAATAAATTAGACTTTGTACTTGTTTATTGTTGTTCACATTCTTATGTATTTCTTTGTGTAAAGGGGAAATATGTGTTGGGTTCTCCTTCTATTCTCTGGACGTTGGAACCTCTGTACGTCGGGAGAATAGAAGGAACCTTGCGGTGCTGGGGATTCGGGAGGTTACGGTTGGGAGATGTGGCAGTTGTGAGCGTTTTGCTTTCTGCTGTCCAATTGACTTTGAGAATAAATACTTTTTATTCCTACCATCGTCTCGACATCTTTACAATGTCCATCTTCTGGCCCTAGTGGATGTGAACAGCCTCATGCTGCCACACACAGGGGACAAAATCCTGGCCCTAGTGGATGTGAACTATCAGATGCTCACCTTCGTATGAAACGACCTCCAGGCCCGATTGGACGTGAATGAGCTGATGCTTCTCCCTGTGTGGGACTGCATCCTGGCCCGGGTGTATATGCACTATGAGATGATCATTTCAGTAAGGGGTGATATGCTGTAGTCTTTTCCCTGTAAACACATTTATAGCTTGGGCATAATTCACAACCACTCATGACTGCCCTGACCTCGTTGGAAGAAAGAAGGCCCTTTGTTCCAAAAAGGTGTGAATGAGATCCAGAAAAGCAGGGAGAGGACACCAAAGGGATTTGTTGTTGGAGACAGGACAGGGGCGTAAACAAACACTACAACGCTTTATCCTGTTATGCCCATTTCATCAGGCCAGCAGCCGCTGAAAGCGAAGGCCAAAGAAGCCATCTTTTTTTGTTTGTTTTTTATACAGGTGCCCAATGGCCAGTGGTGTCTGCGAGTGTACAGATTTCACAAAGCAGTGTGCAGACTGAGGGGAGGTTGTTGACGGTCCGTGCAGCCATCACAAATAGAAGTAGGAAGGGGTGGGAGCACACTGCTTCACCTCCCAGCACAGTTTGCCCCTTAGCATTATGGTAAATGCAGTTCGTAATACATGCTTACTTGAGGTTTTACTAGAGTGTTCCACCAAAGTTGGTGCAGGTTAGTTCTGTACATCTCTTACGAACTGCATTTACCATAATGCTAAGGGGCAAACTGTCCTGGGAGGTGAAGCAGTGTGCTCCCACCCCTTCCTGTATCACAAATAGAAGTGTCGCCAGAGTTATAGAAGAAAGAAAGATTTCTCGCTAGCAAAAGGAGGAGGGCAAAGAGTCCTGGGTAGCCAATATTTTCTGAGCCTACACACAGAGGGCAAAGGGCAAAAGTCGCTGTGATGGGAGGATTTTGGTGCACTGACCCTTGGTCGGAGGAGGAGGCTCACCCTCCACAGAGTCGTTTTCAGCCACTGGCCTTCGGGTGGAAGTGCTGAGCTGGAGCCTTGAGGTCCTCAAGATGTAGAGAACAATTTAAGAACCTGTAGAATTAAAAGCTGCACAGTGTACAATGGCGCCTTAGTCTTCAATTACCTTCAGACAGCTCAACAAAATGTCAATAAAAATGTGATAGGAGAAGAAAGAAACGGACCCGGCGGAGGTATCAGCTGCCGTTCCTCTTGGAAATGAGGCACGCGTTAGGAAAAGGCTAAACTTGTATCTCCAGACATCCAGTGGGCACGCTCACACTGCAACCTGGCACGCAGCTGTCACAAGACCGGGGCTTCCGCCTGCTTAATGCAAGCAGCACCCGAGGCCTACAAGCCTCACCGGCTCCTGAGTGAAAGGGTGAGAGCGCCTCCTTGTTCCCAGGCCGAGCAGGAAATGGCGTCTTTAGACATCCGGCCAGAGCCTGGGAAGAACAACTCAAACAGGCACGAGATATCACACGATTTGCATATTTGCACAAGTATAATTCAGGAGCAAACCAAGGAGCAGCCGTGGGAAAGGTGCAGTTCTGGGGATACAGAGGAACAGTAGAGCTGTGCTGGTGGCTTAACAGTTAAGAACCACTGCGCAGGATCATTGGTTAATAACCTGTGGTCTGGGGACCCCTGGGGGTCCAGGAAGCCTACTCAGGGGGTCTGTGACTGCTCAGAAAAATAATTAATAACGTGTATATAAATGAAGAAGCAAAATATAAACCCGAAAATTAAAAAAAAACAAGCATTTGCCATGCAATAGGTCTCGCATTTGCGAGAGTTAGAGCTATTGTCGTCGTAAATGACAATGTCTTTTTCCCATTTGTTTTGGTTTGGAGTGTAGTGGATGTTGGTGGTTTGGTGTGAAATTATGTGGGTTGTATTGGAATTATTAGTTGTGGTTTGATGTGTAAATTTGTGGTGTGTTTTGGAGGTATGTGGTGTGTTGTAGAATTGTGTTGTGTATTTGAAATATGTGGTTTTGTGTGGAATTATGTGGTGTGTTTTGTGAATGTGTGGAGTTGAATTGTGTGGCATTGAGTGAAATTATGCTTATTGAAAAAATGGTTTACACACACACACACACGTATCTCTACAAAGTGATCTGGCAGAAGCGTTCTGGGATCCCGGCACGCAGGCAAGAATTATTCTACATTAATGACCATCAGTGAGGATCCTATGATGCAGAGCAACAGGACCCAATTCCATCTATCACCCCACCTACCATAACCAAAGCAGGGCCAGCTCTAGGGCGGTGCAATCGGTGCCACCTCACTTAGCACTGACTTGGGGTGGAGGCGTCATTTTTTCATGTATATTATCATTTTAAGAGCACCTGCTGCCACGTTCCTTACCTCCAGCAATTTTCAGGCATCAATTAAAATGTCAAGATAACTCCGGTGATTAATCCTCTTCCACAAAAGAGACCGGAGGTTTGTCTAGTGGAAGTTTTGACTCATCCTAAGGTAGCGCAGCGGGTTGAAATGCCTGCTGCTAAGAACGTGTACCATGCAGATCACAAAGTGCCCATAATGTAAATAGGTCAGTAGGTTACTGCTTCAGTAAGAGAGCTCCTTTTGTTACTTGTCGTTTATAAGTCAAAATTCTAATATAGAACATTGAGCAATTAACTGTCATCAAAGAGCTGCATGCAAACTGAATGGTATATGTTAGAGCTATATGTTTTTTTGCCCATCTTTTATTATCCTAATCTTGCCAAAAGGGTTCATTTGGGTAGAAACCAATTCTTATTATTAAAGAGAACCCCTAACAATGAAGTTATGTTTTAAATTCTGAATTTGTGCTTTTCCAGAATATGGACTCTTAAACTATATTGCCTACCAGTATTGATGACATGTCACTCTTACACTACACTGTGTAGTCCTGTCTGATGTAACATTTCCTATACACTGATTTACACACATGATTGTCTCTGCGCAAAGTGGGTGATGTAAAGTGCTCTGACACCCTACACTAATATGAGTGGTGCTATAAAACTACATTAATCTGAGAGACGGTGGTTATGGTGACTTGAGGGGCACTGTTAAAGGGTGCTAGTTAGGGAATCCGTGGCAGAGGTGGTCATGGGGGGGGGGGCAACAAACATTGTTGCACAGGGCGCCACCGGTGTTAAAGCCGGCCCTGGACCAAAGCATACAGTTTTCTGGTCTAATCGGTAATGAAACATGCAGGGTGGTGGGATTAGTCATTTTAGACACCAACACCCTTTATTGGCCAGAGCCTTAAGAAAAGATGAATTCCCCAAACAAAACTGAAACAGTTTCCTACTAATCCAGTTTGCGCTGTGGAGAGTTACGTTACTTGAGAAATGTTGCAGTATTTTTTCTCAGACTGTGCGACAAACACTCAAGAGAAGCAACTGTGCAGCTCTAGACGTAAAATTCTGCGCCCTCTGTGCCACCAGACGTGGAAGCCTGGAGGTTGTTGAACACAGGGGAGTTGCACATAAATGCAGGCTTTGAATTTGCGATCAATATTGCGCTGCAAAAATGATCCGCCTGTTTGCTGCCCACATTTGATAAGCAAGGAATGTGAAAGGACGCTTTATGAAACTGAATATTAGTAGTCCATGCAAGTTCTGCCATGAAAATACAAAGTAATACGCTCTCTGGAACACAAAGAAACATGATTGCAGAGACACGTTTAAGTCTAACAACATGAAAACATTCCCTAAGAAATGGAAGTGTGAGTTTTTTTGTTTGTTTGTTGTTCTATTCCACGCACACCTAAAACTAGCGCTGACAGGTGCTTAATGCTCAGTGGGCGATGGTTTATATCCTGTTGCCTAGAACCCACGGGGGCTGAAAGGAACAATTGCGCCATTACCGGGTTGACTGCCTCAAAAAAACAATAAAATGCACTAATGGGCGGCAATCTTAGCGCTGCACCTCATTAATGTTTGCGTGGTGACCCTCCTCGACAGTTCAGCGCTGAGTTACTGGGTTTAGACACCCGGCAGCGAAGCAGGGGGAGGGGGAGTATCATGTATACATGGGAGGGGAGTAAATCAGTGCTTGTCTCTGAAACCACTGTCTGGGCGGTCGAGTTTTAGCTGCAGATGCACCGCAGTTTCATCACTTTTAGAAGTTAGTGAAAGAATCACGTGATAGGTGATTACTGCGGCACACTATTGTAAATCATTGTAATTGCATTTATATAGCGCTTACTACCCCTGACGAGGCGTCGAAGCGCTTAGCGCAATGCCCAACAGAACACATTAGACAACAGATATCACATCGTCCAAGGCAGCTCCGATTTGCCACATAATGAGCTAATGCCTTTCACCACGGAATGACACCAGTGGCTTTGCAAGGGTGCAATTGCCTCCAAAGTATTCAAGAAAAATTAAAAAGCGCTGGCCTCCTGAAGCTGCTGTTGAGTAATGCAGCACAGGGGGTGGGGGGGTAGAGTGGGAGGCGCTTTTTCAGGAGTTTTTTAATTTTATTTATGCACGACATCAGAACAGAATTTAAATAAACAAACCTTATGAAAGCAGCCCTCGCACATAATATTTTTTTTAAACGGTCTTTGTTATTGCGGATATGTATGTATTTCAAAATGAATTCATAAATCAAAGTGCACATGCAAATGAATCTCTTACCTGACTCCAAGACGAGCCTTGCGCGTCCTCTGACTCGTACGCTCCTTGTTTTACAAGTTGCAGGCGCCGTGCTGCAACATAACGCGCAGCACCCGGGGGGCGGGGGAGGCACGACGGGGATGAGGAGCTGCAAGCCGCAGGCGCCATTGTTGATTGATTTGGGTGAGGGGCGCATAACAAAAGAAATGTGCGCCCGCCATTCTGGGACATGAAGCGTGCCTCGCGCTTGGAAAAATAACACAAAGCGCATCTTAAAACCACGGGTCTTTCTTTAAAGAAAATACATTTTGGCCTGAGCATCTTTAATAGCACGGCCGCCATACTAGAAGCAAAAAACATAAGTTAAAGCGCAGCCACGCTGCTTTAAAAAGGGCTGCAGATGATACAATTACATACACGCACATTCACATGTGCCTAGCTCCGCTGCGCTGCTATCGGGCAACAGCAACAAAATAATAGGAAAACGTGTGGAAAACAGACAGCAATAAACTCGATCACAAGTTACAAAAAAAAACAATACCATTACTGCTGAGGCTGCCGCAATGTTTAACAAGCTGTCACTTCGCGAATAAGAAAAAAAAATGTGCTTACCCACTAATTAAAGGAGACCGTGTAACGCCGCAAGTAAACGATCGAGTCCGGATGAGCGGTCCCAAAAGGAGACAGGGCGGTAACAAAGAAGCCTCATTTTCAATCACAAGACAGCGTTTACCATAAACGATGACGCCAACCAATAAAAAAGATGGGCGGGGCTTCAACTCCACTTCTGAAATCTCCTCTAAGACAATATGCCTCGCAGAGCGAGCAGCGCATGTGCGCTGCAACGCTAGGCGAGACCTAAAAAGTTATGTAACTGAAGAAATGTGAAATTGGACACTAAAAAGTTAGTTAGTATCCATGGACGTCGATTCACCAAAAATCTCAAGGGTAGTGGAAGTGACATCATGTACCCTTTCACCTTAATGATGTCACAGGTAGTGATATTATATGGCCTTTGATCCTGCATCATCCCAAGAAGTGATGTAACATAACCTTAATCCTGATGACATCACAATAATTGCTGAAGATACATATTTGCATAATTAATATTATATATTCTTCTGGGGGAGAAAAAGGGTGGGGGTTTCTCTTCCCTGAGAAAAGTTTGAAAAAAATGGGCTTTATTAGTGCATTTTTTAAGTTTAAGTTTATTAAGGAAAACTGAATAAACACAAGAAAACTTCATAGATAACGTAATACAAACATAGTAAGATGATAATCGTTAACAAATAACAATTTATAGTTGAGGGAAAAAGGGAAAGGAAAGAAGGGGAGGGGATCAGGAAGAAAGGAAGAACAAGGGAAGGAATATACAATATGATATTATGACATTAAAGGATGAAGTAACACCTGAACTCGATCTCTATAATCATAAAGAAGGTATTTAAAATATACAAAATAACTGTAATAAGCAATACAATGAAAGGAGTAACCATAAGAGTATATGCAAGTGAAATATAAAGACAACAGGTACATCAAGGAGGTTTCCGGACTTTATCAGAAGAGTTAACCTGTACATCTTTAGTTGAGGCAATGCAAGTTAAATATTAGTGCATTTTAATGCACAATTTTCACATAAATTTGCTTAAAAGAGAAAAAGCTCTAAAAAACACTCACTAAATATTCAAGTCCTTTCATGGTGTGCTAAGCTTTAGTTAGTGTATGGGAGTGGAGGACATCTAGTTGGGTCTTGCGCTCCACAGTGCCATATCCCAATACAAGTTTAGATCAAGTGGGGTATGTATTAAACAAAGAAGTGCCCAGTTCTATCTACGTTTCTCCTCTTTGCGACGCAAGCATCCATTTGTGCAGCGTTAAGTCGAAGTAACAAGTTTGGAGCTCCTCTCAGAACCTTACACATAGACCGAATACTTCCCACACAGGCCACACTTCAACCATCACCCACTTTGTCAACAGCTTCAGCTACACCTAATTTGACCAAGGCAACCTGTCGCACACAAGCTGTGGTCTGAACAGTAGCGCAGCCAGTGGGTGTTGGATCCTAGTGTAAACAAAGACATGGCATCTCGGCTACTGTTTGAATTATAAAATACACCAATAATTAGTGTTCAGTTGGCTCCACAGGCAACTGGACCCCGGTACCAATGCACCTGCTGTGCCAAAGGAAGCAACGCCCCTTGGTCTGAACTGTACTGGCCATGGCAACCAATCGTGCAAGCGGAGGCATACACCTAATCGGACAAGGCCTAAACCGGACCACAGAGCCAGCACAGTGACAGCAAACTGTACAAATGTCAGTACAAGCATCACAGTACAGTACAAACAGTGGATTGGCTGGCAGAGTGCCTGTACCTCACCTTCCTCAAGGTGCCTAATCCCTTTTTAAGGCACAAGCCCGGTCCCCATCTCCATTCCATTTGCATTCAGACGGACAAATGCCACCTCCTCCCAGTGTGTGTGCCATGATCACTAGACAGCCTTCACTTTTCACAATTATCAATGCTTCCTAAAATGCATGACCATCGCAGTATGTGCCACCTCCACTCTGAATGCGCACCCAGAGCGTATGCACGCTGCACACGATGCTTAAAGAGGGCGTGAGCACGTACACCATCCCCTCGTACGATTCTCACTACGTATACTTTTTCCAGGGGGTACATCCCCCCACAACTCCCGATATTGTGACTTTTATGTAGCCACATAATATAGGCAGCTGGCACTAATTTAAGCTCGTGCACCCTGTGGTCAAAACGGAGGGGAAAAACGCCTTGTGTTATTTTATTGAGTTCAAAGACAGTGGGAGGGACGGTCCGTATTGGCAACATCCATGCATCTTCACCACAGCCCATAACCTCTTCACCCACCATGTGCACTGCCAACCTTCCGAGACAGCTAGCTGGTTCAGCAAATGTTTGCATGCACCATCTGAGGTCCTGATTTGATCTGAAAGAAACTATTTTATGGATGTTGCATGAAACATAAACACATTTCTCTACAAAATGTAATAGACACACATATCATCCACAATGAAAGTAAAGCAAATTAAAGTGGTATTTAAAACAATCTGTTTAAGAATCATTCAATGCCATCAGGGCAAGGCAGCAGAACAGAGCTGGTTCTATCAGGGTGCCCCGTGAAAGGCTGGGGCCCTTAAAATATGTGCACAAGAGACATATTGAGGCGGAGGGCCCGCTCCTATATACCTAGCAACAAACCCCAAAAAGCTGCTGTAATCACTAGCATGTAAGCGCATAGCGTTTGCATGCTGTAAGTGAAAAGTGGCACGGCACCAGTTGTTTCTTACCGTCACTAGGGACTATCACGGACACGAAAGAAGAGTGAAATGGCTCAGCTGATATCTTCTGTGACCAGAATGTCTCTGATTTTTCTGGCTCAAGAAGGCTGAAGTCAGAAAATTAGAGCAGGACCACAATTTTACTTAAGGCCTCATCGTCTCAGTCGCCCGACTGACCAGCCGCTGCCTCACGGACGTGCAGTTTTATGTGCATGACAATTTCCAGACCAGCCCTGCCCCACCCTGGTTGAAGACCACGAAGCTGTGCGCCACGCACGGTGCACCATTTAATTTATTATGAGGGGACTGGAGCGTAAGTTTAAAACTACGTCCCAGCAGACCCCGACCCTGCTGTCTGTCAATGACTCTACTGTTGCGCTGAGGGGGCCCCTGGGGCTTAGGGGCCCCCCAAAGCAGGGGCTGCGGAGGCCTATGTTACGCCCATAGCGTGAGCGAATATAGATAGTTACATGGATGTGGATGAATGAATGGTTGCATGTATGTGTAGGTGGATGAATGGATGTGTAAAGATGGATGAATGTATATATGCGTCTACATAGATGAGTGTGTTGTATGCTTTGAGGTGCATGTGAGTATGTTTGTGTGAGTGGATGATATAATGCAATGGGTGCGGACTGATAGATGCATGGTTGAGTGTTGTTTGATGGATGGCTACAAGATGAATACATAGGGTGTATGAATGGCAGAGGTGGTGGCGCAGCGACCAGAGCAGCTGACTCAGGAGCGCAAGGCTCACGGCTCGATCCATAGCGCCGGCGGCAGCTCAACATCATGTAACTCTAGGCAATAGCTCACTTAATCTCCCCGACGGCCCCCAGCGCCTTGAAACCCTTGAGGGGTGATATGTTCGCCCTTTACAAATAGGAATTATAATGTATGAATGAAGGTGGAGGATGGATGGACGGGTATGAGTGGGTGGCTGAATTCACAGATATGTCTGAATGAGTGTGTGACTGAGATGGATGGTTGAAGGGGCAGACAGAAATGGGTCACAGCTTCAAGCTGGATGTATAAGCATACTGCTATGGAAGAATGCATGGCTATTGGTGGATAGATACATGTAAAGGTGATGAAGAGATGTTGAGAGGGTGTGCTCAGCAAGATGGACCAATGGTTGCTTCATTAGGGGTGGATGAATGGTGTAATGATGTGGGAAATGGATGGATGAACGCATAGTTGTGGGTGGATGAGTGGGCGTGTGGTGTCCCCCTGTTAGATTCTGCCCTCACCTGCCCACTCTCCGTTGCCCTCTCTTGCTCGCACGCACAGGACCACATCTTCCCATTCTGCACCCTTTCCAGGTCCTTCGGGGGGAGGGCGGGGGGGGGGCGTGTGGATGGATGTGCAAGGGCGGGTGGATAAAATATAACAATATTTTGATCATCAAAGCACCACGCTTGTCACACTGGCTCAGCAGCAGAAACAAGAATCACCAAATTGCCTCATCTATTAGAATTCATTTTTACATGAACTAAAATTACTTTCCGAAAGGAAGAGCGAGTGTTCAGGCATTCTGAGTCACCCTCTCTGGCAGAGAAGGGACCATCACTCCAACAAAACATTAATATACAGTATTACTGATTGTGTTTAATGTCAGCCTTTCGCATCATCCTTCTGCAAACAACATACGTTACTGGTACCAGGCAAATAACATATGTTTTACCCATGCAAATAACATATGTTACTGGTACCGAAGCAAATAACATATGTTATTGGTCCTCACTCATTGCTGCTCGTTTAATTGACTTCAGAAACATGGAAAAAATGACAGGCAAATTCATCCCTGCCAGGGGGCATCCCTGTGATGTGCACAGTGCCCACACATTTAACATGAGTGTGCCATGGAAGGTTCGTAGGTCCCTCCAGGCCACAGGGGAATGCTAAATGCCCTCTTCATGACCTGATGTACATACGACAGATCCCTCAGAGGTCTCCCTGTGCATGCGTCAGCACTGGAGGCAAGCATGCTTACTCACTGGCATGGGTAGGCATTATACAAATGAGGGCACCCCGATCTAAAATGCGAGGGTGCTAGAGCAGCACTGCAAACTGCACACTACAGTAGGGGCATCTAGGAAGGAATCGGACATAAGGGACCCTTTCCGCAACAGCTAAGATTAATGGTGTTCTAGGGATGAAGGCCTTTTCTCTAAGGCATCTTTTTCCCTCTCTGAGGAGGAAATCATATATAGGGGTGAGAGAGGAGCAACGTGCAGTAGCGTGCTATAGAAGGATTATGATTAAGGCTCCCGGTTTTCCGTTTTTACGGATTTTTACAGATAAATACAGACAGAAACTGCATTTATTTTTTAAAGTGGATAAATACAGAAAATTGGGTTTCTTTTAAGTGACTCTATGCAGTCTTTCATGAATTATAGGCCATCAGCTGAGCAGATGGACAGCATGGGAAATTTAAAAAACAGGATGCAATTTCATTAAATAATGCCATTTGTCAATATACATTTGTGGTATAATGCTAATATTTACCAGTGGATGTTTTGTTATTTAATATTTGGCATCTGAAATAGCTAAAACAGACAGACATCAAAGAATTAGTGGGAGTCTATCAATTATATAAATATGGAAATGTACAGTTTTACAACTTCATTTGTCCCAAAACACAAAATAAATATGGATAAATACAGAAAAAGTGGGCAAAAAATAAATATGGATAAATACAGACGGAAATGCTAAAAAAATAAATACCATAAAACCGGGAGCCCTAATTATGATGTAGGTAAGTCTGTGTACGCACATTCAATTCGTGGCCTCTTTTGAATGATCACAGGTTGGTTGGTCTTCATGCCCATTCATTCACTGCCCCCTGGAATTATCACCACTGGTTAATGCTGGAGGCCCGTTTCCAAGCACATTCAGCCATTGATCTCTGGTATTGTCACATTTAGGAAATCGCCAAGGACGATGCTCTCCAGCATCCGCTGGTTTCTCCCCATCTCCCTTAGCCTGGTCCCTTATTTGCAATTTTTGAGAATCACATTGGAATCTGCATATTTGCGGTAGCCTTTTCATAGAGTGACATGATTTGATTCAGCTGCTGCTTGTTGAGGGATCTGGACTGACTCTTGCTTTTGGCACTCTTGCTTGTAATGTGGGTGGGTGTAGGGGTCAGGGGTATCCCTGGTTTTAGCATGCTTTATTATGAGTCATTGCTTTTCACCTGTACTTTTATTATTTGCTTTCCACATAGATTTCTTCGGAGAGGTTCACGATAATCATCATCAATAACACAAAAACATAATTACCACGGGAATAACGCTGCACATATTTCTGATACCCATGTGTTCAGTGGCCTTTGTAATACATACAGAAAATGCTGCGTATATGGGCAGTGGAGGCAGAGTGCTGAAATAGGTTAGATCTTAGATTTAACAAGGAAGGATGCACCGCCTGCACTTCCGCATCCCTGCACCCCAATGTGTTCTGCAAGGCTCTGTCCTTGTCCCTATACTCTTCAGTATCTGCATGGAGATATTAGCTGACCTGGGCACATCCATACATCAGTAGGCTCATGGGGCCAAGCTCTAATGTACAGTCCACATTGAAGCACATTCAAACCTCGCTCATGGCCGCATTAAAATGCAGAAATGGATGAGCATAAGCCAAAAGCCATAAGAAATTGAGTACCTCCTCCATCCCCCACCTTCCTATTCAACAAGCATTAGCAAAGTCAGTAGGTTTTGCCTTAGTTCCCTATTGGCTTTGCCAAAGCTTTTTGCTGTTGCGGCAAAGCATCAGCAAAATAAGAATATTGCATCATAACACGATGCATGCATAGAACATACGCATTATAACACTAGTTGCGTCTGCGTCAATCAGTAGGCCGCACATGCCTGATGATGTATGCACGCATCTACTGAATAACACGGGTGCCATTTTAGCTTTTTTTTACCAATCCAAGAAAGCAGATGCCACTTGGTGCTGTAAATAAAAAAATAAATTTTAATGTGGGAAAAACAATGGGATGTGGGCAAGTGGAAAAAAATAAAAATAAAGCCGTGAGGGGAGGTGGGGTAACGGAGATGAAAAGCATCACACAAGGGAGCGAGCAACACAGAGCACAGGTGGGTTTTGGTGTGGTAGGGGAGGACATAAGAGAGAGAGCAGCACACAAGGGAGAGAGCAAAATGGAGTGTAGGGGTGAGTATTTTTGCAATGGGAGAAGCACATGAGGGAGAAATCTGGAAAACACATGCACTCTCATGGGGTGCTTAACAAACAAAAAAGCAGTTCTCTAAAAGTGAGCACTGGAAGGAAATAGGTCAACCAATAATAAGAATGGTAAAAAGACTTTCCCTTGGAGGGTTGGGGCGGGTAACACAAGAAGAGGTAGAAAAAGCCACATAATAAGAAGCAAGGCAATAAAGCCAACAATAAAGCCAGCCAATGGGAGTGGGCTTTAAGCCCACTGTAGGTTTTTGGGATAGTCTACAAGAGGTCTTTCACAACCAGGCTGCTCACCTCGCCATTGCTTTGACTATCCCACCTGCTGCATTTCACCTCTTTTTAGGATTGGCTTGACAGATCAGCATTACCTATTGTTACCAGTTCTTTAACATATACATGGAGTAGGCTTTAGCTCCGCCCCACAGGAGTATTACCCTCTCAGCTCGTGCAATTGATTGCTTTGTATATTATTCCTGTCAAGGAACTGTGCCTATTTGTGAGTCTTTAGAGTACTTTCGTTTTTCATGGTAAATCCACATCTTCTGGTAGATTCTCTTACCCTGTCTTCATGCACAGAGTTGTCCAATATAGTAAAAGTCTCTCCAGAGCCCCAGGTGAAGTGGTTTACTCAAGATGTATGTTTTTACCTGTCGGAACATTTGGTAAGATCATTGAGACAAGACAATATTTCCTTTAAGATCACACCCATAGTCTATCATACATGGTCAACTGCTTTTCTTCTGGGGGGCAATGAATGTTCCATATGGAAGCTTGTCAGGACTAGATGGCTGGAAAAGTGCTGACGATCTGAATTGACACTGTTTCTAGTTATAAGAAACACGTTTGCTTGTGCATTTGATGAGGCCTAAAAGTCTCATTGCATGACAAGGTGTTCACTAGAAACAATACAGGCAGTCCCTTGCTAATTCTTTACCTCAATAGCTTCCTGATCACTGGCCCTTGGTGGACCAATGATTGAGAAGTCACTCCCACACAAATACTGCCAACGTATTCAGTATGAATCGGAGTTTGTATATCTTCACATCAGAAGGTGATTCTTTTCAATGAAAAAGCACAAATGTCAGTCCCGCCTTGTTACAGTAGTTTATTGACTTTGACTCCAAAGCTTTTCTCAGTTTGGTTTACACAACTTTGTCTGCAAGTCCATTGCTGCTGCACAGGGCTATCAGAAGGTACATAGCACGGAGGAAGAGAAGCACACGAGGAAGACTACTGAAGAACATTCAGGGGCATATTCACAATGCCCCTGCGGCACTTTCATGGAGCCGGGTCGTGAGTTTTGTGGTGCTCTGGAGGCGCAGTGTGCCGGACCATATCTACAAGGCCACCCTGCGTGGATTTTCATGGCCTTGTAAATATGGAGTAAGGCAATGCCTTACACTGCGCAAAAGGGGCGTTCCATGGGTGTTGCTGTGGGTGTTCCCACACAACACCCATGGTTTTTGACACTGCCCCAGGTTTACAACATAGCGTAAATCTGGGGCAGCAGCATAACTAACGCCTTCCCAAAGCAGGCGAAATGTATACATTTCTCCTCGTTTTTTCCTCTTTCCACACAGAACGAGGAAAATGGCTCCTTTGTTTTTGTGCAGAAAGGTATCTCTTCCTGAACAAAAACAATCATCCCAACAACACAGACACCCTTGCACCACAGTGCAAGGGTGCCTGTGTTGGCGCTCGGCTGCAGTTTGTGCGCAGATGCTGGCAGTGCAGCTAGAAGGCTTGCGGCGCTGCCCAATGCCAAAGCATTGAAAATAAGCCCCTGAGTGTATAACCAAAAAGAAAAAAGTTGTTCCCTAAAAGTGAGCAGTGAAAGGACACAAATAAAGAGGCTATGCTCCACGGGAGGAACAAACAAGATGGATAAGGCAAGCAATCGTATAAGAAGACAGCAAATGACACTGACAATAGACCCAACCACTGAAAGCAATGGGTGGGCTCTAAGACCACTGTAAGTTCTTGGTAAGCTGACAATAGGTCTTCCTCAACCAGACAGCTGTGCTGTCTGGTAGGTTCGACCTAAAAATGACTAGCATCCATTCCCAGAGAAGGAATCCCATCCACCAGGCTTGACAATACAAAATATTTTGCTTATCTGCTTGACAGTAAACTACAATTCGACATTCACATTACAAACACAGCTAAGGTAGCTCTGTACCAACTTCGACTGCTGAGAAACACGCAACACATCCTGCTAAACCAGACTTCAAGCTGATTATCCAAGAACTGCTCCTATAAAAACTGTTCTATGGCAACGCCCTGCTATTGCTCATGGTTCTTTTGCACATCAGACTGCCCTTCTTAAAGTTGTACTATGTGCAAAGGAGTGTCTGGGCCCCCCAAACCCGCTGATTGGACCACATTAGACCAGTTACGATGGCCTGGTCATTGAAGCCGAATGAATTTTCAAATCAACTGACTATATGCTGTACAGCAGCATGGCTGCTGTGCAGCATAGCTAAAAAAAAATGTTTAATAATTGCTATGACGTGTCCAATTCTAATGTGCTCTTTTTTATTTAAAAAAATGGAGAACAAAAACACGAGGGAGTAGGTTGGCAGAAGACAACACAGAGGGAGGAAGGGCGGGAGAGAAGGCCACGAGTGGGGTGAGAGGACATGCAAAAGACAATGGCGAAGCACAAGGACAACAGAGGGTGGGCAGGAGGGGCTGGGGAGGCAAACGGACAACCATGGATGGGCAGGAGGCGATGCGGGAACAAGCTTTCAACAGGGCGCAGGTGGGAGGAGATGGGGAAACAAGCTGACTCGGCGATGCGGCAAGCGCAAGGTAAGTGGTTTTATTAATTTTTTTATTTAATTTTACCTTTGCCGTCATCTGTCGACTTCCCCCACCACCCCGCCCTCGCTCCACTGCTCTTACCTGTGCCGGCCATGCCTGCAATGAAGGGCAAGTGGGAGGGGCTGGGGCAGCACACTGACCATAGAGGTCGGGCAGGAGGGGCTGAGACAGCAAGCTGACGAAAGATGGTGAGCAGGAGGCAATGGGGCAGCAAGCTGACAATGGAGGGCAGGCAGGAAAGGCTGGGGCAGAAAATGACAATGGAGGACAGGTGAGAGGGGCTGGCAAAGCAAGCTGACAATGGAGGGCAGGCGGAAGGGCCTGGAAGTGCAAACTGACAACAGTGAGTGGGAGGGGCTGGGACAGCAAGCTAACAATGGAGGGTTGGTGACGGGCAGGGAGAGCAAGCTGAATATAGAGGGCAGGCGGGAGGGGCAGGGACAGCAAGCTGACAATGTAAAGCATGCAGGAAGGGTTGGGGCAGCAAGCTGAAAACGGAGGGAGGGATGGAGGGGCAGGGAAAGCAAGGTAATAATGGAGGATGGGCCTGGGGCAGCACATTGACAGCTGAGGATGGGTGGGAGGGGATTTGGAAGCACACGGACAACAGAGGGCAGTCGGGTAGGAATGGGGAAACATGTGGACAATGGAGGCTGGATCAGAGGGGCCAGCGCAGCAGACCGACAATGGAGGGTAGGAGGGCAGGGCCAGGGGAGCACATATTAAGGTGGATGACGGGTAACCAAGAACAGCAAGGAAAGGTGAGTGGGGAGGAAGCAAGAATGGCAAATGAGGGCGAGAGACAGCTGGAAAACATACACACTTTCGTAGAGTGCTCAAACAAAAAGAAAAAAGTAGCACCTGAAAATTGAGTAGTGGAAGGACACAAACAATGCACATATGCTCCACTGGAGGGACAAACACAAGAAGAGGAAGAAAAGCCTAAGAAAGTTGATGAATAGAAAGCAAGCAAATGTGAGTGACAATGAAGCAAACCAAATTGTAAGAAGTTGGCGTGCCTTGAGCCCAGTGTAATCAAAATATGTATCGCAACAGAGATGAATAGGTAAATAAAAAAAATAAAAACATAGTGCGAAGGCGCGTAAAAAAAATAAAATTACATGCATTTATTGGCACCTCCTGCGCAAATGCACTGTTTTTCCTCCATTGGGCAAACATTTTAACCCACAGAGAAAGTCCTTTCCCTATATCCCCATAATATCTGGGGTGGTCCATTCTCTTTCCTATCATGGAAGGGAGTTACTTAAATCTCCAGCAATTTACTGAATGGAGTCTCCCTTCTCTTTCAGTGTGTGGGATTTAGTACTACACATTTCTCTGTATCTTATACCATACAGGTTACATTGCAGGGGAGTTCCCTTGCTTGTTCAACACTTCATTGTCTTCTGATCATATGTGTATACCACTGCAGGCCATTCTATGTGCCCATTCAATCCTTGGTCTCTTAAGAAATATAACCAGTAGGCAATGCTTTAGGTCTCCACGACTATGCAGCATCTATCTTTTCTTAGATATTTTCAGAAATTATGAGCCACTTTAAATGTTAGCCAATACCCCTGGAAAGAGACTGGCGTCTATATACTGCTTTACTCTCAGGTGCGATAGGATATTGACAACAGTTTATCAGCTTTGAGCCGTCACTTGGTGGGTAGAGAAATACAAGCATTAGAAATAATAGAACATATTAAAACCATTGCCCTATGTTTGGAATTAATACAGATGTCAACCCCGACCCCCATCTGAAGGATGTGCAGAAACTGAAACAGCAAGTGGTACAAGCCTATCTGCTTGCTGCTGCTGATAAGATTACAAGAACAAGCAAGGCAAGCTACAACCAGCAAGTGTAGGTACGAGACTGGAGCTTGTTCGTTGTTTAGGGTATGATTGAATAGCCCCCCAAACTGCACACAATAACAACAGTGCTTTGAAGAATCCTCACCATAGCGCCACAGTTAATAGTACATCCCAAATCCAAATCTGCACCCCTTGGGATAATACAAACTACGCCACCAAAACATAATTTTTTTTCTATTTAATTTCTTTTTAAAAAACACATTAAGAGTAGTGAAAATTGGGCATATTTTATACACATGATCTTTGTAGAATGGTAAAGCGCTGAGACATTCTTGAATGAAATGTGGCTAGACTAGTAGTAGAGGTGATAAATCCCGCTATACACCAACAGCGGTTAGATGTCATCCAATCTACAGAAGACGACTACATGGGGGAACAATAACTGCTGTCCATATTCATGGCAGTGCGATAGCTCGCCCTCCAGTCTACTGTCCATATAGGACATCTTCATAAGAGTTGCTTCAGCAGCAGACCAGTCTAAGGCATCTCTAATCCAGTCCTCTACCCGGAAGCATTCTTGACCAACCAGTGGATCGCTGTCCTCCTTGTAGCTAGCAATGGAGTATATCAGTGCTCCTTTCTTCCACCCTCAGCTTTAAGTCTTAAATGCGAGTATCCCCAATGAACGACTCTTCGGAGTATTCTGTAGAAATGTGTATGTGTGTGACTATCATATGCAATAGATCAGAGTGTATACGTTTGAACTTTGCAAGGTGCTGTGTACCAATGGCAGGGTTTTAGCCCATCTATAGTTTGGAAATGCTCCCCCAATTCCTTCTCCCATCGTCCCTCACTGCTGGTTGACATCACTTTTGATGGCCCTGTAGGATATTATTAAAGCATCTCTATGAGCAGTGAGGTCTAGTAAAGTAAATACTATCTAGGATAACTTCCGGTTCAATAATGCAGGCTGCCTGCTTTCTGAAGCCTCTATTTAGATTCTCATCACATTTCTCAATTCACTTTAACATTCGTTGGATCACTACAAAGTACAAGAAATCAATACATTCCTGTTTCCCAACTTTTCCATTGCACGGATGACCAGTTACCCCACAAATTCAGGGGTTCTCATTTTCTTTATTTAAAACTCCTTTATGCATTTGATTTTTCCTCAAATCCTTAAAGTTTCAGTTTGAGATTGATATACGCTTTATATTTTAAAAACGTTTACTCTAAAGCCTAGTACAGAAAACCAGACTTTCAACCCATACTGCACACGTCAAGTTTTAGAGTAAATTATGAGCTTTTACTGACTGGAGACATATTTATTTCTGTGCTGGAAAATGAGTCAACATAATTAAAGTATAGGTAACATTGCATCTGGACAGAAATTAATGTAGCTGGTAGACACGGACACAAGCAGGGCTGTGTTTCCTTTGAAATATTCAGTTTAATTTAGCTGATTGGGGTGATAACGACCAGTAGACTAGAAAGAAGAGAAAGGGCTTGGCATGAACGCTTCAAGGACATGGACTCTCTTACACCTCAAATGAATGCATGCAGACATTTCATTTGATGATGGCGCAATAGTTAAACTCCTTTAGTCATGATCCCAAAGAACCAATCACAAAGCTTACAAACGTCATACTAACAATGCCTATTTTCTTCATAGTCTACTAACTCATTAGAAAAAGCCAAAGTGTCTCTAGTCGGATCTAAAAACATGCTACTGTTATATTTTAGAACAAAAATTATTTATTTTCAATGTTCTTGATTCGGAGTATCTGCTGCCTGCTCGAAAGCTGAAATAGGGCAATATGTATATATGGTATTTCTATGTATATGGTATTTCTATAGCATGAACGTAGCCAAAAGGCAGCAGAGCGCTGTACGTACAACTTGTCAAGTGTAAATCTCACAATCAAGACAGTCTCTCATAATGTGGGACATCTGGGAAGTAAAAATGAATACACTGACATCTGTGGCTACTCGGTGCTCGCCTAGACTCTATCCCAAAACAAAAGAACCAGGTGGCGGTGGGTACCTTCCCTCTACTCTACCCCCAAAATATTACTAAATATAGGATATAGGAATGTAGTCCTTCCTTTTGACACCCATCTTTCTCTTAACATTAATACACACAACGATCAGGGAAGGCTGTGTAATATGTCTTAATCCCACCTCCCAAAAAATGATAAATATAAAGAGAATTGTGGGAACTTTCACAGTCAGCCACCCCTCACCTCCAAAAAACTGGAAACGTGTGTAGAGATTTGCCATGCCAACTAAGGGCAATGAGAATTTGCTATATATTGTTTGCTGGACAACCACAACCCTACAAATACAAGGGCTGTGAGCATTACACTGCTTTTGTCCCCACCGCAAACAAAATAATACCATAAATGAAGGTCTCTCGAATTCCCCCGATTCTCTCATTTTAGATAAAACTACAAGAGCACTTGCTGTGAGTAAACAGCAGACCATCATGGAAGTGGGGTAGCGGGAATCTGCTTGGATTTTCCATTCTTGATAGTTGAAGACTGGGGTATGTATAACTCCAATGATGAAAAAATACCATGGAGGCTCTTGGCATGCCCTTGCCTCCCCATCGCAATTCTTTTGCTATCGAATCCCGTTGATCACAAAATAAAGGAAAGCCCCCACTACTTAGGACACAGGTACAGAAGACTATATGCAGCACACCTCCTGAAAACTAGATTAGATGTTAATGTCTGTAATATGCAATGCATCATGGATTTCACTGCCCTGCGCTTAGCTCTAGGGGGCCTATTTATGAAAAAAGTCACGCAGTGCAATGCAGTGAGTCACCTTGCGGCGCTGCACTGCGTGACAAGGAAAGGGCAGGAATGCACCCCATTTAAGGCAATACAGCGCATTCTTGCCTTTTCCTCTCTACGATGGTGCCCTTTTGGCAGCCTAGCGCCAACACAGGCATTCTTGCACAATGGTGCAAGGGTGCCTGCATTGCATGCAGGAATGTTTTTGTGTAGGAAAGGACACCTTCCTGCACAAAAACAATCCTGAGAGGCATTTTCCTCTTTCTATGTGTGCTGCACACATAGAAAGAATCCCCCGATTTAAGTTCACATAGATTAACTACCTACCTACATATAGCCTACCCAGTGGCGTAGCTAGGGGGGGGCGATGGGGGTGGACCGCCCCAGGCGGCACGAGTTTTGGGGCGGCAGCCGGCCCCCCTTCCCCCGCTCTTACCTGCGGCCGTTGCGGCTGCAAGAATCGGCCGCTACCACCCCTCCCCCCCCGCTCTTCAATCGTTTTGCCGAGGGCGGCAAACGCAGGGGCCGCCACGGGCAGCCTAAGGCCTAGCTACGCCCCTGAGCCTACCAGACCCCTGCCCAACTGAACCGTATGTACGGTGAGGCCCTATTCACCTGCCAGAGCCTGCCCTTGCTCCAATAACACCCTGGGTGGAAACAAATGTGTCATCACCTTTGCAGCTGCTGATGAATAAAATGAGGCAGCAGCCCCTTTTCACAGGCTACATCAAAGCAGGGACTTGCATCTAAACACACATGTCCCCACCTCCCCCAAGTCACCTGAATCACCCACGGCCACGTCAGGCTGGCCCAAAGTTGTTTGTAGGGATGGGGAGGGGGTGTTGATATGTTGCGGCAGGTCGAGAGAGATAGATGGGAGGGCAAGGTAGACAGCTGATAGGGTGCTAAAAATAGCAACTAAAACACATTAAAAACGATTAGAAGTGTTTTAACCGGAATCACTGGTGCCAGGGAAGAGAGGCTTTGCTGTTCGTAGACCCTTTATGCAGCTATTTTCGCCCCTCCCCTCCTCCCCCCCCCCGAAGATTGCCGCCCTGGGCCTTGCCCAGCTCGTCCATGCCAAAAGCCAGCCCTGATACTTCGGTGTGGGGGCTTCATGTGCAGACCGTGCATGGTGTGGGAATGCGCAGAGATTCAGGGCCTCATTTATGAGTTTTTGCCGCAGGGCAGCGCCGCAGGCCTTCCTGCTGCGCTGCCCTACGGCAAAGGAAAAAGGCAGAAATGCGCTGTATTTATCAGATACGGCGCATTTCTGTCATTTTTCCCTGCGCCGGCCAACAATGGGCTGCTGTGCGCCAACGCAGGGAGCTTTGCACCATGGTGCAAGGGTGCCTGCATTGCAGGGATGATTATTTTTGTGTAGGGAGGGAAGCCTTCCTGCACAAAAACAATCACAAGAGGCTTTTTCCTCTTTCTATGTGTGCTGCAGAGTGCAGCACACATAGAAAAAGGAAAAATGAGGAGAAATAAAGATATTTCTCCTCGTTGTACCTCCCTTACGCCTCCCCTGGGGAGGCGTACGTTTTTGGTACTGCCTCAGAGTTACGATTCCTCATAAATCTGGGGCAGTGTCAAAAAGTCATGGATGTTGCTGGGAATGCCCCAGCAACACACACTGCATGCCCCTTTAACACAGAAAACTGCATTAAATGGAACGATATTTACGAGGCAGCATTAAGCCAAAAAAAGTGGCTTAGTGCTGCCTCGTAAATATGGAGCAAGCTCCTGCCCCACGGAACGTCACAAAAAATGACATTCCAGCAGCGCAAGGGGCCTCATAAATTAGGCCCTCAGTGTTTCTGGAATTAAATAATTGAGACGTTACAGGAGGTTACAGAGAAACAGCTGGAGCTCAACCCAGAGATATGTCTGATGGAGACATAGTTAGGACGCATGGCACCAAACAAGTTTGTAAGTTCATAGATCTGGGCTTAGTCATAGCTAGAGAAATATCACCATGGGTTGGAAGGCCAAGGGTGCAGTAAGAGTGGGACAGCGGCTTAAGGATGTGGAGAAATGGGGTACTGCAGAGGCAGTTGTGCTTAGAATACAGAAAAGGTCTGGAGACTTTGAGAGGCCTCGAATGATCAATACTGTAGTACCTGATGTTCCATGGGGCGTTGCACGGCTAAAGCCTGGTCGATGACGGCTATACCTATGTGGTTATGTGCATTATGCTGATCTAGTGATGGGTGGTGGGATTGGGTGTCATGATTATTCTAGTTTGTTTATAATGTAAATATAATGCTCACTGCATATGTTTTGACTCTATGTTATACACTAAAATTATTTTAACGCAGAAAGGTGTCATGTAGATGACCTGTCGTGCAATTTTGCTTGTACTACACGTGTATCAGTCATGTTTCTATGCTGTATTTCAAGGAAAACTAATAAAGAGGTATATATGAAGAAAAAAAGTAGTGTAAATATATTTCATTTGCTGTTCCTGTATGCATGATTTAGTCTTGAAGTGTTGGTTATAGTATTTGATGTGGGGGACATTTGTTCTTCACCAACTGCAGTATTTTCCATCTGGGAAGATTGGTTCTAAGGAGAAGAAAAAGCGGGTTACACCTAGATTCAAGTTACCAGAAACATGGAGGTTTCCTCCACTCCTAAGTAAAGTGGAAGCTAAGTCCACCACAATGCAAGTGTCTTGGTCTGCAGAAGTTACCCCCACCCTAATTTATTCATTTATTTTCGGTTTATTCTTTTTAAGTATGGACTTGGCACAAGTGGGCATCATAGTGCTGTACTTTATTCATTTATTTGTTTTCCTGTGGTTTCTTTATTGTTAGCATACCACCCAAATGTACCTGGAATGAAAAGCGGAGCACGTTAGAGAGGATATGTAGCCAGTGGAGCAGGAATTGTCACAGTAACTCTCGCCACATTCCAGTTCCTGAATAGGTTGAGGGATCTGGTGAAAAAGGTGGCCTTCAGTCGCTCAACCTAGGTAGTGTCCCTGATGTTGGCAGTCGGATGCAGCCATTCGGTTATCACTGCAGTCAGCATTTGTCACATCCTGGTTCTTATTGACAGAAAACAACAAAAAAGTATAGAAGCAAGCATTCCCAAAGCCAGTTCTGTTAGCCCTCCCTGCTGGCCTGGAAAGGGGGCACAACGGATGAAGAATGTAGGCAAATACTCTGTAGCCTCTTAGGCTTACCAGGAATAGCAACGGAGACATATTCTTGGAAGGGGGATCCTCTGATATTTGTCTCTCTTGGTCGTTGATGCCTTTACTGGGGTGGACAGTATGATGAAGTTCGGCAACAGGTTGTCTTTTCACTGGGCACTTCATTTGTCGAGTAGTCAGGAAAGGGGGCAATGCAGGCTCCTTGAGGGCATCAGGCATTGCATCGGTACTCACAAATATTTTCCCATTGGCCAAAAAGTTTTGTCTGTGATGTGACCAAGGCTCTCATTGATGCCCGCAGGGTGGTGGTCGGGGGTTTGGGCGTGGGTGGGGGAGGGGCATTGGTGGTAAGGTGGGTGTAGGGGAAGCAAAGCATATACATCTATTGGCTAAATTGCACAATGTGAAACCAGAAAACCAGGTATTAATCCTGGCTTCCCCACTTAACCAAATTGTGTGATCTTAGGCAATAGTTTTATTTCACTTTATATATGGCAGTAGCCACAAATAGCTAACTTGTCTACATCAATGCAGAAGAGACACAGGTGCGATACTAGCCATGAAGACATAGCAGGTGGTCTCGAAAGAGCAGAGCTGCCGTCAGTATCCAAGAAGAAGTCATAGGTAATCTGATGTTCTAAGGTGAAACAGTTGTGCATGTTAATTTTGAATAGGCTTTATCATTTTTTTACACTTTGCTGCAAGATGTCTTTAAAAATGAAAGTGTTCCTAAAGTTAAGCGGTGCAGGACACCTTAGTCATCTCCTTTCTTTAACTTCAATTAACCTTGAGGTAAATGCTTTCCTGTTCATTGAACATCTTTTTGTTAGTGCAGAGTGGAGAAAATAGCAGCCCAGTGCTGCTGTTGACTAGGGGGCTGCATGTAAAGGTCAGAAGGGCTGCATGCAGCCCCGGGCCCAACTTTGAGTATCACTGGGGTATTGGTATGTCCACTTCTCCATGTTTATTAAGGAAATGAGAACCATATTTGGTTTCCCTCTGAAATTGCTCTTCCATGATCCTCACAATTCTGTAAAGAGCTTTCTGGGCCTACCTCAGAAACTCAGTACATATCAGAATTTTGGAGCTAGGAGGGTGTCGCAACTTCAATTCCAGGCGCGACCGGCGCAGGTAAGTTCGGTAGGGTGGTGGGGCGGGGGGGGAGTTGACAGCCGACAGAATAGGGAAAATAATAAAAAATAAAACCACTTACATTGCGCTCGCCACCTTGCCGAGTCGGCGAGCGCAAGCTAAGTGGTTATATAATTTTTTTTTTTTTTTTTTTCCCAATTCCGTCGTCTGTTGACTTCCCCCTGCCCCGCCCCCACCGTTCCACCACTCTTACCTGCACCAGCCACGCCTGTTCAATTCTAGTTATATATCTTTCAAAGTCAAGGTGCCTGGTGACTCAAACCCAAGTTGATTCTATTCAAAACTTCCAGGACCAACAGAATTGGAATTTCTTCCCACAAAATGGTTTGACCAAGATGCCTGATTGCCCAGGATGTTTCAGAGAGAAAAAACAATCTTATAGGTTTCCCTTCCACATTAGATCCCACTGGAGGTGAGCAGGCTACCAAAACACATGCAACAGATCACTCTAGAGTGACGTCAACGATGCGCTTTTGTGGAAGACAAGAGCTAGCTGCTATGGGCTTACTGGAGATTAGGTCTAGAGTGGTCATTACTACTGGGTACAACAAGCCAAAATGTACCTGAAATCTAGTTTGCTGTCACCTGCCAGGCAACCTTCAGTCAGCCAGCTAGGTGAGGGTACTCACTCATTCAACAGAAGCCTAGGAATTCCTGACTGTGGCTCTGAGAACTGATACTGGTGAAAGGGGTGGGTGTGTAAAGATGGACCTGCCTTGGACGTCCTTCACCTCCTTCTACGTCTGCTGCCCTTGGAGCGCTCTCCCAAATCCATGATTGTGGCCCTGAGTAATGACACTCAACAACGGTAATAAATAGCAGGTTACACTCTGAGTATCTGCATCCATATATTTGTGTGTGTGTAAATATAATGACAGTAATTAGAATAAATTACTTATAAACCAGCTGCCTGTCTCCAGTCATCATTGCGCGATGTGCTTTCACTCGCACCCTTGCTGGTGGCACCCTGGGCGGTTGCCAAGTTTGCCTTAGCAAAGCGTTAATCTTGCACAATACTCAGAAACTTACCCCACTGACCTATCATGCCTCTCCTTTTAAAGGATTGCTTAATATGTAACAGCATGAGTAATAGTCACTTGTTTTAACTGTCCTATATTTCATATTGTGGGAAGTCTGGACACAGTGGAAGAGACAAGAGAGGCAAATAGCGACCCACGCTGATAGGCTACACTGACAGGGATGGTGACCTGCAAGGGTCAGCAGTCAACCATGTCTGTGATTGCTATTAAATAAAGAGGTTTTTTTCAAAGCAGCCCAGTTCCCTTGAAATAAGGCTGCTTTTTTTTCTTAAAAGAAAGGTTTCTTTTTTAAAAGCTTCCCTGAGATTTGGCAGTGGTCTACTCCACCAAAAACGTTTTTCTCAATTCAGAAAGGGGAAGAGGTCCAAATGGGACACCTGCCCTACTGCAAATGAGTTACCATCCCCCCTAGGGGATCAGTAACTTTACAATGGTTTGCAACCAGAAGACTGGAATTAAGATTGCATACCATTGATGCATAATGCACCACAGAAACCGTATCTGGACGGGGCGCTCAAAACACATGCTTTCCAAATGTCGAATCGGCATCCAGTCGCAATCCCATTTTAGGAGTCACTAAAAGTTTACCGACTTTTAAAAAAGAATTGATAAATAGGAAATATCCGTTTTTTGGGGTTGTAAACTCCCATTCAACGTATTTGCAATCAAAAATACGCTTTTAAAAAGGTTAACCATCTGGTCATAAAGAGGAAAGGAAGATTATTACTGGTAGAGACGAAGAGAGGCATAGGCCCCATTGACAGTGCCAGAGCATGGGGACAGGTAGTAGATGACCTGACGGCACCTGAGCAGGAGCAGGAACAACCAACAGCGGACGGCACCCCTCCGCGAAACCAAGCGGCAGATGAGGTACAGGACAGATAGAGAGGAGACAGGGCCCCGCTGGGAAGATCTCCCTTTCCCCCCACATCGGGCTAAAAGCAAGTGGAGCACATGCTCAATAGATCCAACTTCAGGGAGGTACCAGTCGCCAATCATCATCAGAGGAAAGAGAGTAACTAGCGAAAGCAACTCAAGACTGAGGGAGGGAGGGTGGAGGGAGGGAATGGGGCACCAGTTGGGGAGTTTGAATTTAATGCACCAGCAATACACTGAGAATACTGTAAGCAATGCTTGGACTGAACAGTATGTAAAGTGTTGATACACTAAATGGCAATAAAATCTGTTTGTTTTTTTAAAAAAAAAGAGGAATGTGAAAGATGAAAGCAGACTAAAAAAGGATAAAAAGAGAATAAGGAAATAGCACTGACAAGGGTATGAGAAAGAGGAGAAAGAAAAAAAGAACTGCTGGGAAAAGGAAGAATGGGAAGTGGGAAAAGAAAGATAGAAAGAAAAATGGGAAACGAAGAGAAGAATACAGAAGGAAAAATATAGAGGGAAAATGATGAAACAAAAGAAAACAGAGCACTGGAAAGATAATGAGGGGAATTTTGAAATGGGAGTTCCAAGGGGAAATTAGGTAGATAAACAATGTGGATTTTTTTGTTTTCTAAATTGTAGGAGGGAGAAATAGGTGGTTGAGGAGGAACAAGCGGTCCTTATACGCTCGGTTAGTTCGCCGCCTGACCTCTCCATGAACTCTCACAACATCCCCCTCACTCCTCACTCCCCACTGCTGTCCAGGGACTCCCAAAATGACAGGCAACGCAGACGGCACGGGCCTTCTCCTAATGATGGCTTTTGCCCCTCTCATCAGGGGCAGATAGAAAAGCGGGCGATCTCCTATTGGTGGCAGGCAGACGTGCAGGGCCCGGAGGTGGGGGGGGATTCATGTGGGGGTCACAGGATGTGAGGGGAACGGAGAGGAAGTCAGGAAGGAAGCAGCTGTTTGCACTGACTCTCTAGGGAAGACAGGCATGAGAGGCAGCCACATGGTAATCTGTGCTTTTGGCTGAAATATAGTGTCAGAGGAAACCCAAGAGATTGGAAAGGACAACACAGACCCCACCAAGGACACCTGGCTCACAGGCGGCCGAGGTTATGCTGCCACGTATTTGGAAGGTCCCAGACGACACAGACTAGGCCAGATGATATGATAATTAGTAAAAGAAGGCAGGAAGTGGAAACAAGTGCACGCGAACTAATAAAAGAATAAGCAGTCTGAAAGACAGAAACAAAGATATGGACACGATGAAAAGTATCAAAAGAGATGGAGGAAGAGGGAGGGAAAGGAAGATGGGCAATGGGAGAAAGGGAAGGAAGCAGGACTAGCAGATGGAAAGAAGAAAGAAAATGGAAACTAAACAGAAAAAAAAAACGAATACAAGAAAATGATTAGAGCTAGGAAGAACTTAATATACTCCAGAAGCTAAAGGAAAGGACATCTATACAAATGTATAATGTTGATAACTTGTTTATTGGAGTGTAAATTCAATTCAATTCAATTAACTTTATTCGGGCGACATTTTGCCTATAAAAGGGATATAAAAACATTAATAAAAGCATTACCTAAAACAGTTAAAAAGTTCATACAAAACTAGCAGCATAAGTTAAAACAACACAGTGCCTCGTGCCCTTACAGCATGTCCCAGAAAAGAATACATGTAAACTAACTTCTTCATCAGATAATTGCATAACAAATGTAAATGGAATTCTAGACTGCCTGATATTATTGCACTTCTTTTTAACTAATGGGATTAAAAACAGCCTAGTATACATTTCATAAACTTTACAAAAAAACATAAAGTGCATCATCGTTTGGCCTGTTCTTCCATCACATGGACATGGTATAGCACCCAGGTTTGACTGATAACCGAGAGGAAAGCACAGCAAATATTTAGCAGTGTCAGCTCTAAGAATAATAAGAAATAATAAGAAGCGTTCCCAGCGCCCCCGTGGTTGCCAGAGGTAAGTAGGTGGGCCGTTGGGAGCTCTCATAGATAGATAAGACATGACCTGAGTTTTCTCTTCCATTTTATATAAGTGACTTTCCCTTTCAGAGTCATAGAAAGCGGATGCTAATTCTTATCGAGGCTTAGCCGTGTCTGGCTCAGCAAAAGTTCTCTGCATGCCAATATTATTCAATTTCTTTTTAACATATGTCAGCCACGGGATTTGAAGGCCATTATCGCAAGAAAGACAGTCATGTACAATATCTCTAATTAGAGCTGCCTTCTCATTCTTAAAGATCGACAACAAAAATATAAGCGGTCTAGCTCCAATATAATCAATTATGTAGTGCAAATTAAGTTCACTCTGGCAAATAAACTGAGAACTAGAAGCCGTCTATACAAACTAAATTATTGGAGCGTCATAAACTACATCTAATCCAGTGCACGCCCAGCTTCAGCAGCCTGCTATGTAAGCTCAGGCCAGTACACTTTTCCACCACATTTCAAGGCATCTGCTCAAGATGTATCATCCTGAAATTGCCATGGGTTTCCCAGGATCTGAACACTAAAAAGATGCTTGCAGATAAAAATAAGCAGACTCGCCCTTTGTCTCACTCTGAAAATATCCTCAGTTTCAATCCTAGCTTACCAGCTTTACTAAATTGATTGACTCTGGGCTAAACACGTCAGCCTCTGGCTCAGCCCCCCTGTGTAGCAACATTATGGGTGCACGTAGGGGCAATTCAACTGGCAGTGTGTGCTATACAAAATATGTATGACCTATTGGGAAGCGTCTGATTCCCCCATATGGGTTCTGTCTGGTCACATTGACGCCTCACTCCCAGACGTGCCAGGAGGAAATTTGCACTACATCACTGCATGAGGTCGTGGGTTGTGTTCTGTGCTAGATGTGCATGCTTCTTTTCACTACTTTAGGCGGCTATAATGGAATATCCGCTCAGGTAGTGAAATCGAGCAGATCAAGGCTCACTCAGGGATGTGGTGTGGGGTAGAAAGTAACTCAGAACTCAGTGAGACATGACATCAGTCAAGACATCAGGGTTCAGCCAGTGCTTTTACCTAAGGAGAAGAAGTACTGTACTTCCACCACACAAAGCAATACTGTTCATAATAGTCAGGGGCAGTCGCATGGTACAAAGCTATCAAGGAATAACCACCGCGTGGAGGAATGAGGCAGTATTGGCCTAGGATGGTCCTTGGATTTAAGGTACCCAGAGACAGAATCAGCCCATCAAAGGACACCTCGTTCCTTGAGAAAAATAGGGGATAGGCATCTGCTCATACCCCATCTGGGTTCGCTTCTAGACTCCCCACCGCACCAATGTGAATATGGCTAGTTTACTGGGGAAGAATACATTGTTCGAAGGTCCACATTCTCTCCCCTGTGTCAATCTCATGTTAGGTACCTCCGTTAGGTTTGTGGGGCTGTAAAACCAATGGCCTGGTATCGAGTCAGTATTTACATCAAGAGCATGCCGTTGTGGTTTTCAATGAGGTTTTTAAAACAATGTCTGGGTTTCTTGGACCATCTAGTCCAATAGAGCATGTGCATCAACTGCATGTACTTGTGGCTTTTAATAAAGCTTTCAGAGCAAGGACTGGTTGCATTGAATAACCAGACCACACACCAGTTATTATCACTGCCATTGACCATTGCCATTGGTCCATCAAGCAATGCTTAGGTATCAGCACCACAGGATGGATCCAAGGACTACTACTGTTGCACTCAGTCACTCCCATATGCAAAGTGTTGGTCATTTCCTCCGTGATGCACTCCTGGGTCTGACATCCTGTTTCCAGTGTGAATACACAAATAGAAGTCAACCATGTGGTGAGGAAGTAGAGGTGGGAAAACCTCCCAAGTACCATTTTACACTCTATTCGCTTCTCAGGACGCTGCGAGGATGAATTTCTCCCATCTATTGAGTCATCTTTTTCATCACTGTGTAACAGCTTTGGGAGGGGCTCACTCTCCTCCTCCATCTCTTTTGCAATTGTCAGAATGCTAGCAGTGTGGTCTATGCGGATGCATGGCTTCAGTCAGTTTTTTTCTTTCATTTCTTTATTTGTTTTACAGCACAGAGCAATAACATTCTCGGGCCTCATCCTGGTGTCAAGAACTTATGCATTGGAGTTACATAGTCATAACCAGCACACCCACCGACATCTCAGTGCGAACTGACATGCCATCTTTAAGATCACCATTGCACAAAGTTAGGATAACATATTAAATGCAAGTGTAACTTGGTGGGACTTCTGTAGTGGATCTCGAGGCACCCGTCCACCTGGGAGGAATTAGTATCCTTCAGTTGGTTATTTACTATATACTCAACGGCTGGGAACTGGCCATGTATTATGTGTTGGGGGACCCCACTCTACCCTATTCCCCAATGGCCATTGTGGATGCCTTTTGTTTGTTTAATAGTACTGAGACTAACTTTGGAGCCGCAAGGGAGCATGGGTCACCTCCCTTCCGCTCTGTGGTGGTTTCTTGAGTGGCGCAAGTGTCAACTAGGTAGTTGGCATCCATGACCTTCCTGAATACCATTGCACTTGTCCTCCAAAGCTTGACGGCAATTTGACATCAGCACAGATACCTCCTGACCCTCATGGTACCCAATTAAACTAGCTTCCTGGTCAAGACCTGAGCCACCAGTTTCCTGAGGCCCCAAACATATTCCACCACACTATGGCTTTGGCATACATAGGCCCCTCCCCTGTCCTCTATGGCAAAGTCAATGGGCCATTTCAGACACTTCTTATGAGTATGTGTCTTCGTATGTAATATTAGCAATATCATACAAGGAAAATGCAGATCTTTTTATCACACAGCAGAACCTGTAAAATGTGTGTGCTTTGCAAATGCCATCAAAAGAATCTTTTTATGAATGTAGGTTAGTTAAACTGAGACATAGAGAGTAGTTACTCAAAAGAGGTTAAGTTGAGCCAAAGAGGGAAATAAATCAAAAACCTCTCCAAAGGAGTACAGATTCAGATTTTTTTAAATTACACTGGGGAGCAATGAAAAATATGAAAATTAAAGACCACAATCACACAAGAACAGCAGCGGCACTGCATCAGTCTTTGAAAAAGACTTAGAAAAGTGGAGTGACTCAAAAAGATCACACATAAGGTAACTAGTACCACCGCAGTAAATGCAGGGAAGTAAAGTGACTCAGCAAGAGCACACAAAGACTCAGTAATGAGGCCTAATATAAGTGGGAATAAGGAAAGTAATGTGATTTACCAAGGTCACACCAGTAGCGGCCGACACAATGAAGAGGTAGTAGGGCGGGTGGAGGGGGCGATGGGGAGCGCGCAGGGGTTATTAATATATATCTTTTTTAAATCCCACTTATCTGGAGCTGCGGACGCCTACCGCGTCGTTCCTCTGTGTTCTCTTTCTGGTCCCAGGCTCCCAGTATACACTGGGACAGACTCCCTGTGCAATCCCTACTATGGGAGCATCGCGGAGATTGGTCTGAGCGGGCTGAAAAGACGCTCTGATAAGACCAGAGATTCTGTGGGGTTTCTCCAGCCCGGCTGTTCAATGCAGTCGGGCTGGAGAAACCTAAGTGCACATGTGTGTTTTGCCGGCCTGAGACGGGTGGCCAAACACACATGTTCACGTAGAGTTCACATAGCTCTCCTCCTCCCCCCCCTCCCATGCTTAGGCCAGCCCCTCCCTGAACGCACTGGCTCAGAGCCGGCAAATGAAAAATAAAACGATTTAGGTAATCGTTTAATTTTTCACCTGCTGGCTCGGAGCCAGTGAGCCGATCCTCCTCCGACATTGCGGAGGAGCCGTCCCTGGGTCACACAAGAGGTGCGAGCTACACCAGATTAAGAATGATATTAACAAACTCAACATGGCTTTGGCCCTTATTTGCCAGTGCTCGGCACTGGCACTTATTTCTTAACACTGGAACGTATCTTTGACTACCTACCTCATGGTGATAAAATCGGTCCGTTATTTTAGTGGAGGACATCGGCAATATTTTGTAACAATTGAATATACATTACAAAATTAAAAATAACAGCTTGCGCAGGCCATTATCACAGCCTGGGTGACCTGGTATTTTTATTGGGTGAGATGGAATCGTCAAAATTGTGACATTTGTTGGAGTGTGATGGTTAGTGGGCATTGATGGCACCAGAATTTGGCAGACCTATCTGGGGCTGTGGGTGGTGCAACATGCAGTGGCCATAGGTGAAATACTGTAGACCCTGGCACTTTTTTTTTTTTTTTACAAATTAAGCACTGCTTAACAAGATCACAGTAGTCAGTAGCTGACATTGGTGAATGAAAGGAAGTAAGGTGGCTCACAAGGGTAACACCAATCATTAGTAGAAGGAGTGGAGCAAGAATAGAAATAAGGCAAGTAAAATGCCTCACAAGCAGCACTAGCCTAGTAAAGAGATGAGATGAAGTTGCTCCCTAGACTAAAACAAGAATCAGTATCTGAGTAAGGGAGAGAGAGCAGTGATGTGGCTCCTCAAGATAA
This sequence comes from Calotriton arnoldi, assembly GCA_963921515.1. Classification (NCBI taxonomy): domain Eukaryota; kingdom Metazoa; phylum Chordata; class Amphibia; order Caudata; family Salamandridae; genus Calotriton; species Calotriton arnoldi. Next base: position 175,853 of record CAWUFW010001043.1, read on the forward strand.
CACTAGGAGTAAGCAGTAAGGCCTTAGTATGAATGGGAGTAAGAATAGTAGTAACACCAAGATTGACATTATCACAACATCTACTACTATTGCTGAACTCGCTGATGCTCGATGTGTTTACTTGAGAAGACTGACGGTCAGAATTGTGGTTCAAATGCATTCAGTTTTTTTGTAGCATTTGTATTCGACCCATCCAAGCCAGCAAACTACAAGCCTATATCAAATGGGCAATTCTTAAGAAAAATATATGAAAGCGCATTGCTTACCCGCCTTTCAAATTATAGGGAAGATAATGACTTAAAATCAGACCAACAGTCCAACTTCAAACCAGGCAGAGTCAGCCATCATATCCATTTGGAATGATTTAAAACTCACATGGACAAGAACAGAGTGCCCACTGTATTGCGTCTAGATTTATCAGCTGCATTTGACACTGTCTACTACCTCACACTAATACAATGACTCCATGATCACAGAGTATGAGAAAAAGCTTGATAAATGGATTGCTTCTGATCTCAGAGACAGACAAATTATACCAACCACCTCTCATATCAGTTCCTCACACTCAAATCTGTGGCGTCCCTCAAAGTTTCACCACAGCCCTTCTATTATTCAACATCTACCTAACCCCCTTACCAAACCTGATTAAATCATCCAACCTTCCCTGTTGCAACTATACAGATAATACCCAACTCATTCAAAAAATTGATAGCCGGGAAGACCTCTACAACTCAAAACTTGATGACTGCCTTTGTGCCATAAACACATGGATGATGAATAGCCATCTGAAGTTCAACACAGCAAAGAGAGACAGAATGACCTGCGGAATATGATAAAACTACCAGCCTACCCCCATATGGCCCAAGGAACTTGCGCTCTCTCCAGCAACATGAAGAGAAGTCAGAGACCCATTAGTGACATCCACGGGGTCCTCAGGAAGGGAGTATGCAGGTTCCATATGGGCGCTGGGCTTTGGTGTACGTGAGACTACAAGTCACCGCCACCCACCAGGACCCATGGTGTAAGGTTACCTGATACCTTAAATTCATACGGCTTTCACTAATGCTGAAGGCTCTACTCAAACCGTAAGTCATACCGGTTTCTCAACACCACAGGTTAGGGTGCGCCTTAGCATGCGCATACCGCCGTGGTGTAATGGTCCTGACGAAAGCCTCGCAAAAGGCGAATGGAGGCAGTAACATGTTGACCACACCCCTTTTTTAAACACCACGGATGTATCTGGTCAATCTAACCAGTTTCTGAAACATCCACCGCACTGTTTTTAAGTGGTGCCTAGTTCTCCACGAATAAAGTTGGTTTACGGACGAACGAAGCACTTTTTTTAAAATCACTTCCACTCACTTTTTCACACTTGCATCACCAAAAAAACCCGCTCCGCTGTAGTCAGGCGTCGTAGCACACCAGGGAGGCACTCGGCCTCTCTGGTGGGAACCCAATGATGAAGCATGTCACCAACTAGGTTGGTGAGTGAGGGTTCTTTTTACAAACAAGAGTGACTTCTTTTGCCAGCTCTTCTTTTCTTTTCTTTTGGCTGCACTCTTCTGTTGTTTATCGTGGACTTTGGTCACGCCCACCGCTTTTGGTTGGGTAGTTGGCCTACTTTTTAAAATTCCTTTTCTCTGTTTGGTTAATATTGTGCATCTGTCTCTCCTTTCAGTGCTTGTTATTCACCTGGTTTCAGAACAGTACTGTAGAATCACAGTTGGCTCCAGAAAACTGATGTCAGTTTATTCTCTGGCCTCAAAGATGGCCGCAGGTGTAGCCTACCATACAAAGCATAAGCCGCCGCCCTCCCACTTCTCGGTCATCCACTCAATGTTCTGGACAACATGAAAATAACATCAGGTCCCCAACTTCCTGCATCCCAAAACATGGGTCACATTCTCAGAGGCGGCAGCAGTACACTTGCCAATGTTGGTCAGTGTATCTTCAATAGTGCTTGGAAATTGCTTCAAGACACAATTTGATATGGAGCTGCTGGGCATTTTGTATCACTAGTTGTTAGGCCTTTAGGGAAACTAGGAAAACTCCAGGCATCCGTAAGGCCAATAGTGCTGGTCTACGTTTACACTAACGTCTCTGGCCACACTTCCTTAAGGACCTGCAGACCACGGCAGGGTCACACGCATAGGTCTCGTCTTCTAAGCGCTTAGTTAACCTGCCTTTGGGTTGGTAATCTGGGGAGCTATTTGCTGCCTTGAATGTCTCTCTCTGTGAATGTGTTTGTAAGCTAATCAGTCTGAGGCAGAGGTGTCTCCCTCCCTCCCCCCCAAGTCCCAAAGGGACCTAAAAGGCTGGTGCACTTAGCCCATTACTTGAGGATACATTTCGATAAAACTCAGCGGGAGCAAAGAAGCTTCCCGAAGCCCCTAAACATCTTGTGCGCCTTCACCTCTACCGTCAATTGAAAGACATGAGGATTATTGAATATCGCAATAGAAAACAACTTCGAAATTAGAACAAGGTGTGTCTACTGAAATTTTTTTTAAAACACATATTCCTTACTGACCAGCATTCTGGGTACTTGGCCAGAGATGGAAAGCAGACCACAAAGCCTCCTCGACTCTGCGATAGGATGGTCGAACGGTCAAGGTTTGGCTAATGGGAGGCATTGTGAAGGCTGAGCCAAATACAGAGGAACACACTTTTTACAAATTCAGTAGGTATTATGAATGTCCAGCTGGGGGTTCGGCTTGAAAATAAACAACACTTTATTAACCAATTTATACTACACCACGACAAAAAAAGATGGTAATCTCAAGTCTCCACCTGTACCCATTCGAAGACAATAAGGAAAATATCCTGAGGGTCAGAGGCCCGTCCCACAGTCCGCAGACTGATTCTCATTTCTGACCTGGACAGCATCTCTGCCAGGGGCTCCTTCAGCCTAGGGGGTCGCTGTACCTCAAGTACTTGAGATGGGACCACAGGATCACCCGCTGCTGCGTCCCTTCTGGAGTCCCTCCCCATGATGATTGCAATCCAGGCCCATTAGGGTCGATCAGTGACAAAGGGATTTCATCTAGTCCACAACCTAGGGATCCAGGGGCAGACTGGTGGCTGGACGTCTGCATGTTGTGGCTGGATCAGGGGTGGGGGGCTTTTGTGGCACGGGCCGCTCTGCCGGTACCTAGATAGAAGGCTGGTGTAGCATCATGCTCATTCTTGACGGAGGTCAGGAGGATAACGATTATTTGTAAATAAAAATGTTACTCTTTGGTGCAGAGTACCAAAATTGCCAAGCAAACGCTCAGCTCCTGGAGGACATGACTGACTGATTAAACTGTATTTATGCAGTGCATATACCCCATATTTTTATTTTATTATATATTTTATATCCCCTATATTTTTTAGGCACCAATACGATCGATAAAAGCATCAGTGTTGCAAAGATGCTTATTTCAAGGATAAAACAGCCTTAATCTATGTTGTTTGTGATAAGGAGAAAAGGGTCTCTTATTCTGTTGAGCATTCCAGAAGAGCATTCCAAAGCTTTGCAGCAGCCACTCGGAAGGCTCTGCCCTTACACACACTTTCTTGTATTTCGCGACGTATAGTGTAAGGCTGAAAAGGGACCTCAACTCATGAGCTGGTGTATAAAATTTTAATATCATGGCTAAATAAAGAAATGAATGAGAGGTGGATCACCATGTTGTCCACACAGATGGTATTGAAGGTTCATATCTATGCACAGCAAACCAATGGAGACTTACCAATGCAGGTGATATGTGGCCATATTTGTGGAGTCCTAACAAGAACCTAGCCATGGCATTTTGCACACACAATATGCACCGAATACTGGCTGTTTGCAGGCCTGAGCTATGATCGACTGGGCCGGTTGTTACTGTTGACTTTTCCGATATTAGCACAAACATTGACTGCAGCAAGCACAAAAGCATGCAGTCTCCCACAGCTTGCACAACACGTATATAGTTTGGTCTTTACAAGTTGAAAACTGACCCCATTTACAGATGTGGTCTACAACTTTAGCTATCTTTTTCGATAATTGGACCACTTTTATTTTCGTACCCAGTCCTACTTTAGTCACAGTCCTACCCAGGAGCTTTGTCAAGATTTCTAAATAAACGTGGTTGCATATTCAAGACTCAAGCCTTGGTTAAAGACATTTGGTACCTGAATTTCAGAAAGAAGGAAGATGGGCTTTTGGAATTTCTAAATGAAAGAGATCTTTCCTCAAAACTGCCTTCACCTGATTTACAAACATAATCCTATCTACAATTACTATGTTTTTTTATCAAGGTAATGTATGTTTCAGGTATTGGCCCATGAAGCCGGAAAGAGTTTGACATTCTATAAGGGGCATTCCTATGTGGGTAGAAATATTCCCGTTGTAGTTGGATTTCAATTTGTTTGGTTGTTTGTTTGAGGAGTTTTACATAGCACAAACATGACTTGTCAGGGTGTCAGAGCACTGTACAAATAGCAGACAAGTTATACATACATGGAATAATGCAACAGGGAATAACAAAGCAGCAATACAGATACAATATAACAGTCGGCCTGGCAGTTTCAAGATCCGGAAAATAGTTAAGCTGAGTGACTTTTTTGAAGAAAGTAGTGGAGAGGTTTGACCTGGTTTCAGGTGGCATTGTGTTACATATTCTTGGGGCTAGACCGCAGAGGGAGCGGTTGTAAGTTTTGTTTTTGTTGAACTTCTGTGGTTTCAACAATAGGGAGTTGGCGCTATTAAGGACGACTACCCCCAGACAGTTCTAGTTTATTTTTTTTTAGAGTTTTATATAGCGCGAACTAGACCCGAGACATCGGGTATCAGAGCGCCTTACATGAGCACCAGTTTCGTTACAGAAGGACACATTCATTTTTGTTAGGCACGGGGGGATTAAGTGATTTGCCCAGAATCACAGGATGTTGAGCGTCGTTGCCGAGACTCGAACCCGGTTCCCCAGCTTCGAGGTCTACCGCTCTAGCCGTGAGGCTACATCCTCTCCCCAATTATTGGACTGACAAACAGGAGTGTTGTGATGAATGACCTTGTGTCTCATGCAGGCTATCTTCAACTAGATCCTTGCATCAGAAGGGAGCCATTTTAGATGTTTTAGGTCTGATGTAATGTGGTTGAATCTTCTGGATCCGCGATGAGCCTAGCAGCCGAGTTCCATGTGGCCCTGAGCAGCACCAACCTTGCTTTGGGTAAGCCTGCAAGAGTAGGCCTTCTTAATGGTGGGAATTATATTTGATTCCCACCATTGGTTTATCATCAGACAGCCCCTTAAGAGCATAGGAGGCATGGTGTTGTTCAATTAGGTTTATTTTGTTGTCGAAAGTTGAGAGTTAAGGTAAAGGTGAATGATATACATGTAAAGTTTTAGTCAAAGGTAGAATATACAGATAGAACAGGAGAGGGGAGGAGAAATAGCGGACCCTGGGACAACTCGGCTCTGACTCAGTACTAGCTGCAACAGGGCTAGACCCTATGCTATTCCAGAACTGACTTAACAGATATTTAAGAGTGTCTTCTAGTTTGTGTTGTCATCTCAAAATACATTCCGGCAGTCGGATATTAAGTTTAGCATCTTTAAGTTCACCAGAAAACCATCTATTCTGAGTTTTTACTATATTCTCTTTCTTTTCGTTCTTCATTTAAGGAGAGAGCTTGTCTTTCTTTAGGATCAGATTATGGATCTCATTTACAGGTGGTCAGTAAATGGAAGTCCAATGAGAATCGCCATTATTCCTGGCCGCTCACTTCTCGGTTGACCGACCTCACTAAGTCATGAGGAAACTGCTTAGTTTCTGAATGCAAACCTTAACTGGCTCCACCGTCAGAACACCTTGCTTTAGGGACAGCTGCTGAAGGACTGCTGGGTCCATTACATAAAAAGGCCCATCCTATTTAGAGCAAGGTTCCGACTCTGCATTACCGGCTTCCAACCACTATGCAAAGCATGGCTCTTACAGGCAGAACAAGCAATGGCAAAGCCAATAGGTTTTGCCTACACAAGACCAATTGGCGTTGTCAACGTTTTTTTCGACATGCCCCAAAGCAGCACAGGCTGCTGTGCAACATGGCTTAAAGTAAATAAAAACAAAGTGCTATGGTGCAGCCTGCATTGACCGCGTTGTATAGCTTTTTTTTGTTTACTTTAAGGCATGTTACACAGCATCCCGTTCTGCTGTGCAACATAAGGCATGTTGCATAGTATCCCACGCTGCTGTGCAACATGTCTAAAAAACATTGATAAAAATATCAAATTAATAAAACAGACAAGGATTATTATTGTTATTTGCAGTTTTATATAGTGCGAACTCGACCCGAAAGTATTGCAGCGCTTTACATGAGCAAAAATTTAATCACACTAGGACACATTCATATTTTGTTTGTAGGCATGGGGAGATTAACTGCTTTGCTTGGAACCACAGGATGTTGAGATAGCGCCGAGACTCGAACTGGGACCCCCAGTTCTAAAGTCAGCAGCTCTGCCCTTTAGGCCACATCATCTCCTCTCAATGAAGAACCCATTCCTCTTGGGAAAATGTTTAGTCAAAAAGATGAGTGCAGAGTGTAAAGCAAAACCACATCTCTCATGGTTTTCATTTACATTGTGCGGTTGGTTTTCTTCATCAAGTGTGAAAAGAAGAAATACATTCTGTCAGCGCAAATGTGTTTCTGACACTTGAACATCGCCTTTCCTGTAAATATAGTAATTTTGAAGCTGGGAAGCAAGTTGAGGGAGTAGTGCGGCTGTTGGGAAACAATGGACAGGGGGGGGGAAACAGTCAGCGAACACAAGTGAAAGGGAGCAGTAACAGCTAAAGGAGGGCAGGGGTGTAACCAGTGGAAGGAAACAGGCTGCAAGAAGCAGTACTTGGTCCACGCTCTACGGCATGGACGAAGACTTAAAGCCCAGAAGGAAGCCGGAAACGAGGAGGAGGCGCTGACCAAAAGGACGTAAACAATCGAGTGACGTGAGAGCCAACCAATGATAAATAAAGGTATGTAATGGACGGGCGCTGAGATTTTTTTTTTTCTTTACAAAAGATTTCGCAATAAAGGTTCAAGCCCTGTGCAGGCAAACCTAAAAAGGGGAATATGTCCCCCGACATGCTGGAAGAAAATTTCCACAGCATCGGAGGCACCTCCTTTATGAAATCACGAAATAGCCAACCCTTGCGGAACTCCTGATGTTATGGGTTTGTGCGTGCTTTTGAAAGTGGGCAGGACTATTATTTGTGTCCTACTGGATTGGAAAGACTCAATGTATCTTAAAGCTATATTTTTTATACTACATATGAGAATATCTGCAAGAGAAGGGCATGCTTGATGGTTTCAATCTCAGATCAGAGCCCTGATACTCCTATCATTTACCACCATCTTTGGGTTGTTCAAGATTGCTCAATCCCACCCTAAAACTCACGGTATATGACTAAAGGGTAGAATTTACCACAACAAAATCTTGCAGTTGAGAGGTTACCACAGTTTTCAATAATTTTGTTTAAAAAATTCAGAAGTTGAGGAATTGGGTAAATGTTGGAGTCCAAACTTTGTGTGGTCCAGTCTTTAGGACTGGTCTAATGACAGCTGAATAAAAGTCTCTGGCATCAGACCAGATGATAAAAACTGATTTAAAATAACACTGATTACTGAAGTTAAGAATGGTGTTAGACTTTGCATTAATGTATTCTCATAGATCAAATACTGATCAGGTGGGATGGTAAGAGTTTTTAGGTCAAGTCTGGACAGCGCATGTGCTGCTCTGCGAGGCATGCTGTATTCAGGTATGGAATACAAGCTCCGCCCATTTCCCCACCCATCTTTTCAACCGACTCCTGTTACTGCCCTTTCTAAATGGTTGCTTGTGATTCATTAATAGGCTTAGTAATCCCTCCTTAATACTGCCTTGTCTGCATTTGTAACCTCCCATGAGGACTGGACCTTTTACTGGTATGTTAAACGGTCTGTTTTATCTACAGTCTGTGAGCACTATTTTTTTTAATGAGTTTACCCTATTGCAGGCACAAGTACTTTCCTGCAAGGGTGCCCACTTTGCCTCCGGGCGCCGCGCTACGTTTTCAGCACGGCGCCCGCTTTTACATTTTTACTACCAATAGGGCCATCTTGCACCTTTTAAACTACGTTATTTTTTTATTTGATATCACGGCACGCTTTTACTTTAGCATCCGTGCGCAAAGACTTCTTTTTCTTGGGGTGGGAAGTCGTCATCTATGAGCTCCTATCTGGTGCACGGAGTTCGAGGTTGTCACGCACTATTATTATACAGGGTACCTGCATGTTAATTAGCCAAGCATGTCCAAGATAAACAGTTAAAAGAGAATTTAGAAACGTTACTTACCAATGAGCACAAAATGATCCCACTTTCGTGGAAATCAATCGCAGTTCTAAAGCCACATAAGACTATAAGGAGTACACTGACTCGCAGGCTTCCATTTGCGCCCCCTCCTCCACCCATCCTATGCCCATTGGCTGAAATAATTAATCTCTGAATGGATTCGCTTAACTTGTACCCACCAATCCAGAAATTTCACGGTTTCTACCTATTACTTACTTCGATTCCGGCCTTGGCTCGTATCGATTGGTGGAACCACCAACTCATGCTCTGGACATTTTTTGTACTAAAAGAGGAACAAGACAGAAAACACATCCCCGTAGTTTGCAAAATTTATTGGAGAAGGCACTGTGAATGTGAAGCACAGCATGACGAAGACATTGTTACATAAGTTATAATAGGTACAAAAACAATTTTATAATTTTCCCTAATTAACTATTTATGTATATATTTATACATACCATCAATATATATGTATCCAATATTTCTTACACAGATTTTTTTCACTGCGTAAAAGGACTTACTCTATTTCAAATTTATAAGCAACAATTTATTTACAATTATTGGAAGTACACGTCAGTGGAAAGGCTTACTTATTGCTGACACAAGGAAAATAACCATGCTCGAAAGTGTCTGCCTCGTGTACATGCTATTCTGTATCTGGCTTTCTTGTGTTCTTTAAGAAGCTTCCTTGCTATGGATAGCCCCGCCTGGTATTAGGTAACCCCATTTCCTCTCTTGCCCGAGGCACAGTAGCAAAGACTCCTGCTGGTGTCATGCATAGTCTTGTTTTCTGAAGCAGTAACCACAACTGGGTAGTCCCTGCCTGGGCTAGATAAAACAATTCAACAATGACGTACTGTAATGTACAGCCTAGCTCAAGCAAGTATGGTGGGATCATGCAGCTCTTGGAAAGCCTGCGCTTTATTCTGCTAGGCACTGAGTTGACTGTTTGCTGGGGGAAAACATCTGCATTATTTTGCATCGAGAGTGGTCGATTGCTGGTGGCAGGATACAAAACAGAAATTATTCTTTTCATACTTGGCGTGGAATTGAGTGGTTGTTATTTATTTATTTATTTATTCAATGTTTTCTATAGCGCGAACATGACCCAAAAACATGGGTGTCAGAGCGCTTTACAGTTAGATCGCACTTCCAGTTTAGATAATATCCTTTTTTTACACCTACTATATGTAACTTATCCCCGTTGCATGTTCAAAAAGTTACAATAACACACACTTGAAAATACTAGACAACCGTAATACAAATCACATAACCCTTAATTACAAAACAAAACCAATACTGAGAATTACTAGGAATACACAATGGTTGAAGTATTGAATGACAAATACAAAAGAAGTCCAGAACGACAGTGGATTGGTCAAGGAACCTGACGTAAGTCCTCTGAATTGACCTTAGACCACTCAGTTGTTATGGGAGGAATTTACTCATCAGAAAGGACTTAGTCTCCTTCTTGAATCGAGTAGCGTGGGTAATCCTTCTGATATTCGGCGGGAGTGAATTCCAAATCCTAGGTGCAGCTCCTGTGAACACTCTATCATATGTTCTCTACTTCCGGAAGAAAGCTGGTTTCAGTAAAAAATCTCCAGCCCACCCAGAGGATCTACTACCTACACACAACGTCATTTTCTGGGCAAGGTAACGAGGAGTTGTGTGGTGTAGTGCCTTGTGTGTTATACATGCAATCTTTAGCTGTATTCTTGCCTCGAACGGTAACCAATTGAGAGCTTTCAGGTGAGGAGTGACATGGTCAAATTTTTGGGATCCCGTTATAAGTCTAGCTGCTGCATTGAGACAAGCTTTAAGGGGAGCAGTTGAAATCTTAGGAAGACCAGATAAAGTTGAGCAACCGTACTCAATTCTAGAAATGACCAGCGCCTGGACTGCCGTTTTCAAGTCCTCTGTGTCAATGAATGGCTTCAACTTGCTAAGGTAGCTCAGATGGAAGCGGGCATTTTTTGCCATTGTGTTGATGCAGGTACGCATGTTTAACTCCTTATCCAGCGTGATTCCTAGAGAGTTAGTTGACTCTACTAGAATCGGGGAGCCGTTTAGAGCAGTAATCATCTTGGTCCATTCCTTAATCCTGGTGTCACTATTAGGAGGTGAGATAGAAGGAATTCTGTATTTTGTGGGTTAAGCTTGAGATGATTGCCCGAAAGCCATTGAACGGTCTTCTGAAGTGCTTGGTTCATTATGATGATCTCTTCCAATGATGTAATCTTCATGTACAGCTGAGTGTCATCTGCATACATGTGGAAGGAAATGTTAGCCTATTGTAGTACATCTGTTGATGGTTCAATGTATAGATTGAAAAGGGAAGGTGATAGAGTTGATCCTTGAGGAACTCCGATTTGAATCGGGGACAGCGGAGATAGCTTGTGGTTCACCAGGAATCTCTGAGATCTGTTCTCCAAGAAGGAATAGAACCATTTAAGACTGTTCCCGATAGGCCCATCCTGTTTTCCAGACGGTCTAAAAGTTTGACATGATTCACGGTGTCAAAAGCGGACGATAGGTCTAAAAGGACAAGGAGACAAGTTTCATTATGGTCAAGAGCAAGAAGAGCATCATCTACTATGTGCAGAATAGCTGTTTCCGTACTATGATCTGGTCTGAACCCCGATTGGCAATCGTTTTGTAACTTAAAGTCAGTAATGTTTTGGCCCAGTTGTTGATGAGCACATTTTTCTAGAACTTTGGCTAGTAAGGGAATGTTTGTTTTATTGCTTGTCCACCACTCCAAGCAATAATACATTTATTTAATTGGTGTTGAATGCAGTGACTTAGTTGTCCATTTCTCGCTCGTGTGCTGTTTTTCCATTTGAGTTGTTGTCACTTGCCTGTCTCCCGTAGTAGTAACAATCAATAGACATGTATTTGTAAAGTGCATGTTTTGTCGCCGAATAACAGGTGTCTATTGTTACCCAACTCTGTGGCACTCATTGTATCGACCTTGGAAGGATGAAAGGCTGAGTTGGCCCGCTGGGATTTGAGCCTATGGCCATGAGGTAAAACACAGGTTTGTGGAGTGGATGCATTAGTCCACTCAGCCACCAGACACGGTTTACTGCAATGAGTAGTTGTATTTCTTGCCTTCTCTGACGTTCAGTTTCCAGATGTATTTTTTTTATTCCTTACTCGCGCTCGTGTTGACACAGTATTGTTCGTTTTTGCTGCATGGTTTTGCTCTCTGGTGGTGGAATTGTAGTGGCAATGTTGTCCGAAGTCCCTATGTCGTGTTCTGATGGAATGGTCATAGCATGCTAATTTTTGTTTTCCTCGCCGTTGGCAATAGAACTGCAGTGATTTAGCAGTTTAAAGTCTGTCACTTCTGGTGATAGAGTGACACTAATATCCCCTTCTGAGAGTCACATGCATAGCTGGCTTTCATTGCCCTTTGTGGAGGTAGAATGAGTGACAGGCGTGTAGTTGGTTCTCTTGTGGTAAAACGACAGCAGCATCCTCTTTGCATCCTTTCCTGGTAGAACAGCATTTCCACCGTTTGTACTGACTTAGGACGATAGTTCACTTTTCTACTGCTACGTTGTTGGATCCATTCTCTTTATTCTCCAGCATTAGACTTATTGTTACTGTTATTTGTAACCCTCTGCTGTGGAGTAGAATACAGTGTTCGTTCCCTATTAAGAAATACTAACTGATATGTATTGACTGAATTGCGTCGTAAAATACTTTACACGAGAGAACCTTTTATTGTTTTATTAACTTATTTAAATGCACCTTTTTAGGTAGCCCTTTAGGGTCTCCAACCGGTCGATCGTGAGCTACCAGTAGCTCGCCAAGGCCTTATGAGCAGGTTGCGCTGGTACGGTCTCAATTTAGTAACCCATCAACGTTGTTATAGCATTTAGGCCCTTTTTTTAGGCGACGTTCCCCCTCACCCAAACCAGCTGCTCAGATTGAGTTAACTGAGCCAATCAGGGCTGTAGTGGTTTCTTCTGCCTCCCGCAAAGCAAAGGTGGTGCTAAACGTATGTAGCCCGTCACATTTTAAGGTCTCGCCTGAGCCAGCGCATGCGCTGCTCTGCGAGACATTTTGTAAGTGGGGTTTTCAAAGTGCTACCCCACACGCTTTTGCTGGCCTAGCGCTTGCGTGCACGCAAGCGTGCACGCGCGAAGCCGCCAGCTTTCAGCGCCCGAGGCGCCATCTGGAGCGCGATCGCACACGCAGCCGCCAGCTTTCAGCGCCCGAGGCGCCATCTGGAGCGCGATCGCTTTCCCTTCGCGGCCGCGCGACTTTCACGGCCGCGCGGCCAATGCTTGTTTCTTTGGATTCCAAGTATAGCTTTTTGGGATGTTAGATATACTTCTTCCCCAGCTACATCTGATATGTCCACTCCTACGTTCTACTAGAAGTGTTTTATTTACGTACACTCCGATAATCTATGCAAGAGGGTGCAGCCTTCTGTTTTACATTTTAGGCAGTTTCTTGTGTGGGGACAGAAGGGTCCCTTTTGCAGAGTCGGCCCCTGTGATAATGTGCTCTAAGCAATATCTTTAACTGGATTAATAGGAGGCTAAATCTGATAGCCACTTCTCTCGGGCGTCGGAGTGTATTCATAATTGGCGTCCTCTAATTACCCTTGGTCTCTTTGCCATCTTTCTGCCAGGTATTTTAGATTGTCAGGGGTATTGTTAATGGTCTTCTTTTTAATGGTGTTTCGTCTTGCATTTCCGTCTAGTTCTCTTCTAATGTTTCAAGGGCGTTTTTCACTTGCATGTATCTACAGCGCAGTGAGGGCTACAATTCATATTTCTTTTGGAGTGGTGTGAAATCTTTTAACCCCTGTCCCCCAAGTAATTTTCCCAGATCTGAAATACCTATGTTATCCTATCCTGCTGGAAACCCTTCAGTTGCACCACATCTCCCATCGATTTTCCCTTTAATAACACGTTTGTCCGGGTTCTTAACTTAACCCATCCCAAAACAGCAGTGGCCATTTATCCATACTTTTATAACAATTTTGTGGGTCGCAGAAGATTATCCTTTCAAGTTCCATTGTATAAATAGTGTAAGAATATTTTAACCCGCATAGCTTGCCTATCTTCTATCAACTGACGGGTCCTCCTGGTCTTCGAAGGCACAGTATTTTGCCACCACCAGCTGTGAAGCCCTGTGATGATAGCGGATGTTAGGCAGAGCTTTGTCACCCACATAGACTGTTGTATAGAGCGCTATTTTGGGGATTCCTTCATCCGCTAACACCACCCTCAGTTACTCTTCTAGTTCTCTGAAGAATAAATCTGTGAGATTGAAGAGGATGACTTGTACTATGTACAGGAAACGCAGCAGCAAGATCATTTAAACAAGCATTGGCATAGCCAATAGGTCTCGCCTTTGGGACCTTATAAGGATTTAGTTATGCAGCACAATATCCTTACTGCTACAACATTAACTGTTGCATGGCTAAACACTTATAAGGTCCCAAAGGCGAGACCTATTGGCTATGCCAATGCTTGTTTTTCATGTGGATTGCCATATTTCTACAATTCATTTATCACAAATGACCCAACTGCTAGTAATGAAACCAATATGGCAGCCTTCAATAGCATACGTTCAATAACGGTCCGAACACTGCTTTTCACTTAATACTGCCTAGAAAAATCCCAAGAAGTGTTTCCTAACTTATAAATGGCAGGAAATAAGTGGTGCGCTCTGTGTTGCGCAACTGAAAAGCAGCGATGGCAGGCCTGTGTGGAAAAGAAAAGGCGTTGAGTCTGAAGAACTCCCTTATTGATGGCGATGTCTGGAGCACAGATTTAAGCAGAATTAAAATCTGAGTGACCTTCACCGAAGGAAACGGAGCGCCAAGCAAAGTAAACAGCAAGGCTATGTAAAAGAAAGTGTTTAGGCCTTGTTATTTCATTAAAGTTCCACACTCGAGGAGTGATATTTTGCTGCTCTTTTTTTTTTTTTTACTGTCTGCAGTTAGAAATTCGATCCTTCATGTTTTCTGAAAAGTTGATGTAAGCTTTCAGATTAGGAGCCTGCTTGAAGTATGGTTTTGTGCGCATTTGGAAACATATTGCCCCCATCGAATCTGGTTTATGTCCCATCACGTGAACTTTAAGTTCTTGATAATGAGAATAAGCCCTGTCTGTGCGCTGTCTGTACTGTGGCAGCAGCCCATCTTTCAGCACCTGTGAAAACAAAATGGCGTCATGTGCTGGGCATTTGACATGGACGACATGCAGTAAAAGCCTTATTATCAAGACTTTATGATGTGCTGACAACAGGGACGATTCTTAGAACATCATCAGCAAAAACACACAAGATAACAAGCACATTGTTAAAAAAGCGATCAATGCGGGAGTTGCTTGGACTTAAGTAGCCCACAAAGATTTTCGCTGATCAGAAGTAGCTCTCACTACAGAAGAGGTTGGAGACCTGACACCTCTGAGGCAGTAAGTGAGCAAGGTGTGGGGAATGTTTTGTTTTTTGCTGCTTGCCCAAAGCAACAGACTCACATTTCACATAATGTCCAGCCCAATTGGCTTCATCAAATGGAATTTCTTTTTAAAGGTGTGCTTGGGAAATCCACAAACAAAGTTCACTTTTGAAACACTTCCTGCCCCATCCTTGTGTGAAGCTGTGATTAAAATTGAAAGAGAACATCCTACACAGTAGTTCTACAAAATAGGAAACTTGGTGCATGCTCACAGCAGGTTTGAGTAGAAAAGCTGTGCAAATATTTTACAGAGCCACTAAATAATTGCTGAAATGCCCACCCGACACTTGAGCCATGACCCTGATGGAGCAAGAACTCAGAATGAGACTTGCTCGTAAGCAATCCTCTCACAGTATTAATTAATTAAACTTTGTAATGTTTTTACTAATAAATGCATACATGAACACTATCCAAGTGAAGCTTGCCTATGTGTTTAAACTAATAAGTAAAGCTTGTCTAATCCAAAATGGCCGCTAAAGCGCGGGAACTTCATTGCGCATGTGTCAACCATATCACGTGGTATGACGTCTTTCTTTGCTTGGAGGGAAAACTTTGCTTCTGCGCAGTGTGTGTTAAAATGGCTGCTTAATGTTCCCACGTGCTAAAGCTTGTGCATTTGCTGCAATCAACACTGTGGTATTTTAACGCTATTAATGCGGGATAGATTTATAATTAAATGGGAATAGAGTAGAAATAGGGGTATACAGTGAAGACATTTATTATACAGTGAACAAAAATATCATGAGGGGAGTGAAGAGGAAAAAGGTAGAATCGTCCTCCTCTCAGTATCGCAATTCAACAAAGATCTCTTTGTTGAATTGGTATACAGTGAAGACATTTATTTGTGATTTTAATGTTTTCTTCTTTGACTTTTTAATAGTTCTTAAATTGGGCCTGGGTTAACGGAATGGCAGCTTGAAGCCAATGAGAAGTGCACATGCGCCCTGAAAAACAAGGCACAGCGCTGAAATCAACTTGGACGTCATCCAAGGCCGTGACCTGGTGGCCAACTCCACTACATCCGCGATGTTCTCGCAAATGCAACATTTAATCTACAATTTGTATTAAACTTTGTCGTGAGACGGGTGGGAAATAAAGCAATGTATTCATTGTGAGGGGCGGTATTTTAAAACAATAGGCTTAAAGAAATTGAACTAAATTGACATGGTGTGAGGATCAACCCCCGGTCCCCGTCCAATCAGAAGTAGTGGGCCCATAAATTTGAAACATTAATGGGAGGTACCTGGGTGCAGAAGGGTATATTAGATATAGAATTAGTTAATTAGCTAGCACAAGCTCAGGCATTAGGCGATGCACAACAGAGAGAGAGCACTTAGCGCTTGAGGCTGTCAGCTTTGAGAACCACCGACGAGCTGATCGATTACAGACTGAACCGCTGTCCAGAGAGGTCCTGAGGTGGGGGCGGCGGAGTCCATTAGAAGGAAGACACGTAAGAAATCGAGGAGGAGCGAAGTGTCAGAGAGGGGAACGACGCAGGCGTCGTTGATAGAGAGGTCACCTATCCTGTCCTGAACCTGGTCCGGAGGTCTTTGGTCTTCATCCTTCCTGGCACCTATCTTTCCAACTCCTTGGCCAAGGGGTTTGGTTCTCACATCTTTAGGTAAATATAAATGCAACCTTTAGCTGTGATGCTGTCTCTATCTTCTTCTTTCTGAGGGACCGTCATTGATCGATAAATTGATTATTAGTATGCTTCATCCTTGATATACGATTAAGTATTATGTGGTCTTGTAATTTACTCTGCTAAAACTTTAGATAAACATTTTAAAACTTCCTGACTCAGTGATTATTTTAGGAATTTATGAATTGTAATGAATGTGACTCATTTTAAACTTCCCAATTATCAAAGGGTCCATTGGTAAGTAATTACTCTTCAATCAGAAAAGTAAATGGTAGCAGGGATATTGATAAAGAGTACAACTGACCCACCAGCGGAAATTGCTAGCGTAGTATGAATGAATGGGCCCAGGTGAGTATTTGGTGTATGAATGCTTGTTGCTAGTAACCCGCTGCATCAGTTTTCTGGTTATCAGAGGATGGCTGCACTTTGTTAATTGGGTAATGAGAATTTTACTTTTATAAACTAACATCGGTTTGTTCAAAAGTTTTGTTTTATGTTGTCTAGAATCCCCGGGGAAAATTTGAATAGCGGATGGTAAGTGGAAGCCATACTGCAGTGAGGTTATCTGTCAGGCAGAAATAGTACTGAAAAGTTAAGCAGGGCTATCAGTACTTGTTAGGGACTCTATGCGTGTGAGTAATAGCAAAGGAATACTCTGGTAAAATTTTTATGTTATATCACCTAGAAAGGGTAATATTGAAGAAGTAGCAGGTATTTCTGAAGCTTACGTGAAGAGTAAACGGAAGGGTTTTACTCGTAGTGTATGTTTAGTAAACGGAAAGGTTTTACTAAATGTGAGAGAAACTATCCTTTTCAATTTAGAGAAACTGGCACGATAGCGAATGTTTTATGTTGTTACTGAAATTGTAATAAGCATTGAGAAAATAAAGTTTTGCGTACGATTTTTGTAAAGGGAGGGTCAGCTGTGGGAGTAAAGCTGACGGCACAAACGCCGCGTTAGGATTGGTTGAAACAGCGGGCGTGGAACAACTCTTGTAAAGGAGGGGTCAGTAGTCAGGAGTAATACTGACGTCACAGGTGTCGCGCTGGTATTGGTTGAAACAGCGAGGGACAGAGGAGCGCAGATTGTAAAGGAGGGGTCATCAGACAGACGTCATTGAAAAGCCGCGCTAGATTTGGTTCAGAGACAAATGTTAGCTGCAATTTAATTGGTTGTCAGCATAGAAGTCGAAATCTTAGCGGATAGTGGAGATTATATGTGGAAACGCGATCCGACTTTAACAGGAACCCGTCCAGACAGGAGATTCCTAGGTTTCGCAGAATATAATTCGATACATAGATATTTACCCAAAATGTATGGAGAAAAGAGAAAATTACATTTCTACAAAAGGTTAAGAATTATTTTAAGAAGGATAAACCCATCAAAACTAGAGAAGGAATTATCATTCCACCAGCAAAAACGCCCGCTTCATTCATGATGATGAAGAGAGGTTATCATACTTGCGTATGGTTAGAAAATTGGATAGAATATACCAAAAATGACGGAATATTAGCATTCCCAGAGAATGGTACTTTCAATGGGAGAATTCTTCAAAATTTGAGAATTAGGATGAATGACTTAGAACCCAGACCAAGATTAACTCAATACGAAGCCCTAGAAGAGTGGGAAACAGAGGCATTTGAACGTGACCGACCAAGAAGCAATAGGGGTTATAGGGGATTTTTCCCTAGACAACAAAATGAATCAAGAGACAGTCAGATGAAACAGTGGAGAAGAGCGATGCTTACCGAGGGTTTGTATCCAGTATTTATGACAGAAGAGTCGTTAGGGAGCAAATGCACAGAAAAGACAAAACACTTGACAGGGTTTGGAGATTCTGAAGCTGAATTTATGGAAGAAATATTAAAGAACCCGCCACCATATCAGGAAGGAACAAGTGGATGTACCCCAAGTGCACCAATATTAAGAACACCATTGGTACCGCAAGTATTGCATAATCCACCAGTTAATAGGGTACTTCAGGATAAGGAAAAAGAGGCTATAGACAGAAACAGAGCAGAATTGATACAGAAAATAACACAGCTGAATGTACATCCTGATTCCCTGACCATACCTGTAACAATTGGTCCAGTGGTTCCCTTATATGGTGACAAAGTAAATTATCCGAAACCTCTAGTCATGCCTACACCTGTAGAGATTCCCAAACCTGAAACTGTAATAATTGATGACCAGATCAGTGATTGTGAATCTATGATATCCCTAATGGATTTGCCTATTCGAGGATCTGTAAATAGCACTCCTAGAAGAATAACACCTGGTTACTCCAAAGATATAGTAACTTCATCCGGAACTAAAAGTGCCACTGTAGTAACGCCAGAAGACTTAGAAAGGTGGGCACAAGGATCAGACAAACAGAGTTCAACCCCTAAGATCATGGACATCTACAAATTAAAAGTCGAGTTAGAAGAAATGATAGCAGGAAATGTAGGAGTAGGTCGTCTAAATACCTACAATGAAGAAGAACTATTGTTCGTATGCAGGAGTATAACTAGAAATGCAAAGATATTTCATGAGAAATTATCAGATTTGGCCTTACAGATGGGGATTGAAATAGGGAAGTCAAAAGTACTACAGAAACCCTATAGAGCAGACTTTTCTGACAAGGATCTACAAAACATGAATGCCTCTGGTCGAAAACTACAAGTGAAAGAATTAATGTCAGTATTACAGAAATGTGGAGATCTAGATAAATGGAAAGCTAGATGGACAAAGAAAAAGGAAGAGGCACGGTACAGTAGATCGACTTCTGAATATTTATTGAAGGAAACAGGGAAAGTAGATCAGATGTACCCGATGCAGGAAGTACCTGGAGGAGGTTACGTTCATGTCCCATGGAGTAGACAAGATATTTTGTCATTTACAAATGATTTTCCAAAGTTGAGAGAAAAACCAATTGAATGGTACAAGCAGGTTGAGAGGTTTGTGAAAGTGTCAAAGGTATTGTTGAAGGACTTGGATGGTCTGTTTGACATAGTGGTACCTGCCGATTTGTGGACGGATTGTAAAATTACAGTTGACTGGCCGAGTGAAGAGTATCCTAGAGATGCAAAGACAGGTGCCCCATCAAGTGATGTAATGAAAAAGTATCACCAGGTAATAACTTACCTGAAAGGGAAAATACCACCGAAAGAAACAGATTGGGTGAAAATAGACAGGACTACCCAAGAAGCAAGTGAATCGGTACATGCCTATTATGAACGTTTATTACAGGTGTTCAAACAGTATAGTGGATTTGAGGACATTGGAGATAAAAATATGAGTCCGTTTGTCTACCGATTTGTTTATGGTTTAAAGCCAGAGATTTGTCAGATGATTAAGCAGCACATGTTGTGCTGGCAAGGGAAACCCATAGATGAGATTTTGAAATATGCAAAATATTGTGGAGACGATATTGAGGATCGGCACAAGAAATTACAAGAAAAAGTAATGTGGGCTCAGGTGAAAATGGCTGAGCGACAGGGAATTAATTTGGATAATCCAACTGATAATCAGGGAAAAGATTCTGGAACGAATGGTGACACAGGAAATGGTGGTAAAGTGAGAGGACAAATAAGTGGAGAAGAGGCTAAAAAGAAATTTCCTTGTCATGGATGCAGAAAGTTGGGACATTGGAAGAACGAATGTAAGAAGATTCAAAATAATAAAGGCCCAAATCATAATTTAAATCCACAGACGGAGAATGACTCACAGCAGGGTGTAAATCCTCAGAGTCAGTTGCCACCTGCCCCTATTCAGGGTAATGTAAGCAGAGCAAAGCACGGTACAGACGTCGGATATCAAGGAGGAAGTGGTAAGAATGACTATGTAACTTCACAGTTTCTTTTACAGAGCGAATTTGACCCATATAAACATCAATGACGGTGCCTAAGAGAGGGGGAGAAGGAGTGCGTACTTGGCGCATCCTTACCGGTAGATCAGTCAGGTCCATATGTTGAAGGGAAAGTAAGAGGTAATGATATCACTTTCCTTTTGGACACTGGTGCTACCCGTTCTACTGTAAGAACAGCAGATATCCCAGACCTTCCTCTCTCTGGAGAAGCTATCCAAGTTGTAGGTGTAGCTAATCAAAAGATCAGACCCCCCTTACTGAGCCAATGGAAGTAAAAATAGGAAACTTCCGAGAAATGCATCAATTTGTAGTGTGTGATTCTAGTCCAGTAAACCTATTGGGTAGAGACTTACTGTGCAAAATGAATTGCACTATTTTCTGCACACCGGATGGTGTTGCAATACAGACCCCGGACGAAGATCATGTTTATAAGTTCATGATAGCCAAGCAAGGTACAGAAATAGATGAGATGTTCTCTTTGATAACAAAAAACGAATTACCAGAAGAACTACAGTGAATTCCAAGGTATGGGATTTCACAGGGAAAGAAGTAGGACTTATGGCCAAAATAGACCCAGTAAAGATCACTGTAAAAGAAGGTGCAATTTTCCCAAATACTAGACAGTACAAAATGAGTCCAGAAGTAAAGGCAGGAGTTGTTGAGGAAATTAACAGAATGGTAAAACAAGGCATATTAAAAGAAGTTATGAGTAGCCCTTGTAATTCACCAATCATGGGTTTGAAAAAGCCTAGTTGAAAGTATAGGATTGTTCAGGATTTGTGAAAAATTAATAAAATTATGGTACCTTGTTGTCCTATAGTACCAAATCCTGCAGTAATCCTATACCAGATACCATGGAGTGCAGAATGGTTTACCGTGATTGATCTATGCCAAGCATTCTTTTCAATACCATTGCACCCAGATAGCCAATATCTCTTTTCATTTAAATTTGAAAATCATGTCTATGTATGGAATCGTGTTCCTCAAGGATACACAGAAAGTCCCTCCATTTTTAATCAAATACTGAAAGGGTGTCTGGAGAAATTAGTGCTACCCAGAAGTTCAGTCTTGGTACAGTATATAGACGACTTACTGGTAGCATCCAACACTCATGGTGATTGTGATGAAGATTCAATTGCATTACTCAACCATTTGGCTGAGGAAGGACACAAAGTGTCACCTGAAAAGCTGCAGATTTGTACAACAACAGTTAAATATTTGGGACACCAAATTGAAAGAGGAACAAGAAGAATAACATCTGACAGAATAAAAATAATAAAGAAAATGAAAATGCCAGAAACACAAAGAGAAGTGAGAATGTTTCTTGGAATAGTAGGATACTGTCGACAATGGATTATAGGGTTTTCACTACTAGCAAAGCCTTTAATTCAGTTAACCAAAAAGAAAGCCAAAGATCCAGTTGAATGGGATGATGAAAGTGCTGGTGCATTTGTAAAATTAAGAAATGCATTGTGTGAGGCACCTGCCTTGGGCATGCCTGACTATACAAGAGAATTCACACTATTTTGCTATGAAAGAGAAAATTGTGCACTTTCAGTGTTAACTCAAAGACATGGAATAGACAGGCGTCCTATAGCATATTTTTCTGCTACATTGGACCCAGTGGCAGCAGCATTGCCAGGCTGTTTGAAAGCAGTCGCTGCTACCTGTATGAGCATTGAACAAAGTGAGTCAATAGTAATGGGATATCCTGTAACAGTGTTTGTCCCACATGCAGTTGTGATCTTGTTGACAAGAACTAGAACTCAGCATCTCACACCTAGTCGGATGACAAGGTATGAATGAATTATTCTTGGAGCTGAAAATGTGACCATAGTTAGGTGCACTGTTTTGAATCCTGCTACGTTATTGCCAGATCCAATTTTTGAAGAAGTTAAGGACGATCCAGAACATGATTGTCTAAAAGTCACAGAATTGTGTACCAAACCGAGACCTGACATACAGGAGACGCCCTTAAAAGATCCAGATAGGGAGCTGTTTGTGGACAGCTCATGCCTAAGGCATGAGGATGGTAAATTGAGCGCAGCCTATGCTGTGTGTGAATTAACTGGAATAGTCGAAGCATCCTATTTACCAGGAGTCAAGTCTGCACAAGTAGCTGAATTAATTGCTCTGATCAAAGCTTCCAAAATTGGGAAAAAGTTAAGAGTAACCATATTTACGGACAGTCAATATGGGTACGGGGTTGTGCATGACTTTGGCCAACTGTGGATGCAGAGGGATTTCATGACTTCTTCAGGATCCCCAATCAAAAATGGACAGTTTGTAAAAGAATTATTGGAAGCAATACAATCACCAAAAGAATTGGAAGTGGTGAAATGTGCCGCACACCAGTCAGGAGATGACTGGGTGGTAGTCGGTAACAGATACGCAGATCTGGTGGCTCAACACTGTGCCAAAAACAGGTTATCAGTAAATAAAAAGGTTGAAAGAATGGGAATCAGCTGCCAACTTATGCTATGTGCACCACCTGAAACATGGAATGATGTGAAAAGACTGCAAAACGATGCTGAGGAGAGTGAAAGAGATGTTTGGATTAAAATAGGATGTACCCGAAGAACAGATGATGATGTATGGGTATACACAGATGGCAGACCAGTCATGCCCGACTGTCTGATTTCACAAATGGCCAGAATGTATCATGGAGACACACATGTAGGGAGAGATGCCATGATTAGACTCTTCAGACAAAGTTGGTACAATCCAAAGTTTAGGGCTGCAGCAGAGAGTCTGTGCCAAAGGTGTTTGACTTGCCAAATGAATAATCCGGGAAGGAGAACAGTAATTGGTTTGGGAAAAATTGGAAAGGCTGAAGGTCCCTTTGTGAGATTGCAGCTAGACTTCATACAGTTACCACCATGTAAAGGACTGAAATATGTACTTGTCATAGTGTGTCTGTTTTCAAGGTGGGTGGAGGCTTACCCTACCAGAAGGAATGACAGCATTACAGTCGCAAAACTGTTGTTACAAGAACTCATTCCTAGGTTCGGTTTCCCAGTAACTTTGGAATCAGATAGAGGAAGTCACTTTAATAACGATGTGATCCGAATCATCTGTGAAGCATTCCAAATTGAACAGAAATTGCACTGTGCGTACCGCCCAGAGGCTTCTGGAGTGGTTGAACAAATGAATGGCACAATAAAATCAAGACTGTCAAAGATGTGTGCATCAACATCGCTAGATTGGCCAGATGCATTGCCTCTTGTTTTAATGGGACTCAGAAGCATTCCTGATAGAAATACCGGATTGAGTCCGCATGAAATAATCATGGGAAGAGCAATGAGACAAGCACATGTACCTACAAATGAACTGCTGAACATAACTGATGATGTGGTTCTAGATTATTGCAAAGGATTGGCTGACCTAGTGCGTTCTGTCTCTCACCAGGTTGGAGAAGACGCAGTTTCCAGGCAGCCTGAACAAGAGCATGATCTGAACCCCGGAGACTGGGTGGTTGTGAAGTATCACACCAGAGAAACGTGTTTATCACCCAGGTGGGGTGAACCTTGTCAGGTTATACTAGTTACGAACACAGCAGTGAAATGTGCAGGATTGCCTAATTGGATTCATGTAAGCCACACCAAAAGGGTGCCAGATCCTGAAGGACAAAATCCTCAGTCAGCATCAATAACTGAGGAAGCTGAAGGTTGGCCAGCTGAAGAATCCCAGGTGAGAGATTCGAGAGAAGCTGAAGAAGAACAACCGAGCACAAGTCAGGACTGGATACCAGTGGTTGATATACCAGAAGTTTACAACAGAACAAGAAGCCAAGCAAAATTAGAAGAAATTAGGGAGGACCAGATAGGTGAAGAAGAAGCAGCTCATGAAGAGGGAAATGAAACGATAAAAGAACCTGAGCAGGACCAGATAGGGAGAGGAAATTGGGCTCAAATCGACAACGAAACAACAAAATTTGAGCAGGGACAGACAGGTTTAGAAGAACGCGGTCAGGCTGCAGAAGTACAAAGTGCAATAAGCCCTGATCAGAACCAGTTAGAACTAGAAAAATACGCTCAGGGAGAAGAAAAACACGAAAACCTCAAGCATGAAGACGTAAATCCTGAACAGGGTCAGTTAGTAGAAACTCACATTGAAGCAACTGAAGAAAAATCAATAAGACCTGATCAAGAACAAATAGAAGAAGAGACTGAAAACGAAGAAAAACAAACTGTGCCACAGCTTGAAAATAAAAGAACTTTTGGAGAAGAGATAAGAAGTGAAGAGACAGTGCAAACAAAGAAAGCCAGAAAAGGTGATCATTGGCCTAGTGTCATTAAAAGAGTAAAATACCATATAGAAACCAGGAGTGAAGATCCGGAACAAGTAAATGAAGTAACAAGCCTAACTGGACAAACGAGTGGAACTGAAAAACGAAAAAGCAAAAGGCTGAAACTTGTGAACAATAAGTTTAAAGGTCCTGATTGGACTTATATAATCCTTGAAGACTACGAGAGTTCAGAGTCAAGTGAAAGTGGTGACGAAAGAACAAGTGCAGAACTGACTTATGAGAAAGAAAGAAAGCCACCTTGATAACGTTAAAGTCTTGAAAGAAAAAGATAAGAAGAGAAATCTTCCTTGTCAAAAATGCCTGACAACAGAGTTTCTGGGAGACCGAAACGGAAATGTTGTAAAAAATGCTGTGCTATATGCATATGTAGTCTGGTAATGGTGCTTGTAGTGTGGTTAGTTGTGATTGTAGCAATTCCTTACCTTATGATAATGGAAAAAAGATTAACAACGAAACGAAGGGAAGGATAGATAACTTGAAAAGTGATAGAGTAAAATTAGAAGCAGAAGATGAACCAGAGTTTCATCATGTGGTAACAGATAACGACACTAGTTTAAATGTTTTCACAAAATTATTGTTTCAATATGTAGATACCATGGAAGTTAGTGATTGTTATGTTTGTATGAAATTACCCGAATCAGTAGCAGAAGGGTTAACATACCATCATTTGCCATTAACTTATGGCATATCATGTAGTGTATTAACTAGTTTATTTTATAAAACAGGGAGACTTCAGTATTATTATTCAGATATAGATGTGATATTTTCTGAGGTTCCGATTCGAAAGAATATGAACCCAGTGCTTAGTAGTCAAGATGCACAATTTATGGGAGAATTTTTCCTACCAATGAAGTCAATAGATATAACTCATGCACATAGAAGCAATCTAACATGTTCGTTACATGAAGAAGAAAATATATTTTTGAATTTGGTAGAAAATAGAAGACAAGATTTTCAAAAGAAAGCGTCTGAGCATAAGGCTCATCTGCCACCTTGGGCTGAGAAAGAGGGTATTTACACACCTGGCAAGGCTCAGGCTGCTATGGCTGTGGATTTTGTAAAGACAGGGAAAATTTGTCTACATAGGTTAAGGACTGATTATAACAATATTTTCATCGGTACCAGTGAATGTGATCATAATTTCTTAATTCTTGGAGGTTGGGGACTAAAAGGAGGAACAGATTCAGTTTTTCCTGGAATCTATTATGTGTGTGGGAATAAGGCTTACTTTAGGCTTCCTGCACGGTGGTATGGAAGTTGTTATTTTGGAATAGTATTTCCAAAAATATACCACGTAAAAAGAAACACTGGGAGCAATGAAAATAATAGTGGATTAACACGTAGTAAAAGAGCTAGTTTTTCTGAAATTGTAGGTGATATATTTGGTGTATTGGTACCTTCAGTGGGAATAATTCTGAACTCAAGGAAAATATGTAAATTATCTACAGTGGTGGATCGTTTATCAACGGATACTGCTGGAGGATTTCTAATGATTAATGCGGAGATGGTTGCGATTAGATCAATGATTATGCAAAATCGACTTGCTCTTGATATAATATTAGCAAAAGAGGGCGGAGTCTGTAAATTATTGAAAACAAAACATTGTTGCACGTACATACCTGACAAAAGTGCAGAAATTGGAACATATATAAAGAATATAACGAAACTTGAGAATGAATTAAAACCACTGGAAGTTGATAGTGTATGGGAAAGATTGACAAATAGCATTACGTCAATTGGTACCTGGTTTGCTAATGTAGGAAAAGGACTTTTAGGTCAAATATTAGTACCCTTAGTAGGGATAGCAATAATAGTATTGTCAATAATAATATGGTGCAAATGTTGTAGAAGGAATGAGACGTATAGAGTGACAGGAAAAGGGAAGAAACGAAAGTTTGATGAAATTGAATTAGAAGATCTGAGAAGTGAATTATACAAGAAACTGAAAGGAGATGATAAAAATAGAAAGTGTAAAGGTGAAGCTGAGACAATTTTATGCTAAAGGTTGGCATTTGGTTGTGGGTAATTTTTGATGGCTCAGAAACGCCATCAGAGAGGGGATTGATGGAGCAAGAACTCAGAATGAGACTTGCTCGTAAGCAATCCTCTCACAGTATTAATTAATTAAACTTTGTAAAGTTTTTACTAATAAATGCATACATGAACACTATCCAAGTGACGCTTGCCTATGTGTTTAAACTAATAAGTAATGCTTGTCTAAAGCTTGTCTAAAGCGCGGGAACTTCATTGCGCATGTGTCAACCATATCACGTGGTATGACGTCTTTCTTTGCTTGGAGGGAAAACTTTGCTTCTGCGCAGTGTGTGTTAAAATGGCTGCTTAATGTTCTCACGTGCTAAAGCTTGTGCATTTGGTGCAATCAACACTGTGGTATTTTAACGCTATTAATGCGGGATAGATTTATAATTAAATGGGAATAGAGTAGAAATAGGGGGTATACAGTGAAGACATTTATTTGTGATTTTAATGTTTTCTTCTTTGACTTTTTAATAGTTCATAAATTGGGCCTGGGTTAACGGAATGGCAGCTTGAAGCCAATGAGAAGTGCGCATGCGCCCTGAAAAACAAGGCACAGCGATGAAGTCAACTTGGACGTCATCCAAGGCCGTGACCTGGTGGCCAACTCCACTACATCCGCGATGATCTCCAAATGCAACATTTAATCTACAATTTGTATTAAACTTTGTCGTGAGACGGGTGGGAAATAAAGCAAATGTATTAATTGTGAGCGGCGGTATTTTAAAACAATAGGCTTAAAGAAATTGAACTAAATTGACATGGTGTGAGGATCAACCCCCTGTCCCCGTCCAATCAGAAGTAGTGGGCCAATAAATTTGAAACATTAATGGGAGGTACCTGGGTGCAGAAGGGTATATTAGATATAGAATGAGTTAATTAGCTAGCACAAGCTCAGGCATTAGGCGATGCACAACAGAGAGCGAGCACTTAGCGCTTGAGGCTGTCAGCTTTGAGAACCACCGACGAGCTGATCGATTACAGACTGAACCGCTGTCCAGAGAGGTCCTGAGGTGGGGGCAGCGGAGTTCATTAGAAGGAAGACACGTAAGAAATCGAGGAGGAGCGAAGTGTCAGAGAGGGGAACGACGCAGGCGTCGTTGATAGAGAGGTCACCTATCCTGTCCTGAACCTGGTCCGGAGGTCTTTGGTCTTCATCCTTCCTGGGACCTATCTTTCCAACTCCTTGGCCAAGGGGTTTGGTTCTCACATCTTTAGGTAAATATAAATGCAACCTTTAGCTGTGCTGCTGTCGCTATCTTCTTCTTTCTGAGGGACCGTCATTGATCGATAAATTGATTATTAGTATGCTTCATCCTTGATATACGATTAAGTATTATGTGGTCTTGTAATTTACTCTGCTAAAACTTCAGATAAACATTTTAAAACTTCCTGACTCAGTGATTATTTTAGGAATTTATGAATTGTAATGAATGTCACTCATTTTAAACTTCCCAATTATCAAAGGGTCCATTGGTAAGTAATTACTCTTCAATCAGAAAAGTAAATGGTAGCAGGGATATTGATAAAGAGTACAACTGACCCACCAGCGGAAATTGCTAGCGTAGTATGAATGAATGGGCCCAGGTGAGTATTTGGTGTATGAATGCTTGTTGATAGTAACCCGCTGCATCAACCCCCATACCCTTATATCACTGTTGGTGTGCCAATAGCTGCATGAAATGAGCCAGAGTAGTATCATATTGTCCTTATTCGAGCATGCAATGTTCTCCCACGGCATGTAAAACTATTTTCACATGATCTGTTGAAAGTCTCATATTAACGTGAAACTGTAACATGGAATCTACACATATCTCTGTATGCACATGAATTAGCCCACATATAAGCAATGAAGTTGCCTCAAAAAAACAACACAAAGTTGTCTTTTACAAGAAATGACACTTTTATAAGACAAACCAAGAAGCTTTTTCTCTCGGAGTGTGAAACTAGAACCATGTGAGACATAAAATTATTCACAAATTAGCATTAAACCGCACCTCCCTTCAGCAAGACAATGGCATTTCTACCTTTGAGTTTCTACCCTGTCCACACTTTTCTTCAGGTAGGAGAGTGAGTTGCTTTGGTACTGTCTCCATACATCTGCTTGTGTTTGGATGGTTGTGTTGATCTCCTTTCCTGCATGAGCAGAAGATGTACCATTTTCTGCCACTAAACTGCACCTCGCAGCAAACGAGGCACATAGCCAGAAGCCGTCACTCTTTGTCTGCTCTCCCATGTACCACACATCTCATAAAGAATGTGGTAGATAGCAACGACATTCGTGTTGAAGGTGCCGGACACCTTGGATAAGGAGATAACTGGATCATGCCTCGTGGGTGGGTTCTAGAGATTACCTGCAGAAATAGGTGCCTATGCAGGCTTGATGAGATGCTAAGTTGCAATCTTTCACTTTATAATTGCATTATGGGTGCAGTAACATTATATGGCTAAAAGAGGTCCCTATACAACTACACAGGGACAGGACACCTAGTAACAGCCTTTGGTACTGCACCCTTTCCTTGCTTTGTAGATTTTCTTTTATTCCTTATGCTACTGCTGGGATATTTTTCGTTAAAAAAAAAATCTAACATTATCATTTGCAACACCAATAGCTAAAGGTTTCACTAATGCGAGACCTATTGCGAGACCTATTGCATTGCAAATGCTTGTTTCTTTTGTCAATAGGTAAGAGTAAAACCTATTAAACAAGTCCTTATACTGGGGTTGATGTTCCTAGTGGATGGGTGAAATTCGACTTCAGTTGAGCCTGATTGCTTTGACTATGTTGGAAACAAAGTAGGCAAATTTTCACAGAAAACCTGAGACTGGTTAAAAATGTTTTTTTACTGACTGAGGGTATTTAGATGTACATTGACTTTGCACATTTCATTTATTACATTTAATGCTGTTATACTGCGTATTTTAGAGTAGTTATATTTTGCTTGATTTATTCTTTACATTTTCACAGTGCTGGAAATGGACAACAAATAGTCAGGGAACCCACAAATTGGGTGTGTGAGAGTTTCAAAAGAAAAGGGGAGGAGTTGAAGGGCAGAGTTATTAGGAGCTGATCAATGACGTCATGGTAAGCGTTATAGTAAAGCTTTCCTTTTTCACTTAGTTTGTCACACATGGGGGGGGCACCTGCTTCAATGGTCTATGTTGAGGTTAAAATATTGCTGAGGTAGCTGAGGGGCTATAGCACTTGCTGAGAGACTTGGAGTAATCTCTGGCCACATGCTTGAATTATTACAGAGCTAAGAGGGCGATGCGCTGGTTGCTGAGAATCACAGGTAATGTGAAGGTCACGGGTTTCAACTTTACATTAGATAGTTCGATGGGTTAATGCTTTTAGTTGCAGCGATCTTTACTTAGCCTACAGGTCACGAGTTACAATCAGGTAAAATAGCCCGGTGAGCGCCCACGGCAAACATCTGCATTTAAATTGCATTTTGAATTCTTGGAGCCTTATCTCATCTTTATTTAAGGTTTATAAATAGGTCAGGGTGTATAGTAATAAATACCTATCAGTAAGCTTTGGAAACATTCACTTTGTTTTGTGTGCTATACAAATTACTGTAATTACATAGACACTGAGGCATACCTGGCATTCCTACAGAGCACACATTGTCATCAATACAGAGGGCGTGAGTCACAGGGCACCTTTAAATATCACTTTATTTCTTCCTCCAGCTTTGGCACTCTCTGTAGGACACACACCTTGGACAAAAGGGAATAGTGATTATTCGCTAAGTGAGTCCATTACTTTGGCGCAAACATGGGAAGAAACAAGCATTGGAAATGCCGATATGTCTGGCTTTAAGTTACTAAAACTTTCCAACTAAGGCATGCACAAGGATTTATTTCTGACGACCTGTTTCACTCCTTAACACCAAAGCCAGTCACATCACTTACCACTCAGACTACACTCACACAGGCACAGTGCTCAGCCTACACTCGCACATCACTCAGCCTACACTAACACAGGGACAGTGCTCAGCCTACGCTCACACAACACTCAGCCTACACTCACACCGGCACAATGCTCAGCCTACACTCACACACCACTCAACCTACACTCACACAGGCACAGTGCTCAGCCTATACTCACACACCACCCAACCTGCACTCACACAGGCACAGTGCTCAGCCTACACTCACACACTGCTCAGCCTACACTCACACAGTCACACTGCTCAGCCTACACTCACACACTACTCAGCCTACACTCACACACCACTCATCCTACACTCACTCATGTGGTGTTCTCTCTACACCTGCATCGGTACAGAATTCAAGGCACAAAACTGTCCTGATCCTGACACTCACTCAGGCGTAGGACTTACCCTATGCTCACAGACATCAGACAAAGCTCTTGCACACACTACACTCACACACAGCAGACAACACTTATCCTGCACTCCACAGTGCTCTACTCACACCACACTTAACCTACACTAACACACACAGCACTAATCCTACACTCACTCACACAGTGTTCACTACCCTCAGACAACACTCACTCTTCCCTCACAGAGGCACAAGACTCATCCCCAATCACACAGCACTAACCCCCACAGCACTCACCCCCACACCCAGACACAGTGCTCACCCGACCCTCACAAAGGCACACTGCCCAACCCTCACATAGGCACAACGCTCACTTGACACTTTGCAGGAACAGGACACACCCCCACTCACACATGCACACTGCTCACTGACACTCACACAGGCAAGGCACTCACCCATTTCTCATTGGGACTTGTTGGCAGGGCGGCTTTCATTTTAATGAGGCGGTATGGGCACTTCTGAGCAGGGCTGCTGCACTTTTCAGAGGCGATCATCAGTAGTTCACAGTAAGGAGACCTCAGCTGTCAGCTCTGGAAGACAAGCATGGCTACCCCCTTGCCCGGTGTTGCTCCATCAGGCAAGGGGGTGGGTAGTACCAAGGTTATGGGACACTGTGAAAATCGGAGAATAGAATGCACAAAGCATTCACGTCTTGTCTTTGGTCAGGAATTCAAAAATGACCATAAGTGATCTGATAGACGTTCATACTCCGACATAGTCAATGGAGGAAAGTGGGGTTCAGTAGATGGCCAGAACAGTGTGCAGTGGCGCATTTATCATTTGGGCAGCAGACTCAAGTGCCACTGGGGACCGCAGTTTGATGGGCCCACTGCACCCCGGTTATGGCTGCCTTTTACTGTTCAACCACTGTCATAGGGTCCAGTGTCCTTCCACTAGAGCCTCTGGCATCCTTGATAGGCCACTGACAGTGACTGGTTTGGAAGTCCACTAACTTCCAAATTACCCTACAGAAAACAAACCTCCAATATGTGATGTCTGAAGGGGATGAAGCCAGAGATTCAAGTCTCCCAAGACAATTAGAGGTTTCTATGGAGACAGAGTGTGTGGAAGGCCTTTATAAAGGATAGCTGGCTGTAAACTTGTATCTGGAGAGTGATAAAGTGGGATAAGCCTGATTGTTTCCAATTTTACCTCATATTAACACTTCTAAACTCTTTCTGCCTAGGAAAAGTTAAGACACCCAAGGCCTCGTGGTGCATCAAAGCAATGGTGCCTCCACATTTGTTGAATCAGTTTGCTGAGGAATTTTAAAATTAGTGAGTGCTAAGGTGTGTAAAACTGGAACACAGCCTGCGACTACCATGTTTTGAATGCTAAAAACCTTCGTTCAATTCTTAGTAATGGCTTACTCTCATAGGAATGTTATTATCTAGGCATAAAGTATACAGTGAGTTGAAACAGACTGTGCTAACCTCTGTCCCTTATAAACTTGAGAAGTTTTTTTTTATGAATGCTTCTGCGTGAGGGCTAGGGATCATGCCAATCGCCAATGTCACACTGTTGTACGTTGCAGGCAGGCTTGCTTTAGGCACACCTGCTGTCTGCTCACGGCACGTAGCCGATGCCTGCAGACACAGAGGCAACACCATGAATAAGAATTGGCAAAACCAATAGGTCTCACCCTTGAGACCTAGTAGCTTGGCCAATGCTTTTTGGCGATGCTGTCCAGTATTCGTAGAAAGCAAAATATATTTTCCGATGTTGTGCTGAATCAGCAAAAAAAGAAAAAAATGCATCATGGCATAGCATGTACTTGTCATGGCAGTGCTGGCGCTCGTTATTCATGATGCATCCATGATGAAGTTTGCGTGTGCCTATTTGTTTGTGAGGCCCTAACTATCTCTATTTTTATTTATCGATCTAAAATGGCAGACACCACTAACAGAGGTAAAAAAAAGACCCTATTTTTTTTTAATGACCCTCATGGGGTGAAGAAGCAACGAAGGAGCGGATGGAAGGGAAGCAACCTAGAGCATGCGAGGGGATCAACAGACATGGATGCAACGGATAGGCGAAAGAATCATTTAAAATAACCATAGGAAAAATGAAAGGAGGAGGAATTATTGAATAGGGAGGGGAGAGCAACATGGTGTACATGGTAAGCGTTATGCAGTAATTTAATGGGGAAGAAGACGCATGCGAGGAAAAGATCCTGAAAATACATGTACTCTGAAGGAGAGAGACACTCAAAAGGATGGTAAAGAGGCTATGGTCCAGGGTAAGGACAAATACGAGAACAGGAAAGCAAACCATCAAATAAGAGTGACAATAACGCCAACCAATGGTAAGCCGTGGTCGGGTTCTAAGCCCACTGTAAGTTTTTGGTGTGGTCCACAGGAGGCTTTCACCACCACAGCTGAAAGCTATCTGGTAGGGATGACCTAAGAAATCATGCAGGGTGACGTCTCCCTGATTTGCTGCCCTGTCGGGGGTGTCAGGTGTGAGATGGGTGTCAGACCAGGCAAAGGACAGGCAGCATCAAGCACTGGTGACTGCAACTGAAAATGGTGACTCAGTTTCTGTTAATTGGGAGTGAATAAATAACAAGCATTGGCAAAACTAATAGGTCTCGACTTTGAGAACTATTGGCTATGGAAATGATTTGTAGCCATGCTGTACAACATACCAGCTGTGTAGCATGGCTAAAATAAAAAAATTTAAAGCACATTAGTGCTGACTGCATCAGAGCACTATTCTTTTTTTCTTTTTAGCCTTCGGATACCCAGTTCCCTCTCGCTTGTTCTCTTCCCCACCCATGGGTAGGGGTAGAGAATAGGTGGGAGGGGGGTGGGGAAGCACACGGACAATGGAGGGTGAGTGGTAGGGGCTGAGGCAAGAACTCGCACAAGAAAAAATTAGCAGTAGGGGCAGGGCAAGCACAGGCACAACGGTAGGTGGGCGGGAGGGACTGCGGCAAGCATAGGCACAAAAGTA
This sequence comes from Calotriton arnoldi, assembly GCA_963921515.1. NCBI lineage: Eukaryota > Metazoa > Chordata > Amphibia > Caudata > Salamandridae > Calotriton > Calotriton arnoldi. The sequence goes on from CAWUFW010001043.1 coordinate 209,835, forward strand.
GGTGGACGGGAAGGACTGGCGCAATACCAAGAACAAAGGAGGGTTGGTGGCAGCGGCTGTGGCAAGCACACATTCAGCAGAGGATGGGCAGGAGGAGCTGGGGAAAGCACACAGACAACAGAGGTTGGGGGAAGGTCGGAGGCAAGCACACGCACAACAGAGTGAGGGAGGGCTGTAGTGATCATATAAAGAACAGAGAGTGGGCATGAGGGGCTGGAGCAACCACACGGACAACGAAGGATCGGCAGAAGGGGCTGGGGCAAGCACTCTGACAATGCAGGGTTGGCAGGAGGTGCTGGTAAAGTACACAGACAGTGGAAGTTGGGCGGGATGGTCAGGGGAGCACAGAGACAACAGAGGGTGGCCAAAGGGGTTGGGGCAGCAGATGGACAGTGGAGGATGGGCAGGTGAGAAATGGTGGCAGAACACTGAGGGAGAGAAGTACACGAGGTAGACAGCTGCAAAACACACCCACGCTGGTAGAGTGCTTAAACAAATAGAAAAAAAGTGGCATCTGAAAAAGCGAGCACAGTACGCACCATTATGCGTCCATGCTCCAGGGGAGGAACAAACACAAAAAGAGAAACAAAATCCTATGAGAGCTAATTAGTAAGAAGCAAGCAAATGAGAGTGGCATTGAAGCCAACCAATGGCAAGCATTGAGCGGCCTCTAAGCCCAATGTCGGGTAACAAAAGGCCTCTCAATAAATAGTGCATGCACTTTCTTAGGCAAGACCTAAAATGGGAAACAAAACTAAAATTAAACTGAAACAAGGAAACCTATTTAATAGTTCAACTACTCTGTTGTTGCTTTAAATCTCCAATGGCAGGTCTCTGGAAGTTTTCAATAATCTCATAATACTCTTGGGGCTCACTCGGGCCACATCTCAGTCCATCGTTTTCTTGCCCACAATGGTAATTACTCACTGTGCCACGGGAACCAAGCTACAGCCGCCTTAAGAGAACCAATCAGGATGAAACCAGTCATGAGTTGCTTGCATTCCTGTTCAGTGAAGACTTGGCCTGGCAGCTCAGGCTGGACTGTTCCTATTGGAGCAGGGCCAAAATTGATTTACATGTGTCTGGGTCGAAACTGAGTAGGCATGGTGTGCAAAATAATTATGGATTGGGATGCAGCCCATTACCAGCGGCTGAGATTAATTCAAGCATTCAATCCATCACTATTTTTAATACTTTAGTGCTACGCACTAAGTGTGACAGGTATGGCCAGACATGGGTACTGCGCCCGCTGTGCCACTGGAAACAAGCTACACCTGAATGAAAAGCCCCAATCAGGGCCACACTGATCCTGGGTTGCTTGTGTCTGGTTCAGGGAGGGCCTGGTCTGGCAGTTCAGGCTGGCCTGTTCCTATTGGAGAATAGCCAAGACTGATTTGCATATGGCTGGGTCCAAAGTGAGGTGCATGATGTTAATAATGGCCTTAATTGCAGCCTTGAATAATTACCAGTCAGTGTGATTAATGCAAGCATTCCACCCATCACATCCCACTGCTACCAATCAAAACCAGGCAGTGACTTCAAGACCTTGGGAAATTCCTTCCAGTCCAAAGTTGCTGCCTGTGGCTCTAGTCTGGAATACACTGTGCTCTTCCCTAGCAACTTTGATCTTCTGACAGCAACAAGAAGTACTGGTAACCTAGGCCATGCATATTTGAGTTTATTTTTTAACCCTAAACCCCTCCAGGCCTGTGACCAATAAACTACCATGGGTTTAGACCATGTAGGCAAATTTATAAATAGGCGCAAGCACCCCTCCTCCCACCACCACCCCACCCAATGATGGCTATCCGGTGAGCAAGGACATCGCGGTCTGTTGGCAATGCTTTGTAGAGGCAGGTACAAAGTAACAGTATAGTCAGAAATAGACTAAGGGGGTCTTGCCCTCTAGAAACACAGGCACACAAATTATGCAACCACCTTTCACACAGTCATGATGCCAGTCATCCTTGCACAGAGACTGGTGGAAATACACCACAGGATTTCAAATAATCCTACTGGCACCCTAAGCCATGGGAGGAATCAAAGAAGTCATATATCAGTCACTAATATTCTCTAAGCACCTGAGTAAACTCCGGTCTAAACACATTATGGCAAGTAATCCCTACTCTAATAAAAACAAGAGAAGTAGCGGTCGCAGTCTCAGGTGGAGGGGTGAATGGTGCAAGAGTAGGGAGAGGATGATTTTGGGTAAAAGGGACTGCATACACTTGAAGGCAAGGGCTGTCACAAGAAACGAGGTGCACAATACTACACAAACAACATTTGAAGGATGAATACTGCTAAAGTATACAATCTTCAATCAAATTGTTTCTCCCATTACTTATTTTGTAATGAAAAGTCAATCTGCTCATGTAAAGGTTCAAATATTTATGTTATGTTATGTTACTAGATTTGTAAAGCGCATGGCTGCCCCAGCAACGGGGCGTCCCAGCGCTAAGCCCAGAAATAACATTGCAAGGTGGAGAACGGGAGGCAGCGACTAGACCGGGAAGAGCCAGGTTTTTATGGCCTTTCTAAAAGCCACGTGATTCTGAATGCTCCTAATGGTCACAGGGAGTGAGTTCCAGAGGGCTGACGCCAACGCCCTGAAAGAGCGCCCCCCAGCTCTAGCTCTTTTGACTCGGGGGACACATGCTAAGTGCAGATCGGCCGACCGCAGCGTGCGGCGTTGTGTATACGGCAAGAGAAAATCAGATAGATTAGGAGCACTTTGTGGATGAAGATTTTGTGGGCGATACATAAGGTCTTGAAATGAATTCTCTTGTCCACCGGCAGCCAGTGTAATTTGGGGATGAGTTTCGATTATTGATTACATTTAGTCCAAATGATTAAAGATAATAAATTAAACAAGATTTAAAGATACTAAATAACCTCCCAGCCCCATGCTGGGCCCTTGTTTTGATGTTTGGGGCACTTTGCACCTGAGCATTTATACCTTTTTCTGAGAAAGGGTATCCAGGCCAAATCTGCACCCTTTGTTTCCCCACATGCTTGTCAGGGTTTGTGGATTTCCCTGGAAATGGTAGTTGATTTTCTGGAGGTTTCTGCCTCCTTGCGATTGGTAGTGGAAACAAGTGTGAAACCCCAGGGTGGCCCCAGAGAGCTAAACATTTCTGAAAACTAGAAAACATTCTAAATTAGCCAAGGGGTCATTTGTGTAGATCACTCATGGTTTTCCCAAAGAAAATAATAGTTGAAATCAAAATTAATGTAAAAATAGGAAAAAATACAAATAGGTAACAATGTTTTCATCTTTAATTTTTTTGCACCAGTGGCCAAGTTAGAAAAGTATACATCCATCAGACCCAACTGGTTGCAGAAATGTATTGGTTGTCCAAAAACACACAATACTCAGAGACAATAACTGAGCTTATAATGATATGTAATTGTGTACCAACCATGGCATTAATCCTTAAAGTAAAACCTAATGAATGAAAAATGAGTATAAAGGAAACATATGCAGTTTTTACATATGCACTAGATGTTGAGTTTAGGAATAGTGGTTATTTGCAGAGCTCTAAATTGTGGGTTACCCATACTATAATATGATTCAAAGCACATTTTGCAAAATGTTTTCTTTCTTGCACACTGACTTATATTGGGAAGCAACAAATGGAGATACATTCAATTGATAATAACAAATTTTTAATTAATCTGTATTCCCACACGTCTTCTAATAAAAATGGTACCCCACGTGTGTAGCTGGGCTTATTGTCCATGACAGGATAGGCCCCAAAATGTAATGTGGAGGCATAATTTTTTGCTTTGAAAATCGATCCATTTTTGCAATGTGGGTAGCTGGGGTATTTAGGTCCAGACTCAGCCATCTCCCAGGGAAACCTACGAAACCAAGACATTTCTGAAAACTAAAAACCCCAGTAAGTCTAGTGCGCGGTGTGACTTGTGTGGATCCTAATATATTTTCTTAACTAGAATGTCCTGCAAACCTCAAACATTGGCTAAAATCAAACATTTTCCTCACATTTCTATGAGGGAAAGTTCTGGAATATGCAGGAAGTTACAAAATTCCTACTACCCGGCATTCCAATGCATCTTTGATAAACAGTACCCCACTTGTGTGGGTGAGCCTACTGCCGCAACATAATAGGCCTCAAAACACAACATGGAGATGTTAACTTTTGGCATTGAAAACTGACGCATTTTGGTGATACAGTAGCTGCAGTAGTTGGACCTGGGATCGGCCGCAACCCAGGGAATCATAATAAACCCAGACATTTCTGAAAGAAGCCCAGGAGAGTCAAGGATGGTGTGACATGCGTGGATCTCAATACGGTTACTTACCCAGAATGCCTTGCAAACCTCAAACATTGGCTAAAATCACACATTTTCCTCACATTTCTATGGGGAAACTTTCATAATCTGTGGGGATCCAAAAATTCCTACCACCTATGGATCCCATTTTTCTGCCAATATAAATGTAGCAGCAACAGATGAAAACTGTGAACATATGAAGTCAAAGTACTATCATTGTGGTCTTCACATAGTCCATGGGTGAGTTCGCTCTTGTATCAGGTAATAGACTCAGCCACACAAGTGTGGTTACCCCACACATTTTTCTTCCCTATAAAATTATTTCCTGGTGTCTAGTGGGCTTTCTGCCCCCGGGGGGAGGGGCAGATTGGGGGGTGAAGACACCAATCGCCCTCCCCAGAGGTCAGAAAAGCTGCCTTAAGTTTTTTGGGGGAGGCACTTCTCCATGCCTGGGGGACAGCCCCCCAGCCCAGGTGTCCAGTGGGAGGATTACTGCTTGGGGATTGCCCTTCTGCAGCGAGCCCCAAGCAGGGATCCACGAGTAGATGCCATTGGAAAGGGGACTTTCTCCCTTTTTTCAACAATACCAATTAATGCCTGAACACTGACGGACATGAAAGTAAAATAAGCCACTCGGCTCATTATACTTTCACATTTACTCTGATGACATAAGCACATGAAGATCATAATTCAGGAAAAAAACATCCTTGGGCTGCTGGGGAACTGCTTCCCCAGCAGCCCGACCTGAAAAACAAAAAAGGGGATCCCTCTAGTGTGAGTAAGAGAGGGATTTCCAGGGCCAGGACGTTTTGGACACATCCTTGGCATCTGAAAGATAGCGCTAGCAATATGTCCAGCCCGTCCTTAGCACCCAACAGGTAAAAAAGGGATCGGAAATTATCATGACCAAATAATTTTTTGCATCAGGAAAATAAGTCTGATGATGAAAAACATTTGTTTTAAGAATGGGTAAATAATGGTCTGCAGCCATCAAACATTGTTAATGTGTTCAATGTAGAAGATCACCGTTGAGTGGAACAATGAGAAGCAAGAGCACTGAAAAACGCAATTTTGGCCCTTTTTGAATACTAGCGCCTTGATCATGAGTCAGTCAGAGCGGAATTACTATATGGAATTAAACTCCACCTGATTCTGAATGGGCTGGTGTTCCCAAACCCGGTTTTCCAGAGTGTTGGAATATCAAAACCAATTATACCATGTGTTAATTCCACCCAGAAAAACTTCATAAGGCTTCGGCTGGTGCAGCAGCTAAGCCTTTCTCTCATTCTATTTTCTGGCGGGGGACGCATACAATGCGCCTCCGTTCCAGAACCTAGCTTCCCCTTCTAACCCCTACCCCAGAACTGCCTCCCGCTGCCCCCACACCACACATAGGCTGCAGCAAACATTTAAAACCTTTTCAGAGCAGGTGGTAAATGTATGCGCTAAACCCCACAGAATTGGGAATTATGTGTGATTTTATGACCATTATAGCTGGTTCACACTGGTATTCCCATTGCAAGGGGTTTATAGGGTTTAACTCGTAATTGCACAGTGTGGCTGCAGTGTTACTGCACAATAACTTATTTTCGCATGCAGATTTACAACCCCCACCAGTACTGCAACTCGTAATCAGCCCCAAAGAGGCCAATATTACAGTATTTTACTGCTAACCAGGAAATATAGTAAAACCAAAATGGAGCCTATAGTTTCATTAGGAAATAAAAGTGGAACTTCACTACCAAACACAGGATCATGGGGAACACAAGATATCTCTGGGCCTTCTGAGGTATTTCTGTGTTTATACTGATTCATTGACAAAGCATTTCCACAAGAAACAACCTTCACAGAAATTCAAGCAACCGCCCTGAAATAGTTTGCAAATGCTCACCATATCATGCCCTCCTTTATGCCAACGACTCTCAAATCATTCTAACGCTTGAAGGTTCTTCTGAACTCCATATACGTACCATGAAAAATGGCTTTCAGCAAATGATGACTGAACGTTTGCTAACCATCCCAAGCTCACCATCTTAAAAAAGGAGATGCTTGCTTATGCCAACTAAATGAACCAGCTTACTCAATGGAAGTCAGGAATTTAAGGATGGTCATCAACTCCAAATTAGCCATTATCCACTAGTACAACAGATGGCTAGGTGAAGCTTCCAGATGGACACTTCCTGCAGGCTATGAGAGAAAACACTGCACTATGGTGAATGGTGTGCAGTCTTCAATCACTTCTCTTCTCCCTAAAGAGACTACCTGGGTAACAGGCTACAGTGTCCTGCAGGTATTGATGTGAGGTGGATTGTGTGCAGCCTGCAGAACTCACTTCTTTTTCCCTAGGATATACCTGCTTACATCACTCCTACACTCTGTGACAACCCAACGCTGCCTACAGGTTCTGGCCTGAGGTGAATGGTGCACAGTCTTCGAGCGTCCCTCTACTCCCCTAAAAGACATCACAGGGGACAACACTTAATACAAGCTATGACAGGCCACATAGCGTACAGGCTCTGATCTGAGGTGAACAGGGTGCAGTCTTCGAGGACCTCTCTTCTCCCTTGGGAGACAAACCATGTGACATCACTTCCTACAGGTTTTGACAGACAACACTACCTTACAATCTCTGATCTCAGGTCACTGGGGCACAGTCTGCAGAGCTCTCATCACTCCTACTGGAGACAGACTGGATGAGATGACTCTTTGAAGATGCTACACTAGGCGGCCACCGTGCGGTGAGGTGTGCTGCAGACTCCTGAGTGCACAAGACCTGCAGATGCCTAGCAACGGACCGCGGTCTCCCAAATGTTTGCGGGCACTGCATTGTTAGCAGGGGTAAATGTGTTGTACATGCCATCATGGACGTCATTTAGGGGCTGCCAGGGGTCGCAATTGCAACCCCTGGCACTGCCTCTGTGGCCGCAGAGGTGGGAAAATCAGTGCCAGGAACACAGTGGCAGCCCGTCCTTATGGACGTGGGTTGGGGCTCCAATCTCTTTGTTTTTATCTCATTTTGTTTATTACTCTGATGGTGAATTACGTTTCATTATTCACCATCAGAGTAATAATAAATGGAGTACGATTAGCTAGAATATGACCTTCGAGGCCAGACTGGCCGTACCAGGCATCGGGCAGGTCCCCAAGAGGCTGAAAGGGTGGGCGGCCACTTGTGTTACTGGGGGCAGGTTTTGTAGCAGTGCAGCAGTTTGACAAGCACCAGAGAGTTCCTTGTATAGCCAATAGTTTTCAGGCAACAATAAAAGTGCCAAGATAACTCTGGTGATTAACGTACCTGCTGATCGAAGTTTTGACTCATCTAAGGTAGCGTGTAGAGGGTAAATATGCATGCCTACCGCAAAGAGTGTGCACTATGCAGATCACAGAACAGTAGTTTCTGCGCAAAGCTCAGTGGGTTACTGCTTTTGTCACAGAGATCCTTTTGTTACTGTGCAGTTCATAAGTTACAGTCGTAATCTAAGGTATAAAGTTATGTCTTTTTCCCAGTCTTTTATTATCCTAATTTTGCTAAAAAGGGTTTGTTTGGGTAGAAATAAATTCTTATTAGTAAAGTCAACCCTAACCACTGTGTTACGTTCTGAATTCTGAGTTTGTGCTTCCCCAGACCAAGCATTCTTAAAAAATGCCTATCAGTATGGATTACATGTGAATTCTACACATGTATGATTCATTGCCTCTGTATCTCCGGCACCCTACACTGGTATGAGGTGCTATAAAACAAATGAAATACATGTGAGAGAGGGGCTATGGAGAGATGATATGCACTGTTGGAGGGTGATAGTGAGGGAATAATTGAAGAGCCCCAATAAAGATTGCCATATCCTGGTGCACTGTAAGGTCATCATTACTATACTTTAAAAACGAATACAGTTAAATATATAATGAAAAATGTGTTGTAAAATGCACAATTTTTGCCATTTTTTCTCAAATTTTCTTGAGGAGGACAACCCCCCAACCCCTCTTGTAGTGAGTGGTCAAGCTCGTTTGCTGTGCTAGCTCTGCACTGTATGGGGCTGGTCTGACAAAATTTGCCAGGGCAGATTTGGGTTCCCAGTCTGGCCCTGATGACCTTCCCTGGCAGCTGAGGTAAGTAAAAAAATGCTTTTAAATGTATACTGTGTGCGTGCTAGTGGATGAGTGTGTGTTTACTTGAGAGAGAGTGTGTGTAAGCGTGAATGTGTGTGTATGTGTAAGCATATCTGTGAGTGAAAGTGAAGGTCAAAGGGCGTGTGATGTCACTTCCTCTACACCTGGTATTTTTGTGAATTGACATTCATGCATGCCTCTTGGACATTTTGTATGAGAATCCCCCATATGCTCCAGTTGGAGATGGTGGAAAAGAAGGGAGTTTAAGTCTGTAGGTTAGCTATGATGACATCTAGTGGTTGGAAGTATGTATGACAAGGACTAACTTGTTACAATAAGTACATCCTGTGGAGCATGTTAATACAAGATGACTGTAATGTATTTGTAGGTCATGCTCGGTTTAACAGCACTAATTATTATTTAAAGGGGAGTGTTGACCTATTCAGTGGATTGCAATGATTCATGGATTCCTTCTTTGTCTTATCCAATGCTCCTTGGACTCAAGTCCTTTGTTTCTTCTTTCCAGGTTATATTGGGCTTGTTTTTATGTTTGCTTTTTCAAGTTTTGAATTCCTTATTTTTCTCTTGTATAAGTTTACTTTGTTGAGGAGTGTGCTATGCCGTGTGTCTTTTCCTCTCTTTGGTACTATCTTTATATCGTGGCTTGTTTCCATCTGGGCCTCCTTTGGGTACCATTGCCTGGCATCTTCTTTCTGTCTTTTTATCACTCTGCAGGACAGTATTGAGGACGTTGCTGGGAGAGCCTCTCCTGTCATTCCTGCTTCAGATGCCAAGTTATGGTAAAAGAGGTGCAACCTGCTATTAACAGCAGGCTGTGGCAGGACACACTGCAGGCTGTGATCTGAGGTGAGTGGTGTGCAGTTTCCGAGCATACCCCTCTTCCGTCCAAACCAGGTGACATCATTCCCTACAGGCTGTGACAGGCTAGACTTATATCAGAGGCTCTGATCTGAGGTGGATGGTGCACAGTCTGCAGAGCAATCCTCTTCTACTGGCGACAGCCCAGATGACATCACTTCCTACGGTACAGGCAACACTGCCTTACAGGCTCAGTCTGCAAAGCTCCCTTCTCCTCACACTGGAGACCATCCTGATGCCATCACTTTCTGTAGGCTGTAATAGGCCACGCTGCCTTACAGGCTCTGATCTGATGTGAATGGTGCCCAGATAGGCAGAACAGCCCTCTTTTCTCCCACGAGACAAACGGGGTGAGATGACATCACTCCCTTCCGGCAGGCTGTGAGAGACCGCAGTGCCTTCCGGGGTCTGATCTGAGGTAAACAATGCAGAGTCTGCATTGCCCCCGCCACCCCCACAAACCTGCTCTGCTGTCTCCACACACAGCTTCGATCTCAGGGCGCCGATTAAGTTTCGGCTCCAACCGCCTCCTGTTTTTCTTGTGAAGGTGCCCGTAATTCACCGCTTCCCTTAGCTATTAGTCTACGTAGCAGCAAGAGGCAGGTGGGTGAGATCACCCAGGAAGCACCGGGCCACGGCCCGCGCACACCTGCACCGCACTGAACACCTGAACAATAAAGGTGCGGTCACCGCTCCGGGGCTTAATTGCCGGTTACGCGCGCAAATCTGCAAAGACAGACACGGCCGGAAGAGCTTCCCCACCTCAGGGACCAGATCCGCTATTAACAATAACTTATCTTTTTGTACAGCACTTGAACTTCTGATTGTCCTTGAGCAGTAATAACACCTTATTACACAGCTCAATCACTCTCATTTTATCACCTCTGTTGGATTACTGCAATATGCAAATAGCTTCAGCTGGCATTCAGTGCAGTGACCATTTTTAGCAGAGACTGATGGTCCCTAGGCGGCCTCAGTCGAGGAAGCTCACGGGAAACCCACACAGTACAAAAGAAGGAACTGTTAGGAGAGGCTGGTAATACAGCTGAGTGGGTTGTATTGTATTGCAGCATTTATGTAGCACTTACTACCCCTATGTGGAGCGCTGAAGCGCTTGATAACATGGGTAGCATGCTAATAATAATAATACAGACACTTGTAGAGCGCGACAGCTACCTCAAACAGAGGTGTCCCGGCGCTAAAGCGATCAGTAGTGCGTAGATGGAAAGCCAGAAAGCCACGCCCCCGGCCCAATTATTCTGCCACACTGTGTATGGTGTGTGGATGGGAGTGTGTTGTCTTTGTTTTGATCCTGTGTGGAACGTGTTTCCATGTTGTGCGTGAGGACCACCGAGGTGCTGTTATCATGTTATGGGATGCAGAGCTTAGCAGTGTGATGGATGAAGAAGTGTGAGAGATAGACACACAGTTTATGGTTTTCTGTAATCTGGCACATTTGTGCCACTCTGCGGGTCCCTTTAGGGTATTTCTCATGTCCATAGTCCACTTAGCAGGTTACTGCTCTGGGTTCTCCACTATGAGATATTTTGTTTAACGTTTATGGTCCTGACCAGGCATAGGTTAAAGGGAGAAATGGCGAGGTGATCTGCCGGAATGGAGTTTGTTAATGTCAACCCATATCTGATTTTCTTTGTGAGATGTCGCCGAACATCCAGAATGCCGCAGCCAGACTCATCTTCAACTTACCCTGCAATGCACACATCACGCCCCCCCCTCAGAGAGATACATTGGCTACCAATCCAGAAGCGATGCCAATTCAAACTGCTCTCCCAGGCAAAGCCCTCCACAACGTTAGACCTACCTATCTCAACCACCGCCTCCACTTCCACCAACCCACCAGGTGACTGTGCTCAACCTCACACCACCTTGCGCAAATACCCTGCATCCGCTGGAGCATGTCAGGAGGACGCTCCTTTTTCTACATCGCGACAAATCCTGAAACGACCTCCCACACCACATCAGGACCTCCGCATTTCTTCTCGAATTCCACAAGAAACTGAAGACCTGGTTATTCACAAGGAGCCCAATCGGCCTTCTCATCTTCTCTAGCACCTGGATACCCCTTGGGTGATAAGCGTGCTCTACAAATCAACATAACATAACAGATGTCATGAAGCAGTCGTAGGATGTAGCTAGTTGGGACCTGCAGGTGTGCACTACATTAAAGTCCTCCATTGGCCAGCAGCATGTGGAATGATCTGTTCAGTTATTTCATACCTGTTCAGTTGGTAATGAGTAGTTTGTTGCTGTGGACTGGTACACTACTGGGTGATGAAAATGACCCTCAGTAATTTGCCTTAAGTGAGTGTAAGAGAGTGAAGCAGTAAAAGGGAATTATTGGGCAGCCCTTGCAAACTACAATTGCCTGTCCGAACGCTGAGTGTTATGATATTAGTATTAGCATGTGTTATATATTGTACTGCACTGTATTTGCATTTATATAGCACTTGCTACCCCTGACAAGGCATTGTACCACTTTATGACAGGCAGCACAATGCTTATTGGGGTTAGTCTTGCGGTTTTAAGGAAACTATACCATGCATTTACTTCAGGTTCTTAGTGGTAGGAGTTAGGTGTGATCTTTAGTGAGAGTTGGGGGTATGTGAATTCATGCATTGGTTGGCAGTACTAACAGATGAGATAGAGGAGATTGGGTATTATTAGGTTCTAGGCTATGACTTTTAAAGGAGAGGTTGTGATCTTTGAAATAAGGTGTTGGCAATTTGCAGAGCCACAATAACAGCGATTAGGGCAAACATGCATGTGACTTAGAGTAAGCTGTGCTCAGAGAGAGGAAACATGAAGAGGAGGGTGAGCACAGAGAGAGTCATTCGAAAGAAAAGGGAGAGTCGACAGTCGGAAGTTTTAAGTCAATGTCAGATTGCATGCAGGCCTGTCGGATGATTGTGTAGGCTTTCTGAAATAGCATGCAAACAGTGGAGGTTGAATGCCTTTTAGGTCGCAGCCTACCAGACAGCATGTGCTGTCTGGTACGCTAAAGACATCTTGGGGATATTGAGAAAGCTGGCCTATGAATGCATTCTGCCCGTTGCTTAACATTGACTTTGTGGTTTGTAACTCACATTTTCTGGCTATTTGCTGGATTATTTGCTTTAGGCTGTCCAGCTTGAGTTCGTCCCTCCCGTTGCCCAAACCTTATTTACTGTATTCTTCCACTAACTCACTTTCTATGAACATGCCTTTAAACCTTGTTCTTATTTTGTCACATTTGCTGTGCATTCAAAGACAGAGGTCAAATGTCATGCTCTGTCTTCCGAGGGAGCTTGGTGTTTATATTTCTTTCTCTGACTTCAAAGTGAAGATTTATGTGACAATCATACTGGCAAGTAGGGATGTGCTTAACCCCTTCCGTGCTTCCGTCGGCCAACGGCCGTCGCGAGCACTACCTCGCTAGTGCTGCGCACGTCCGTTGGCCGACGCGGCCCCGCCCACTCTTTCAAACCACGGCGGAATTCGCGCCGCGGTTAAGCGGTTATGGAAGGTTGTACAGATGTTGTTTTTTCCTAGCACACAACAAAATGTCAATTTCTGTAAATGAAGTGTGCTGATGATCAAATCAATAAATTGGGTGATGACATTTCCACACATTATCGTTTGTGCGCTGTAAACTTTTATCAGTAAAACTGTATGTGAGTGCACAGGTAATGATCATTTCAATTGAAGATGTGTTGTCTATAATGGTAGTGCGCTTCCACACCATGCATAATCAATGTTACCCTACTCCACTCTACTCTGCACCACTCCACGCCACAGCACTCTACTCTGCACCACTCCACACTATGCCACTCCACTCCACACAGCGTCACTGCACTCTTCTCGGCACCACTCCACTCTATGCCTCTCTACTCTTCTCCACTCTACTCAATGCTAATGCACTCTACCCACACTATTGCACTACTATGCCCCACTGGACTCTTCACCACTGCACGCCACTCCACTCTATGCCACCCTAGTCTGCAACACTGCACTCTATGCCTCTGCACTCTACACCACTTTGCTCAAAACCAATGCACTCTACGCTAATCTACTCTGCACCAAATCACTCTTTGCCACTGCACTCTACGCCACTCTATTGTATTCTGCGGCACTGCACTCTATGACACTCTATTCTACTCTGCACCACAGTACTTTATGACACTGCTCTCTATGCCACTGCACTCTATGCCACTGTACTCTATGCCACTGCACTATACAGCAATGCTCTCCACACAACTCTACTATACACCACTGCACTCTACGACAGTATACTCTATACCACTGCACTCTAAGCCACTTCACTCTACTCTGAAACAATCTACTCACCCACTGCAGTCCACGCCACTCTATTGCACTCTGCACCACTCCACACCATGCCACTGCACTATATACCACTGTAGTCTACACCACTTTACTCAAAACCAATAGACTCTATGCCACTGCAATCTATGCCAATCTACTCTACACCACTGCACTGTATGCCACCTCTACCCTATGCCGCTGCACTCTATGCCACTTTACTCTACACCATTGCATTCAACGTCACTTTAGTCTAAACCACTGAACGCCACTGCACTCTAAACCAATGCACTCTACACTACTGTACTCAACACCACTGCACTCTACGACACTCTGCTCTGCAGCACTGCCCTCTCTGCCACTGAACTCTCTGCCAATCTACTCTGCACCACTCTACTCTGCACCACTCTATGCCACTGCACTCTACTCTGCACCACTCTAAGCTACTCTTTTCCATTATATGCCAATGCACTCTACGCCACTCTAATCTACTGTGCACCACTGCGCTCTGAAACTGCACTCTATGCCACTTCACTCTACACCACTCTCCTCTGCATCACTCTACTCTATGCCAGTGCACTCTACCCCACTCCACTATACACCACTGCCCCTCTTCACCACTCCACAACACTGCACTCTACGCCAATGCACTCTATGCCACTACTCTATACTACTCCACTCTATCCTACACCACTCCTCTCTACGCCACATAACTCTACCATGAAACAATCTACTCTACGCCAGTGAACTATATGCCACTGCACTTCATGCCACTCTACTCCACACTGTGCCACTCCACTCTACACCACTGCAATCAACACTGCACCACTCTATTCGACGCCACTCTACTGTATGCCACTGCGTTCTATGCCACTACTCTATGCCACTGCACTCTACCCTGCACCACTATACTCTACCCTTCACCACTCCACACACTCTACTCTACTCTGAAATAATCTACTCTATGCCTCTGCACTCCATGCCACTGCACTATACGCCACTCTGCGCCACTCAACTCTGTGCCACTGCACTCTACGCTGCGCCACTCTACACCACTCTACTCTAAACCACTGCACTCTACACCAATTCACTCTATCCCACTTTACTCAAACCAATGCACCCTATGCCACTGTACCTATGCCAACTACTTTGCACCACTGCACTTTACACCACTATACTCTACAACATTCTGCCCTATGCCACTGCACTCTACGCCACAGCACGCTCAGTCACTCTACACCATTGTGCTGTAGGTCACTGCACTCCACACCACTCTATTCTACTCTGCACCACTGCACTCTACGTCACTGCTCTCTGCACAACTCTTCTCTACACCACTCTTCTCTGCACCACTCTATGCCACTGCAGTCTACGACACTGCACTCTACGACACTCTTCTCTGCATGACTGCACTCTACGTCACTGCACTCTTCGCCACTTGACTGAGCTCTACGCCACTGCATCACTCTACTCTATGTCAATGTACTCTACCATGCACCACTCTAATCTACTCTGCACCACTGCACTCTATGACACTCTACTCTATGCCACTGCACTCTACACCACTTCACTCTGCACTGAAACAATCTACTCTATGCCACTGCAGTCTAAGCCACTCTATCCCACTTTGCGCCAATCCACTCAATGCCACTCCACACGCCAATCAATTTTATACTGCTGCATTCTATGCCACTGTACTCTACACCAATGAAATGAAATGAAATGAAATTTGTACTTGTAAAGCGCACCCATACCCCCAAAGGGGTGTCCAGGCGCTGTACGCATACCGCTGTGGAACCCTTCCTGGCTTTTCCCTGTGAAATGTCCACTCCTGGGCACCCCCAGGGTGAAGCCAGGCATCCCAGCGCTGTTGGGGCCGTTGTGGAGATTAAGCAAGCTATTGCCCAGAGTTGCAGAGTGGGACCCATGATTAGAATAGGCACCGAGGCGAGAATTATCAGGTCCGAGGAAATTGAGCCCAAGACCCGCCGAGGCGGGAATTGAACCCTGGTCCCGGGCCAGATCTCTGCATCAGGGTCTGCCGCTCTAACCATTGAGCCACACTTCTCCACCAATGCTCTTGAGACTACTTTTCCTCAAAACCAATACACTCTACACCACTGCACGCTAAACCAATCTACTCTGCACCACCGCACTGTATGCCACTATACCCTACGCCATGACACTGCACTCTACGCCACTGCATGCTACAGCAATGCACTCTACGCCACTCTACTCTACACCACTGCACTCTACGACACTCTACTATGCAGCGCTGCACTCTCTGTCACTGAACACTATGCCACTTTACCCTGAAGCTGGGTCCAGAGCTGGGTCACTGACCAGGAGGTCAGAGCAGGACCTCTGACCTCCTGGTCAGTGACCCAGCTCTCGGCCCGTGCATCTCCGCCGACTGTGCCTCCGCCGCTGCCTCTTCCACCTCTCTCTAGGTAGGGGTTCGAGCCTGTTGCTTGAGTTATTTGCCTTAGTTTTATTTTGCCTTATTTTGCCTCATTTTTTAATTTTATCTCTTTCTGCCCCCTGTTTAAACTTCTGCCTCCTTCCTGTTCCCGCCCTCCGTGCCCGTTTTTTCACCGCTGCTACCCCCGCGGCCCCTCCCCCCTGCCGGTTTCCCACTCCCGCCTCCCAGCTGCACTTCCCCCCTTCCCCTATTTAATGGCGGCCGCTGTGCGGCTGGGGTTTTGGCGCACCGCTGGCGCGCCAAAGGCAAGCCTGTCTGCGCCCGTCCACAACCCGACCAGTGCCAGGGACCCTGGCTCTCCGGCCACCCGTTGCTACGACTCAGCTGCCCTCCTCGCACTCAACCCCGGAAGGATCAACAACTGCCAGCTGTCGACGCCGAACACCACCCACGGCCAGTTCTCCTGCCGTCACTGCGGCCGAACATTCACCACCCTCCTCACCACCACGGCCGCCGCCCCCACGCCGGCCGCCAACACTACTGAAGCCGTGAAGTGCATCCTCCTCAACGTGCGCTCCCTGCACAGACATGCCGTAGAGATCTGGGACCTCCTCGACACCCTCTCGCCAGACGTTGCCTTCTTCACGGAAACCTGGACCAACGCCTCCTCCGCCCCGACATCGCCACCGCCATTCCCAACGGATACAAGATCCGGAGGAAGAATCACCCCCACCGCCCAGGAAGAGGACTCGCCATCGCACACAAGAGCTCCCTCCCACTCTCCACCTCCAGCACAAGCGACCCCCTCTCCAACACCGAACACCTCCACTTCCAGATCCAGACCAGCCCCAGAACCACACTTCGCGCCACCCTCGCATACAGATCCCCCGGGCCTTGCGCTTCTTTCACCACTACCATTGTGGACCTCATCGCACCCCACGCCATCGCCTCCATGGACTACATACTCATCGGAGACCTGAACTTCCACCTCGACAACCGCAGCGACGCCGACTCCACCGCCCTCCTAGACAACCTCGCCAATCTCGGACTGAAGCAGCTCGTCACCACCACCACACACAAGGCAGGACACACCCTCGACCCCATCTTCGCAGGAGGTGACAACATCCGGTTCAGCCACACCTCGCAGCCCCTCTGGACAGACCACCACTGCGTACACTTCTCTGTCAACACAATCACCACTCACAAGCCCACGCTGCGCCCACCACAAAGGAATTGGAGCAAGGTCACAGAGGAGCACCTCAACTCCACCCTCATCCACGACCCCCCTCCGCCACGACCGCCGCGAACTCTGCAGCCAAGGAACTACACCGTTGGATCACTAGCTGCGCAGACAAGCTCGCACCCCTCAGAAACCCAAACAGACAGCGTCCCCTGAAGGCCACTTACTTGGTTCACCACCGACCTCCAAGAAGCCAGACGCTCCTGCAGACGCCTCGAAAAACAATGGAGAAACAGCAAAACCACCAAAGACCAGACCGCCTACAAGAACACCATGACAGAATACCACCAACTCATAAGATCCACCAAGAAGACCTTCATCTGGAACAAAATCCTCACCAACTCCAGCAACTCGAAGGAACTTTTCAACAGCATCCAGCAACTCACCAAACCCCCCAGCGAAGCCACGGACATCCCACCCTCCCAGGACCTCTGCAACAAGCTCGGCTCTTACTTCCACCTGAAAATCAAGACCCTCTAAGACAACTTCTGCGAACAGATTCCAGAAACCACCATCCCCTCCAGCGATGACAGCCAGCCCACCATCACCACCTGGACCCCGGTCACCACAGAAGATACCACCACAACCATGAAGAGTACCCACTCAGGATCCCCCACGGACCCCTGCCCGCCTCACATCTTCCACAGAGCACCCGAACTACGCCGCACCATCAACGCCACCTTCGAATCCGGCATTTTCCCCGAAAACTGGAAGCAGGCAGAGGTCAAGCCCCTCCTCAAGAAACCCTCTGCTGACCCTACGGACCTGAAGCACTACCGTCCCATCTCTCTTCTTCCCTTCGCAGCCAAGGTCACCGAGAAAATCGTCAACGCCCAGCTAACCACCTTCATCGAAGAGAATGCCATCCTCGACCCAGTCCGGATTCCGCAGCAACCACAGCACTGAGACCGCCCTCCTTGCCGCTACCGACGACATCCGCATGCTCCTCGACCAGGGCCACACCGCGGCCCTCATCCTGCTAGACCTCTCCGCAGCCTTAGATACCGTCTCCCACCACACTCTCGCAGCCAGACTCAACTATGCCGGCATACGGGGCATCATTCTCAACTCCTCCCTCACCATGACTCGCCTGATCAATGCCGTCGCCTCCACCTGCTTCAACTCCCTTCGCATCCTCCGCAAGACCTTCAAGTGGATCCCACCCGAAGCCAGAAAGACCGTCACCCATGCACTCATAACCAGCCGACTCGACTATGGAAACGCCCTCTATGCTGCAATCAACAAATCCCTGCTACACAAACTCCAGACCATCCAGTCCAGGCCACTCCACTCTGCACCACTCCACATCACTCCACTCTGCACCACTCCACACCACTCCACTCTGCAACACTGCACTCTACACCAATGCACTCTATGCCGCAACTCTATACTACTCCACTCTACACTGCACCACTCTACTCTACCCTACACCACTCTACTCTACCCAGCACCACTCCACTCTACACCACTTCACTCTACTCTGAAACAAACTACTCTATGCCATTGCACTCTACTCCACTCTACTCCACTCTGTGCCACTCCACTCTACGCCACTGCAATCAATGCTGTGCCACTCTACTCTACACAACTCTACTCTATGCCACTCTACTCTACCCTGCATCACTCCACTCTACTCTGAAACAATCTGCTCTATGCCACTGCACTCTATTCCACTGCACTCTACGTTACTCTACGCCACTGCAGCCTACGCTATGCAACTGTACTCTAAACCACTGCACTCTACGCCAATGCACTCAACACCACTTTACTTAAAAGCATGGCACCCTTCCCCACTGGGCCTATGCCAACTACTTTGCACCACTGCACTTTATACCACTATACTCTACAACATTCTACTCTAGGGCACTGCACTCTATGCCACTGCACTCTACGCCACTGCACTCTACACCTCTGCACTCTACACCTCTGCACTCTACCCTGCACCGCTACACTCTATGCCACTTCACTCTACGCCACTCTCCTCCACTCGACTCCACTCTATGCCATTACACTCTACGCCACTGCAATATACTCTGCATCACTCTCCTATGTGCCACTGCACTCTATGCCACTGCACTCTACACCACTTTATTCAAAACCAGTGCACTCTACACCACTGCACACTACGCCAATCTACTCTGCACCACTGTACTTTATGTAACTTCACTCTAGGCCACTCTACTCCACTCTATTACACTCCATTCTACGACATTCCACTCCATGATACACTACTCTATCATGCTTTACTCCATTAAAATCTGCTCCACTGACACTCTACTCCACTCTATGCCATTCAACTCTACAGCACTCTACTTCACTCTATGCCATTCTACGGCACTACTCCACTTTACAACGCTCTACGCAACTCCCTCTATGCTACTCCATGCCACTTTACTCCCCTCTTTTCAATGCAACTCTACTCCACTCTATGCCAATCTTTTCCGTAGTATGCCACTCTACTCTACAACACTCTATTCTACTCTACGAAAAGCCCTCTACGCCACTCCACTCTGCTCTATACCACTCCACAACACTCTATGCCACTGCACTCTACAACACTCTATGCAACGCTGACACTGTGCTCCCCTCTACACCACTCAATTCTACACCCTTCCGCTCTATGACACTCTACTCGCTCCATGATACTCCACAACACTGTACGCTGCTCCATGACATTCCACTTCACTCTTCTCCACGCCACTGAACTCTACTGCACGCCACTCTACACCACTCCATAACACTCCACTCTACTCCACTTTATGACACTTCACTCCATGCCACTCTCCTTTACCCTACTAACTTTTAGCTGTGCTGAACAGCAGCCACTCTGGTGTACAGCATTGCTAAAACATACTGGCAAAGCCAATAGGTCTTGCATAGGTGAGACCTATTGGCTTTGTCAATGCTTGGTACACCTATGCATTGTTGGACTCAGCCCTTTCTGCAGGGTCACCCCCAAACCTTTTGCCTTCCTCCTCCCTTTTTTGCTGAATTCGTTTTTGTTGGTTTTACTACTCTGGGCACTTTACCACTGCTAGCCAGCATGTGCTCTCTAGTTAAAACATGGTAACATTGGTTTATCCATAATTGACATATTTAATTTACTTATAAGTCCCTAGTAAAGGCACTGCATGTGTACTTATCGTTAAGCTTCAGAAATAATTGCTTTCATCTTATGTTTTGATTTGTTATGATTATTAAGTGTATTGTTCCATGTTTAGGCAAGCATTTAAATGTTATGAAAAACGTGCAAAAATTGTTGAAGTAATGGCAAAGAAATAGCCAGGACCAAGAGAAAGAAACATTTCCATTGGCCCTTAATCTGCTGAAATAAATAGCAGGAACCAAAACAAGGTGGTCAGATCTTCTTTTTTCAAAAAACTTATAGGAAGTTGGCATTTTCTTACTTTATCCATTCTGTGCTGTGCCTCTCTGAATAAACGTCTGGGGTGGGTGACAGCTAGGCCTTGTGCATTCCCTCTAGACATTCACACACAAAGGGAGATGAGGTGTGACATTCACATCCTTATGGCCCATCACCAGGTTGATGGATCTTCCTGGGCTAGATGGGAGGGAGGAGTTGACACTTACACCTGAATAGAGCTGTGCCGGTCCCCACACAAAAAGCAGCATAGTCCCTTGTCAGGGCAGTAAGGGCAGGGACCTTGTGGACTTCAAAGACTTCTCTTTGAAGTCTCCCCCACTTCAAAGGCACAACTTGGTATAAGTACTGGACCCCTGACACCACCAACTCAGTATACTCTGGATCTGAGGACACTCTGCTAGGAAGAAGGACTGCTGTGCTGCTGAAAGGACCGTCACTCTGCTGGATTTGTTAGACTCCTGCTCTGCTGTGACTGCCCTGCTGCCTGCTGCCCCCTTGGCTGGTAGTGAGAGGGACTGGACCTGAATCTCTACATCCCCAGAGCCAAGTGACTCCAAGGGCTTGCTGGCTTGCCCCCCTGTTCTGAAGTCTCAGGGACATCAAAAACTTCATTCAACTCAGCTTCAGCTGCTGGACTCTGCTGACTGTGAGTCCTTCCAAAGAGGTGCCAAACCAGTCCTGGGCCTTCCAAAGGGGTTTTACAGCTGTTTTCTACAAAAATCCACACATTGCCTACTTTGCGCTGGTCGGACCTGACGCATTCGCCTTCTACGCCGACGCTGGGCCGCTTCAGAGACTTCACAGCGTCAACAGCAGGGCTCGATGCGGGAACCGACTGCTCGGCTAGATGACGATGCAGTGCCTTCATCATAAAGGGGTTCAACGACGATGCGGGACCTGACTGCTTGACTCACAACTGACACAGTTGCTCTTCGACGTCAACACATCCTCTGGAAAGGTACTGTTTTCAGTGGGGCCTGCGTGACTTCTGTATCTGACCCACGCTCCATCGCGGTTGGCTTGACTTTTTAGATTTGACCTGGTCTAGCACAACCTCAAGTAACTCCTAAGCACTATTGACTTTTAAGCACTATATTTCAATGTAATCTTTGAAAATTGATAACTCTGGTTCTCCTTATTCGATTTTTGTCAATTTGGTCTCATTTTGTTCATAAAATTAAGCTCTATTTTATTAACCTGGTGTGGATTATTTTTGTGTGATGGTTTCACTGTTTTACTGCATTAAGTGTTGCACAAATACTTTTCACATTGCCTCTCAAGTTACACCTAACTGCTCTATGCCAAGCTACCAGAGGGTGAGTACAAGTTAATACAGGGTGTGTATCTGACTTCCCCTGACTAGAGTGGTGGTCCCTACTTGGACAGGGTGCATATCTCTCCCAACTTGAGACCTCATTTCTAACATGCGCCGTTTAGCGGCACTACATTTGGCGCCCTGGCAGAGCTGCCCAACTTTCATCTTTGCGAGGATAATACAACGAGGACTCTCGAATAGATGATAGATAATCACACCTCTAATCCATGCACCAGGAAACTCAAACAAAGAGTTTGTGGTTCTGTGTTCTGTATGAAACAGTGTCTCCTTTAAATCCGTGCATACCGCTGCCACTCGAGCTAAGCCTGGCGGGGACAGAGGAAAAAGGCCTTTTGTCTTCTAAAACAACGGCTGAGACTGTGGACGAGTGCCGAGTTAAAGACTTATTGTGGGGCAGAGGTAGGGGAGTGACACGTGAGCCTCTCAAGCAGGCTCCTCGGTTTAGTGACGCCCGGGAAGTGCTGGGGGCAGAGGAGATGACTTGAGGTTACAGCAGAGACCCGAAAATAGGAGCATTCTTCAGGGGCAACACAGGCAGACATTGTAATGTAAGTAGGCCACGAGGTCTAACTCAGAGCATGGCGGCCCGTGTCAAGGGCGACGCCTCGGTCTGTTCTGACTTTTTAATGCATTGAATTCGGGGCCTAGAGTTTCGCTCTTTCCGCTGTAAGTTAGCTAAAGAGCAACATGTGACTTGGAGTCACTTGACAGTAATTCCAATGGCAATCCAATTGAAATTGCTTTTGTAAGTGAATGGACCCTAAAGCCACACCGGAAATTGCTTTTCCAAAGCACTTTATAACTACAAATCATGCCAGAAATAAAAAATGTCTGGTCGTGTGTGATGGTAGGCCAAGGCAGGCCCTGTTTTCTCGTGTAGAAAATGAACAAAGGGCTGCAGGCCCTTTCCTTGTGTCTGCAGCGCCCATTATATCGCCCAGAATCTCACGGTTAAAAGGTGTGCTATCCCGAGAAGATGTAATAAATGTTATTTATTTATTTAGGAGGTTTTGTTTTTTAAATTCGCTGTGTGCAGCCTTGCGGTCACTTTTGGGCGCAGGGTGAGGTTTAAGACAGTGTGCAGGCAGCAGACAGTAAACCAAGGAGGGTTGGAGGGTCTGCTTCTGTGGGGTGGGTGCCGATAGCTGATATTTTGAGTTTGAGGTCTGCTTATCGTGCGGACTAGGGAAGGTCTGCTACAAGTTGAGTCTGAATAGCTCCGTTACAAACATCTGCACTTCCTGACTTGCAGTCTGCTGTATGGCTCTTCAGCTGGACAGTGTGTTTAGTGCAGCTACAAATTTGTGGAAGTCATATGTAAGAAATAGGGCGCACCGAATACTGCCACTAGAACCCCTGTTTTGTGGTGCAAGCATCTCCCATTATTGTAGGGTCAGCTCACAGCGGTACAACTTGTTGACCCTATAATGGAAAATGTGATGAGATGAGAAACGGGTGTTCTTTTGAGAAAAAAAAACTTATATTGGCATTTGTATTAGTCTTGATGGATGTTCATGCGTTTTTCTGTATCTGATAATGTGCAACCGATCAATAAATGTTTACGACTCATGCTGTGAGGGTGTATTTTCAGTATTTGAAAGAAGGTGCGCTCCACGGGAGTTACAACATGGCGGTTCATTGTAAGAAGCCTTCTGAGTGCTTTGGAAATTAAAGCTCCCTAACTGATGACGTCAGAGGATTCCCAGGTGACTTCACACATGGCAAGTCAGGCAGTAAGCAGTGTCAGCGGCAGACAGAGGTCGCGGGGTCAGAGGTCCCGGTGCCAGCAGCTTGAGCAGCTTCTGTGTCACAGGCTCCAGCCGAAGGTCAGAGGTCAGCAGGGGATATTCCCTAGATAGGTGATCTATTTACATACAGCAAGGGAACGGCTGCGCGTGTTATGTGGATGTTTCGTGTTTTTTACTTTCTATATCTTTAAGTTGTTCTTCATTTGCCTTCCTTGTTTCTTTTTGTTCCAGCCATGTGAATTTCGAGCCCCTAACGGGGTAAAAGGTATCTATGATTGCTTTATCGTCAGCTCGGAGACACGTTAAACGTCAGTCGCGTTTTGAACAAGTAAACCGGCGATCGCCTTTTGGCTTCTTCTTAATTACACTAAAATAAAGTGCACCTGATAACTCGTGCTAAGAAGACTGCCACGGCTATGAAGTCCTTGTGAACCAGTGCATCAAATGGGCAGGTGCTGTCCGGTACCGAGTACCTGCACTTCTTTAATTTGAAACCGAGTACCTGCACTTCTTTGCACTGCTGCAATACATTTCATGGGAGAGTGCCGGCACTTCTCAGGAGCAAACAGGTACTCTAAACTTTCAGTACCTGCACTTCTCTATTTCCATATAAAGCACTGTTGTAAGCCCCACTATGCTGACTCGGTTGAAAATACCCTTCCCCCCCCCCCATCCTTTTACCCTTCCCACAGACTTGCTGGCCGGGCCTGGCCTGCCAGTCTTCATTCCTTCATCCGGATGGCCTATTGCCTGTTATCTTTGATATTCTGCTGGACTTACTCCCTTCTCCACCTTCCCTCTGATTTAATCAAACCATGACACGCCACTGGTGTAGATGGACAGCATCCACAAGCCTTGAAAGGAGACCGCGACACACAGAGCCAGGTACACAGGTGGAAACGGGTCACAAAAATGGCATTGCAAGTAAGCACAGAGTCCACGGGTATAAACGCGCAGCATCCATCCACCCAGGAGAGCAAATGAGAGGGCCTCTGCCGCCCTTCCCCACACAAGGCCCTCCACAAATCAGTGCCTGTGCAGGAGGAGATCCCACTGTTCCCCAAGTTAAGGGGACACTACCCTCAACTCCTTACTCACCCACTACCCGTCTGGTGGTTGAGCCTATCATTTCTTAACACAGAGTGGGGATGAAAATAGAGGCTCGTTCATTGTTACTTGGATGTCAAGGATTCACGTGCTAGGCTATTCCAGGCTAGGAGGCAGCGTGAGCAGGGATGAAGATGAGCGTTAGAGATAGATTGTCAGTGGAGGCAGGAAGAAAGAAATTGCCCCTGTCCTCTTTCTAAAAGAGTTGGGGTCTTCACTTATCAGAGCAAATTTTAAGTGTCTGATTTGTTTCTTTAATGCAGCCTGTTTTCAAGTAAACATAATATTTTTACATAGGAGTTTTAGGCACGTTAATTTAAGATTAGGTGATTCTCTTAGTCAGCTCGATGTCCTGTGCACTGTGCCCAACACCAGCCAGTATGAAGGCTACCAAGATACCTAAAAACAAACTCGCCGCTCGAATGTGCCACAGCAAATCAAGATGGAAGGAAGAACCTTAGAGTTAGATAGCCCTGCACATGGAAATACTGGACCCAGCCTTGAGCAGGCTAACCAAAGTACCTCAAGTTCAAACTAGCTCAACTTCAGGAAAGATAGGCGATCTCTCTACTTATGGATACATTTGGGGAGTATGAAGAAAAAATGATTCACAGTAATAACCCTTTTAAAGATTAATTTGCTGTGTGAACCAGATACATCAATTATGTTTTCATGATTTGGTGTGAAACTGAGATAAGCCCCCTAGATTTCCATCAATGGCTAAATCCTAAATGCATGCATGACAGTTATCTCGTTTCTGATGAACCACGACAAAATGAAGATTAATTTTTTTGGATTTAATGATAGTACATCAGTAGAGAAAATTGAGAACAACTTAATATACCTAAGTGGCGGATACGAACAGCCATCTCACATGCAACAGTGTCCGTCCCCACTCTCTGAAGGATAATTCACCATATAGTTGATTCATGAGGATCTGGAGGAACTGATACAATAGTGAGGATTATTGCCAGAACGCCTACCACCTAAGGCATAAGGCTGGTGAAAGAGGCTAACCAAACAGACTCCTTAAGAGATGCTTAAGATGCTTCAACAGAAACGTACAACGAATGATGTTAAGCTCACGTGTCACAACCTTTAGTCAGGAATAAATAAAGTTCGACAAATCATAAATAAGAAGGAAATCCCACTATTCCAAAGTTAAGGGGAGACTACCCTCAACTCCATACTCACCGCTACCCGTCTGGTGGTTGAGCCTATCATCTTAACACAGAGTGGGCATGAAAATAGAGAATTGGTCTTTCTGAAAGCAGTCTAGTTATTTAACGCTAGTGATACTGTATTGTAACTGGCGAGCTCCCTGGCATCTGGCCTGGAAATAAAGTCTATAGCTGCTCTTCGACGACCCAAGAGCATTAAGGAAAGCCTGATTCTCTCAGTTGTTAAGCAGAACAGAGAAAAACTATCACTGAGACTGTTGTTTCTTCTCCATCAATTAAGGGAGACCATAGATGTGGCCCTGTACTGTGCATAATCAAGCTATCATAGGCACAGACTTCATACATGGAAATGTAAAAATAATGAAAGAAGCATCAATGAACTGTACAACAATTAATGTGATCCGTGCTATTCAATGTCCCAGTGACCAGGCATACATTGGAAAGACCAGTCAAGAGCTAAATTCCTGCATCATTGTTGTCGAGCAACAGTGAAAACCTGCCCTGAGCACCAAGCCAAATCCACCAACCATAACCACCACACTACCGGATACAACCAGGGACACCATACTACAGTAGCCCAAATAAATATATACAGGAGCTAGAGCAATCATTTCCGGATGCCAACACCTACCAGGAGGATTCCAGGAGGTCCAATGACCTCTGTGAACACTGGACACACCTAAACACTTCAGGTCAGTATTATTTAACATAATGTTGTGGAGATGCTCTCAGGAGCTGTCTATCATGTGGGTTCACAGAAGGCACGGTGCAAGTACCAGACTGCAAGCACTGCCTGCCGCGCCCAGGCCACTCTGGCACCTGTTAGGTTCCCTCTGACCTTTCCCTCTGGACCTCCCATTCCTAATGGCAAGGTGGCACCTTATGGGAGACCCTGCCTGTGTGGTCTTGGCTCATGCTGTCTGCCTGGGTGGGCCTTCCTTTAAGCTGATTCCCAAGGTGCTTCCCCTACCTATTTATATCTGTCTGGCATTCTTCGGACCCCACTGGGGAGCAGGTCTCGTTTTCACCTTCTAGGCTGCAGGCTCCCTCAGTGCCCTGCGCCCCAGATAGCCTTAACACTGTTTCTCACCCCTTTGGGGGGTCTGTGCTAACCCTTTTGCTTTGGGGTGTTCCTAAAATACCACTTTCCCTCTTAAAGACTTGCATTTAGGAAATGTTTTTCAAGAGTCGAACTTTCGGTTTATTTACATGATTTCCACACTGGGTTTGCACTGTTGAGGGCTCCATGTGCGAAGAGCTCCCGGTCTCTATCGAGTGTTGTATATAGCGCATAGAGCTATAGCGCACAGAGCAGGAAAAACATATCAACATGAAATAATGTACAACCCCTGCACTAAGTGCGCAGCGACTCTGGGAATACGCACCTCTTCACTAGAGATAAACGGTTTTTCCCACACAGAGCTCATCCCCTCGCCCTGGCTGTAGGGCGAGCGAGTCAATGCACCTGCTGCAGAGTGTGTTCTATCTGCAGGACGAGGTGCTGTTCCCAAGTCGCAGCCTTTTTTCTTTCCTAGGTCAATAACGTGAGTAGGACGGGGGTGGAACAACAGTAGCACTTCCTGTTTGCAGAGCAAGGCTGTGGCAACGAACACCTTGTAATAACATATTTGTATTAATATGGACATGAGCCGAACAGAACTGATAGTGGGGTTGTGTGTCAGCGGAGTTTTTTCTTTAAAGGGCCCTCTCTGGGGCGATTCTTCGAGGAATCCTCGCACAGGGAGCAGAGATCCCAAACTGCCCCATGTCAGGGGCGAGCAGCTGGGCAAGTGCGCTTCTTACTCTTAATTTTCGTACTTCTTTACCTTTTACCTCTCTCCCTGCAAGACTAAAGGTCCCAAAAACCAACCCCCCCCCCCCCCAAACAAAACACGTGACTGGATCCGCCACTCACAAGTGGCGCGAGACTAAACGAGTTAGCCGGTATAAGACACAGATCTCCATATATCTGCTGTCAGAGACCATGCTGAGGCGGACGGGGTCAAAGGTCAAGGGTGAAAGGGTAATATGAAGCCTGCTGTGGGTGGGTGACAGCTGTCCTGGGCGTGTGCTCTCTGCCCTTCTTTATTGGGTCAGTGATTTCCTTTTTTATTAATTCACTTTTTTTCGCCCCCTCCTTTACAGGGCTATCTGTCAGGTCCGTGCCTGCCTCCACGGCGTGGCTGCTCTTCGGGCCCCCGCCCCCTCCCCCCGCCACCGTCGGAGGAGGGCTGGGCCGCCTTCTGGCTTGGTGTGCACTCCGTCCCCTTGACTCCGGTTCTCTCTCCCCTCCTCCAGACACACATTCTCGCCCCCCCCCCCGCCCCCCTCTAAATTGTGCAGTTGTTGATGGAGGTCTCATGCCTGATAGTGTCTTTAATTACATAACACCCCAGACCTTGACACCATTTATTAGACAAAAATTATTTCACTAACTAAAAAAGTACTTCGAAAGCTACACAGAGCATTTCTGATGAAAGCGGTCTAGTTATTTAACGTTAGTGATACTGTATTAGTTCTGTTCAAATTATTTACACAGGTTGGTCTGATTGCACTAAAAACATACAAACCTCTTTATCCAAAAAAGCATTTAAAATCAAAAATTGTTTAACACTCAACAATACAAACTTTCATGAATACAAACCAGGTAACTATTTTTTTCACTAATAACCGCTTGTCTCCAATGGTCGATTAACCCAAAAGGTTAAAGTAAAGCAGTGCTTTACTTTGGATAAATAAAATTAGATGGAGGGGTTCTAAATGTATACATGTATATGATATTTGTATACTGCAAACCTAGCTAGAAAGGCAGCAGATTCATGAACAGGGCATGTAAAAGGTTCATGAATAAAAGACGCGTTACTAGAATCCCCTACAAGAGGTTTGCAATATGCAATTAATGGCATGGCTTAAAACGTGAATTAGAATCCAGTGCTTATGCAGTGTGCCATCTCAGAAACATTTGGATGCCTGTATATGTGCTTTCTGTTATTGTCCTCTGACGCATCACACAACAACGTACGACCATTACAACAAAGAATGCATACAAAACAAGCTAGCCCTATTGGCTTTCCTAAGGCTTGTTAGAGGTAGTTTTTATTCAATATCAGAAGAAATACTAACCAAATCAACCTACGCCTCACTGACCACCTCAGCAATCACCAGCTCCTCGATGCCCTCAGTCTGGATTAAGGCCCAACTCCAGTTCAGAAACAGCACTCATTGCCGCCACAGACGACATCCGGATGAACCTTGACAAAGGAGACACAGCAGCCCTCATTCTCCTGGACCTCTCTGCAGCATTTGACAGTCTCACACCGTATCCTCATCAGGCACCTGCACAAGATTGGCATCCAACGATCCGCTCTCTGCGCTGGATCTGCTCCTTCTTAACGGATAGAAAACAACCTGTCAAGGTGCCAACCTTACTCTTCGGAAGCCCACAAACTCATCTGTAGAGTCCCTCAAGGTTCATCGCTCAGCCCCACCGTTTTCAATGCATACATGACCCTCTGGCCAATGTCATCTGTGCACACAACATCAACATCCTCTACTATGCAGATGACACGCAACTCTTACTCTCCCTCTTGGGCAAGACCCCCAACACAAGAAACAAGTTTGTCTCACGCTCAACATAGAAAAGTCAGAAGTAGTGCTCTTCCGCAAGAACACCTCAAAATGGGACTCCGACGGGTGGCCGGCTGAACTCGGACCCACACCCAGAATCCAAGTCAGGAACCCCAGAATAATCATTGACAGCAAACTGGACATGACTGCACAAGTCAACACCATCACTGCATCCTGCATCCACACCCTGAAGATGTTGAGGAATGTTCAAATGGCTCCCAAGCAACACAAGAAAAACTGTCACTCACCAAAGTCGCCAGCAAGTTGGACTATGGGAACATCCTTTATGCTGAGATCACATAGAAACTCAGTAGAACACTACACATCATACAGAACTTAGCAGCCAGACCCATTCTCAACCTCCCACACATAACTCACATTACACCACCCCTCAGGGAACTACCCTGGCTTCCAATACCCAAACATGCTCAATTCAAACTCCTCACACACACATTCAAGGCACTACACAACTCAGGCCCGACCTATCTGAACAGTCGCATCTCCCTCCACCAAGCATCCAAACACTTCCTCTCCATAGGACTCCTACTTGCCAACATCCCACGCATACACAGAACCAGATCAGGAGGATGAGCGTTCTCTTACATCACTCCTAAAGCGTGGAATGACCTCAATCTCCACATCAGAGCCCCCTCTTCTCTTCTACAATTCCCCAAGAAGATGAACACCTTGCTTTTCAATTAACCAAATTACCATAAGTAGGGCTAGGCACACACACCTACTCAGCGCCAGGATCCCCTCGCGGGTGATGGTGCACTTTACAAATACACATAACATAACTAACAACAATGCTATTGTAAATACTTAGAATTGAAAATTTTCCAATTCTAAACAATACAGCATTTTATAAAATTGTGAAAATATGGATAGGAAAGAAACATTACAAAGATTTGTGGAAGGGGGCAGGTCCTTCTGAGTGTCTCAGTCACTCCCATTCTCCCCTTCAGCAGTTTCTCCATTTCCACTAGTCACGAATGCCATATTCTCTCACACATACCTCATTCTGAAGTCCCACTATATTCATTTCTCTCACTTGAAGCCTTTCCCTTTCTCTTTCTGCATGCTCTTCCTTTCATCTTCCCCAATTCACTAATCCCTTTCTTTCTTTGACACACAAAAACACACTGCCTCTAAACACTGTATTGTCTTTTCTTTGGCCCTGTCAATATTTTGAGAGCTGTGCATCTCCTTCACACACTTTTCAATAGAATTGTAGTTATATTTGGCATGTATGTGAGTGACCATTTATTTGTGCACCAGGCATTGGCAAAGAGGGCAATTGCCCATGGCCCCCATCCGCCATGGGGCTCCCTGGGGAAGTGAACATTCTGTCCATTTTACCTCTGTCTACTATTTCTATTTCACTATCGAAACCACTCTCCTTTTCCCTGCCTGCCTGCACCTCTTACTCTGTCTCTCTAGGCCCAGGTTTTTGGACCCGGGCAAGAAATATTGACATTTTTTGGTGTGACCCAGTTACTGAAAGTTTAACATATAATTCAGTATAGTTTGGGATTATGCTGGCTTGAATTAGTAGGAAATGTGTATTAAATTTCAATGTTGTTCCAAACAGGGCCGCCCAACACGTCTTGCCCGGGGCCCCAAAATCCTTAAGGCGGCACTGTATTGTGCGCTGTGCAGAGGGGGCACAGACTGGTTCAGCAAGTATTCTGAACACCTTTATGACCCAGTGGCAAGGACAGTAAGAAATTCACACTGCCTTCAGCCTCATCTGCAGAGCTCTGCATTGTGCACCTTTATGAACAGGCCCAGACACCTAAAGGCTGCAGAGTTACTCTATGTAGTATACATGACTCATATCTCCTATGCCAAAGAAACAACATATGGGAAAAGAAAACGATCTTAGGTAACAGGGACACATATATGATGCAACTTATAGTAACACGTTTAAAATGCACAGAGGGACCGCATCGCTGACCATGATTACTTATTGTAGAGAAAGAGATCAGAGTGCCAAATGGGTCTTAAAAAATCCTGTCAGGAATCGTCAGAAGGCTCTACGAACCTAAAAATAGCTCACTAAAAATCCCATGCACCCCCTTGTTACAAGTGAGACAAAATATTTCAATTAGGAATCAGTGGAAAATGGGGGTATGAAGAGACACTGGAATCACTAGTTAAGGACTGGAACTAGATATAGACTTAGGACCTTCACAGAACCATCACTCTATACTCTTAGAAAAAGAACACAACACAGACATCCAGTACACAAAGTATAGCTGCCTTAGGGATATTTGCTATTGAACATTCAGTAACTGGGGTAACCATACCTATTATGCATAGATTCACCATGCCGGATCCATTTTTCAAGCGTGCCTTCAGTCAATAGACGAGAACACAACGCAACTGAGGAGGGCTTCAGAACGAGACACAAAAATGCAGAGGAGGCTCCCCGAATCTGAACTAAATACACCCAGAGGCAGCCTCAAGAACTGGACTCAACACACCAGACGAGGCCTGCAGTGTGAGAAACAATACAACAAGTGGCCTCGAGATTGGGGCACGATGTAACAGAGGTGGCCCTGAAGGCAGGAGGTATATACTCTGGTGAGGCTTAGAGAACATGTACTAGTGCTGCACATGCAATACCAACCGTATGTAGGTGAGGGAAGCCTGCACTGCTGCTGTCGCCGCTTCCGCTTGTGCTGTCAGAGTTGTCTGTATTAGGGAAGAGTGCACTGCTGATGTCCAGGCTGTATATATGTTGCCTGCTTTAGTGAATCAAGGTAAAACATCTTTTAGCTATACAAAAGCTAAAACAACTGGCTTTGTGTGATATTTGCATAATATTAAATGCAATGTAATTCCATTGTCATTGTTACTACTTAGAAACTACCAAAAGATCTACTCGCTCATTTATCAGGGGGTTCACCAGCCTGTTTATGTGTATCCCGACCACCTGCCATAATCCAAAAAAAGCTGGTTTAGCATCTTACCCTAGGGCAGTGGTTCTTAATCTGTGGTCTGGAGACCCCTGAGGGCCTGTGAAGCCTACTCGGGGGGTCCTTAAGTGTTTACAAAATTAAATAACATGAACAGATTAATAAAGTGTATATAAATAAAGAAGTAAAATGTAAAACTGAAATTTTTAAAATGTTCTGTAAATGTGAAGGAATTCGAAATTTGAGTCTAAAAAGCAAGTTAGTATTCTCAGATTGATTCATGGGAGCAGAACCAGTTCATCAAACAGAATATATTACGGATAATAAGTGGCTTCAATTGAATTTAGAAACCTTCAACCTTCCCATCAAAATAAAAATGTTTTTTTTTTATATTTGTTTGTGAAGTAAATAAAATATTTAATTGTTTGTGTATTCGTTTGATGAATGCTTGTTTCTGTATTTTTTTGTAGTTTAAATCATTGAAAATGCTCAGGCTGGGGACCCAAGCTTCCAGTAATGACTTAGTGGGGGTCCTTGGATTCCAATAAATGATTCATTAGGGGTCCCCGGGTTCCAGTAATCATAAAGTGGGGGTCCAGAGAAATCAAAAGGTTAAGAACCACTGCCCTAGGGTGTAGACACAATCACCAAATTGATAATTTCCTCAATCGACACGTATCGTTTTTGCGTTCTTGAGTGTAAGAAAGGAGGGTGTGAAGTGATTATACCCCCTTTTCTCTCTTTGTGTAAATATATAGTGCCACAAGGAGCCTGCTCACCAACCCCCTACCGACACAACATGATGAGTTCCTGGAATAAAGGAAAGTGCCACGAAACCAAAAGCTCCTTGGCAGAGACCGTGTGGAGTGCATGGGAGGGGTCCCTGGATGCAGCCTCCAGGCGATAGGTGGAAGGCCTGGACACAGAAACTGTTACCCTTATCCTCTGAGAAGCTGGACAGTACCTTGGGAAACACGTTAAAGACAATCCACAGGGGCAGGAGACTGCCCCTTGTGGCAATCTTTGTGTAAACAGCATTCTGCCCCAAAACGACAAATGCTTAAACAGAAAGCCTCCCACCACTGTGTGCTGCTGAAGCTGTTCAAAACTAAAAAACTCTTCCAACTTTGGCGCC
Organism: Calotriton arnoldi; assembly: GCA_963921515.1. NCBI lineage: Eukaryota > Metazoa > Chordata > Amphibia > Caudata > Salamandridae > Calotriton > Calotriton arnoldi. The sequence continues at coordinate 243,533 of CAWUFW010001043.1, forward strand.
AGTGGGTAATATTTCCAATGCAGGTATCATTAGACCCCATCAGGCAGTTCGCTGACCCTATCATGGTAGCAGCGACCCCGCCTCCACCCTCCCTTCAATTTACCAAATGCTTAATTTAGGGTTAACAGTCACAGCGCCATTTATTTCAGATTAAAGTGTTCCTGTCAACATAGATTAAGAGAGTTTGTCAGAATTGAAAGCCAGGCAAGCAGACACATCATTGTGGCCTTCTTGGCACTCTACTTCATTTCTCAAAAGCAGAGTTTTGATTCTGTAAAACAATGGTCTGATCTGCTGGGATTGTTATCCCTGCACCTGAGGGCCATTGTTGATGTCTTGCATGGTGGAAAAAGAAGCATCAGCAGACCTTCCTAATGCACTAAAAGCACCTGCCCCGTGGCGGATCAGCCACCACCAATGGTTGTGCAGCAGCAGAACCATGAGAGGCTCTGCCATTCTCTAAAGGACCTTCTAAATCCATAAGAACTAAACTATTCAGTAGGGAAACCTAAGAGCCACAACCAGTCATGCTTCATCAGAGATCCACCAGTCCCCCAGATGTGCGGCTGTAATTTAAACTAAGGGGTCATCTAGAGCTTGTCAGGACAAGAGAACTGCCATCACTCTGTGGTTCTCTCACCTGTTTTAAAGGTTTTCCTGGGCGTGACTGCTGTGACAGACATGACAGTCACACACAGAAAACCAAAATAAAGATCACTAAGCAATATAGAAAATTCCCTGGGATTGTCAGGGCCATTGATTTTGTGGTGTTGCAGAACTAAACCTCTGCTTTGAAGGGGTTGTTTTAGCACCACCAAAAAATGGCCGGCGGCTTTCAGCTTAGCCAAAAAAGCATCTGCTTCTTGAGCTGTAGCACAGCGGGGACCTCTAACATGGGCAAGCAGTCCTTCGCTCACCTGGAGGCCTGCCCGTCAAAGTCTAAATGAGCCCCTAAATCGTAAGAGATTGAACACCACCAGGAAACCCACCTTGCCCATTTATCCTGGGTAGCCTTTTGTGGCTTAGGCCACTGTAGGAAAGTAGGATCTGCTTTTATGGTTACCCCCACTTTGTGCCTGGTGTTATGCTGTTTCTGACTAGTCTGACTGGGATCCTGCTAATCAGGAGCCCAGTCTCTGTGCTTTCTCCCCTAAATTGGTTATGGTGAGTACTTAGGTACATACCAGATTGGCTACTGGTGTGACCTTATAATCCCTAATATATGGTACTGAGGTGCCCAGGGCATAGGTACACCAGGGGTCCCCTAAGGGCTGCAGAATGTATTGTGCCCCCATGAGAGACCACTCAAACTCTGACTACAGGCCTGCCATTGCAGCCTGTGTAAGCTGGTGCTAGCACCTCTTACGAAAGATATAGGTTTCCCTATATCTAAAGTCGCTGCACTTAAAACCTATAAGTCACCCCAAAAGCAGGCCTTTCAATCCTGAAGGCAGGGTGCTCGGTTCTAAGTGTGAGGGTGCCCCTGCACGAGCAGGACGCTCATACAACCCTCCGGAGTCCATTATCCCGGGTTGTAAGTGCCTCAGCCATTACGATATATAGAGTGACCATGCGTCATTACGCGATGGCTAACTCTACACTGGCTGTAATGAACCCTGTCATGTTTGGTATCAAACATGTTGGAATCATACTCCCACACCGTAGCCGGGGGAGGTATGATTCCATGCACTGTAAATCTCCTCCGGGAGTCCCTCAGTGCTCCCGGTACCAGTCTTCCAGAACCGGACAGCAAGCTAGGGCTGCTGCCGACCAGAGACACGATTCTGCTCTCCTGCAGCGGAGCCAAACTCGAGCAGGGTAAGGTAGAACAATAGATATCCTGTCACAGGGAGGTGTGACCACCTCCCAGACAGCGTTTAGTGTATTGGGACAGGGTGGGGCGCTTGCCAGCGCCACTGAGACTGCTTTAGGGGCACACTTGGTGCCCTCCTTGCATGCTCCAGTTCTAACCAGTTCAGGGAGCCGTTGGCTCCCGCTCTAGCGCGAAACTGGACAAAGGACAGGGGAGTATCCTCCCCACTATCCAGCCCCTCCTTTGAGAGGGACCCCTGAATGATCCCAACCCTTTTCTTAGGGTACTTAAATGCTAACCTGTGGGTAGGTCCTTAGATTCGTTGTGGGATTTGATTCAGATCCAACTCCGCGTCATCTTCAACTGTCTGGACATTCTGACCGCGTCATGCTGACCGAGTTGGACTGACCGCATCCAACTTCACTTTGGGAAACCGAGACTGCAACCGGAAAGACTCCGCCTGCTCCAAGCCTCATCATTCTGCAAGTCCATTGCCTCAACCGTGTCCGTGCTCCATACAGGTCCCTCACAGGGCCTGTGGACATCAAAGACATCCAAAAGAATCTCCCTTGGAGTGAAGGAGTCACTCCCCTGCATCTGCAGGCACAGCAACGTAGCTGATCAATTTGCTGATCCTGGGCTCCTACGGACTCCAACAGACTCCATAACACAGGTGACGGTTCTACAACTCCCTCAAGGCCTGCCCTGCCCTCAGACTGAGTCTGAGGCCAGTATTCCTCGCCGGTACCGCTGGAACCGAGTGCCTGTGCACCGTTCGGCTGGCTGTTGCTAAGGAGGCTAGTAGACTCCTGTCTCCAAAGATCTTCGGGTCCTCTCAAGGGACTTCTTTGATCCCAGCAGGCTCCCCTGTTTGCTTGGGGCCTGCTCTGACTCCCCTCCTCCTGGTGAGTCTCTTGGGCCTTGCTGGTCCTAAACTGTGCATCTTTTCGCTTGCCACGTTGTTTGTAGTTGCCAAGGCTTGTTGGTATTCTCGATGGACACCGACGCCTCAACTCTCGACATCCGACGTGGGTCAGCTCGTGAACGGCTCCTGGTCTTCCGCAGTGTCACCAGGTCCCCACAGCTGCAGCTCCAAGGTCCTCCTGCAACACCCGACATTGGTGGGCATTCGTCTTCCGTGCCGCTGGTCACTCCTGAGTGGCATAGACTCTGTCCCCTCTGCTTGCAGGTACCTTTACATCTTGAATCCACCGGACACTTTCACTTTCTTCACCAGCGGCATCTTCCTGAAGTCCTCCATTGAGTTTGACGGCGATTCCCGTCGCCACTTCTCACCTATGTACCCGGCTTCCCTGGTGTAGGTATCCTGGTTCCTAGGGTATCCACGGGTGGGGTGGCTCTCCAACCTTCTGTCTCCCACAGGGTTTCTTCAGTGTCCACTGGGAAGGGTCCTTCTTCTTTAAACTTGCAACCGCGGCTTACACATTGACTTGAACGGGGCACGCGGTTGCGTTCCCTCACTGCACTCGGCCTCCGTGGGGTACCTGGTTACTTACCTTGGGTGGTTCCTTGGGTCCCCAGTGCTCCTACGACTTCTGGGTATGGTCTTGACTTGGTTCGTGGTTCGAAACCCGCTATCTTAGTATATGCTTTGGTCCCCCGGGTGACCACTGTGTATTTCGTGCTACTTACCTGTTTTCTTTGCTAAGTATTGTGTGCATTGTGTTAGCTAGTACTTTATAATAAATACCTATTTTTATAAACGCACTGTGTGGTTCTTTTTCACTTAATCTATAACTATAAGATTACGTCCTAGTAAAACAAGCTGCTTTACACTCCTTCTGGACAGCTGCGGCCGCTGTAGGTAAGAGCGGTGGGGCTGGCTGGGGGGGAATTCGATAGACGACCACGAGGGAAAATTAATTATTTATTTAATTTTCCCTTGTGGTCGTTTCTCGAAACTCCCCCTCCACCTCCCCCCCCCCCCAGCCAGCCCTACCGCTCTTACCTGCAGCGGCCGCGGCTGCTTCTGGACTAAGCCTGAAGGCTGCTCTCCACAGCTAACACTTAGAGAGCTTTCAAAGGTTATCTAAGACCAGTAAAATCAACATGAGGGTCATCTGGATTAGTGCAGGGTGCTACCCTTAAATAAGTGAGCACCATATACTAAGCCAGCTTCTCGCAGCCACGCAGATGGAATTCATCACTTCCAACTGGCTTAATTCCAGCTTTTCCCTGAACTTTTACATACTAAAGTTCTTGTTAAGGTTTACTTTTACTACTTATAAGCACTGTTGCCTGTAAGGTGCGCGCGCACACCTATGTCGCCCCGAGTGCGCAGTGTCGTGTGTGAAGCGCGCACACACAGCACCTTTGTGAGGACCATTCTTCTGCCGCTTTTAAAATGTGATACAAAAGGGGATGATGGACGGAACGTTTGAGCCAATCAAACACTCACCCCCAGTCAACTGATCTGGGTTTAATCCATCATCATTCTTTAGCTCACTCCACCACCCCAGTTCAGACATGGCCATATGCAAATCAGTCTGACCCTGTGCCTCATGGGAACAGTCCAGCACCGAACTGCCAAGCCATGTCTTCCCTGGACCGGAAACAAGCATCCTAGGACCGGTTTCTGGCATTCCAGCCGTCATCAGCCAGGCTTGCTTGAATCCAGTGGCAAAGTGAGCAAGGGACCCACGTCTGGGCATACCCCCGCCAACTTAGGGCGAACAAAGCGATACAAAAGGGGATGATGGACGGAACGTTTGAGCCAATCAAACACTCACCCCCAGTCAACTGATCTGGGTTTAATCCATCATCATTCTTTAGCTCACTCCACCACCCCAGTTCAGACATGGCCATATGCAAATCAGTCTGACCCTGTGCCTCATGGGAACAGTCCAGCCCGAACTGCCAAGCCATGTCTTCCCTGGACCGGAAACAAGCATCCTGGGACCGGTTTCTGGCTTACAGCCGTTATCAGCCAGGCTATCTTGAATCCAGTGGCAAAGTGAGCAAGGGACCCACGTCTGGGCATACCCTGCCAACTTAGGGCGAACATAGCAAAACCAAAGGGGATGATGGACGGAGTGTTGAACATTGCAAGCACTCATCCCCAGTCAACTGATCTGGGTTTAATCCATCATCATTCTTTAGCTCACTCCGCCACCCCAGTTCAGACATGGCCATATGCAAATCAGTCTCACCCTGTGCCTCATGGGAACAGTCCAGCCCGAACTGCCAAGCCATGTCTTCCCTGGACCGGAAACAAGCATCCTGGGACCGGTTTCTGGCTTACAGCCGTCATCAGCCAGGCTATCTTGAATCCAGTGGCAAAGTGAGCAAGGGACCCACGTCTGGGCATACCCTGCCAACTTAGGGCGAACATAGCAAAACCAAAGGGGATGATGGACGGAGTGTTGAACATTGCAAGCACTCACCCCCAGTCAACTGATCTGGGTTTAATCCATCATCATTCTTTTAAAATGTGAGCGGCACGAAAAACAGTAATTTCCTTGTGCGGTAGGTGGAGGTAGAGACAACTGTGGAAGAGAACAGGAGCGGCAGGTAAGTTCAGCAGCAAGTGGCTCCTTTTTGAAAGTATTCATATTAATCGCCACGCCCGTCATGCACTGCAATTAATATGAATACTTTCACAAAGGCACACAATCTGTCCCGCAGCCGCGCCCTTTTAACAAAAGAAATACAGAAAGTCTACAAGCACGAGGTGTAATTTCAGGTGATTCTAAAAGCACGCGTTGTGCTTGTAGGCTTGCTGCATTTCATTTGTTAATAGAGCCGGGCAGATTGTGTGCTGCGCTCTATTAACAAAAGAAATGCAGCAAGTCTACAAGCACGACGTGCTTTCAGAATCACCTGAAAGCACACATCGCGTTTGTAGACTTGCTGAATTTCTTTTATTAATAGAGCGCGGCTGCGGTGCCGGTGCCACTGCATCAAGTGCTGACTTCGGGTTGGGGCGCAGAGTTTGCAGGTATATTATTGTTTTAAAAGCACCTGCTGCGACATTCCTTGCTCCAGCAAATTTCAGGCAATAATAAATATGTCAAGATGACTCTGGTGATTAATGTTCTGCCAGGAGAGAGATTGGAGTTTTCTCTAGTGGAAGTTTTAAGGTAGCCCAGAGGGTTAATATACCTGCTGCAAAGAACGTGTACCATGCAGACCACAAGGTGCAGAGAATGAAAATAGTTAGCGGGTTACTACTTTTCTCAGAGGTCATTTTGTTACTTGCAGTTTATAAGTTAAAATTCTATTAATGAACAGTAAACTATTAACTGTCATCAAAGAACTTCATGCATGCTGAAAGTTATATATTAGAAAGTTATGATTTTTTTCCCCAGCCATTCATTATGCTAATGTTGCAAAAAGGGTTCATTTAGGTACAAAGCAATTCTTATTAAAGAGAACCTCCAACCATGGTGTTACATTTTAAATTCCGAGTTTGTGCTTCTCCAGACAAAGCACTCAAACTATACTGCCTACCAGTATGGATGACATGTCACTCATACACCTTGTAGTCCTCTGTTTTATGTAACATTTCTTATACACTGATTTACATACCCATGATTGATTGTCACTGTTTAATGTGTGTGCAATGTAAAGTGCTCTGACACCCTACACTGGTATAGTGGCGCTATAAAACAAATTAAATGCATCTCAGAGAGAGTGGTAATGGAGACTTGGGAGGCACTGTTAAAGGGTGGTAGTGAGGGAATCACTGGCGGAGGTGGTCATTGGGGGCGCCAACAAACATTGTCGCACAGGGCGCCACCAGCGCTAAGGCCGGCCCTGTGCATGGCAGATTGTGTGCCTCTGAGAAATATTCATGTTAATTGCAGCGCATGACGGTGCTGCGATTAACATGAATACTCACACAATCTGCACTGATATTTGTCACTTCACCCACACACGCGCTGTCGGGTTCCTGGCGCACATACCCTTGGCTGCAGCGCACAGAGACCTTACACTGCCGCACACAGAGGAAAAAAATTAGAGGGAACATTGCTTACAAGTAACAAAAGTTGATAGGTAACCTCATGTCGTAAATCGATTTGGGTTGGATTAATACTTTGGAATATCCCTTTCAGAGGAATAATAAACATAATCTGTATTATACATTTATTCTGATGAAGTTTTTAAGGTGTTCATTTGTCCTGCTTACTTAAATCTTTCACCCACACACTACTAGAATAGGTGCCATTGTTGAAGCTGCTACTAAGAGTAGAGTGGGGGAGTCGACTTTTTCCTTCTTAGTGAAAGATTAATTTAGCTGGAATTGCAGGAGACGTCGCCAAGTGCTCATTCAACCTTGCACACCAGGCCCACTGCTCAAGCCTGACTTTGATACTGACAAAGCATCTTTGGAAGAACAGCTTTTGGGACACACAAATGGTGGCAATGAGCACTGAAGCATTTCAGCCTACAAACTTCATGGTCTACCAGCTCCACTAAATTAATATCCCTCATACTGACGAATAACAATTAAGATGACAAGTGTAGCAAAATAAAACTGAAAATTGATTAAAATACAATACCATACATGTATTAAAAACATTGCTTTTGAAGCAATGGTTAAGATTGGACTGAATAAAATGTACTAGTTCTTGAGGCTACAAATTCCTGTGAAGATGCTGAAAGAGCTAGTTGGAAACAAGCAAAAAAGAAAGCAACATGGCTATAGCGATGTGGAGATGTGTCTATGAGTCTTGCCCATTCCTGGTACAAACAAATCCCTTAAGGCTCTCAGGCACCTTACATTGTAAGCAGCAGATGTTTGATGTCTTGTGTGATTCTAGGCATCCTTTGGCCACTGGTCTGCTTAGCCTGCCCAGAAGACAGGATGACACTTCCTCTCCTGCTGTATACCAAGGATCTGGAATACCGCTCCCACCTCTATCTGACAAGCACCCACTTCGTCCCCCTTCTCTTTCAGGAGGAGCTGAAGATCCATAAATATTTATTTTTTTATACACATTAGCCTTGTGCAACCTTCCATGAATGCTAGAAATGTTCTTAAGGTGACCTCTTCAACCTATGCATTTCCTTCTCTTTTGTGCACTTCATGTAACTCCCCTGTCTTCTATACTTCTTCATATGTAGGTAATCAACAATCCTTTTTTGTGTACCCCCACAACTGACCAGCACTCCGTAGGTTTGTAGCTAGGGCTGCACTTTGTAAGTACCATTACATACATATCAAGTGCGCCAAGTGGCAAACTGCACACAGTGTTTTGTGGGTGAGTAGTTCCTTTGCTTCTAATTGAGAAAGCTTTCTAAAGGCAGGCTCTGAAAGCCCAACCATGTAGTACACTGTAGAGTAGATTTTGCACGGCTCAGTCCGGGAGTAGAGCCAAGTAACGGTACACACGTCCGCTTGTGTTGGGGTACAGTGAAGTCGCTATTGCTCTACCACAGTCCTATATCTCACACAACCAGTTTTGCTGTACTGCAGTGCTAGCTAACCACAGTCACAAGTAGTTAAGCTGTTGAAGGTATACGTAGATGGAGTGTTTCTGTTTCCATTTCTTAGGCTGTATCGATAAACATTCTCTAACACAAACATGGTGCTGTGCCTCACATACACAAAGAGTACTGCATTCTCTCTACATATACACAAGTACAGCTTGCATGTGCCAGAGTCATGTGTGAATTTGTGCTTATCAGTGGCCAACTGAGGACCCTGAGGGAGAAAGACAGACCCAGATCGTCTCTCACCCATGAAGGGTGACAGAGAGCATAAAGTTGGTACAAAAAATCCTCTTAGCCTCTCAGGCACCTTCCCTTGTAACAGAAGACGTTTGATGTATTGTGTGAGTCTAGGCATCCTTTGGCCACTCGTCTGCTTACCCTTCACAGTAAACATGGCTTGTGGACCATATATCCCCCAGAGAGTGAAGGTTTTTCTTTCTAAATTCGGCTTCAGAGATGCCGTCCAAAAACGTTGTTCCTTTCTGATCCTGAGGGAGGCAACATCTTCTCCCTGGGTTCCCAGAGTCCAAAGTGATCCCACTTGAGGAATGTCACCCATATTGTGGCTCGTTGTAGCTCAAAGGATTGAAGAAGTTTGCTAGAATCTGACTCCATCTAAAAGCCAGAATCACCTCCAAACGTTGCTGCATTATCTTAAAGGAGATAAACCCGAGTACCACAAAATTAAGATCTCAGGTGGGCCATGTAGTGCCCACAGCTGCTACACTACCAAACTCTAGACCAGACAATGCAAGAAGGAGAAGACAAGACGACACATCGGGCCTGATTCACAGAACTGACTTACGTGAAATACGTAAAGTTAGTGATTTTCGGTATTCACAGAATACACTTACCAATACTAACTTTATGTCCGCTCCGGGCCGGAGATTCCGGCCCTGTGGCGGAATTTCCGCCTCTGGGTCGGAATCTCCGCCTCCGGGCCGGAATACCCTCATTTAGGCCGTTTGAGCATAAACGGCCTAAATGAGGGTATTCCGGCCCGGAGGCGAGATTCCGGCCCAGAGGCAGAAATTCCGCCACAGGGCCAGAATCTCCGGCCCGGGAGCGGACATAAAGTTAGTATTGGTAAGTGTATTCTGTGAATACCGAAAATCACTAACTTTACGTATTTCACGTAAGTCAGTTCTGTGAATCAGGCCCATCCTCTTCTGCTGTACACCAAGGATCTGGAATACCGCCCCCATCTATATCTGACAAGCACCCACTTTGTGCCCCTTCTCTTTGTAAACTCTGCACAATAGAAGTACAGGATAGTAAAGCAGGAGAGGTATATAAAGGAAAATGTACTCCCTGTCACTTTGAAGAAGCGTACAGTATGGTGGGTTGTACTAAAAACTATTTCTCACAAATGTAAGCTAAATTCAAGTTACATTAATTTAGTTTCGAGCTTCTTGGCGCTATAGTAGTTCGAAGAACGCAGCAGGTTTAGGCGGTGGGTAATTAAAGGTTATAACAGGATACTGCATCGGCAGGCATACCAATACTAAAGTCAAACCAGGAGATCTATTGCCACTAACGTACAGAACAAAGTATACCTCTAGCTGGATAATACACCACACAAACTCAAAAGAGAAATCAGAGATCCTAAAACAGAACAGCAACAAACCAACCTTGAGTTGTGAGTGTAGGGCCGAGGAGTGATTTACAGGGGCATAGCTATCAATGATGCAGCATGTGCAGTGGCACTGGGACCATGACTCTGTCTGTTGTGCTCACGCCACTCCTCAATTCGGGCCATCTTTTACTACTCAACAAGATAGGGAGTTCGATTTTACTTGTTTGCATTAGAGCCCATATACACTCTAGGGCACATGTACGATCGTTTTTAGCGGTCGCAAATGGAGAATCGGGCCATTTTCTACCGCTAAAACAGCACGTGCAATGTACTAACCCTATTTTGCAAGCCAGTAACCTATTACCAAATCGCAAAATAGGGTTTGGAAGTTGCTATTAGGAAGGGGCGGCCAAGGTCGTCCCTTCCTAATAGTGAGTCTCAAGGGCATGAACAATTGTTTTGCGACCGGAATGCAGCCGCAAAATAATCGCAGTTTCTGCCTACTTCAAGTAGGTGGTAAGCCATTCGCAAACAGGAAGGGGTCCCAAAGGGACCCCTTCACTTTAGTGACTGGCAGCGAAAAAGTCTTTTAAGAGCAGGCAGTGGTCCCCACTGCTACTCTTAAAATGAAACAGAAACGTTTCATTTTTGTTTTTGAAACGCTTCCCGTTTTTCTTTAAGGAAAACAGGCTACATTTAAAAAAAAGTTGCTTTATTTAAAAGGAAGCACAGACATAGTGGTCTGCTGTCCCCAGCAGGCCACCATCCCTGTGTTATTGTCCATTCCCAATGGGTCACAAATTGCGACCTTCCTCATGAATATTGATGAGGCAGGTAATTTGCGACTCCATTGGGAATCGCTAAGTGTGTCTGAGGCACATTAGTACATTTCACTTTGCGAGTCTCTAATTGTGAGTCGCAAATAATCGCAATTATCGACTCACAAAATGAAATGGTCGTAGATCTGGCCCTTGTTCCCAGGAGGTGGACCATCGCACTAAAAACACTGTTAGCAGCCATGCTCTCAGCATTTCACGAGACCCGACACCTAGAGCGATGCTCTGGCAGTAAGGTAGGAATCAGAGCATTTGCACTATCTAAAAGCTACCACATATAGAAAGCTGCTGTAATCACGGTCTTGTCCTAATGAAAGCACTGACATTTTCAATGCTAGGCCAGTATTAGAACGATGGAATAACCAGAACCCTGGCATAAAGGGAGGTCATTCATAAATACAGCTTGTGCATAGTCAGGGACCTGGTATAAACAGTCTTGTCTATGCAGTAGCATGGCATAATCAAAGCCTTGGTATTATCAGAACTCTGAAGCCCATCACACATCAGCCATACTGTCCTGGTTTGTGTGGTGCGCAGTCTCACTGGGTGCACCCACAACAAACTGGGACCACTTGACTGATTTAAAAAAATGAGGCGGTGATACAGCTTCACTGGACAGGGCACAATAGTTAAAGAAGAAGCAGCAGTTCAAATGGCTGCTCTGTCCTTCACTGTTGGAAGACCCTCCCTTATTTGGAGGGGGCAGGAACACATTTGCATAGGGGTTTCAGAGACCTTCTAGAGCCCATCTCAAATGGTGTGTACTCAGTAAGCACAAAAAGTATGCACTGCCAGCTCCTCGGTGGCACACAATTAGTGCTCCTACAAAGCCTTTATTATATGTGTGCGGGCTAAGGTGTTCCCTCATTTGCGTGAGGCTACATGCCCATTCAAAGAGAGAAATTCCCCGCTCACACTGCTTGGGCTCAAAATTTGTACCTGCACAATGTGTATTACGAAAAGGACTTCGTGTATGCCTTGAGGTCCTTTTACAATGCAGAAGTGCCCCAGGACTGCAGAGAGCAGGTGCAAGCACACACTAGGATCTATGGCACTTCTATAACCTAGCACTTGATGGCTCTTTGGGGTGAGAGCTAGCATGACTGCAGTAGTACTGCAATGTTAAAGTTAGTGCCCAGCAACATCAGTATTTTACCATGGATGATGAGCAACTACCTAAAGCACTATACTGTAAAGACAGAGATCGTGACCTGCGGGCAGTGATAAAAATACCAGCCTTCTGCCCAGGGAACTCAAGGCCCCTCCCACTACATCAAAAGAAGAAACCTATTGGTAACCATGGAGTCAGACCTATCCTTGAGACCACACCAACAAGGTAACAAAGAGCACCTATACAATGAAAACACTGTGTTGTAGCTTCCTATAACCTAGCTACCAACAAAAACTACAAGCTATCCTCACCCTTGTAATCTCCAAGATTGACTATGAAATGAAGGTTTTATAAAGCGCATGTATGCCGAGGCGTCTTACCGTTAGGGTGGTCATAAAACTTGAGCAGAGGGAGCAAGCAAAGGTTAAGACTTGAGTGCAAACAGCCATGTTTTTAGCGCTTTTCTAAACAGCTGTCTGTTAGTTTGGCTTCTCAATGAAAAAGGCAGGGAGTTCCAGAGTTTAGAGGCCAAATGAAAAAAGCTTCTGCCACCTCACTGTACGGTCTTCACCCTAGGGATGACCAACAGAGAGGCAGTTGATGACCTGAGATTGCGTCGCGGGACGTACCATCTAATGAATTTGCTGAAGTAGGCAGGTACTGCACCATAGAGGGCTTTGTGAACAATGCACAGAGATTTAAATTGGACCCTCACCTGGACCAGCAGCCAATGCAGATCTTGGATACTTTGGGACACCAGACTGAATTTGGGGATTTTGAGCAGTAGACATGCTGCTGCATTTTGTAGTGATTGAAGCTTGCGTAAGGTCATCTTTTTTGCACCCAGATAAAGGGCGTTGCACTAATCAATCTTTGATAACACCAAGGCTACAATCACTGTTTTCCTTAGATCCATCGGAATAAAAGGTAAGATTTTTTTTAGGATCTTCAAAGTGTAGAAGCAAGATGATGTAATAGTATTGACCTGGTCCGATAAGGTTAGCTGATCGTCTAGAGTAACTCCTAGACGTTTTACCTACTTTACTGGGGATGGACAAGGTCCACCTACTTCTGGCCACTAGGATGTGTTCCAGAAAGATGTCTTTTTACCAAATAGTGGCACCTCAGTTTTATCGGTATTCAGCTTTAAGCAACTGTCCCGCATCCATCTGATAATGTGGACCATACAGTTGTTAAATTTCATTGCCACGTCAACCGGCTTTGATGATAAAGACACCACTATTTGCATGTCGCCCGCATAGCAGATAGCAGTAAAGCTGTGAGAGCGGATGAGCTTAGACAGTGGGGTAACGTAGACATTGAATAGAGTAGGCAGGGCATAGGGATGTGATTTGTGTCCTCCCATCGCTACAGTTTGTTCTCTGTTTGCTAGAAATGATCTTTGTATATTGGAGGCTCCGCCTGTGATTCCCATTTCAGATAAGCGCCGGATGAGTACTTGATGGTTTACCATATCGAATGCGGCTGAGAGGTTTAGCAAAATTAATATTGCCTTCCCTCCTCCATCTAGCTGGATGTGGATCTCCTCTGTGGCTGCAATAAGTCCTGATTCTGTGCAATGTAAAGGTCGAAATCCGTGTTGTGCAGGGTCCATTTTGACATTTGACTCTAGGAAATGTAGCAGATCTTCGTTTAGGGCTTTTTCAAGAATTTTGGATGGAAACGGCAGACATGAGATTGTCCAATAATTTTTAACCTCCGTAGGGTCTTGCGAAGGTTTTTTTAGGATGGGCCGTACTAGTGATTTCTTCCAGATGTTTGGAAAGGATCCTGCATCCAGAATAATGTTTAGGAGGGGTGCAAGGTGGCATGCAATGGTACTAGGGACCATATGAAGGACCACAGCCGGACAGGGGTCCAGTGGGGATCCAGATTTGGTTGACAATATAAGCCTCTCCACTCGTTCGAGCGTTAGGTGATTAAACTTTTCCAGGCGAGGCTGTATAGTTACCTCGCCATGATCCAGGCGACCCAGTTCGTCTGGGTTGTCCCCAGCTTGATGACTGGAGAACTCGTTGTATAAGTTTTTTACTTTATTGTAGAAGAAATCTGCCAGTTAATCACAAAATCACAAAATTCTGTGCTGAGAATGAACTGTTTACTTTCATAAAATTTTGATAAAGCACTGGCTGTTTCAAAAAGCTCTCTGGACGAATTTTTTGCGGAACTAATTTTCTCAGTAAAGAAGTGTGACTTTGCTGAAATTATTGCCTCTTTGTACTATCCAATAATTTTTCTGTAATTGTTTTTTTCCACAAAGGAATATTCCTTCCTCCATATTTGTTCCTGGGCCCTACACTGCTTCTTGAGTTCCTTCAGCTCGGGCGTGTACCACGGTGCTGATGGTTGCGTCCTGCGGTTACATATGTTTTTCAGGGGCAAGCTGCCGAGCCGGAATCAATGTTTAGACAAGGAGTGTGGGAGCATAAGGCTGAGTCTAAGTCATGTGTATTTATTTTCCGCCATGGGTGAGTTGTAGCCGTACTATTGATGTTAGGTGCTTTGAGGGTCTCTCCTGGGATGGCTAACCCAAAGAATACAGCGCTATGATCTGTTCAGGCTCTATTAAAAGCAATCCGCGCGTAGGTGGTGAAAATGCCATCAAGAGTATGGTTCCCTATGTGAGTTGGCTCAGTAACGATCTGGTTTAAGTCAAAACTCTTTAGACAGTCAGTTAGGTTGATGGTATCTCTGCATTCGGTAGATTCCAAATGGAAATTAAAGTCACCCAACAAGGTGAAATTGGGATACTCCATGCAGGATTCCAAAAAGGAAAATTAGGACCCCATTGAAAACTAACTTGTTGTTAACTTTGAGGACAAACATAATAGCTTTTTCCTCCAGTTGAGGGATGACTGCAAAAGTGGCCTTAATATTTGTATGATAGGCAATGGCTACCCCCCCCCCCCGTTGCTCTTCTCTGTCTACTCTGAAAAGCTTGTACCCTTTAGGTATGGCCGTATTAAGATCTGGATCAGAGGAGCTGTAGGTCCAGGTTTCCGTAAAATAATTATGTCAGGGCTGTGCTGATCCATAAAGACCGCAAGTTCATATTTATGTTTGAGAAGTGGCCTACTGTTCAGTAATACACATGTAAGGATGAAATCCCATGGCTCACAATTTTGAGCGGGTGGAGAGCTTGTGAGCCTAGCGTGATTTTTTGGGGCGAGTAGCAAAATTACAAGTGGGGCAGCACCATACAATGGTGTCCCCCTGAAAGTTCATTGGTTTACATTTCATTTGCTTACTTCTGAGTCCGATGTCCAATAAAGCCTCTCTTGAGTTGGACCAGTTAGAAATTTGAGCAAGGTTTCTGGCGCACGGCGCATTCCGGCCACGGACGGGCGCAGACAGGCTTGCATCTGGCGTGCCTTCGGCGCGACGCCGGCACGCCCGCTGCGCGGACGTGTCAGCGTGCCCATTTAACCTATCGGGCTGAAAAACAACTAGCACGCTAACAAAAAATGGCAGCCCGGCTTTGACTTGCGGAGACCGACTAACCTGCCAATCAGGAAGAACTGTGATCGAAGCACACAAGTATAAAAGTATTAAAAGCACACACAAAGTATTGCAATTTTTAAAATACTGCTTCCCCAAAGAGCTTTAACACAGCTCTGTGCTCAAGAATGACAGCGCTGCGCGGTCGTGTCAGCGGACCAATTTAAGCTATTGGGCTAAAAAACAATTAGCACAGTAACAAAAATGGCGGCCTTGCTCTGACTTGCGGGGACCGACCAACGTGCCAATCAGGAAGAACTGTGATCGGAGCACACAAGTATAAAAGTATTAAAAGCACACACAAAGTATTGCAATTTTTAAAATATTTAAAAAAACTGCTTCCCGCAAAGAGCTGTAACACAGCTCTGTGCTCAAGAAAATGCCAACAGCCTATACCTTATCACGTCCAGTTTCATAAAATTTAAAATACAACTAATCAAATGTGCTGCTGTACGACTTCATACCCTGTCATGATAGGTAATCCATAGGAGGCGCTGCCTTCTCAGTACAAGCCTCCAAGCTCTGGAACCTGCTACCAGCTAAGATTTGAATAATTCATGATCATTTACACTTCAGAAGAGTCACAAAAAGGGCTATTTCCAAGAGTACTACATCATCCCACAACCCTGGGGTAGAACCCAGAATGACAATCGTACTTTCAAGTACTTTCTACAGTTTAGAGCCCATTGATACAAAACAGCCCAACCAGTACACAATTTTCTATCTCCAAGTAATTTATTAAGAGCTGACGTATGGCTAGCCTGGGTATTATATAGTAATTTCAATTCATAATGAACGTTTCTAGAAAACACTAATACTAATGTCATGACAATCAGCGATCCGGAATCCGATTGTAGTTCATTCAGGCTGCATATTAACTCCCTTATACTGCTTATTCCTCTAACACAGACACATAAGGCATATGTTCTACAGGGGTCGTTCATCACCTAGTTCTGTGCCAGCCAATAAACCAGTCATCACCAACTACAAAGGAATGAAATAACTAAAGAGATCTCCACCAATGCCTGCTCAAGACCCAAAACTTTAAACAAAATATCTCAAATTGGACAACCCAGTGCAAAAACCAAGTGGACTATGATCATTAAAATAGTTTGAAGGGACCTGCAGAGCTGCTCAATGCTGCTAGAATACTGAAAACCATAACTCTACACCTATCTCACACCTCTTCATTATTATTATTATTATTATTAATTAACATTTGCTAAGCGCATGGCTACCCTTAGGCATCCCAGCGCCAGTAACAACAAGCAGATAGAGATTAGGGAATTAAGACAGATTCTGAAAGAGCCAAGTCTTCAGTTGCTTCCGAAAAGAAAGATGGTGGGCCGTTGAACGAAGATGGATGGGAAGGGTGTTCCATAGTCTAGTGGCGTTGTAAGAAAAAGAGCGGCCCCCGGAGCGGGCTCTCTTAATTTTAGGTACAGATGCCAGGAACAAGTTGACTGCTCGGAGGCATCTTAAAGGGCAGTAAAAAGCCATGAGGGAGTGATTGATTTTCGGACCAATCCCCCAAAGGGTTTTATGTGCTATGCCTAATGATTTAAACATTATACGTTTATTTATTGGTAGCCAGTGCAGTGTTTTAAGCGCAGGCTTGGCTGAATGCGATTTGGGGGTATTGTGTAGCAGCCTGGCTGCACAATTCTGCACAACTTGCAGTTTCCTTGTGGTGGACTTTGGGGTACCAAGGTAGAGGGAGTTCCCATAGTCCAGGCGGGAGAGCACCAGCGCCTGGACCATGACTCTTCGGGCGGGTACAGGAAGAAGAGGGAGAATTTTTTGCATCAGTCTGATGATACCAAAGCAGGAGGCTGCTAGCTTAACTGCTTGGTGATCAAATTTAAGAGAACTATCCAGCCAGACTCCCAAGCTTTTGATCTTTTCTTTGGGGGCTGGCGAAGGGCCAAGACAGTTGGGCCAGCTCAATCCGGATGTGGCGATGGAATAGTTTCCCAGGATCATTAGCTCGGTCTTGTCTCCATTGAGCTTAAGACACGACACGTCCATCCATGTGGCCACAGTTTCCAAACAGGATTCTAGGTTGGCGGGCAGGTTCTTCGGATGTTTTAACACTACCACTAGCTGTGTGTCGTCTGCGTAAGTAATGATATAGATCCCATATGGCAGGACTAACTCGGCAAGAGGTTTTAGGTAGACGTTAAATAGGGTAGGGCTTAGTGAAGAACCCTGAAACGATCTATCCTTTAGAAAGGACTTAATCCATGCCATGATATTGCCTGAGACTCCCACCATTCTGAGTCTATCGAAAAGGATGTTGTAGTTGACAGTATCGAATGCGTAGCTCAAGTCAAGTAGGATGATAGCCACCGCGCCTCTCTGGTCGAGAATTTTCCTCGATTTCTCCACTACTGCTAACAGAGCCGTTCCAGTGCCATGGTTTGGTCGGAAACCTGTCTGAGAGGTGTGCAGTAGGGAGTGGGTTTCTAAGAACTCCGAGAGAATTTTGTTGACATATTTCTCTAGTATTTTGCTAGTCCCAGGGAGAAGCGAGACCGGACGATAGTTACCCCATAACTCAGGATTGAGGTTAGGTTTTTTTAACAGTGCTCTTATCATGGCATGTTTCCATGACGAGGGCACTTGACAGGTGGATATAGAAGAGTTTAAAACTTCTAGTAGAACAGGAAGTATGGCTTCCTCTACCTTACAAAGCATATAGATAGGGGCAGAATCGAGGGGTGAGCCGGATTTGACCTGGGCAAAAAGTTGGGATAAAGTGGACAGGTTCATGGTTGGAAGGTCCTCCAGTCGTGGGGTGCTGCCCCCTGGAATATCTACTTCCAGGCCCGAGTTATCAGGACAGATGGCCTGGGGGAAAGTGTTGTATATATCTAAGATTTTCTTATTGAAAAACTCTGCAAGTTCATTACAACGTAGCTGAGAGGAGTCTGAAGGTAACTCAGGCGAAGGACACTTTGTGAGTTTTTTTGCTATTTGGAAGATTTCCCTGGGAGCATTGACAGCCGATGTAATCTTTTCCTCAAAATACTGTGCTTGTGCTCTCTTTATTTCTGTCTGGTAATTTTTGATAGACTCTCTGTATGTCTGTTTTTTTGCGATACTGTATTCTTTTCTCCAAACTCTCTCTAGTCTTTCACAATTTTGTTTAAGTTCCCGCAGTTTAGGTGAATACCAAGGTGTCCGTTTCTCCTTAGGCCTTTTTTGGCTCCATTTGTGCGGTATGATGGTATCTAAGGAAGATTCAATCCAATGATTGTAGTTCTCCGAAGCTATGTTAGGGTTGGGATCCCCTGGAGGTTTAGAATTCAACAAGGCTATGTTCCAAGCCTTTGGTGAAAGTTTCGCCCAGGGGCGTTCCCAGCTCTTAAAGGATTGTGTGCTAGAGGTCTGTGACGGGGTATTCCAATGAATCGGGATTAAAAAAGGGTCCGACCATGGCACCGGGATAGGACTGCCTACTGAGAGCTGTTCGTTATTTGAGAAGACTGGGTCCAAGATGTGGCCTTTGTCATGTGTAGGGCTAATGACTTTTTGGATTAATTGTATAGCCAGTAAGTCTTGGGCAAGATCCAAGGCATCCGATTTGAGAGGGTCCTCTAAATGCAAGTTGAAGTCGCCTAGTAGGGTGATGTTAGGCGCAGTACTTGCTAATATAGCAGCAGTATCTGTAAGGGATTTTGAAAATAGCCCACACGGGCCAGGGGGGCGATAGATAAGGATTCCTGATAGGGAGAGGGTAGGTGAAAAGGAGATTGCGAAAAACCTACTTGCTCAATCTAGTATAGTGTCAGTCTTGATACGCCCCTTCAAATGATCTTTCAGAATGAGGGCAATGCCTCCTCCTTTCCTCAGTTCCCTATCTTTCCTCAAAATGTAATAACCAGGGGGCAATGCTTGCACCAAATCTGGATCAGAATCCTTATGGAGCCAGGTTTCTGTTAAAAACAGAACATCGGGCTGTTCTCCATTCAGGAATAGATTAATTTCAGAAACATGTTTCGGAAGGGACCTGCAGTTAAGAACATTTTGTAACTCCTAGGGGTCTTCGTTATGAGATGCGGTCGTGAAACATTACGTGGATCAAAAGAACAATTAGTGCAAGGTGCGGGCCGTTTATTATATTAATGGAGTGCAGGCATGTATCTTTATGGGGTGTCCGCAGTTGATGCAGTTGGGGCGAGGAGTATCTTAAAATGTCTTTGATTGAGGGGCCAGGGGTTCTGGCCCCTGGTCCCGGATGGGCGCGGACGGGCGCAGACAAGCTTGCCTTCGGCGCGCCGGTGGCGCGTCCGCGCTGCCATGCGACTAAATAGTCTGAGACTCCGCCTGCCTGTCCTGTGCCCCGCCTCCTCTTGCTGCCTCCCTCCACACAACCGGAACTTCCGTGGTGGACCAGGGAGTGAGCGCGAAACAGGAGCCTAAAGGTACAGTGCACAAATAAAAGGTAAATCAGCTCCTTAAAATACAAGTTAAAAATGTTTTTTTCTTTTTTTTAAAATGCCCCCCAAAGTGCTCTGTGCAGCGTAGCAACGTGTCTGTCCTGTCTGCTTACTTGTTGCTGCGCGTCCGCGCTGCCATGCGACTAAATAGTCTGAGACTTTGCCTGCCTGTCCTGTGCCCTGCCTCCTCTTGCCGCCTCCCTCCACACAACCGGAACTTCCGTGGTGGACCGGGGAGTGAGCGCGAGACAGGAGCCTAAAGGTACAATACGCAAATAAAAGGTAAATCAGCTCCTTAAAATACAAGTTAAAAATGTTTTTTTCTTTTCTTTTAAATGCCCCCCAAAGTGCTCTGTGCAGCTCACTCTGTGCAGCGTAGCAACGTGTCTGTCCTGTCTGCTTACTTGTCCACCACACTGCTGAGTGTTGCGCCCCATAACACAATAATCATACCTAATTAGTCATCACGCATGACGTGGAAACACTTACCGCGCAGGATCAAAAAACAAAACAAAATTCCCAACCACACCCCCTTCCAGGTGTAGCATGTTGCCAAGCACTTCATTGCCCTACATAGGCATAGAAAGCGTTGCAATGGGCCTTTGGGGGGAAGCTGACCACAGGGAGGTCTGCCCCCTAGGGATATTGGGAGGGTGGTGCAGTTCAGGGCTGTCATCTTGTTTGGGCTATGTTAGAGCCCTTCGTAGCTCAAGGGTTATATTCGGGCTGTTTTTGGACTCCCTGCCACCATTTTAGGTACAGGTGACCTGGTGACTGGTAGCAGGGAGTCTTAGCTGTAATCTTTTTGTAATATTAGTGCTTTTGGCAGTGTAGCACTTATGTAATTGAGGTGGTTGTGGTTATGGCTACTGCAGAGGCTAAAGTGGCGGAGGCGATGCAGCTTCTGAGGGAGGCTGAGCGCCCTGGTTTGCTGGTAGGGAGCCTGCTGTGAGTGTGGCCTGGCATGCCGGGTGTCAGAGCTCATGGCTGTTGTGGTCTGGGCATGTTTGCCGCCTTGCAAAATGCCCTGTGACCTGTGAGGGCGCGCTGTGGGATGCTAAATGGCGTGGTTTTTAGTCACAAGTCCGGGGCACATGCTAGTCTTTCCAGTTACTCTCGGTTTCGTACAAAGCACTTAAGGCTTCGGAGGTCCCTCCCGTGGAGTTTGGAACCCATTGTTTCTGCATTGGTGCAGTGACTGAGGCTGGTAATTCGGGCTGGGCGTGTCAGGACATTATGCGGCTGGGGCAAAGGTCATCAGTCTGCTTTCGGAGATATGTGCACACGTCTGGGTCAGAGGGAGAAGGTGCAGGGCATACTGTTTGAATATTTACTGCTGTTTTTGTTTCAGGTTCGGTTCCTAGCGCGGCAGTGGAGGACGTGGCCATTTGGGTAGTGGGCCATTCGTTTATCAAGTTGGCGGAGCAGCAAGTGTTACAGAGGGGATATGGTGTGAATTTGGGTTTCGTCCATCAAGTGTTAACTGCCAGTTGGCGGGGAAAAGGGGGCATGAGATGGCAAGAGTTGATTCAGTGTTTGAATGGCATGATGTCAGGGAGTAGATGCCCGAAAGTTTTGGTTCTCCATTTGGGGGAGAATAATCTTGTGCTAGAGAAAGGCATGGTGCTGTTTAGGACTATGAAAAAGGATTTATTGGCATCAAAGCTCATTGGTCAGGTTGCTTTGTACTCTGGATGGAGTTTATGCCAAGGAGGAATTGAGGAGGGGGAGGCAGCAAGCCCTCAGCGATTGATAGGGCGTGCAGGACGGTCAATAGGGAAATTAGTCCGTTTTGTAGGGGCATTGGTGTCGGGCACATTAGTCACACAGATATTAAGTATGACAAATGGAGTTCTTATAAGAAGATGGTGTGCTTTTATCATGGATTGGCATGGAATGTATTTGTTGGACCTGAGAGAGGTGTTGGCAAGGACATTGAACATTCGTAAGTAGAGGGGAGGAGAATAACGGGGATTGCTAAAGTTGGAGGGTAGAAAAATCAGCTGGTGGCCTTTTTCAGGGTGGTGGCGGCGGCCCGGAAAGATTTGCATCTTCATCTCAACTGGACTAAGCAGGAAGTTCAAGATTAAGTATAGGAGGTTTAGTTGCTTAGATGTTAATACATGCAGTCATAGGCTTTAGGGGAAAGGTGAGGTTGCAAACTGTTGAAATACAGTACAATAGGAAGGAGATAGTTGCGGGGTGGGTTATGTGTGTGTGACGGTAGGGGTGGAGGTAGGAGATTGGATAGTTCATTTGATGTGCAGCGAGGCTTTAGTTCTGTAAGACGGATTGCCCAGGAAAATATTGTGCTATGTATCTGTTTCAATAAGGCGGCCTTTTTCACACAGCTCAAGTGCTCAGCGGTCTGTGCTGTGCCCCTCTCCCCCAATACCATACAATGTATGATATACCGCAGGAAATAACTGAAAAGAACACACGGAATCAACTATTCTTACTTACAACATATTATCAATACATTTGCCCACTGATATGTCATGCACACAGGTCAACACTATTGTGATCATGCATTTTATGTTACTTCTATAGCACCCAGTTGCATGGTATCAGAGCGCAATCGGTAGTCTGAGTGGAGAGTATTGGACAACCATGTGGCGGTGCAAGGAGATAGATTGGGAATTATGGTTGGGAAGCTTAGCAGTGACAGCTGAAATTCATATCATACCTCAGTGCGGCCAATGGGGTCTTGGATGGCAGCCGACCAGAGGGAGGTCTGCCCCCTGGGATAGTTTAGGAAATGGAGCAGTCCAACGACTGCTGTGGTTTTAGGTTTGGATTGGGCTATATTGTAGCCCATGGGTATAAATCCGGCCATTTTCTTCTACCAGCCACCATTTTATAGTGGTGACACAGTGGCTGGTAGCAGGACCCCGTTTTGTGGTTTTGTAGCTAGTGTTTAAGTCTGTTATTAGGAATTGTGTCTTACTATATTCGTAAGACAATGTCCTCTGATGAGAAGTTGTGGAGGCAGAGCGTCTTGATCTACTGGCGAGGGATGCAGCCTGTGGGGGCCACGCAATGCGTAGGGTATCGTCAGGGATTGCAGCAGCAGCAGTAATGGTCTGCTCCCTGCTGTGCCAGACCCCACTGCTCGGGGCATTGAGATAAGGGAGCGGGCCACTCACGTATTCGGAGAGCAGCCCGAGAGCGCGAGGTGCGACCACGGGTGGAGCCTGAGCCCTGCCGGCCTGCTCTCCCGGTGCGTCCAGCGCGTTAAAGCGCCCGAGGGAGAAAGTCAGTGCCAGGATGAATGCCTGCATGGGCAACATGGCAGCAGGCGGTGTGGGAGACAGGAAGGTTTCCTGCTCTTGCATTGTGGCTGGGGTCCAAATGAGGCTGGCATGTCGAGGGCAGTGGGCAGGCAATTCCTCTGGTGATCGTGGCACAGAGGGGAGGGGGGATGCTGTCGGGGAGGGAATTCTCTCAAAGGCAGGCACGAGTTGGGAGGGGAAGAGCAGGGAGAGAAGGGAAGACATAAGAGCGAGGGAACGGTGGAGCACCAATTAGTGCAGTTTTTTGGCGGCAAAACTACCAATTATGCTCAGTATTTAAGAACACTGCCCACACTGGCTCAATGTTCCACGGAGCCGCGGCGAGGCAGTGTCCTGGTGAGGAGGTAACCTTGATATTGTAAGTACGGCACAGCCGATTTGCAACAGTGAAACGCTGCTCAATTAGGAAGGATCTCAAAACCAACAGTTTTTCTTTTTCTTTTTCAATTTCTTTTAACAGTGTGTGACTATAGGTACCCCTTCCCTCCCGTTTTGAAGGCTCATGGGGCATTATCTGGGCGATATAAGAGTACGTGAACAGCCTAAACTTTGGAGGCTTCTTTATCTGTCACTAAACTGTTTTTTGAAGGAGAGATATATTTAACAGATACTCTCAGTTATACTTATCATATGGATACGCACACCATGCGGTCCTTAGATATAGAGTGTGTGTTTTATGTTTTGTGTGTGTATGTTTTTGTATTGTCCCATCTCGCCGGCATAACACAGCACTGATTACCTATTATAACGGATAAAGATAAGAAAAATATATCACAGAAATATATCACTTTTCTTTACAGGTCAACACCACATATGGTGCAGTTTAGATGTGTTATGTTATTTTAACTCTGTTTTTATTCTTCCAGAACCCATTCAGCAATATACCTACTGGGGTATAGTATACTGTGCATGTTAAATTTATGTGTACCACTTAGTTAGGATTATATGTAGATACACAGTTGTTTTGATTTGAGTGTAGAAGGGATCTCTTCTAGGTCCTGATGAGAAGCCAGGGGAGGGCTTCGAAACATGTCGACACAGGAGACACTGCTCATTAAAGCATAGTATCTCCATCTCATTCCCCACTTTTAACAATACCAGCTCAAAGGAACATTAAAATTTATTTTTTCCACGGAGCCAGGTATTTTTTAATTTTTCACCATTCACCATTCACTCATTTCTGACCCTTCCACTCACACTCCTACACCACACATAGTATTGTTTTTCATAACCAGTGCTCCCACGTAGTCGTAGGTCGCAGCACGCCCCGTCCCGCAGCGGGGCGGGAAGACCCCGATGATGAAGCATGCCACCAAGGGTCCTTTTGGTGGGTGAGGGGTATTTAAACAAAGCTGTGTGCTTTCCACCATTGTAGGAGACACACGTGGTCAGGAGGAACACTTCTATACTTTCCCATAAGGGTGGATCCCTTTGTTTTTTGACAATACGTGGAGAGTTGCAGCATAGGGGGGAGGATATTCATTGATCTGTTGATACTGACTTACAGAGTGTAAGCGCTGGGCAGCAGCAACAATGTGGCTGTGGAGTGCCATAACAGAGGGGACAGGTGATGAAGCGGTGTCCTCCAGAACAGGTACTGCCCTTGGTGCCAGGTAAGGATTGCTGAGGCGAGCACATGGCTGCTGCAATGGTGTCATTTGGTGTGGATGCAAACGAGTTGAAGGATGGGGGTACAATACGTTTGCGCAAAGGTTTTTATGTTGCAGACATGGGGGTAGTTGCGGAAGAGCAGAGCTCCATTGGTACAGACAACAAAAAGAATGGGCTCGGGGACAAGAAGCCAGCCGCGACCGGTGCAGGAAAGAGCAGTGGGGAGGGGGGGGCGTGGTGGGGGGTTAGTCGACATAAGCCGACGAGGGAGAATAACATTTAAAAAAAGAAAAACACTTACCTTACACTCATTGCATCACCGAGTCGGCAATGCGGCGAACCCAAGGTAGCAGAG
This sequence comes from Calotriton arnoldi, assembly GCA_963921515.1. NCBI lineage: Eukaryota > Metazoa > Chordata > Amphibia > Caudata > Salamandridae > Calotriton > Calotriton arnoldi. The sequence continues at coordinate 268,545 of CAWUFW010001043.1, forward strand.
AAGAGCTGGGCAGGGGTGGCAGGGGGAGAAAAATGAGGAGAAAGCAAAAGGGAAGGAGAGCAAAGAGTTGAAGATTAAGAAATTGCCCTTCATGGGGGTTTCTAAGCGGTTAGGAGCACACCTTATCCTAGCAGCCAAAGAGAAAATTTGGAATGGGGAATATATAGAAATGTTGAAATTGCTACGGAAGGAGCTGAGGGCTAAGGAGGGCTTCAAGGAGGAAGAGTACGAGTTAGGCAGGGGCCCTAAGGTCCCACCTATGATAGAGAATTGGATGGCGACTTTTCTAAATTATGCAACGTCTATTGTGAAAAATATCCTGAGAGGTGCGTAGCACTGTTTAAATATATGGGCACCATAATAAAGGTGCAGATTAATTATGGGGGTTAAGCTTGGGCCCAGTACAATGATGAGTTTAGGGCACGCATGTGCCTGGATTCTGAGGCACAGTGGGGGAGGTAGACTCAGATCTTTGGCACCATACCATGGGCCCATCAAAGTTTGGCAAGACAATTTTTATGGCCAGCAGTTTACCTATTGTGTATCAGCCCTTTCAATGGTCTCCACCTGAGGAGGGGTGAGAGCAACTGGAAAAGGACTGGGTGGGCAAACAGGTGCCTGCTGGGATTTTAACAAAGGAGTATGCTCTAGAGAGCATTACAAGTTCCGGCATGAATGTTTGAAATGTGCTGGCAAACATCCCTTTGTTAACTGCGCAGCGGGCGCGCCGCTGGCGAGCCAAAGGCAAGCCCGTTTGCACCCGTCAGCATCCCGGAGGCGACCGGCGCCGGTTATGCTGCCTCTCTAGCTAAAGGTAGGAGCCTAACGGTACATTACAATAGGGATAAATTGCTTAATTTAAAAACAACTTGCTTGGGTGAATGTTCAAGGGCTGAGGCAGATAAGTGGGGAAACTTTTACTGCCTTGGCTGCAATTGGCCCTTCCCTCAGTTGCCTAAGGAGCCCTCTAAGACCTCTCTTACAAATACCAGGGCTTTTCTTTCTGATATAGATAAGCACTTGAAAGTCATTTTACTCAACACCCGTTCGCTACAAAAGCAGGAGGCGCATATTTATGACCTCCTATTAGACAATCAACCAGACCTTTTATTTCTTACTGAGACGTGGTTATCTGAGGCTTCAAATCCTACTATTGCCTCAGCTATCCCCTCAGGCTACAAAATTCTTAGAAAAGATCGACAGACCGGGAAGGGAGGCGGCGTTGCCATCATTTTTAAACAAAAGTTTGAGTGTTTCCCTCTAATACTTGACAATATCGAAGGCGCAGAATGTCTGGGTTTTTGCTGCACGCTCTCCCCTCATCAATGCATAGCAGGTATTCTGCTGTATAGGCCGCCGGGGGCACTTGGCAATTTTATTACTTCACTTAATGCTGTCGTAACTCCACTAGCCATTAGATACAATCAATTCCTCCTTCTAGGAGATTTTAATATACACATGGACAAAACACAGGACCCTTTAGCAATCTCTTTATTTGAAACGATGAATACTTGCAATTTGACCCCCTGTGGATCTCATCTCCCACGCATAAGAAGGGTCACAGACCGATCCGACCAACTACAGGCCCATCTCGGTCCTCACGATCTTCTCGAAGGTATTAGAGAAACATGCAAACAAAGCACTTTCAGAGTACATCAAAAGTAGAAACCTGTTGCATAGCTCCCAATCGGGCATTAGGCCAAACTATAGTACAGAAGCAGCCCTTTTGGAAGTTACTGAATACATTAAGGATAAACTTGATCAGGGTGGCAGGGCAGTTCTTGTACTACTCGACCTCTCGGCGACTTTCGATACCGTTCCCCATGAGATACTGCTTGACAGGTTGCGGAACATAGGCGTGGGCGGGACCGCCTTGGCCTGGAAGACGACATTTTTGAAAGACAGATCGCAGGAAATATGGACACCCCCCTTCTCATCTCCCATGCCAAATCTGAGCGTGGGAGTACCACAGGGCTCCATTCTTAGCCCCACCCTCTTCAATATATATTTGTCACCCTTAGCATCTTTGGTAGAGGAAGATGGAGTTAAGATTATCTCCTACGCCGATGATATACAATTGATCTTTACGTGTGAAAAAGGAGCAGATTTTGTCGGAGACAGCATTAGATCTTGCCTCACGAAGGTTTTCAACTGGCTTAAAATAAATCAGCTAAAAAGCAATCCGGACAAATCTGAGATTATCTTTTTTGGCCAACCAGCAGTATGTAACTGGAGTACTTGGTGGCCAACTGAGCTGTCTCCCCCTCAGGCGGCCTAAGGTTAAAAACTTGGGCGTTGTCATTGACAATGCCCTTTCCATGCGCCCCCAGATTCAAACACTGATTGGCTCCTGTTTTGGCATACTCCGCATGCTAAAACAATTTCTCCCTTTGTTGTCGGTGGACACTAGGAAGATCGTGGTTCAGGCTTTAGTGGCAGCAAAATTGGACTATGCTAACAGCCTGTACCTAGGCCTACCTGACTATCTCATTCAGCGTCTACAGAAGTGCAGAATACAACGCCCAGAGCCAGCCTCAGACCAAAGCCTAGAGCTCATATGACCCCCATTCTCAAATCTCTGCACTGGCTACGTATGAAAGAAAGAATTACATTTAAAGCCATGGTGATATTTTTTAAAGCACTCCATGGCCTAGGCGCTATGTACCTTAAGAAGCGTGTTATCCATTATATCCCAACTAGGACCTTAAGATCCTCTACTGCAGATCTTGTACCCATCCCCAAAATACGCCTAGCGCACATAGGGGGAAGATCCTTTGGATTTTTTAGTGCACAAACATGCAACAACCTACCCACTTTACTGAGAGCCTCAGCTGACGTGGCAACGTTCAGAAAACACCTTAAAACCTGGCTTTTCAAGAATTAGTCTTGTTTAGTATTCTGCCACAATGTCCTTCTAAGTACTTATGTCCATCCTAGCGCCCGGACACTCTAGCTGGAGTAGCTGTTTGCGCTATATCAAATCCTGTCATTTCATTTAATTTCAACTGCTAAGAGCGCGAGGACAATCCAGTAATTCCTCAGGGCAGTGGCAGTAGAAATAGGGGCCCACCAGTAGTCAGCAGTTTAGTCAAGTAGCCTGGTTTAGGGGTTTACGGGGAGCACAAGAATCTGGGGGCAAAACCTTGTACACCCATTAGGCTAGATTGCCTGAATTTTTTGGCTGGCAATCTATGATCAGAAGGAGGATGTCAGGTTGTTAAGGGAGGGATTCACGTGTGGTTTCATATTTAGGTTCCAGTGCCCGAGGTTGCGCTGGTGGGCACGCAATTCCAGGTCGTTCAGCGCCTTCAAACACGTGGTAAAAGACAAACTGCAGAAAGAGATACAGAAAGGGACGATGACCAGCTTAATTGTGTCACCCATCAGAGTGGATCCAAGAAATGAAAAAGGTCATTTCCGAATGATTCAGTATCTGTCGTGGACAGAGGGCACTTCTGTTAATGATTTTATCCCAGAAGACCCAGCTTCAGTCACATATTCTTCAGTGGACGTGGTGTTGTCCATAGTAGAGGAAGTAGGTAGGGGGGTGCAAATGGCCAAGAGCGACATCAAGTCGGCTTTCCACTGGCTCCCAGTTCACCCAGACGACTTTCAGCTGTTAGGCATTCAGTTTGAGGGCCAATGGTATGTGGACGAAGCGCTCCTGATGGGGTGTTCCATATCACATGTACTATTTGAACGCTTCGGTACTTTCCTCCATTGGGTGTTTTCTTGGAGCACGGGGGCACATAGACGTGACACACTATCTTGATGACTTCTTTTTTGTGGGGAACCCCAGTTCCACGGACTGCCAGTGGACGCTCATATGTTTCCAGGAGCTCATGGGCGACCTGAGGGTGCCTTTGGCACCGGAGAAGACAATCAGACCCAGTACGGTGATGTCATTTTTGGTCATTGAAATTGACTCAGTAGCAATGGAAACCTGCTTACCAGTGGAGAAAAAATTCAAGATGCAATTGCTGCTGGATGCCAAGTTAGCAAAACACAAAGTTACAGTTAAAGAGGTATTAGTGCTAGTGGGGCATTTGAATTTTGCCTGTAGGGTGGTGAAAGCAGGGAGGGCATTTTGTAGACAGTTGGGGATGTTATTGTCATGACTACCGTTGCCACATCAGATTGTCAGCAGTGGCAAAAGAGGATTTGAGAATGTGGTGTATCTTTTCGGAACAACAGTGTGCCACTGGTAGCTATAGCAGACTTTGAGTAGGATGCACAGGTTTAATCCGAGGCTGTGTGAGGGATAGGTTTTGGACTATACTGGCAAGGGAAATGGTGTGTGGAGGAATGGCCTTCAGAATGGAAGCAGGGGCCTGGACGATAACTTTCTTGGAATTGTGTCCACTTGTAGTGTCAGTGTCCCTGTATGGAGAACAGTTGGCACACAGGAAGGTTTCATTCCGCATTGACAACATGGCTGTGGTGCAGGAAGTTAACAGGCAGTCAGCAAGGGATGCCCAAGTGTTGTAGGTGCTGCGGGTTTTTGTATTGAAGTGTCTGAAGTTCGACATTTTGTTTAGAACGCGACATGTGCCGGGAGACACCCATCGCAACGAAGTGAATACTTCGCGAGGACATTGCAACGCAAACACATCGCATTAACTTTTACACCGTAAAGCACTGCAACGCTTAAACGTTTACATCGTAAGGCATAACAACGTGAGCCAGCAAAACGCAACTTTACGATGTAAACGTTACTGCGATTGCAACTTTAAGATGTAAAAGTTACTGCGATGTTCGGTAAATACTCTGCATTTCTAAATAATTTAGCAGCGCTCTGCGATGTTTGGTAAACATACATGCAATGTGAGAAATTTTCTTTAAAAATGCAGCCACAGTCCAAATATGAAAGTAAACGTTACTGCGATGGCAACTTTAAGATGTAAACGTTACTGCGATGTTCGGTAAATACTCTGCATCTCTAAATAATTTAGCAGCGCTCTGCGATGTTCGGTAAACATACATGCAATGTGAAAAATGATCTTTAAAAATGCAGCCACAGTCCAAATATGAAAGTATACTCTGCATTTCAAAATAATTTAGCAACGCTCTTTACAGCTAACAAAAAATAAAATAATGTCAGTGTCAGATTGTGTCACCAATGGGCGCACAAAAGTGACGGCAACAGACATGTAATGTGAATTAGCGATGTTTGGCATAACGGAAATTCACACAAAAGTGACGGCTATGTAATGCTACGAAAGCGTGGGTGGATGCATGAGGGGTGGATGGATGAATGAAAGCGTGGGTGAATGCATGAGGGGTGGATGGATGAATGAAAGCGTGGGTGGATGAATGGTGGGTGGATGGATGAAAGGGTGTGTGGATGAATGATGGATGAATGATGGGTGAATGGATGAATGAAAGTGTGGGTGGATGAATGATGGATGAATGGTGGGTGGATGGATGAAAGGGTGTGTGGATGAATGATGGATGAATGATGGGTGGATGTAGCAGCGCTCTTTACAGTTAACAAAAAATAAAATAAATGACAGTGTCAGATTGTGTCACCAATGGGCGCACAAAAGTGACGGCAACAGACATGTAATGTGAATTAGCGATGTTTGGCATAACGGAAATTCACACAAAAGTGACGGCTATGTAATGCTATGAAAGCGTGGGTGGATGCATGAGGGGTGGATGGATGAATGAAAGCGTGGGTGGATGAATGAGGGGTGGATGGATGAATGAAAGCGTGGGTGGATGAATGATAGATGGATGGATGAAACGGTGGATGGATGCATGAGGGGTGGATGGATGGGTGGAAGGGTGTGTGGATGAATGATGGGTGGATGGATGAATGAAAGCGTGTGTGGATGAATGATGGATGAATGGTGGGTGGATGGATGAAAGGGTGTGTGGATGGATGAATGATGGGTGAATGGATGAATGAAAGCGTGGGTGGATGCATGAGGGGAAGATGGATGAATGGAAGCGTGGGTGGATGAATGATGGGTGGATGGATGAAACATTGGATGGATGCATGAGGGGTAGATGGATGGATGGAAGGGCGGTATGTTATGGCGATGTGAATTAGCGATGTTGGGCACACAAAAGTGACGGCACTTCGGTAAACAGATGGATGAAACGGTGGATGGATGCATGAGGGGTGGATGGCTGAATGAAAGCATGGGTGGATGCATGAGGGGTGGATGGATGAATGAAAGCGTGGGTGGATGAATGATGGATGGATGAAACGGTGGATAGATGAATGATGGGTGGATGGATGAATGAAAGCGTGGGTGGATGAATGATGGCTGGATGGATGGATGAAAGCGGGTGTGGATGAATGATGGGTGGATGGATGAAACGGTGGATGGATGCATGAGGGGTGGATGGATGGGTGGAAGGGTGTGTGGATGAATGATGGATGAGGGGTGGATGGATGAATGAAAGCGTGGGTGGATAAATGATGGATGAATGGTGGGTGGATGGATGAAAGGGTGGGTGGATGCATGATGGTTAACAAACACACTTATTAATAATTGTTGCATGTGCGTCTTCCCAGGAAATGCAAGTGCAATGTTTGGATTATTTGAAATTTCCATTTTACCATGGGATGTTGCGAAGTTGGCCCTAAATCCTTTGATCATGTTTTCTATAGCTCATTTAAGCTGTAAAATTAATTAAAGAGAAAGCGAAACGGCCTCCTTTTCACAAAGAGGTATGTATTTTACTATCAAACTAAACATATGCAAAGAATTTGCATAATGCTTAAACTATTTTTAAAATATTTGGCAGGGAGGGGATCCGAACCCATGCCTCCAGAGAAACTGGAGCCTAAATCCAGCGCCTTAGCCCGCTCGGCCACGTTACCTCCTTGTTAACAAAGTACTGTTATCTAAGAGAAATCTTTAATCTGTGTGGCAGCCACACTATCAAATATTCCATGCTGTGCCAATCGAAAAACTAAGGCTGTAGCTGCGATTTCTACACTGTTCCATTCATAAATTCGGCGCCCCTGAGCCCATCCCGGAGGAAGAGGTTTCTCATTCCACATAGGGGAGTACGGTTCATGTTTTCTTTGCTGCTTGCAAGACTGTGATAGACCTCATCCCCAAGAATGCGAGCACACATGACTGTAGAGCTCTGCAAGTTTTGCTTAACACCGTCACAGGACATGACATGAAACTGAATGTGCAATAAGTTATTGAAAAACATTAACTATGCTTGAGGTGATATTGATGCAGCATTCTCTTTTGAATTTAAACGTATACACTAAAGCAATCTATGCCATGCTCAAGCACATAAAAAGAGGTCAAACCCATTCTATAGGTATTGGGAAGCTTTGAATGACATGTCTTCTGATTCAACACTGTGTGTGGGTTCATTGACAAGGAAATAGGACGCTGACGTCAGACCCAGTGATATCTAATGACAGCCGAGATTACGTTCCTTTCTTTTTATCTTATTCTATGATCCAGAGTCTTGAGAGCCTGGTGCGCTACTAGTGAAGCCGAGGTTCTGTTGAGCACCAAACAGTGCTCTGAATAGCAGCCAAAAACATATTAAATGAACAGCAAGACTCGCATACCGAGAAGCCCAGGATGACTTAGAGCCTTGAAGGGCATCATTACTCACTGCCAGGTCAACATCCGGTTCTCTGCGTGCCCTCGCGCCCGTTCTTTTCAAATGTTACTAGCACTATTTAGTAACACAAATTACATTTAAAAAAATTTACAATTAGGAACAATAAAAAAGGAAGAATTAGCGTCGTGGGGACGGCGGGGAGGGTGTGGGGGACAAGGGGTAGAGGCGGTGTATTTGCGCGCGATTTTGTAGTCTGCGATTTCGTGGTCTGCCAATAGGAATAAACGCATTGGCGTTGAGACGCCATGCGATGTTAAAGTTGGCGAGGCTGGTGACTGTGCGATGTAATAGACGCGTGGTAAAAGCACGCGTTGGGATGGTGCGCTATGTAGCGTCATACATCCCATGTGCCAGGTGTGGAAAAAGACATTGCGGATGCTTTGTCTCGTTCACAGTGGGAGAGATTCCCTGGGCTGGCCACGGCGGCAGACAGAGTGAGGACCAGGATGCCACAGGAGCTATGGTCAGTAGGCGACATAGAGTGCTCCAGCTGGTGTTAGTATCACTGGCCTTGTCGATGAGGAGGGCTTATAGTCAGACTAGGGGGGGGAGTTTTTAGATAGTGGGGCGCAGAGGAGACGGGACACTTGGGCACGGACGGAAGATGTGGTCCAGATCATTTTGAAATTGATTGATAAAGGACAGTCCAGAGTCACAATCACAGGTAAGTTTGCAGGTATTGCGTTCATGGGGAAGCTTTTTCCGAGTTATGCCCCATCAGCAGGGGAGCTGGGAGCCAGGATGTTAAAGAGGCTGGGCGTATTGGGTCGTAGGGAAGGCCTTTCACATGGAGTTTATTTTGTGACGTTCTCAGGAGCCTGTCTGGGATAAGCACAAGCGATGATGACAGGTTTTGTTCTCAGCACTGATGTCCTGAATGTTCTTTTGGGCTTTCGTGTGTCTGAGCTCTTGGGGGTAAAGGGTACTCGAGGTGTCATTTGGGAGGAAGTCACCCATGAGAAACCGGGCTACAAGTTTGGCTACATAAGTTGAAAATGAATCAGAGGGGTAAGGGTAGATCTGTCCTGCTGTGCAGGTACCCCATGGCCAGTTTTTGCCCAGTGAAATGGGTCGCCTCTCTGCGGGCGAGATCTCCAGGAGGTCTAGGTTAGGTTTTTCGGCATATTAGTGGCAGGCCCGTGACGGCATTTCAGATACTGGATGTCTTGCGAAAAGGACTGCCACACATGGTAGTAGCTGTGCAAGGTTTTGGGACACATTCGTTCTCCACTGGTGTGGCAACAGAGGCGAGTAAGAGGGCCTGGAGTAGGACAGACATCATGGGCCTGGGTAGTTGGGCATCTGACTGTTTTCAGGGCTATGTGCAGGAGGGGGAAGGGGATTGTTAAAACATTTCTTCGTTTCACTTGTTATTGTTGTTTTCCTGGTTCGGTTACAGGCCCAGAGATCGCCAGATTATCGTTATGGATAGTGGGACACTAGTTTGCTAAGTGGGCTGAAAGGCAGGCAAGACAGAGCAGACATGGTGCCAATTTGGGTCTTGACCCCAACAGTTTCCAAGTGCGCTGGCATGGCAGAGGGGACATGCAATGGCGAGAACTGTTACCCTGTTTGAATACGTTGCTGGGAGGAGGGAAGTGTCCCGATGTTTTGTTGCTGCATTTAGGGGAGAACGACCTACTGGTGGAAAAAGGGGTGTCTTTGATGAGAGCGATGAACGATGATTTACAAGAGGTACAAAGGCAGCGGTCGGGATACCGCATTGTGTGGACAGAGCTCATACCTAGGAGAGTGTGGCCTGGGGTCAACAAGCTGGTAGCCATAGAGAAAGCAAGGAGGAAGATTAACAGAGAAATGAGAGCCTTCTGGAGGGAAAGAGGTATCGATAGAATTGAGCATGCCGAATTGAAGTACGATGCTTCCGAATGTTTCCGCAGGAACGTGGTTCATCTTTCGTACTATGGGCTGGAGCTCTATTTGTTGCAGGTACAGGATGTGCTGGTGAAGTTGTTGAAAGTGCATTAGTGTCTGGCGGGGCGGGGGATCAAAAAAAGTCAGACAGGGCCTTTTTCTGCGTGGCGGTTGGCTGAAAAGTTGGCATGGGTTAGCCAAGTTTATTGTTGCTGACAGTGACAATCCATGTGGAAAAGGAATAAGAAGACAAGCTCACACCTAGACGAGGCAAGAAGTTTAAAGTTTCTTTAGGAAGTTAACTTAGTTAGAGGTTAATAGTTGCAGGAAAAATGTATTGGAGGTTTAAGGTCTCAATTGCTGAAGATCAGCCCAGGAGGAGGTAGAGACTTGCAGGTTTATGTTTTGTGGGGGGAGGGACATTGAGGGGTGGGGAGTCGTTTAACATAGGTAACATATTTGTGTAGTGAGGTTTTAGTTTTGTAAGGCGAAAAGCCCAGGGTTTATATATGTGATGTGCACATGTTTCAATAAAAGCAACCTTTTTCACACAAATCCAGTGTCAGTGGTCTGTGCTGCTCCCCCTACTCCCCAATTGGGTCTTGGGGGGCAGCCGACCACAGACTGCTGCGGCTTTGGGCTTGGATTGGGCTATATAGTAGCCCAAGGGTATAAATGCGGCCATGTTCTGCTACCAGCCACCATTTTAGAGTGGTGACACAGTGGCTGGTAGCATATCCCAGAGCTTTTTTCCCACCCGCCCACTCCTTAATTAAGAGTTTTCCGAGTCTTGGTTAGTTGAGGATTGGGTTATTCAGGTTGGCTCTAATTGGAACAGGCGTACAGGGGTTAAGAGAAGCATGTGTGGTTGTTGCTTTGAAGCAGGTGCAGGAGTGGTTGGCTGAGAAGTTGGAATAGGTCAGCCAAGTTTATTGTTGTTGACAGCTGCAATCCAGGCTGAAAGGGAATGTGTAGACAAGATCATGCCTGTAATTCTCACCTATTGTTTCCGCAGGAGCAAGATGCAAGGTCTGATGATAGGTCCCAACTTCCATAAACACCTGTGCCAGCCCAACAGTGTCAAAGCCAGTACAGTGGAATTGGGGGAAGAAGGGAAAACAAAACAAGGAAAGAAAAAGGAAGACACGTCACTGACGCGCTTCAGGTATGAATTTTCTTGTGGACTGGTCTTTATGTGGTTCCTGTAGTGGGGATAAAGTTATAAGCGATACCATGTGCATGTATTATGGTGATAATGCTCTACAAACAATAGTGTAGTCCTACTAGATATAACTACCTGTGTAAAGTCCCTCTTCCACTTAAGTATATATGATATCAGACAGCAGACTCAGTTGTATTATCTAGAAGAGGGAAATTCAATCATTAGGTGATTTCCTAAGTAGAACAGTGGAATAATATATGTCACATTTAGGCACTCAGCGCGGGGGGAAACACATTGACGACACACACCAGATAATAGCCTGAGGAGAATGGAGTGTGTATGTTTAAGAACCACCACGCCCATAATGCCACATGTGTGGTGTAGACCTACGCCCATTTCGCTATATAAGCACCTCCCGCAGGTAGGCGGGTGCTTGTCAATCCAGCCCTGATTTCCGACGCGAGGAACTGCTTCACGTATCTCGTTGTGTGCAGTTACCCTCGTAAACCAAAGACCTGCTTTGAACTTGCCCGACGCGCCGAAGCCGAAGCGCTAAAGAAACCTGCAGTGGAATTGCCTGAAGCGCTGAAGGGCTAAAGACGATTGCAACGCCGGAGGGCGTTTCGGTGCGCTCAGCCGCCGCATAGGCGAGCGGCCGTTTTCAGATACAACGCGCTGAAGCGCGAATGGTGACAGCTCACCGGATTACTTCCTGGAGTGCACGTGAGCACAACGCCCTTTTTAGAACACCGCTTTCCTCCCGCGTATTCAGCGCTGGAGAGCTGGAGAGCTGGGGTGGTTTGAACAGTGCGTGGAAGCTCGCATCAGCCACGAGCGCAGCCAGGAGATTGTTTTCCTGCTTTTCACCGAACCGAGAATAGGCACAAGAATCTGCGAGAACTCCATAAACCCTAGTTGATCTCTGCAGTTGTGGCTTGGAACGAACTACACCAAGCTAAGTACAACTCAACTTACCTGTATTCTTATCTGATATATTCTTGCTGAAACCATAGGATGAATGCGACTTAGCTAGCTGTAAGTACCTACACATAATCTTATGTTCTTTAGTGGTGACTGTGTACAGTGTTCTCATGTACATGCTATGCTTGTGTCTCCCTCAGGTATTAAGGGGCTAGTCGGTAGGAGTGAAGTCTTCAACTTTGAGGGCTCGGCTGTCGCATCTTTTTGTTTCCTTTATCCCTTTTTCCCTTTCCCCTATCGTGGTGTTATCTGTTGGAGTGGTTGTTACATCCCCGCAGGTGATACCATTGGGGGGATAGGGTTACTTGGCATCTTCCTTCGCTCCCGCTGTATCCGGCTTATAAGGTCAGTGGTTATTTAACCCGTCCGTGACAGATTGACAAGCCCACGGTTACTTACAGCCTGAGCGATGGATACTAACGTGGTCCTTACGACAGTGTTAGAAACGTTGACCGCCTTGCGGATGGAAGTGGATGCCTTCCGAGGGGAAAATTTAGAATTACGGAACGAGATGGGCACAATGAGGCGCGAGGTAGCCGGTTTGTCTCGCTCAAACCCTACGGGTACACGGGGAGGTTCGTATATCAAAGACTGGACATTACCGCCCCCACTCACTTCCCGGGATCCGGATAGGGAGCACGGGATCCAAGCACAGAGTGGAGTAACAGGGCCTTTCTCTTTTTCGTCCCAGGGTGGCTCCGCCTCTATACAAGTAATACAGCCTTTACAACTACCTCTTGCTCCTCCTGAAAGGTTCTTTGGGGATCCCAAGAAATTTGGGATATTCCTAGGACAATGTAAACTGCACTTTATGTGCAAACCCACTGTATTCCCCAACGACCAGGCAAAAACGGCCTTTGTTATGTCTTACCTAGGGGGCAATGCAGCCAGCTGGTCGTTCCCTCTGATAGAAAAGGACGATCCCCTTTTGTATAACTTTCCCACTTTCTGCGAGGAGATGCGCAAGCTGTTCGACAGAAAGGCTCACCAGCTTTCCCTAGATAGGGAGCTTATTGCGCTTAAACAAGGCTCACAAGACCTGCTCACTTACATAACCACCTTTAATAGACTCCTAGTGGAAACCAATTGGCCTACAGAAAAAAGAACGTCCTTGTTCTACCAGGGCCTAAGAGGCGAATTAAAGGACGTATTGGCCCAAGTCGTGCATATGCCTTCCACTTGTGACGAGATGATAGACCTCACGGTTCAACTAGACCACCGGCTTCAGGAAAGGAAAGGGGATAAGCAACGAACGGATACAAGGTTCCTTCCGGCTCGACCTAGACCCCCTACGGAAGACAATACTGCTACCCCTGATGGGACCGAACCAATGCAAGTTAGTGGAATACGTGGACCTATCAGCCAAGACGAACGGGAAAAGAGAAGGAAACAAAAACTATGTATGTATTGTGGGAAGCCAGGTCACTTCATCAGAGAGTGTAAGTCCAGGTCAAAACTGATGAACAAAGGCAGTCCTGGATCCAGGAACCTGACCGTGGTGGAGTACGACTGAGAACCAGGGAAACTAATGCTCTCGAACAAGAAGGAGACCCCTTGTTTGAGTTCTAGGAATTCGGTGGTCTCATTTTCGGTGGCTAACACAACTCAGACGTCTGTGGCCCATATGAATGTGTGTGTTACGCTGGCCCTTCCGGGTAGGGAGCCCGTATTAGTGCACGCACTGCTGGATTCCGGAGCTACCGGCAATTTCATAGACCAGCAGTATGCACAGGAACAGGGGATACCTTGCATACGAAAAGAGACACCTGAACCTGTTAAAGCAGTGGATGGAACGGCCTTGACCCCTAGACAACTCCGTTGGTCATTGTTTTTCTCCGAGTTTGACTTTGTGATCCGGTACCGACCGGGAGCTCAAAATGGCAAGGCTGACGCGTTGTCACGTCCCGCTTGTAAATCCGGATTCGGCCTGGCACCGGCTGAAGAACCTCCGGTGATCCTGCAGAACGCTTCCTTTCCAGTGGAGATGATTGCCATGGCAGCTGTACATGACTTCTTGGGGAAGGTGAGGGAGCAGAATAAAGAGCTAGATGAGCAAGCATGGATTACCAAAGAGCCTCAGCATCGCTCCTCTCTGAACCACTTGTGGTATTACGACAAGCGGCTTTTCGTCCCGGAGGAGTCCTTGCAAAGACAGGCCCTGCGATGGGTACATGACTCCACACTGGGTGGACACCTGGGGACTCGGAAAACCTTACAGGCTATGCAGAGACATTTCTGGTGGAGCACGTTAAAGACGGACACGGCAAAGTATGTCTCGGAATGCGCTATCTGTGCTCAAGGGAAGGCACAACACGCAAGGCCCTGTGGGTTGCTTCGGCCTATACCTATACCTCCAGCCCCCTGGCACACCTTGTCTATGGACTTCATAGTAGAAATGCCTACCAGCTCCGGCAACAACACCATTCTGGTTGTCGTCGATCATCTGACCAAAATGGGGCACTTTATCGCTATGGCTAAGTTACCAACATCGGCGGAATTGGCTAGAGCATTCCTGCAACACATTGTGCGCCTGCATGGTATCCCCGCAGTCCTCATTACGGACAGAGGAACCCAATTCACCTCTAGGTTCTGGAAGGCGCTTTGTGAAGTCATGAAAGTCGACGCCCGTCTCTCCACAAGCTACCATCCGCAGACAGACGGCAAAACAGAGAGACTGAATCAGACGTTGGAGCAATACCTTCGATGCTTCACGCTGCAACATGAGGAAGAATGGAGCACGCTTCTGTGGTTGGCAGAGTTTGCATATAACAATGCGGAGCATTCCTCTTTGGGGTGCTCACCCTTCTTTTGCACCTTGGGTTACCATCCTAATATGTTGCCCTTTGACTGGCCTGTGGTGACTAAACATCCCTCGATCCAAGAACATCATACACACCTGAGAAAGATAATACAAACAGCCAAAACACAATTAACAGCTGCACAAGCGCGCGACAAACAGTACGCTGATAGGAAAAGATCCCCAGAACCTTCCTATACCGTGGGAGATAGGGTGTGGCTCGACACGAAACATTTGCCCTTTAAGGGAAACACTCGATTAAAGCCTAAGTTTGTGGGCCCTTATCCCATAGAAAGAATAATCAATCCCGTAGCTATGAGATTATCTCTCCCTTCCTCTTGGCACATCCACCCGGTGTTTCATGTTTCTCTTTTACGGCCCTGTCTCACACACACCAGACTACCCACAAGACCGCAACCGCTGACCATAGAGGGGGAGGAGGAGTATGAGGTCAAGGGCATCCTAGACTCCAAGCGAATCCGTGGGAGGGTGCATTATCTCATTGACTGGAAAGGGTATGGTCCCGAGGATCGCTCATGGGAACCTGTTACCAGTCTCCACTGCCCTGGTCTCCTTCGAAGTTTCCACTTGCGGTATCCCGCTAAGCCTGGTGGACCGCCGGGACGTCGGTCCTTGAGAGGGGGATCTGTCACATTTAGGCACTCAGCGCGGGGGGAAACACATTGACGACACACACCAGATAATAGCCTGAGGAGAATGGAGTGTGTATGTTTAAGAACCACCACGCCCATAATGCCACATGTGTGGTGTAGACCTACGCCCATTTTGCTATATAAGCACCTCCCGCAGGTAGGCGGGTGCTTGTCAATCCAGCCCTGATTTCCGACGCGAGGAACTGCTTCACGTATCTCGTTGTGTGCAGTTACCCTCGTAAACTAAAGACCTGCTTTGAACTTGCCCGACGCGCCGAAGCGCTAAAGAAACCTGCAGTGGAATTGCCTGAAGCGCTGAAGGGCTAAAGACGATTGCAACGCCGGAGGGCGTTTCGGTGCGCTCAGCCGCCGCATAGGCGAGCGGCCGTTTTCAGATACAACGCGCTGAAGCGCGAATGGTGACAGCTCACCGGATTACTTCCTGGAGTGCACGTGAGCACAACGCCCTTTTTAGAACACCGCTTTCCTCCCGCGTATTCAGCGCTGGAGAGCTGGAGAGCTGGGGTGGTTTGAACAGTGCGTGGAAGCTCGCATCAGCCACGAGCGCAGCCAGGAGATTGTTTTCCTGCTTTTCACCGAACCGAGAATAGGCACAAGAATCTGCGAGAACTCCATGAACCCTAGTTGATCTCTGCAGTTGTGGCTTGGAACGAACTACACCAAGCTAAGTACAACTCAACTTACCTGTATTCTTATCTGATATATTCTTGCTGAAACCATAGGATGAATGCGACTTAGCTAGCTGTAAGTACCTACACATAATCTTATGTTCTTTAGTGGTGACTGTGTACAGTGTTCTCATGTACATGCTATGCTTGTGTCTCCCTCAGGTATTAAGGGGCTAGTCGGTAGGAGTGAAGTCTTCAACTCCGGGACCAGGTTCCTTTGAGGGCTCGGCTGTCGCATCTTTTGTTTCCTTTATCCCTTTTTCCCTTTCCCCTATCGTGGTGTTATCTGTTGGAGTGGTTGTTACATCCCCGCAGGTGATACCATTGGGGGGGATAGGGTTACTTGGCATCTTCCTTCGCTCCCGCTGTATCCGGCTTATAAGGTCAGTGGTTATTTAACCCGTCCGTGACAATATAGTAAAAAGAATATATAGTGTAACTGACTTAAAGAGATATGAAGTTGGGAATCCAATTAAAGCCCCATATATTCATATCAATCAATAATCAGGAAAAAAACAAAGAAACATATTCTCCCAAAATGGATAAGAAAACAAAATTACACAAAAATGTGCAAGGCTAAGATACAATGAGAAATCAGCCCCTTAAATAATTTGGAAACTAGTTTATATTTAAATTGTCCTTCCAGCCATCAAGCATTGTAAGCAAGGAAGCAGAATCTCCATACACCGTGGAGACATAAATCAGATAAGTACTGTAAAATAATAATCAGATTAAAGCAAATATTACCGCCGTTAGGAAACGTGGATTCTTTAAACCGTTATGTCTTTTCATTTGTAATGGCAGGAACAGCGTAAAGGTCCCCGCAGTGGCGGATTCGAAGAAAAGATCCAGGAAGATAAGCTGAAGTCACCGAAGAAGAAACACAGAGCACGTCCATGTAACCCAGAAGGAAATCAGGTAAGCGTCAGAGGGGGCAGGGCGAAAGACCCGCACGCGTCGAACTAGAACGCGAAGCGAGCTTTCCCTCTGCTCAGCCTCCTTTATTCTTGTTTTGCTCTGTCCCGCGTGCACACACGATCGAGAGCGGAGCAGGACCGATAATGCCTGGAAGAGGCAGGAAGTTCAAGGTTCATTAGGAAGTTAAATTAGAAGGTAATAGTTGCAGGAAAAATATATTGGAGGTTTAAGGTTGCAGTTGCTGAAGATCAGCCCAGGAAGTGGCAGAGACTTGCATGTTTAAGTTTTGTGGGCAGTCCTGCCAAGTGCCACACATGTCACGTTAGGGTAACGCAATTTAAGTTCCCGCATTACTGCATGAGCGGTAATTTGCCACGCTAACAAGATGAAGAGACAGCTAAGCAGGATATCTCTAATTCCATGCCTTGTTGTGGATGGCTATACTCTTTTTATTTACCTATCTGTGACACCTAGTGGCAGCTAGCTGTGCTGGTCAAAACAGCCGTAAGAGTTCTGCTGAAGCATGGGCAGGTAAGCTTACATAAGCAGACAATTTACAAAGAGGCCTTTGACACAATACCGCACCTGTTATGTCAGTGGGAGTCTATTTTATGTGGTGCAAACATCATGAGAAAGAAAACCTCATAATTTCTCAATAGTGAATAAAATTCACATGAACAATTACCAGAAGATGATCAGCACACACTTGTTTCCAACATAGATCAGTTTACTAAAATCATTGTTTTCATGAAGTCAAAAATTACAAGAAATTATGTTCTTAGACATATACGGTGGAATTTTAATTGATCCTTTATTCTTTTAATCTTTACAAAGTAGCCAACGCGTTTCGTCCTTTCATAGGACTTCTTCAGGGCTCAAGCAAGTATTATCCTTGTACACTGGTGTTTGAACTCCAAAGTTTAGAGGCAAGACAATCTTGTTCTGCATCAAAGGTAAAATGATTCAAAGAATCCAGTCATTCCAAGGTAAGCTATATTACTAGTCAGATTTTTCAGGCCAATGTCAGCCACAGCATCTGTTGCGGCGCAGTCAAGGCGACAAACCGCCCTCCTCCAACTCTTCTCTGTAGATAATATCAAACATATATTATCTGATATAGCTTACCTTGGAATGACTGGATTCTTTGAATCATTTTACCTTTGATGCAGAACAAGATTGTCTTGCCTCTAAACTTTGAAGTTCAAACACCAGTGTACAAGGATAATACTTGCTTGAGCCCTAAAGAAGTCCTATGAAAGGACGAAACGCGTTGGCTACTTTGTGAAGATTAAAAGAATAAAGAATAAAGGATCAATTAAAATTCCACCGCATATCTAAGAACATCATTTCTTGTAATTTTTGACTTCATGAAAACAATGATTTTAGTAAAGTGATCTATGTTTGGAAACAAGTGTGAGCTGATCATCTTCAAGCTTACATAAGCACCTGAGAAGAGGCACTCTTACTTGACCAGGCCTGAGAGTGTTCCAGAACTATGTTACAGCTGCTGGTAAGAGTATTGGGGCCAAGTAGATGGGGTGACCTAACACTTGCTGACTGTAGTGCATGCATGGCAAAATAATCCAATACATTGATGTTTGCAGGTCCAATTTAAGTGAATGAAAAAAATGTGCAGATCTGAAATTCCTCCGCCTGCAGATGGGAAATGCCATTGAATGAGAAACGCTATTTATATTTTTGCAGGGTTTGTGTTTTGCAAGTGAGGCAGTGGTTGCCAAGTGACCTTCTCTTGTGTGATCTGCACTTTCTGCCAGTTCTGACTTTGCACTCCGATTGATTACCTATTAACTGTGTCTGTTGGCTATATGAAATGCTGGTTTAGAACGTTGTCATTGCATGAGACCACATGCCTTGCGGAGTTCGCGGAGTTCTGCGTAAACTCCGCTGCGCTACGCGGAACTCAGCAAACGGCGGAGTGCATTAGATAAATGCTGTTCGCGGTGATTTTCAGTGCAAGGTGCTTGTCTGCACTGTGCAATCATTGCGAACGGCACCAGGCACAGCGCAAGCAGGCACTGCTTCCTTTCTGCCGCTCGAGTATATTTTTACTCGAGCTGCAGCTTTCTCAACGCTAAGGCAGTTTCTCAAAGCGAGCAGTCGCGAGCATACGCAACCACTCGCAATGAGAAATCTGACCGCCTGCATTGAGAAATCTCGCCAGGAGGTTGATTTTCCACGTTCGCGCTCGCCAACTTGCTGTTGACAATCGCTAACGAGGAAAAATCTCACCGGGAGGTGGATTTTCCTTGCTCGCGCTCGCCAACTTGACGTTGACGAACGCGAGCGAGGAAAAAAACTCGGAGCAGAGTTTTTCAGAACTCCGCGAGCTCCGAATAGCGCGGAGTGCGGAAAACTCCGCAAACTCTGCGAGCGAAGCGGTGTTCACCGCCCAGACTTAATATAAACATGTTTTATAACAGCCTTGTGAATTGCATTAATGTGCATGAGCTGTTTTTTCCCACAGTAGTCAATACATTTTGGCCCATCATAGGCATATCAACACAACTCAGCTGAGCTGCACTTATGTTCAGTGTGTGTACAGGGTGGTGCTAGAGACATGCATTAAATGGACAAAACCACTTGATTACACTCACCATCAAAAATCACTCAAAGTGTCACACATAAGGCAATCAAATGGCCCACATAAACACAATGAAAACAGAGAAATGTCACACTCAAGGAATCAGAAAACTTGGCAGCTATTCATTGCTTGATTTTGCTCGCAAGAAAGTGTGACTCATAGTCGTTGGACGTCACTCATAATTACACTTAAATTTATGAAAGTGTCACACATAAGCAATCTGAAACCTTGGCAGCTATATGTGTGGAAGAGGGGGGACTTTTAGGGGTAAATTAGTTTAAGACAGGTAACATATTTGTATAGTGAGGTTTTAGTTTTGTATGGCGAAAGGCCCAGGGTCTATATATGTGATGTGCATATGTTTCAATAAAGCGGCCTTTTTCACACAAATCTGGTGTCAGTGATCTGTGCTGCTCCCCTATTCCCCAATGGATGATACATGATATTTGAAAATAATTTGCATTCTAACAAAACCATTGTTTTGTTAGCAAAAATAAACTGAACATTAATTAAATTACAGTGCCATACACCTATTAAATAACTTTGCTCGGCCAGTAACATAGCCAGAATGCCATTGGCACTGGTGCAAGCAAGGAAAATGCCCCATATATGTTATTAGGGTAGTAAACGAGGTAGTCAAAGCCCCCCCGCCCAGAGCACTGGTGCCACTGCACCTGCTGCACCAAGGTTAGCTATGCCCCTGGCCTCGGCAAGAACTCCAGACGGTAGTATGGCATGCCAGGTCTGAGGGAGGCCTCCTGGAGAAGGAGGGGTGACGCAGCGCATCCCACACGCGTGCGCATGACCACGCAGCCACAGACACGATAATGAGGGGCGAGCATAACTAGCGTGAAATGCCATACGGAGGATTAATTAACTCCAGCTTGGTGCGCGTGTCACACACACTGTGTGACGGGGGAGGGCGTTGTGTTACCGCCTCCTTCCACACTCACCCTCTGAATCCGTCATCAGTGCGCGCAGCCGCACCTCCGGCGCCCTGTCATCTGTGAGATGGCGGAGGGCTACGAACGCCTTGGTAGTATATGTAAATAAGATTCCGTGGGTTCAAGGGAAAGAGGCTGATTTTCATAGAGTAGTGTGGGGCCCACGTATTAACGGGTTATACCCCGCCCCTGTGACTAACGCTCGCACCTCGAAGTGTCGTGATCGGAGCCCCGGCCTGCACAGTCACAGCGCTCAAGGTTTGAGAAGTCTTATGAGTGAGATGTAATTAGCACGCTTGATGGCATCAGAAGAAGTAGTCATAGCACACAAACTTTAACATGAGGAGTGACATCGGTGAAATAATAAATATGGAATCATACCTGTTAACCTCTTTAATAAATAAACTACGGGCGAAGCCGTCCGCTTAAGAGAGTAATTCCATTAGGTGATTGCGGCATGACCACGAGAAAAAGTGGGTAACACCTGCCAAATGTGGGCGAGTTGAGATGTAGATTCTATCTAGAATTGCCACCTTTCTTAGAAAAAAATACCGGCCCACCAAAACGCAGATTTTTACCGGTCTGGACTTAAAAATACAGACTAGGCTGGTCAAGAAATGGTCAAATGGCAAAACTATTTCTATCCATTCTCCCCAGTTGTGCCATTTACCCTCTTTTGAGTGAGAGTTCAACCTGATCTCCAAATGTGTAAGTTTCACTCGCAATGAGGGATACCTGAGGTCTCTGCACAGCAGGTCTGAACCCCTACGATCAAGATGGGCTTTTTTCTTAACAGTTCTCACAGCTCCAGGCACATACTCCAATCCACCATATTGACTTGTTTAGACCAAGATTTCCAGATGACTTGGTGTCATCAAAGACAGGATGCTACGTACCTGTACTTTCCTGTAACAAGTCAACTTTAGATGTCCGTTAGATAACCTGGAAAGAACCAGGACCACAAGTCGTTAAACAAAAATCCAGTACTCGAAGATTGGTTTCTTGGTGGCGTGGGATCATCTGGTAACCTCACCTTAAACTGCAGAAATGCCCTGCATTGAGAACTACCACTGTGCCCGATATGACCTGAGGCCAATCACGAGGGCAGAAAGGAGCTGACTTTCAAAACCTATTTTCGAGGTAATTTTGGAGAAACTGAAGCAGTTACTCACAACATATTCTAAATCCCATTGAAATGCATTAAAAGCATAAGTTATTTCCGATGCGCAAGGGGCTTGTAAATATGCCCCTAGGTTTTCAACTCCTTCCAAAATCGTAGATAGTTGGACATAGATCTGATGCAACCCAGATGGCAGCTTCGTAGCCCACTCAATTATGTTTTAACCCCTTCGCTGCTAGGCCTTTCCCCCCCCCCTGTGCTAAGCCTTTTTTTGGCTATTTGGGGTAGTTCGCGCTTAGGCCCCTGTAACTTTTTGACCACATAAGGTATCCACACCAAATTTGCGTCCTTTTTTTCCAACATCATGGGGATTCTAAAGGTAACCAGGGTTTGTGGACTCCCCTGGAGGGGACCCAGAAATTAGCCAAAATACAGGTAAATGTTTTTTTTTTGAAAAATGGGAAAAAGGGCTACAGATGAAAGCGTCTGGTTTTTTCCCTGCAAATGGTATCAAAAAGGGGTTGTGGTGCTGAATTCACCATCTTCCCAGCTTTCAGGGACAAGCAGACTTTTGTCAGAAAACCAAAATTGTTTACACAGTTTTGGCATTTTTCTGGGACATAGCCTATTTTTGCTATTTTTGTGCTTTCAACCTCTTTCCAGTTAATGGTAGTAATGGGTATGAAAGCAATAATGGATCCTGGAAAGCTATACATTTTAGAAAAGTAGACAAAATTCTAAATTCAGCAAGGGGTCATTTGTGTAGATCCTTCAAGGTTTCTTTATAGAAACTAACCGTTGAATATAGGAGAAATTGAAAATTAGTTGAAAAAAACAGCCATTTGTGTCAACGTTTTCACCTGTAACTTCTTCTAATTATGACAGCTGTTTGAAGGCAATATATCGTTACATCCGCTGGACCTTTCTGGTTGTGGGGATATATAGGACTTGTAGGTTCACCAAGAACCCGACGAACCCAGAGCCAATAACTGAGCAGCGTCTTGCAATGGTTTTTTATTATTTACCGGGTATATAGCAATTATTCTGGGAAAATGTATACATGGAAAAATCGGTATGAAAGACACCTATGTATTTCTGAAATGGGAACAAAATATAGAGTTTAGAAACAGTAGATATTTGCACATTTCCGAAATTGGGAGTACAATACTAGCATGAGAATTATAGGTCATTTTTCAAAATGACTTCTTTTTTACACATTGTCTTTCATTTGGAAGGCAGAAATGCATCGAAAGTCAATAGGTAATAACAGTTGCTCTACAATTCTGTGTTACCCTAAGTCTCCCGATAAAAATGGTACCTCACTTGTGTGGGCAGGCCTAGTGTCCACGACAGGAAACGGCTCAAAACGCAACGTGGACACACCACATTTTCACAATGAAAAATGACCCTTTTTTTGCAAAGTGCCTAGCTGTAGTTTTTTAACCCTAGCTTTGCCGGCACCTAGGGAAACCTAGCAAACCTATATATTTTTGAAAACTAGACACCCAGGGGAATCCAGGATGGGGTGACTTGACTGGCTCTCACCAGGTTCTGTTACCCAGAATCCCTTGCAAACCTAAAACATTGTCAAAAAAACCAAATTTTCCTCACATTTCTGTGGTGGAAAGTTCTGGAATCTGCGTGGATCCACAAAATTCCACCCACCCCGCGTTCCCCAAAGTCTTCCGACAAAAATGGTACCTCACTTGTGTGGGTAGGCCTAGTGCCCGCGACAGGAAACGGCCCAAAACGCAACGTGGACTCACCACATTTTCACAGTGAAAAATGACCCTTTTTTTGCAAAGTGCCTAGCTGTAGTTTTTGAACCCTAGCTCTGCCGGCACCTAGGGAAACCTAGCAAACCTATACATTTTTGAAAGCTAGACACCCAGGGGAATCCAGGATGGGGTGACTTGACTGGCTCTCACCAGGTTCTGTTACCCAGAATCCCTTGCAAACCTAAACAATTGTCAAAAAAACACATTTTCCTCACATTTCTGTGGTGTAAAGTTCTAGAATCTGCGTGGATCCACAAAATTCCACCCACCCCGCGTTCCCCAAAGTCTTCCGAGAAAAATGGTACCTCACTTGTGTGGGTAGGTCTAGTGCCCGCGACATGAAACGGCCCAAAACGCAACGTGGACACGCCACATTTTCACAGTGAAAAATTACCCTTTTTTTGCAAAGTGCCTAGCTGTAGTTTTTGAACCCTAGCACTGCCGGCACCTAGGGAAACCTAGCAAACCTATACATTTTTGAAAACTAGACACCCAGGGAAATCCAGGATCGGGTGACTTGACTGGCTCTCACCAGGTTCTGTTACCCAGAATCCGTTGCAAACCTAACAAATTGTCAAAAAAAACACATGTTCCTCAAATTTCTGTGGTGGAAAGTTCTGGAATCTGCGTGGATCCACAAAATTCCACCCACCCCGCGTTCCCCAAAGTCTTCCGAGAAAAATGGTACCTCACCTGTGTGGGTAGGCCTAGTGCCCGCAACAGGAAACGGCGCAAAACGCAACGTGGACACACCACATTTTCACAGTGAAAAATGACCCTTTTTTTGCAAAGTGCCTAGCTGTAGTTTTTGAACCCTAGCTCTGCCGGCACCTAGGGAAACCTAGCAAACCTATATATTTTTGAAAACTAGACACCCAGGGGAATCCAGGATGGGGTGACTTGACTGGCTCTCACCAGGTTCTGTTACCCAGAATCCCTTGCAAACCTAAAAAATTGTAAAAAAAACCCACATTTTCCTTACATTTCTGTCGTGGAAAGTTCTGGAATCTGCGTGGATCCACAAATTTCCTCCCACCCAGCGTTCCCCCAGGTCTCCCGATAAAAATAGTACCTCACTCGGGTGGGTGGGTCAAGGACCTGCAACAGGCAAGGGCCCAAAACCTATTGAGGCTACATCAAAATGACCTCTCACAAACCAACCTGGTTTTGCAAGGGGGGTCCCATGAGTTTTTGGCCCGGGGCTCGGTGGCCATCTAGGGAAACCTACCAAACCCACACATTTCTGGAAGCTAGACACCCGGGGGAGTCCAGCGAGGTATGGCTTGCGTGGGTCCCCCAACATTCTCCTACCCAGAATCCCCTGCAAACCTCAAATTTTGCTGAAAAAATCACTTTTTTCTCAAATTTCTGTGTGGGAAAGTTCTGGAATCTGCGTGGATCCACAAATTTCCTCCCACCCAGCGTTCCCCCAGGTCTCCCGATAAAAATGATACCTCACTCGCGTGGGTGGGTCAAGTACCCGCGACAGTGTGGGTAGGCATAGTGGCTGCAACAGGAAATGGCCCAAATCGTACTGTGGAGGCTTCAAAATTACCTATAACAAAACTACCTGGTTTTGGGGGGGGGGCACCTGGGGTTTTGGCCCCGGGCTCTCCGCCATCTAGGGAAACCTACCAAACCCACACATTTCTGAAAACTAGACACCCTGGGGAGTCCAATGAGGTATGGCTTGCGTGGATCCTCCAACGTTTCCTTACCCAGAATCCCCTGCAAACCTCAAATTTAGCTGAAAAAAACACATTTTCCATATATTTTTGTGTGGAATCACCGTGGCGGCACAAATGTCCTACCCCACAGCGTTCTCTTTAGTGTCCCGAGTAAAATGATACCTCACTTGTGTGGGTGTCCAATGCAGAATTGGCTAAAAACGTACTTTTTAAAAAACGTAGCGCTTAGAATTCTCGGTGCTATACCCTTATTCCCTATGTTTTGGGCTCTTCCCAGTCACAGGCCCTTGCCCCACCCACACAAGTGTGGTATCATTTTACTCGGGAGACTGAGGGGAACGCTGTGGGGTAGGACATTTGTGCCGGCACGGTGATGCCACCCAAAAATATGTGGAAAATGTGTTTTTTTCAGGTAAATTTGAGGTTTGCAGGGCATTCTAGGTAGGAAAACGTTGGGGGATGCACGCAAACCATACCTTGCTGGACTCCCCCGGGTGTCTAGTTTTCAGAAATGTGTGGGTTTGGTAGTTTTCCAAGATGGCTGCCGAGCCCGGGGCCAAAAACCCAGGTGACCCCTCTTGCAGAACCAGGTTGTTTTGTGATAGGTCATTTTGATGTCTCCTCAATACGTTTTGGGCCCTTGCCTGTCGCGGGTACTTGACCCACCCACGTGAGTGAGGTATCATTTTTATCGGGAGACCTGGGGGAACGCTGTGTGTTAGGACATTTTTGGATCCACGTAGATTCCAGAACTTTCCCACACAGAAATTTGAGAAAAAAGTGATTTTTTCAGCTAGATTTGAGGTTTGCAGGGCATTCTGGGCAGGAAAACGTTGGGGGACCCACGCAAGCCATACCTCGCTGGACTCCCCGGGTGTCTAGTTTTCAGAAATGTGTGGGTTTGGTAGTTTTTCAAGATGGCCGCCGAGCCCGGGGCCAAAAACCCAGGTGACCCCCCTTGCAAAACCAGGTTGCTTTGTGATAGGTCATTTTGATGTCTCCTCAATATGTTTTGGGCCCTTGCCTGTCGCGGGTACTTGACCCACCCACGCGAGGGAGGTATCATTTTTATCGGGAGACCTGGGGGAACGCTGGGTGGTAGGACATTTTTGGATCCAAGTAGATTCCAGAACTTTCCACACAGAAATGTGAGAAAAAAGTGATTTTTTTCCAGCTAAATTTGAGGTTTGCAGGGCATTCTGGGTAGGAAAACGTTGGGGGACAACATGCAAGCCATACCTCGCTGGACTCCCCTGGGTGTCTAGTTTTCAGAAATGTGTGGGTTTGGTAGGTTTCCCAAGAAGGCCGCCGAGCACGGGGCCAAAAACCCAGTGGACCTCCCTTGCAAAACCAGGTTGTTTTGTGATAGGTCATTTTGAAGTCACCTCAATAGGTTTTGGGCCCTTGCCTGTCGCAGGTACTTGACCCACCCACACAGGTGAGGTACCATTTTCTCGGGAGACCTGGGGAACGCTGGGTGGTAGGAAATTTGTGGATCCACATAGATTCCAGAACTTACCCACACAGAAATTTGAGAAAAAGTGATTTTTTTCATCAAAATTTGGGGTTTGCAGGGGATTCTGGGTAGGAAAACGTTGAGGAACCCACGCAAGCCATACCTCCTGGACTCCCTGGGTCTCTAGTTTTCAGAAATGTGTGGGTTTGGTAGGTTTCCGTAGATGGCTGCCGACTCAGGACCAAAAACTCAGATGCCCACTATGTATCCGAAAACGACCTGGTTTTGCATGTGGGGGTCACATGAGTTTTTGGTCCCGGGCTTGGCGGCCATCTAGGGAAACCTACCAAACCCATACATTTCTGAAAACTAGAGACCCAGGGGAGTCCAGGAAGGTATGGCTTGCGTGGATTCACCAACATTTCTCTACCCAAAATCCCCTGCAAACCTCAAATTTTGATGAAAAAAATCACTTTTTTCTCAAATTTCTGTGTGGGTAAGTTCTGGAATCTACATGGATCCCCACATTTCATCCCACCTAGCATTCCCCCAGGTCTCCCGATGAAAATGGTACCTCACTCGCGTGGGTGGGTCAAGTACCCGCGACAGGCAAGGGCCCAAAACGTATTGAGGAGACATCAAAATGACCTATCACAAAACAACCTGGTTTTGCAAGGGGGGTCAACTGGGTTTTTGGCCCCAGGCTTGGCGGCCTTCTTGGGAATCCTACCAAACCCACACATTTCTGAAAACTAGACACCCGGGAGAGTCCAAAGAGATATGGCTTGCATGGGTCCCCCAACGTTTTCCTGCCCAGAATACCCTGCAAACCTCAAATTTAGCTGAAAAAAATCACTTTTTTCTCAAATTTCTGTGTGGGAAAGTTCTGGAATCCACGTGGATCCAAAAATGTCCTACCACCCAGCGTTCCCCCAGGTCTCCCGATAAAAATGATACCTCACTCGCGGGGGTGGGTCAAGTACCCGCGACAGGCAAGGGCCCAAAACGTATTGAGGAGACATCAAAATGACCTATCACAAAACAACCTGGTTTTGCAAAGGGGGTCACCTGGGTTTTTAGCCCCGGGCTCGGCGGCGATCTTGGAAAACTACCAAACCCACACATTTCTGAAAACTAGACACTTGGGGGAGTCCAGCGAGGTATGGCTTGTGTGGGTCCCCCAACGTTTTCCTACCCAGAATGCCCTGCAAACCTCAAATTTAGCTGAAAAAATCACTTTTTCTCAAATTTCTGTGTGGGAAAGTTCTGGAATCTACGTGGATCCAAAAATGTCCTACCACCCAGCGTTCCCCCAGGTTTTGTAAGGGGGGTCACCTGGGTTTTTGGCCCCGGGCTCGGCGGCTATCTTGGAAAACTACCAAACCCACACATTTCTGAAAACTAGACACCCGGGGGACTCCAGCGATGTATGGCTTGCGTGGGTTTCCCAACGTTTTCCTACCCAGAATGCTCTGCAAACCTCAAATTTAGCTGAAAAAATACCTTTTTTCTCAAATTTCTGTGTGGGAAAGTTCTGGAATCTACGTGGATCCAAAAATATCCTACCACCCAGCGTTCCCCCAAGTCTCCCGATAAAAATGATACCTCACTCGCGTGGGTGGGTCAAGTACCCGTGACATGCAAGGGCCCAAAACGTATTGAGGAGACATCAAAATGACCTATCACAAAACAACCTGGTTTTGCAAGAGGGGTCACCTGGGTTTTTGGCCCCGGGTTCCGCGGCCATCTTGGAAAACTACCAAACCCACACATTTCTGAAAACTAGACACCCGGGGGAGTCCAGCGAGGTATGGCTTCCGTGGATCCCCCAACGTTTTCCTACCCAGAATGCCCTGCAAACCTCAAATTTAGCTGAAAAAACCAAATTTTCCACATATTTTTGGGTGGCATCACCGTGCCGGCACAAATGTCCTACCCCACAGCGTTCCCCTCAGTCTCCCGAGTAAAATGAGTAAAATGTGGGTGGGGCAAGGGCCTGTGACTGGGAAGAGCCCAAAACATAGGGAATAAGGGTATAGCACCGGGAATTCTAAGCGCTACATTTTTTTAAAAATAAGTTTTTAGCCAATTCTGCATTGGACACCCACACAAGTGAGGTATCATTTTACTCGGGACACTAAGGAGAATGCTGTGGGGTAGGACATTTGTGCCGCCACGGTGATTCCACACAAAAATATGTGGGAAATGTGTTTTTTTCAGCTAAATTTGAGGTTTGCAGGGGATTCTGGGTAGGGAAACGTTGGGGGATCCACGCAAACCATACCTCATTGGATACCCCAGGGAGTCTAGTTTTCAGAAATGTGTGGGTTTGGTAGGTTTCCCTAGATGGCGGCAAGCCCGGGGCCAAAACCCCAGGTGCTCCCCCCCAAAACCAGGTAGTTTTGTTATAGGTAATTTTGAAGTCTCCACAGTACGATTTGGGCCATTTCCTGTTGCAGCCACTATGCCTACCCACACAAATGAGGTACCATTTTTATCGGGAGACCTGGGGGAACGCTGGTTTCTAGGAAATTTGTGTCAGCCCGGTGAGCCTACAACTTTCCCACACAGAGATGTGAGAAAAAATAGGTTTTTTCAACAAAATTTGAGGTTTGCAGGGGATTCTGGGTAGGGAAATGTTGGGGGACCCTCGCAAGCCATACCTTGCTGGACTCCCCCAGGTGTCTAGTTTTCAGAAATGTGTGAGTTTGGTAAGTTTCCCTAGGTGGCCGCCGAGCCCGGGGCCAAAAACTCATGGGACCCCCCCTTGCAAAACCAGGTAGTTTTGTGATAGGTAATTTTGAAGTCGACTCAATAGGTTTTGGGCCCTTGCCTGTCGCGGGTACTTGACCCACATACACAAGTGAGGTACCATTTTTCTCGAAAGACTTAGGGGAATGCGGGCTGGGTGGAATTTTGGGGATCCACACAGATTCCAGAACTTTCCACCACAGAAATGTGACGAAAATGTGTTTTTTTGACACATTTTTAGGTTTGCAAGGGATTCTGGGTAACAGAACCTGGTGAGAGCCAGACAAGTCAACCCATCCTGGATTCTCCTGGGGGCCTAGTTTTCAAAAATATATAGGTTTGCTAGGTTTCCCTAGTTGCCGGCAGAGCTAGAGTTCAAAATCTACAGCTAGGCACTTTGCAAAAAAAGGGTCAGTTTTCACTGTGAAAATGTGTTGTGTCCACGTTGCGTTTTGGTCCGTTTCCTGTCGCGGGGACTAGGCCTACCCACACAAGTGAGGTACCATTTCTCTCGGAAGACTTTGGGGAATTCGGGGTGGGTGGAATTTCGTGGATCCACGCAGATTCCAGAACTTTCCACCACAGAAATTTGAGGAAAATGTGTTTGTTTTTTTACAAAGTTTGAGGTTTGCAAGGGAATCTGGGTAACAGAACCTGGTGAGAGCCAGACAAGTCACCCCATCCTGGATTCCCCTGGGTGTCTAGTTTTCAAAAATGTATAGGTTTGCTAGGTTTCCCTAGGTGCCGGCAGAGCTAGGGTTCAAAATCTACAGCTAGGCACTTTGCAAAATAGTGTCAGTTTTCAGTGTAAAATGTGGTGTGTCCACGTTGTGTTTTGGGCCGTTTCCTGTCGCGGGCACTAGGCCTACCCACACAAGTGAGGTACCATTTTTCTCAGAAGACTTTGGGGAATGCGGGGTGGGTGGAATTTTGTGGATCCACGCAGATTCCAGAACTTGCCACCACAGAAATGTGAGGAAAATGTGGTTTTTTGGACACATTTTGAGGTTTGCAAGGGATTCTGGGTAACAGAACCTGGTGAGAGGCACACAAGTCACCCCATCCTGGATTCCCCTGGGTGTCTAGTTTAAAAAAATATACAGGTTTGCTAGGTTTCCCTATGTGCCGGCTGATCTAGGGCCCAAAAGCCACAGGTAGGCACATTGCTAAAAACAAGTCTGTGCCTAGTGGGCTTTCTGCCATCCTGGGGGGGGGGGTTGCCCCGATATGCTATGTTTTTGGGGGGTGGAGGAATTGGTATGCCCATTGTGGGCAGCCCCCAACCCCACGCATAAAAAAAGCCAGCGTAATCGCTGGCGCCTACTGGGCTTTCTGCCCCTCCCGGGGGCAGATCAGGGGCCACTGCCCCCATCCGCCCCTCTGGGGGGGGCAGAAAGACTGTGGCTATGTTTTTGGGGGGTGTAGGAATTGGTATGCCCATTCTGGGCAGCCCCCATACATAAAAAAAAGCCAGCGTAATCGCTGGCGCCTAGTGGGCTTTCTGCCCCCCCCCCCGGGGGCAGATCAGGGGCCACTGCCCCCATCCGCCCCTCGGGGGGGCAGAAAGACTGTGGCATTTTTTGGGGGAGGTATGGGCATTGGCATGCTCATTCTGGGCTGACCTCAACCCTGAATAAAAAATAAAAAAATCCTGAGGCCTAGAGGGCTTTCTACCCCCTCCCCCCCCCCCCGGGGGGCAGATAAGGGGCTATTGCCCCAATATGCCTCCGGGGAGTGGCAGAAAGACTGTGGTAATTGTTTTTGGGGTGGGGGCATTATCATGCCCATTCTGGGCAGCCCCCACCCCTACATTATAAAAAAAAAAAAAATCCCTGGTGCCTAGTGGGATCAGGGGCTATTGCCCGCATCTGCCCCTGGGGGGAGCAGAAAGACTGTTGCATTTTTTGGGGGGGATGGGGGCATTGCCATGCCCTTTTTGCGCAGCCCCCACCCCAACGTCAATAAAAAAAAAAATCCCTGGTTTCTAGTGGGCTTTCTGCCCCCCCGGGGGGGCAGAAAAACTGACATTTCTCTGGGGGTGGGGGCATTGCCATGCCCTTTTTGGGCATCCCCCACCACAACGTCAATAAAAAAAAAAAAATCCCTGGTTCCTAGTGGGCTTTCCGCCCCCCAGGGGGGGGAGAAAGACTTACATTTCTCTGGGGGGGGTGGGGAGATTGCCATGCCCTTTTGGGCAGCCCCCACCCCAACATCAATAAAAAAATCCCTGGTTCCTAGTGGGCTTTCTGCCCCACCGGGGGGGCAGATTGGGGGCTTTTGCCCCCAACTGCACCCCCAGGGGGGGCAGGAAGTCTGTTGCAGCCAAACAAATATGGGGGGAGCAAAGGCCCTTGCCCAAGGGGCCGCTCCCCCCTCTCAGGCGCTAGTGGGTGGATCCCTGCTTGGGGATCGCCCTCCTGGGGTGATCCCCAAGCAGGGATCCACTAGGGAAGGGTACCATTGGAAAGGGGAGATTCTCCCCTTTCCAACGATACCTCTCCCATCTTTTTCGGTGCTCGGGGGGCTGAGATAGCCCCACAAGCACCGAAACTGAGAAACTGAAACTAAGTCTCAGTTTCGATTTCGTTGTAATGACGATAGCGCCATGCGCGCGATCGTCATTACAGTGAAATACAAAAATAGGCCTGGGGAGGTTGGGGAAGCTCTTCCCCACCTCCCCAGGCAAAAAAAAAAAAGGGAAATCCCTCTGCTGTCTGCAGCAGAGGGATTTCCTGAGCATGTGCTCATGACGGAATGGTTCCGTCATGAGCACACTAGAACTTGTGCTCATGACGGAACCATTCCGTCCTGAGCACAGAAGGGGTTAACATCGCCCCTCGCTCTTCTAGAAACAAAGGGGCATATTTACAAGAAAGTGGCGAAGCGTGCCATTAAGTAAGCCAAGAAGGCTAACGACACGCTTCGTCAATTTAGAAACGCAGGGCTTCACCATATTTACTAGAATATGGTGCAGCCCTGCGTAAGCTGCCTAGCGCCAATGCAGGCACCCTTGCACCATAGTACAAGGGTGCCTGTTTTGAGGGGAAAATTGTTTATGTGCAGGAAGGTCCACCTTCCTGCACATAAACAATCTTTAAATGCCGTTTTATAACTTCTATGGAGCCGATTCCGATTCGGGCCGGAATTCTCTCCGACCGAGCCGGACCCGGAGAGAATTCCGACCGAATCGGAACCTAGCAGTCCGACCGAACGAGTACGATGCGTTCGCATGCTATCGGACTCGATTCGGTCGGACTCCCATTGAAGTCAATGGGAGCCTGTCGTACGACGCGTACGCGGGCTCCCATTGACTCAATGGGTGCGAGGCGGTCAAGGGCGCCCCCTACAGCGGGTACGCGTCCATGCGCATCGCGGCGTACATGCACAGGTAGGGGGGACCCATGGGTCCCCCCTGTGTGCGACTCGCGCGCCTACGCGTACAGGGGGGTCCGACGCGGACCCCCAGAGTCCAACTCCGACAGCTTTTTTGAGCCGGACGGCGCGAGTCGATCGGAGTGGTCGCGGCGCGCATCGTACTTACCCGGCCGGGAAACGTCTCCATAGCGCGGTGCGAGTCGTGTCCATGCGAGTCGGTCGGAGCGTGTTGAAGCCGCGTTCGAGTCGGTCGGAGATTTCACGGGTGCCTGCATCGTACTCGCTCGGCCGGACCCGCGTACGATTCGGTCGGGAAACAGGGCTCCGAATCGGATCCGGTAAATCCGATTCGGAGCACTACCGGCCGAGATCGGAATCGGCCCCTAAGTGTGCTGCTTAATGCAGCACAAATAGAAGTTGCAAAACAGCATTTCTTTTTTTTTTTTTTAAATGATTGTTTATGTGCAGGAAGGGGGACCTTCCTGCACATAATCAATCATTGGCGTTTTGTTGTTTCCATGTGTGCTGAAATAGTAAAAACGAGGAGAAATAAAGCATTTCTCCTCGTTTTGCCTGTTTAGGACCAGGTTTCTCCTGGTCTTAATTTTGGCGCTGCCTCCTATTTACGCTGCTCTTGTTAATAGGGGGCAGCGACAAAATTAATGGGTGTTGTGGTGGAACGCCCACCACAACACCCATTGCCCACCCCTTTCACGCTAAGTGTAGCGTGAAAGGGGGCCTTATTTACAAGGCAGCGTTACCCTTGTAAATAAGGCAAAGCTCCTATCGCCATCACAACGTCACTAAAAGTGACGATGTGGCGATAGGGGCTTGTAAATATGCCCCAAAGTTTTGTATTTTTATTCAAACCTACACTAGTAGCTTAGAAAATATGCATTGACAAAACCAGCAGGTCTCGCCTTTTCGATGTATTGACTTTGCAGAGCTTTTTGCTGAGGCTGAGCAGCAACGGCAATAAGAGATGTTTTTACAGCATCGACAAAAAAAGAAAAAAGAAGGAGCAAAAATGTGAATGTACACGCGTACTCATCATGACATTGCTGGAAGCTACGTCATCCTGTATGCGCACACATAAGTCATCACACAAACAAAATGACGTCCCATTTAATTAATTTTTTGAATTTGCTATTTCACGGAGCAGTACATTTAAAAAAATGATTTTTCCTTGCACAAAAGGACCTTTTTGAAACTGGAGTGGCCCAGCAGCAATAGGCAGCTGACAGGCCCTTGGAGTAATTTTAAAAAAAGCAACAGTTGGGGTGGGGCAGCAACAGGGAAGCGGGTGGGGGAGGTGGGTGTTGAAAGTCAATGCAGGAGCAAGCAATGGGAAGTGGACAGGAAGAGCCAGAGGAGCTTGAGGTGAGGGGGACTGAAGGGAGGAAATAAAAAAGTAAAAAACTCCAGAGTGGGGCAAACAACAGAGAACCTGAGGATGGGGCATGAGGGAGCAACTCGAAGCGTGAGGGAGGTGGGCAGGTTTCTGAGGGGCAGGAACCCAGCGCAAGAGTATGAGCAAGAAACACATGCACTCTCATAGAGTGCTTAAAAATGTTTCTGGATGTGAGCAGTGGGAAAATACAAGTCACCCAATCTAAAGGATGGTAAAGAATGTATGCTCCGGGAAGGGAGAAACACAAGAAGAGGAAGGAAAGCAAATGATCAAAAAGCAAGAAAATGAGATTGAAAAGAAAGCCAATCAATGGAAAGCAAAAAGCTGGCTTTAAGCCCACTGTAAGTTTTTGTTATAGTACTCAAGAGGTCTTTCAACAACAGATGACAAGATCTACAAATGATACAACCTGACTTTTTGTGATTCAAGTTTAACCACTCAAGGTATGAGCGGGCCGAAGGGCTACAGGAACAGCTGAAGAAGAAAGGGGATGCAAATGAACCTTTACGAAACTCAGACGTGGATATTCCAACAACTGCTTTTAGGAAAGAAGTGCATCTGTTGTAGTTACCTCTCAAATACTATACCAGCTTTCTGTAAACACATAGGGGTTGAAGCAGGCTGTTCTTCCACTCTGACATTTTATTGTTCTTTATTGACTCTATTAGTGTATAAAAATCCACCAGTAAAACTAATGCTGATAGCACAGCTTTCCAACCCTGCACTCACTCAAGGAGCAAAGCCTGGGTCCCAGCTCTAAATTAGAGAATACAAGGAATGGTGCAAATCACAAAAAAAACCTAGACTTCCAGTTATATGAACTTGTATTAAGTGAGCACAGAACCTCTTGAATCATGGGTGCAGAGCAGAGCTCTGTGCATTCTCTCTACTGCTAAAATCCTATGAAGCGTATTTCAAAATTCTGCTGCCACAGTAAGGAGATGTCCCTTAATGTACTGAATACCCAAATACTAAAAGACCAACTACATTATCATTTAAAAATTCATCAAACTCTAAGGGGCCAAAATAAAGGAAGAATAGCATTTTTGAGATGCATAGAACTGGCCGAGAAAGTAGTTACACAGCCAACAGTCCAAAATACTAAAATTCAAACAATGCAGTGAGAATTTCATGAGACTGTGGATGTTTTTGTTACATATTTATGGCTTAATTGTTATAAGAATATTAAAAGGAAATGCCAATTTATGTTCCGCTGCATCTTTGTATAATGAAATCAGTCAAATCAACATAAAATATTTTCAAAGTGCACAAACGACAAGTTTGAAGAACTTCTTATCTGAAATTACGATTTCAGCATGGGACACATTCTTGTAATCTATTCCACGTTCTCTAAGAGACCTGCCTATAGGACTAACGAAACAAAATATCTGCTACAGCCTACTGGAATCCCTCAAAAATGGGAGCAATAAAATCTATCTGGAACATTCTAGTTAGAAGTATGGTAAAGAAACAGGCAACCATAAACACATATTTCTCGAATGTACAAAAACTAGGAGTGTACAAAATCACACATTTTTTCAAAGTTTTGTGAAATTCCATAATAAAGACAATAAATTTACACATTTAGAGAGAAACGTGGCTTGTGGGTATTTTGTTCTATTCAGGCAAAGGTGCAAGACGTCTCGCAAGATACCGGCAGTAGACTAGTTTGAGCAGAAAAGTTTCTCTGCGAGGTATTTTCTCCATGAACAAAACTCCTACATGCAAATAAAATGGCGGAATGCAACATTTTGAGAATTTCACATATTTTTCAAATTGCAAATTTAAGACATTATACTAATTTTGCCACAGTAATTAAAATGTTGCCCAAGCCTACTGAAAACTGAGCTCCATTGGGAGAAAAGCCACTACCAAACCCCTTGATACGTGTTTAACCAATAACAATAGGAAAAAGCAAATTCTTTTCAATTATATTTCTAAGGTCCTCGTGTAGAGTTCCACAGTTAAATTGTGGGTTCAAAAGCTATCACAGAGGGTAAGAAACTAATCCTGTATAAATGGAAAGGAGAGCAATGCAAACATCAATCATTGGAGAAAGGGATTTGAAAAAACAAGCCAACCTGGAAAGGATAACCGTTACAGTAAAAAACAAGCTTTACGATTTGAATAATATCTGGAAAAAAACGTAATATTTCCTCGACTAAAAACCACTAAAGGTCAGGAATACTGAGAACAAATAGTAAACCGAAAATAGATGCGAGAAACTATCTGACTTTAATGTTATCTGAGGTTTTAAGAGTGTATTTACATTCTATCCATTTGTCCATTATTATGTACAATAATATGTTGTTTAACCAATTACTATATATGTTACTGAAAAACTCAATAAAATGATAATTAAAAACATTAAAGTTGTTGATGTCTGTCCATTTCTAAATGAAATGCTGAAGATGCGGATCTGGAGTGGGGTTGACACCATGTGTGCTGGTCTCAAAGAGATTTTTACTTCTGTTGGAGGGTTTGCTAATAATGGTAGTGTAGAACCCTACTGTGTCTTCCACAATGAGCTTCCTTTGGAATGCGTGGAGAGCCTTCATTGGAGTAAGGTCCTCTTGCAACTGTCATCAGTGCTATGTCTTCTCCTGTCTTCAAATGGATCAGTCGTTGTAGATGATCACTTGAGTGTACCATGGTGCAGATGGCTTAGCTTTTTGGACAGGATCTTGGGTGTCTATCAAAATCTGGGTGTTCAATAGAGGTAATAGAGCGAGGAGTTCATATCAGCAGCCAGGAGTGATGATTCTGCAAGGGAGGTCAGGATGTCATGGAGAGTACCAATAGAGAAGTTCTTGAATGAGCAAAGATGGGTTTGATGGTCTTGCTAAGTGTGCCTAAAATGGAGTGCATCAAAGTCAATGGATGGTACCTCTGGTGCGGAGTGTCAGATTTTAAGAGATCCAGAGAAGTAACATCGTTGTCTACATCCAACCTTAGCTATAGACGTTCTAGGAGTGAGCCAGAAGCAGGGTTCCTTTTAGCAGGAATAAAGAAGGCAAACCTGGATGGATGTGCTTCCGTGAAGGACATGGAGACCATGTACCCCTGGAACTGTTGGCCCTGACCATCAGATCCTACAATGAAGGATTTAATGTTTATGCAAGTGAAACCCACTGGCATATACAACTGTAAAAAAACTTAGGAGACCAATGGCATAGTGGGCCCTACCTGGCAATTCACCGATTCAAACACCACCTCACTGTTTCCAAGGCAGAAACCTTGGTAATGGAACTAAGTGATTCTCTCAGCCTCCCCTCCCCTCCACCTGGGTAAAGTCCACAGGCTCTACTCTTCTCTCAAGCCACCCCAGAAAATAAACAGCTTATTTCTCATTTTGCCTTCAATCTGCCTTTCGTCCCTCAACTCTGTGGGGTCATTAAGATTGTTTTACACTGTCTACTCTCGGGGGACTCCACTCTATTCTGAACTTCCCGCGCTGGCTCACACTGGTCCTTCTGGTTGCCATTTCCATATTATGTTATTACAACATTATGGGGCCGATTCCGATCTCGGCCGGTAGTGCTCCGAATCGGATTTGGATTTACCGGATCCGATTCGGAGCCCTGTTTCCCGACCGAATCGTACGCGGGTCCGGCCGAGCGAGTACGATGCAGGCACCCGCGAAATCTCCGACCGACTCGAACGCGGCTTCAACACGCTCCGACCGACTCGCATGGACACGACTCGCACCGCGCTATGGAGACGTATCCCGGCCGGGTAAGTACGATGCGCGCCGCGAGCAGTCCGACCGACTCGCGCCGTCCGGCTCGAAAAAGCTGTCGGAGCCGGACTTTGGGGGTCCGCGTCGGACCCCCTGTACGCGTAGGCGCGCGAGTCGCACACAGGGGGACCCATGGGTCCCCCTACCTGTGCATGTATGCCGCGATGCGCATGGACGCGTACACGCTGTAGGGGCGCCCTTGTCTGCCTCGCACCCATTGAGTCAATGGGAGCCCGCGTACGCGTTGTACGACAGGCTCCCATTGACTTCAATGGGAGTCCGACCGACTCGAGTCCGATGGCATGCGTGCGCATCGTACTCGTTCGGTCGGACTGCCAGAGTCCGATTCGGTCGGCAATCTCTCCGGGTCCGGCTCGGTCGGAGAGATTTCCGGCCGGAATCGGAATCGGCCCCTATGTCTCTCACATGACTGATGACACAAGACTGTCACCAAAATAAAAGGGCAACTAGAAAAAGCCCTGAACCAGGCAGCATTCCTCATCCTTAATCTGCTTTACAACAGCCATATCACTCCACCATTAAAGGCGCTACACTATCTACCTATGAGGGAGTGATCCTACTTCAATATGATGGGCAGTCCTACAAGGCACTGCATGAAAAGGCCTTAGTTAATCTAACCAGCATCTCACAGATGCTAAAGACAGCCCATTAAGTACCTGCTAACCATTTAAACACCAAATACAACCTGTTCAGATGTTAAGGATCAGATGCGTCTATATCTCGTGTGAAACCAACCCTACCCTTTGCTGCTGTAAATGTAGCAGATAAATGGCCAAATGCTATGGACAGGCAGGGGGGAGAATGGGGATGGGAGTGAGAGAGGAAGGCATTGGCGTCTCTTCTGAGGATGATATACTGAGTCATCTTTCTCTGTACAGCTTGTTCGTCAGGTAAGTATTCATCCCAGTACTCAATGGCCTCTCTTGTGTAGAATGGTATTGAAGTTAACTGTGAATACTGATACGGCCACACCTTCAGAGGAATTGCACATCAATAGAATTCCAGTGCAATAGCAAGTTTCGCAACAATTCACAGTTTGGGTCCCTCTACCTCTACTTCCGCCAGTGGTGCTCAGGTGGTCGTTGCTGAAGACCAGGAGACATTTCTAACAACCATCAAAAGCCAAAGATGTGGAAGCCAGCTGCTGTAGAGGGAGGAAGCAAATGGATGGAACAGCAACAACCCTCAAAGTGGCACAAAAATTCACCAGTGGTGCTCCTGCCCAGGATCAACGAGCAGCATTATCAAAACCGCTCCCTTCCTCTTCCCACTCTTTCCCTTGGTGCTTTAAAAAAGTTATTTAAGTGCTTAGTGAAATGAAAATGTATCACTGATAATGCGAAGATCTAGGGGTCATGAGTTTGAATCCCGGCAATGCACAGTCAGCCTTGCAAGGTCGATAAATTAAATATCAGACTGTGGGAAATAGAAACATTGGCTATTTATAGCACTTAGAGGCAACGGAAGTGCGATATAAAGTGCTATATAAAATAAGGTATTGTTATTATCGGTATCCAAAAACAAATAGAAGAGGCGTTCTATGTATCCTTGGCCCAGTATCTTTGGCTCGTAATGTTGTGGAGAAGATGTACGTCATATGCCCAGGCCAGTTCCTTAAGCTCCTCCACTCCTGAAGGGAAAGGCTCTGGACCCTTCTGCAATCCCCTGAGCCTAGTCCTAGTGAAGGCAGGCCCTATATCCCGTTGTCCATCCCATGGCTCTATTCTGTTCTAGAGAAGACAGACTCTTTATCCATGTAAAAATAAATCATCAAATGGCCATATTAAGATATGGTTCACTGATAGAATATCGATGCTAAAAAAAAAAAACATTGATGTAAAAAATATCGAAAAAAATATATAGAATGCAAAAATATCGACTCCCTATACTTAAACAGGTAAGTAGTAAAATATCGAATCAAAAGTATCTAACTTAAAAGTATAGATGTAAAAATATTGATTAAAAAATATAAATAAAATAATATATATTAAATATATAAAATATTAATATTATCTTTAACAAAATTAATTAAATTTAATATACCTTTTAACTAAATATAAAAAATAAACTTAATTTAAAAAAATATAAACACACAAACATAATAATTTATACATATATATATATATTTACTTTAAAATAATGTATTAACTATTATGTTTATTTAATTTTTAAACTTTTAAATTATATAAAAATAAAAGATATACATATATCAATAATTTTAAATTAAAAAAAACATTCTATAATTAATTAAAACGTTAAACTATTTAAAAAAATTAAAACATACATTTTGCAATACAATAAATACAACAGTAGGGAAAATGTTGGATAGCGAAATAATTAAATTTAATATTCCAACTCCAGTGAGTGTAACAGTAGGGAAAGTGTTGGATAGCGGAGGGGTAAAAATTACTATTCCCACTGGAGTGAGTGCAACAGTAGGGAAAGTATTGGATAGCGGAGGGATAAAAATTACTATTTCAACTCCAGTGAGTGCAACAGTAGGGAAAGTGCTGGATAGCGGAGGGGTAACAATTACTATTCCCACTCCAATGAGTGCAACAATAGGGAAAGTGCTGGATAGCGGAGGGGTAAAAATTACTATTCCCACTCCAGTGAGTGCAACAGAAGAGAAAGTGCTGGATAGCGGAGGGGTAAAAATTACTATTCCTACTCCAATGAGTGCAACAGTAGGGAAAGTGCTGAATAGCGGAGATGTAAAAATTATTATTCCCACTCCAGTGAGTGCAACAGTAGGGAACGTGTTGGATAGCGGAGAGGTAAAAATTATTATTCCCACTCCACTGAGTGCAACAGTAGGGAAAGTGCTGGATAGCAGAGGGGTAAAAATTACTATTCCCAACCCAGTGAGTGCAACAGTAAAGAAAGTGTTGGATAGCAGAGAAACAAAAATTACTAATAACATTTAAACAATTGAAAAAAATTAAATAAACTTAAAAATAAATAAACAATATTTAAAAAAATATGATTAAATATATTAAACATATAAAAAGAACACATATTATAATATTAATTACATATAACAAAAAGGTACAAATAATATATAAAGTAAATTAATAAATACATTTATAACAATATTTATTTAAAAGAAGCAAATATTAACAAACCAAAAAATGATTTAAAACATAAATGTATGTATTTTATTTCCTACCCTATAATACCACACCAATAAAAAAGACTTCAACATTTTTATTTACATTTATTTTCATAATTAACATAATTAATAATGAATTTAAAAATATTATTAATAAAAAAAGATAATAAACATTCATTGAGTACACATTCTTTAACATTATAATAATATCCACAACACACACCTAAAATTAATTACACAATTACCATAATTAATTACTTATTGATTAATTTAAATTAATTAACAACTAATTAATAATTCATCAATAAAAAATAAATTACTTCCCACCCTTCCCACCATTTACACCTATAAACACCACAACACACACCTAAAATTAATTACACAATTACCATCATTAATTTCTAATTAATTAATTAAAATTAATTAACAACTAATTATTAAATAATTAATAATAAATTAATTTACACATTTAACACTATAACATCTCAATTAAACAAATATTAATAAATAAAAATGATTCAATAAATATTATATAATTAAATTACTTCCCACCCTATTCCCCTATAAACCCACAACCCGCTACGGAACTAAAAACGCAAATTTCAAATAAAAAAAAACAATAACTACTAAAAATAATCAATACATTTTATATAATTAAATTACTTCCCACCCTTCTCCCCTATAAACCCACAACCCGCTACGGAACTTAGGGGCCTATTACGATGGCGGTCGGGAAACCTCCCCGACCGCCATGGTAGCGGGAAAAGACCGCCCGCATGTACCGCGACATCACCGCCGGTCGAATTACGATGACCCGCTGTCGAAATCCGACCGCGGCGGTCGGATCGCGGGCATTAACACTGCGGCGGTTGCTGCTGCCCGCAGCACCGCCAGGATGCCGAAAGGAGCATGTCCTGCATTTCCCTGCACTGCGTGGCAGGCACTGCACAGTGCCTGCCACCTGGTACAGGGAAATGTAGGGGGGGACCATGAGTACCCCCCCAGGGCACCCACACCCCCCCAACACATTGGTAGCCCACAACAGGCCCACCGCATGCCTTTCAATGGCGGTCTGAGCGCTGAGGAAAGGCTGGCTACCGCTGGCATCATAATCCTGCCGGCGGAGCCTGCTCTGCACCGCCACCATTATCCCGGTCCTGCTCCGTCCGCCAGGCAGGAATGCGGATGGCAACCGGCGGTAAAGCGGCGGTCGGAATTTACCACTGCCATCCTAATGTGACCGGCGGTTTTCCTGGTTGGGATGGCGGGCGGATGTCCACCGCCGGTACGGCGGGCGCCACCCCCGGCCCGGCGGTGAACATCCGACCGCCATCGTAATAGACCCCTTAATAACTACTAAAATTTTAACACATATAATAAAAATACAAACAATTCTTATACAATAAAACAAACATCACACACATATAAAATATATACTAAAATACATAACATTAATTTAAAAAATCGATATTTTTAACAACTATATTTTTGCAAACGATAGTAAACACTTCGATATTTTTTAAATCGATATTACTTACCTAAAATAGATATTCTTGACCACGAGAATTTGTCTGTCAATATTCCTGACCCGCGATATTTCTGACACGATATTTGTGCAAATCGTTATTTTTTACACGATATTCTGTCTCTGCACCTAAGATATAAAACAGTAGCACTGTGAAGGAACCTTTCCAAAAGGAGACCAATGGTTTTCCAGACCGACTCTCAATGCCCTATGTTATCGGATGGAGGAAATCCACAATTGTCAGTCTACTGAAGGGCTACTTCCCTGGACTGGCCAGCTGCCCTGGGTGTAAAATGCTGTGGCTATGTATAACCACTTGGTGATTCCTATCTGAAAGCCAAAGGACATCATAGGGCAAAAAGGTCTTCACTAAGGTCTAATTTAAGAGACTGAATGGATTTGACTGGAGGTTAGAGACCCAGTGTACTCAGATCCCTAGTATGATGGTATTCTGGTGAACCTAAGAGCTGGTTTTTAAAGGAGTAGTGTTACAAGACTTTAACCGGTCCACACGTTCAGTTTGTTAACAAAGAGATTTTGCCCTTTCAGTGACCATACAAATTCCACATCGACATATAGCAACACACTCATTGTCAGTAATTTCACTCATTTCTTATATATTGCTTTTGTAGTC
Source organism: Calotriton arnoldi (assembly GCA_963921515.1). Lineage (NCBI taxonomy): Eukaryota > Metazoa > Chordata > Amphibia > Caudata > Salamandridae > Calotriton > Calotriton arnoldi. Next base: position 311,381 of record CAWUFW010001043.1, read on the forward strand.
CCAGCTCATAGCACTCTGTGTGAGTGAGTCTATAAGGCAGTAGTATGCCAACGCAACAAATGCCCAGGCACCATTATTATGGATAGCAGGTCGGAAGGAGATGTACAGGCCCCTTATTCCAATGGGTTGAAGTACAACCTGCACGGCGTGATTCTTCAGGTGCCTACTCAATGGCAGCACAAGAAGGGGCAAATGGAAGAGGAACCTGGTCTGGGGCAGAAACAGGAACGGGCCCGAGATCCAGGTCTGCGATGGTTCTCACATCTGACAAGAGTCAACATGTACATCAACAGCATTGAGCGGGTGGATTGCCGGAAAGTGTAGAGGAGTTGCCATGGTGAGAGAACCAGCCACGAGAATGGGCCACAAGCAGACTGTACGCGTGAAGACAGAGAATGTAAACACCAAACTCAGCAGATGAAGGACAAGCAAAAAAGGCAGGAGTTTTGCCCAATGGAATCAAGACAGAAACAAGGGCGGGGAAGCAAAAATGAGGCCATTCCGGATCAATCAGTGACTGCAGAATTACACGACTATGGGGTCGATTCCGATTCGGGCCGGAAATTTCTCCGACCGAGCCGGACCCGGAGAGATTTCCGACCGAATCGGACCCGTGCAGTCCGACCGAACGAGTACGATGCGTCCGTATGTTATCGGACTCGAGTCGGTCGGACTCCCATTGATGTCAATGGGAGCCGGTCGTACAACGCGTACGCGGGCTCCCATTGACTCAATGGGTGCGGAGTCGGACAAGGGCGCCCCCTACAGCGGGTACGCGGCGAAGCGATTCGCGCCGTACACGCACAGGTAGGGGGGACCCATGGGTCCCCCTGTGTGCGACTCGCGCGGCTACGCGTACAGGGGGGTCCGACACGGACCCCCAAAGTACGGCTCCGACAGCTCTTACGAGCCGGAGTACGCGGCTCGGTCGGACTGCTCGCGGCGCGCATCGTACTTACCCGGCCGGGAAACGTCTCCATTGCGCGGTGCGAGTCGAGTCCGAGCGAGTCGGTCGGAGCGGTTCGAGCCGGGAGCGAGTCGGTCGGAGCGGTCGGGACGCCCGGACGAGTCGGTCGGCGATTTCGCATCGTACTCGCTCGGCCGGACCCGCGTACGGTTCGGTCGGGAAACAGGGCTCCGAATCGGATCCGGTAAAGCCGAATCCGATTCGGAGCCCTACCGGCCGAGATCGGAATCGGCCCCTATGTCTATAAATGTGCATCACTTATTGTACAATGTATCAATGAAGAAATACATTGTTTTATTCATATTACAATTAGACCCTTTAGACTCATGAGTACGCATAATGCTAAAGCAACTCTGCTCCTATCTTGGTCTTAGGTGGGGAGTCTATCTTTCCCCAATTGTACTTCAGTGACAAAACATATGGAGCCCCCGACGCCAGATGTGCAGAGCAACTTTCCCAGTTATAGTGCCGGAGCTAGCCACAGTTACCAGGAATGTGTCCTGCAGCCTTCGACGGAGAAGGTGTGGTGCTCAGGCCACAGTAAGGGAAACGTCCGGGACTTCATCTGCACACCAATATCAAGTGTAACCTGAGATTCTCCCATCCAGACAGTTATTTTTCATTCCTCATTGTAATATTCAACACCCTCCCCACCGTAAGCTTAGCAAATTTACTCTGGTTCTTAAAAACCACTTCCTATGCCAATTACTGCACTTCCTCCCCATGGACTGTCGGAAGACTGTAGTCCATGCCAGGGTGACATCAAGGTTAGACTATGCTAATAGCCTCTACCTGGGTCTTCCCGCCTATCTGACCCAAAGACTGCAGGTTGTTCAGAATGCGGCAGCCAGACTTATTAGAAATGTGCCGTTTCGTCACCACATCTCTCCCCACCTGAGGAGCCATCACTGGCTGCCTGTCCTAAAAAGGATAGAGTTCAAGGCACTTACCATTGCCTTCAGAGCAACCAGGGATAGGGGCCCGCTGTACCTGCGTCAGAGACTACGGAAATACCACCAAGCAAGGACCCTTAGGTCTAATCTCCAGCAACTTCTTTGGATCCCTCGCTTCTCTAAAACCAGGATTGGTGGTAGAGCTTTTTCAGTGAGAACCGCATCTTTGTGGAACTCCATGCCGGTCCACCTTCGGAAGACAGAGACTGAACAAGCATTTCGGAAATCGCTGAAGAACTGGCTATTTGCCTGCCCCTAATATGCAGTCCTTCTCTCTCCCCCTCCTCTGCAGGATCCGCTTTCAGCGCTGGGACACCTCTGTTGGAGGTAGCCATGCACTTTACAAATGTCTGTGGCTTGACTATGCCATCAGTCACCATAAAGGAAGTATCCAGAGACGCTCTGACGCAGCTACTGAACATCAATGGGCTCTGATAACTGGATAAATCCTACCACAGCTTCAAAAAACGGAATCTTGACTCACATGACTTCCACACAAGCTATTTAATAAAGCATAATTCATTCATAAGGCAGATCTTCACAAAATGCTGTTGTTAAATAGGTTCATGACAAGATCAAGCCCAACTTCTTCTTACAGGAATACAATCTTCCGTTTCCATTGCATTCCAAAGACAGCAGCCATCGACGTTATTGATGACGCATTCAAGACATCCTTATCAAAGACAACAAGACAACGGTGAGCCCTGCCGTCTGATCCTGCTCGACCTCTCTGAGGTCCTCAACACTGCTGCCCATCAAGCCTTGCCTGATCGGCAACCTGATTCACTGAATGGGTATCAACAATGTGGCCTTACTGTGGTAAAACTCATACCCAAAGAAAAGAAGGCAGCTTCTGCAGATGGGGTTTTCCAGGTCAGTGCCCATGGCATTCACAAGGCCTGATTCTCTCATTAGCATTTTCAAACCCACCATAAACCTTTGTAAGTTCTAGAACACCTGACAACAACTGACCATGTGCCACAAGGTGTAGCCATTGCTTTCAGACAAAAAGTTTTAAATGTCCGTCCGAGCACCTGGACTTATCTTGACAGAAGTAACATGCTTTCGCCACCTACCCCTATAAAGCGTTCTTCACAAGGCAGCATGCCTCATGAAGGGGTTACAAAATTTCCACTGAATCACTCCAAAACTCAAAGAGCTTCACTGTGTTCCTCTTCCCAATCACATCATCTTCAAGAGCTGTCCAGCACCTACAAAGCTCTAAACGGTGGCACACTTCAATACCTGGCATCCAATGTTAAGACCCCATGGGCTGAAACATCACCAGCAGCAACAGATCACTAGAATGGGAGCCAGAAACTCCAGGAAGACTGGACGCCAGACATTTTCCTCCTATGCTCTGAGGGTGTGGAATTGGAACATTTCCTTCCCTCCTCCACTTCAGAAAAGAACTCAAGCGCTAGGCTTCAAGCAATGCCTTAGATATGTAATTTCTCCAGTAGCTGACCACCTGAAGAATCCCCCCCACCGTCTTCCCTGACCCGATCATCCTCCCCAGTTCCGCTCACCCTTTCCTCTCCAGGACCCTCCCCACCCTAACCCCCTTTCCTTTTAGTGTCCTCCTCCTCCCTTCCTCCAATTTTTTGTGGCACTGTCCCAGCTTCACATCTTGCCACCCAACCCCGACACTCCCACCTCCCTAAGTGTACAGACCTCGCCTTCTGTACAGCGTTCCATTGCTCTTTAGGTATGTTCGCTCTGTACAAATCCCACGTATATACGTACAAGATGGACCAATCGGTGGACTGGCAAATGGGATATTTGGGATGTAGCTGGACAGTTACAGGGAGGAGAGCTAACGATTACAAGGCTGGGGCTGCATAGTGGGCTGCGATTACAGAGTGGACAGTGGTGTAACAAAGCCTCAGGGGTACCCCTGCAAGATAAGGTGAGAGACCCTAACTGCCTTGCTGCCCCTGAGTGTTTTATTTGTTTGCAGGCCAGCCCAAAGGGGCCCCCTTTGAGGTGAACGGTGAGGGGCCCCCCACGCAAGAGAGAGGCTGCGGGGGCCTCCGTTATGTCCCTGAGAGCAGCTCTCGATTACTTAACATCTTGTGATAACACAGACGGGCATAGACAACTGAGGGGGGCACGTTCAAAGAGAGTAGAAAGCCGAAGACTATGAGCGTTACCACAGTGCTTAATTTGAGCCGGAAGGTTGCAGGTGGGGGCCACTAACAGCCATTTTGGGAGACCGGCAGTATTTTTCCTCATCAGACTTTGACGTAGAGCGAGAGAGAGAAAAACACAAAACGTGAAAAGAAGGAAGAGAAAAAAAGAAAAACAGTGCCATAGAAAGAAAGGATGGAAAAGAACAAGAAAGTGAGGAATAGACGGGCAGGGGGCGTCTGCTGGTGGTTGGCCGGGGCATGCGGTGGATTCCAGACGTTGGATAGTGCCAACCGCAGGCTTCCGAACACATTTTTGGGACGCAATTCTTATTCATTTACAAATTAAGCACTGGGTAACCAGCCCTCACGTGGACCTGCTGGCTCATGACTGAAGAGAGCCCACTCTTCACAGAGAGCAGCTTGTCGATACTGAGGGGGCACCGCTTCTCGGAGAGTAGTGCGCCGATTACGGAAGGGGTGGTGGGGTGGGCGGGGCACTTGTCAAAGACTCCAGGCCGCCAACGACTGAGGGGGAGATCTCACTCTTCACATGGAGCAGCCCGCCGATGACTGAAGGCCAGAGCGTCTCTTAGGGAGAGGAGCCGAAGGTGGGCGGCCCCCGTTTGTAGCCAGCAGCTCTTCGATAACAGACACCAGATGGGCCGGCACAGATGGATACCTGCTGTAGATAGGTCTGCCCAGGACCCGGGTCAGCGCTCCCAGCAGATGCTCCGCTGACTTCTGCAAAACAAGATATTCAGCACACGACGCTATATATGGGTATTACGTGGCAGCAACACGTGCCCTGCCAACGGCAAGAACCCCGCTATGGCAGTAGAACGGTTTCAAAGATCCATACGGAATTCTCCCGCCTTTATGAAAAAGTACCCTTCATGGACAGAGGTGGGCGAGACGATCCCTGAAAATGTTTGCCATGTAAATTCTACGAAAAACATCACGCAAAGTATGATAAAGTCTCTTCAAAATACAAAAGGGTGTATTTCTCTAACATGCAGAAGCTTTGACTTTAATACGTCACATTATAGTACTGTACTGAGAAGCACTTATAAACAAGCATTGGCATAGCCAATAGGTCTCGCTTTTGGGACCTTATAAGTATTTAGTTATGCTGCACAATATCCTTGGTGCTACAACATCAACTGTTGCATGGCTAAACACTTATAAGGTCCCAAAGGCGAGACCTATTGGCTATGCCAATGCTTGTTTCAGATTCTCCTGGCGTTTGGAAATTAAACTCATATCATTACAGTACCCTGGATTCTGTTTATATTGACACCTGCACAGAAAACCGTTTTCACCAAGTTTACTGTTGTCTGCTGCTGTGAGTAGCAGTGAAGAAAATCACACTTTATGGCAGAAACTGTCTACTCGCTGAGTCCATTTATCACTCCAGGTCTTCATTAGATATGTGCCTTTGAGACCAGTGTTTTAACAAATGATTCTCGGGGGATGCTGCGCATAAGCATGAGTGTGGCTGTTGTTTTAGTGAATGCACATGTATAATAAGTGAGGAGAGCAAGTTAGACCTTTCAGTGCGTCTGGACCCACGCCTTCAGAGACCTGAATATTTTCGAAATTTGCAAAGAGCGATGTGTTTGGCTTCATGGTGACAGGCTTGAATCCTAGTGGGTCCACTTAACCATTTATCCTTCAGAGGTCTGACAAACTTAGTGCATTGAGTTGGGTAATTGCAAACGTGTTATTTAATTTAACACCAAGACACCCGAAGATGAACATGCGCTTTACGTTATAACACAGCCTTCTACCAGCCTATTTAACTTTTCGTTTGGAACTAAGCACGTCCTTTTGTAATGTAACGGGTCCTGTTGTGAAACGCTCTGACACCTTCGGGTAAAGTTCGCGCTATATAAAAAAGCATAAATACATGCAAAATGCTGCAGCCTAACATGTCACAAGTCCTGTTGTTGCCAGGCTTTATGGACCTTAGTAGTTGCTCTTTAACTTGATTTTGTAGCATGTTGAGTTCTGCTTCCCGAAATATAACAACATTCCGATCATGTGATCAGGGTTTTCACAAAAGTTGGTCAGAAAAACAAGAGCTTTGTAGTCGAGGATCATCGACACAAATGAGGTGATCGTCAATGGTAATAGAAACAGGAGCCAGACTATGCAACCTTTCCGTGCTACTGATTTAATAGTCAGTGTAATAGGGATGCGAAAGGTTATTTTTTTAAATAGCGTTTTTAGAAAAAAATATATGTTACAGTTATTTACAAGTCATAGGATTATAACGATTGGCAAATCGAAGCGTGTCACTTTCATTGTTAACAAGAGAGGAGCGGGGGCGAGCGAGAGCGGCAGCCTGCAGAGCTGACCAGACGCTCGTGCGTCATGGCCTTTTTCCCCGCACGGCCAGCATGTGTTTCCAATTATCGCGCCCGCGTCTGGGCACTATAATTGGAAACATGTCTGCCGCGCGCGTATCCGCAGGTAAAAGGCCATGACGCACGAGCGTCTGGTCAGCTTTTCAAACTCCCTAACTATAAGTCTCGCAGAGCTGCGCTTGCGCGCTACTCGAGGCTCGACCTAAAAAGTGGCAATTTTTATACACAAATGCAGAATCATTCCAGCCCGGCCCTGGCCACAGTGCCATTAGTGAATTAAGAGGCAAGAAAGTTGTCATGTAACCCTTTTTGTGCTTGAGTATTTGAAAGTGTTTTCATATGTGATAATGAAGAAAAAGGAGGAAAAGGAAAATTAAATGTTTCCCTAAGATCACACAATTTGGTTAAGCAGGGATTCTGCAATTAATCCAGGTTTTCTGGCTTCACATTGTATAAATAAGCCACCAAATGAGTACTATTTGTCTCTCCTTTTTACCTCAAATGTTAATGTTTCGTTTTTACCTCTGTGCATGAGGGTCCAGCAAGAGTGGCAAACAGAAGCCGGATGAAAGCTCGAGGTTCCAACAGGGCCTCGAGCTGAGCCAGGCTTCAGGCTCGAGGCTTCCTCAAGCTTTCAGTGGCTCTCCGACCTCTTCTCATGGAACAACCTGGACTGTCCCGATCCTCAGACTCAAAACCTGCTGCCCCACAGACTGTTCATTTATAATGTCTACACTATTTACGAGATCAGCTGGCTTGTTGAGTTGACCAATCCTCATGAAATTGTGGAGTTACACTCCGTCCACCACCACAGGATTGTGCATTTACTCCAAACTGCCAACTTACTGTGACCCCAGAAGTTGTAGTGGTAACCTCTCCCACCTTCTCCAAGTGGAGTTGTTAACCATTATGTCCAATGCAAGTGTGGAGTTAGCATTTTCTTCCCAAGTTACACACGAATGACCCTGGAGGTGGGGGCTTACAATCCACCTCATGGAGGTTGGCGTTTCTTCCATGCTGGAAATGCCCTCACTCATAACTGAAATAAGTACTTGTGATGTTACCTCCAATTTAGAGTTTATCCCTGTCCTTCCATGGAATTGTGGAATTATCCCCCACTCACTCCATAAAGTTGTGGACCTAAGAAATTGTGGAGCCCGGCAAGGACTGGTGATGTTACACCTTGTGAGATAACATCTGGCAATTCAAGCGTGCTAGAGTAGATGACACTTCAATGCACTTTGCTAAATCTCTTCTCACCACAGCACCTAAATACAGACGCTTAAAGAGAAAAGTCAAAGCATCCTTTATTACATCAGTGGTAGCGCAGGCTGAACACAAAGGCTTAACTTTACCAGTGGTGCTGGGAGAGTCAGAAATCAACAAGCAGAATCACCATCAAGTGGAACAATAAAGTAAAGAAACGCATGTTCAGGGGCAGCTTCTCCATAGGGGCCAAAAGGGCGGCGACTCCCCCCCCCCAATCACGTCGCACGTGCATCTTATTTCTTAAAATATTACAGCTTTTATATGTAACGAAACAATCTCACCGATCATTTGCTTACATGTAAACGCTGCAATATCACCCTGCACCAGAAGAGGGCTCCCCGTGGCTATACGGTGCATGTGTCAGGCGGGGGCTGTTAAAGCCCGTCCTTTCACAAATGTAATACATATCTGACATGCTGCACTAGTGCAGCATGTCAGATAATGGTTATGTTATGTTATATGTTATGTTATAATGATTTCTATAGCGCTCTAATACCCTTGGGTGTCTAGGCGCTACGGACTGCATACTGTAAAAAAAGGGGGACTAATATTTAAAAAGCCATGTTTTAAGATTTTTTCTGAACTCAAGTAGGGAGGAAATCCTCCTGAGGGCGAGCGGAAGTGAATTCCACAGCCTTATAGTGTTGTGTCTAAAACTCCTCCCTCCCCAGTTCATCGTTCTAACTCTGGATGCAGACATCAGAAATCCATTAGTCGAACGTAAAACTCTGGTGGGGGAATACCAGTTAAAACAGTGCCATAAAAAACGAGGACCTTGTCTATAAAGTGCCTTGTGTGCTATACAAAGAGCCTTAAATTTCACACGTTGGGCGACTGGCAGCCAGTGCAATTCTCGGATTCCATCCCTAATAGATTGATGTTTAGGAACATCAAGTACCAATCTGGCCGCTGCATTTTGCACTGCCTGTAATCTTCTAAGTTGGTTCACCTGTAAGTTTATATATAAAGAATTGCAGTAATCCAACTTAGATAAAACCAAGGTGGATAAAACAATTTTCCTAGTATTTTTTGGGATAAAAGGAAGAATTTTCCGCACAGTTTTAATTGTCAGAAATGCGGAAGACACCACCTTTGATGGTGAATTCGAGCCTGTCAGTCATGCACCCTTATGCCCCATCAGAAGCCATGATAAAGGAAAAAGGACAGCCTTCCGTCCTATCTAAGCTTCTGATTGGGCATAAGGGTGTGAGCCTCGCTCTGACGCCTTGTTTGTTTAGTCTGTATGTTGGGAATCGACGTGCAGAGGAAACTGTGTGCTGAGAACTACACCAGGTAAGTTTCCATGTTGTGTGTATGAGTGAAAATATGCTTATGTGGTGTATGCGCCTATCTGCAAGCATGCACCAGTGTGTGTGTTTATGTGAGCGTGTGTGTGAGTGTTTGTTTGTTTGTATGTGTCCTAACTACCGTTTTATGACCTTTCGTTTGATAGCCTTACTACTTTATAAATTGACCAGCCGCCACTGCACATGTTCAACTACTTCAATGTAAATCAAATGCAGCTACCATTAAACTATAGAATTCTAGGGTGTGTGCAAACAGTTAAGAAAATGGCAGGGCCTTCAATGCCATTTCAGGGACGCCAGGACCCCAGAAGAGTATGAGTCATGAGTGTGCCTCAGGCAGGCGGTTGTGTCCCATCAGAGGAGTTACCTTCACTTCTCTAAAGTTCACTCATTCCCACCAGTGGGTGTCTTAATGCTGTGACCATAAAGAACTCCACGAGGTAGATACCCTGATCAGGAGCTCGCGGTCACACAGTTTTGAGGAAACACTGGAGTTCTGAGCAGGATGAGGCAGGAGAGGAGGCTGGGCTGCATGCACCATCATTGCATTCATAGGGCTGCTGCATCCTGATTCTTCTGAGGAAGATCTGAAAGTTAAATTCTTTTTGTGGTGTTTCTTCACTGTTCGTGGGTGACTTTAAGACTTTTCTAAAAACCTAATAACCTCTGTCCCCGAAAAATCTTCCGTTCTCATCGCCATATGGTCAAATGCCCTGTGCCACACTAGTATAGTGGCAACCAGAACTGTCAACCTCTGTTCCAACTGTACCTAGTATAGTGCCTCAAAATGGCTTCTTAGTGCTGAGAATATCCTCTGCTGGGATCACAACCCTGGATTTCTGCAGATCCATCCTTTTCACTCGCCTTTAGAGCTTCGGGACCTTGGTGTAAGATCCTATGAACTTTCAGACCCCGGAACTATGCTGAAAGGATACAGCTCATGGAACAAGCCAGCGGTCCCCAAATGTCTCGATGAAATTAGAGGGCATCTTTCTCATGCTGTGCACGGTCTTCAGCCGGAACTGCTCTGCGCATGAAAGTAAGATATTCCCTCAAAATCTCACCTATGATTTCCTCTCCGGAGGAAGTAACTTCTGTGATCATTTCTAAGAAAGAATGGTCCTCTAGCTGGTGATGCCATTGGCAGGAATGCTTAAGGGCTCTTCTATCCACTGGAGGCCAAATCATGAACCACTTAAAATGGACCAAGAATTAGTGACCTTCAGAGCGGGTGCACGTGTAATGCACCTTTAGATGAAGCATCACAGTCACACATCCCTCCCTTAAAAAGTAGGTTCCATTTCATGGTTTTAGGGGTAACCAGCCTCCTTTGCTGATAACACCCAGGGGCGTAGCTATCTGTGGTACAGCCGGTGCAGTGGCTCAGGACTCATAAGAGTAGGGGTGGGGGTGGCACACCTGGGCTTGAGCAGTTGCACTTTAGTTGACACCCGTCTCAGAGTTTTACTTTTTGTGCTAGTGTCCGGAACCTGGCTCGTTTTTACTCCTTCACCAAGGTAGGCAGTGAAGGATGGTCACTGTCATGGAGAGTGAGGGACAGGGGAGATGTGAGGGTAGAGAGATAAAGTGTGAGGGGGAATAAGGGAGAAATGGTGAAGAGAGGAAAGGGAGAAAAAAAGAAAAGGAGATGGTGAATGGCAGCAAGGAGAGGGAACGGTGAGAGAAAGGTGGAAAAACGATAAGGGTGGGAAGGAAAAGAGATAACGGAGGACTGTAAGATGAAAGGCAGGTTGGGCAGAGCAAAGTATAGGAATAAGAGAGAAAACAGCGGCACGAGGATGAAAGAGAAGTAGAGACGAAAGGGAGAGGCAATAAGGAGGAGAGTGCAAATGAGAACAAGGAAAAGAGAAGGAAAAGTTAGAGGATGAAGTAAATAAGGATGAGTTAGAGGGGGAAAAGAAAGAGTGGAAGAGGGTAGGAAGAGGAAGGGATGAGAGGAGATAAAGAAGAGAAAGAAGCAGGGTCATGAATGCCACAGGTGCAGTGGCACCAAAGGTGTCAGTTATGGATATTTTTTTTATTCTGAGTCCGAGGCCCAATGTGTTTGCTTGAATTAAGGTCCATGACACTCTTACTACGCAGGTGATGCCTCCCTAGGCAGTCACCTGGAACCGCCTCCTCCTAGAACTGGTCCTGGTTACTTCATAGTAGGTTTCCTTCCTGGATTACCCACAATATTTGTGTTCACCACCGCGGAGAGTATTGCCTTCCAAAAAGTAGCGACAAAGGGAGCTTGGTAGCCCGTGGGCTGTTCAGTGAGAAGACAAGTCGTCTTTGTAGACATATGTATGTTACCTCAGGATACAAATAATGCTCATCTGAGACTCTGGCTAAACTGTTGGTTCATTTAAATGTAATCGAAATCTGCTTTTGGAAAAAAATGAAATCATCACTTGTAACCCGGTGTGTAAAAATGTAACGCTGTTCAATTATTACTGCAACCTTTCATTAAGTGCAATATATATCTGTGTTACCCTTTAAAACAACGCATTCAGGCTGTAACCACGCTGTCCTGCCCCTCAAAAATACAGCTGCCACTAGAATGCTTCCAGGTTTAGAATTAGAGTTAGTGTAACCCTATAAAGGTAATTATATGGTGTCAAAGACAATTATGAAGGTGGTTGCTCTGCCTAAAAAATCAATAAAGATTAATTAAAACAATAAATCTTGCATATTGAGGTTAGCACACCTGTTAAGTCACTACAGTATGAAATGGAATAACTTATCTACACCCCTCCAAAAACAAGGTTCATGCCTGGAGACAACATCTCTGGTAAAATACGGCAAAGGATTCCCTAAGATTTCCTAAGTACAGGTCTGCAGAGTCAAGTGTCAAAGGATCCAACTTGGAAGAAACTTTGGGCCAAACATAGCACCACGCAAGGGAGCGCAAGGGCGACGCAACACTAAAGTCAGATTTATCAAGCCACGCAAGACCACTTTGCTTAGCCCTGCATGGCTTGATATATCTGGAGTAACGCAAGGCAGCACAAATTGGAGAGGCTCTTCCAACTCGGGAGAGCCGCCTTTATGGTATGAAAGCTGGCGGCCATCCTTGGTTTACGGCACACACTGTGGGCCCGGAAGGTGGGCGCAAGGTGCGGATTGGCTGCCGAATGGTTGTTTTGCCCCCCAGAAGCACTAGAGTGCTTCCGGGGTCATCACATGTTCGGGGCGAGGTGTCCCCGCCCTTTAAAAGGGGCTGCAAGGCGGAGAGCGGTTCTCTTTGTTCCCGCTCGCCGTCCAGCAACAAGAACTGGACCTTGAAAGAATAACTGTATAAACATGAAAATCTTCCAGAAACAAGAACTGGACCTTGAAAAAATAACTGTATAAACATGAATCTTCCAGCAACAAGAACTGGACCTTGAAAAAATAACTGTATAAACATGAAATGTTTTAAAAAAAATCTTTTTCTTGTATGAGTATATGTACAGTATGTATTGACTAGAGAGAGAAAAACTTTGTTTATTTAGACCACAGTCTTTAAACAGTACACAATACACAAAACACTGATTATTAAATTTGAGAGAACCCCAGTACAAATCCAAATATTGTCATATCCTGTGATTTGAGCGATCAATAGAATACATAGATCTTGTGTTTCAATTTAAAAAAATCAATGTTGTAGTAATATTGTTGAGGGCCGGGGTACATCTGTCTGTCTAAAGTTTAGCACAGCAATCTTTTCGGAGAACCTTGCATCAACACCCAAGGTAGTGGGGTGTTTCTGTTACCCTGATTGGCACCTAAACTAATTATTTTTCATACTTGGAATTTGCCAACACGCTGCCCACCTTTACATTTCTTTGTTCTTCTGATGTGCGACTGTCTGTGCCACCACTACCCCCTGTATATTTTATAAAGCCCTTAAAACGATCTCTGCATCTGCCCCCTCCCACAACAAAAAGCCCACTCCTGACCAGGGAGCAAGGCCACAGCACTGCTTACGGCCTCTCTCCATTGCCCTCTGGGAGCTGCACAGGCTGAGCCTGTGTTTTTGCCCGACCCAAGTTTTTGGTGTATTTCACCCTCAGTGGCAGCTCCAGAGGGCTCACGAGGCTGTAGTAGGCTGTGGCAGGTACAGTGGAGTAGAAGGGTGCAGTGAGGCCCTGCGGGGAATACCTTTCAGGGGTTTTTTGGGCTGTTTTTTTTCTGTTTACTGTGGTGTTTATTGGCTGATTTGACCTTGTGTTGAGGATTGCTCAGCGAGTGAAACGTTCACTGTGGATGCATTCCGGAATCTCTGAAAGAACTATCAGGCACTTTTGTGGTGGTTTTTGTGACCTTTTGTGGAAAGTTTTTGTGAAGTCTGAAGCGTTTTTCCACAAGGCTTCCTAGTGAAATAACTGCCAATTTTAGTGGCATTTTTAGGGAACGGTTGGCCCAGGGTACCTCTTTTAGTGTCAGGCAATGGTGTCATGGTTGAATGTCTACAACAGCAGAGTGGCTGCACAGTCCATGCATGAGTGTTTTAAAGATGGTTTCGGGATCCCGGCAGAGGGCTGTGTGGGGGTGCCATACTGCAAAAATCAACAGTAATTGAAGGCTAATCATAGCGTTGCCAGGGCTAAGATTCTGAAGGAAAGGAACTTAGGGAGGGTGGCAGGTCCTTTTGATTCCATCCCGCTAGAGAATTGTGCCTGTTCCCCTTTAGGAGTGGTCCAGAATAAAGACCCAGGAGAGTACCACTTGATAGACATCTTGTCAGCATCTAGGGGTCAATCTGTTAATGAGGGTATTAGTGGGGCACTTCGCTCAGTCAAGCATGCCTTCCTAGACCAGGCAATTGCATTGCATCAGGAGCTGGGGCCTGGGACATTGTTGGAAAAAGCAGAAATAGAATCCGCCTTTAGGTTTCTTCCAGTGCCCCCTTTTGACTTCCATTTAATGGGTTTCCAATTTGAGGGCGTCTTCTATTTTGACAAGCATATACCCATGGGCTAATAGGTCTCCTGTGCTTACTTTGAGAGGTTTAGCACTTTCCTTGAGTAGGTATTCAGGCAGAGATCGTGGCACCAGTGGGTATTGCATTACTTTGAAATTTTCCTTTTTCTGAGTTCCTCTGGCATGATGGAGTGTGGGAGGGCCTTAGAATCTTTCCTGGAGTTGATGGGGATATTCGGAGTACCCCTAATAATGTGGCCAAGCCCTGCCAAGAACAATGAGGAGTTGGGTTTGTTTACAGATTCCGTGGGCAGCAAGGGCTTTGGCGCCATTTTGGGTGCATCTTGGTGTGCCCAACAGTGGCCATGAGGATGGGTGGAGTCTGGTTTAATGGCGAACATTGGTTCCTTGAGCTCATTCCCATTTTGGTGGCCCTCAGAATATGGCCGGATCAATTCCTTGATCAGTCAGTGGTATTCTGGTCAGACAACATGACTGTGGTGCATTGCATTATGTGTCTAAAGCTCAATGTCAGTTTTAAATACAAACATGTGCCTGGTGTATTGAACAATGCAGCAGATGCTTTGTTTCCTTTTAAGATGCAGGCCATCAGGTACCACCACCCAGAAGCAGAGGAGTCCCCTAGACAGTTGAGAGAGCAGCTGGTGCCCCAGTGTACCAGACCTCGTGGCTGCCTGTTTAGTGTCTAGGAAGAGGCATGCCTATAAGGGGGCATATTGCACGTATCACAAGTTTCAGGAACGCACGGGGATCGGGGAATAGTTTTTGCCCGAGTCCATGATGCCATTTTTTCTTGAGTCCTTGAGAAAGGAGGGATGATCTGTGTCCTATGCTAAGCAGCATGTTGCAGTGATTTCCTTCTTTGCAAAGATGCTGGGGTGCACAGATGGGACAAATGCTTTCCTGGTCCAGAGAGCATTGAACGGCTGGCAGCGGTTGGAAGGAGGCAAGCCTGATTCCAGGTGCCCCATAGACACTGTGAAGCTAGCAGCTATAATGGCCAGCCTGGAGAGAGTTTTCAGATCACAAGATGAGGTCCCACTTTTTAGGGCACCTTTCTCCCTGGCGTTTAATGGGGCGTTAAGGGTAGGTGAGCTAGTGGCAAAGAATAACTATGATGGAAGTGGTGGTCTGCCGCAGGATGATAGTCAGTGGCCAAACATTTACTTAGCGGTCACTATTACCCATTCAAAGACTGACCAAATAGGTAGGGGCAACCACATACTGTTGCACGGGGCCCCGGGTAATGAGTGCTGCCCACTGGGGAATCTGGAAGCCTTTCTGGCTCACCAATCTCAAGGGACTCTTGAATGAGGATGGGACTCCCCTCACAAGGTTTCAGTTTGTCAGGGTGCTTAACAGGGCCCTGGTGTCAGCAGGATAAGAGCCTGTGGAGAACAGCTCACATTTATTTCGTATTGGCGCAGCAACTGGCCATGTCTGAACTGGGGTGGCGGAGTGAGCTAAAGAATGATGATGGATTAAACCCAGATCAGTTGACTGGGGGTGAGTGCTTGCAATGTTCAACACTCCGTCCATCATCCCCTTTGGTTTTGCTATGTTCGCCCTAAGTTGGCAGGGTATGCCCAGACGTGGGTCCCTTGCTCACTTTGCCACTGGATTCAAGATAGCCTGGCTGATGACGGCTGTAAGCCAGAAACCGGTCCCAGGATGCTTGTTTCCGGTCCAGGGAAGACATGGCTTGGCAGTTCGGGCTGGACTGTTCCCATGAGGCACAGGGTCAGACTGATTTGCATATGGCCATGTCTGAACTGGGGTGGCGGAGTGAGCTAAAGAATGATGATGGATTAAACCCAGATCAGTTGACTGGGGGTGAGTGCTTGCAATGTTCAACACTCCGTCCATCATCCCCTTTGGTTTTGCTATGTTCGCCCTAAGTTGGCAGGGTATGCCCAGACGTGGGTCCCTTGCTCACTTTGCCACTGGATTCAAGATAGCCTGGCTGATGATGGCTGTAAGCCAGAAACCGGTCCCAGGATGCTTGTTTCCGGTCCAGGGAAGACATGGCTTGGCAGTTCGGGCTGGACTGTTCCCATGAGGCACAGGGTCAGACTGATTTGCATATGGCCATGTCTGAACTGGGGTGGCGGAGTGAGCTAAAGAATGATGATGGATTAAACCCAGATCAGTTGACTGGGGGTGAGTGCTTGCAATGTTCAACACTCCGTCCATCATCCCCTTTGGTTTTGCTATGTTCGCCCTAAGTTGGCAGGGTATGCCCAGACGTGGGTCCCTTGCTCACTTTGCCACTGGATTCAAGATAGCCTGGCGGATGACGGCTGTAAGCCAGAAACCGGTCCCAGGATGCTTGTTTCCGGTCCAGGGAAGACATGTCTTGGCAGTTCGGGCTGGACTGTTCCCATGAGGCACAGGGTCAGACTGATTTGCATATGGCCATGTCTGAACTGGGGTGGCGGAGTGAGCTAAAGAATGATGATGGATTAAACCCAGATCAGTTGACTGGGGGTGAGTGCTTGCAATGTTCAACACTCCGTCCATCATCCCCTTTGGTTTTGCTATGTTCGCCCTAAGTTGGCAGGGTATGCCCAGACGTGGGTCCCTTGCTCACTTTGCCACTGGATTCAAGATAGCCTGGCTAATGACGGCTGTAAGCCAGAAACCGGTCCCAGGATGCTTGTTTCCGGTCCAGGGAAGACATGGCTTGGCAGTTCGGGCTGGACTGTTCCCATGAGGCACAGGGTCAGACTGATTTGCATATGGCCATGTCTGAACTGGGGTGGCGGAGTGAGCTAAAGAATGATGATGGATTAAACCCAGATCAGTTGACTGGGGGTGAGTGCTTGCAATGTTCAACACTCCGTCCATCATCCCCTTTGGTTTTGCTATGTTCGCCCTAAGTTGGCAGGGTATGCCCAGACGTGGGTCCCTTGCTCACTTTGCCACTGGATTCAAGATAGCCTGGCTGATGACGGCTGTAAGCCAGAAACCGGTCCCAGGATGCTTGTTTCCGGTCCAGGGAAGACATGTCTTGGCAGTTCGGGCTGGACTGTTCCCATGAGGCACAGGGTCAGACTGATTTGCATATGGCCATGTCTGAACTGGGGTGGCGGAGTGAGCTAAAGAATGATGATGGATTAAACCCAGATCAGTTGACTGGGGGTGAGTGCTTGCAATGTTCAACACTCCGTCCATCATCCCCTTTGGTTTTGCTATGTTCGCCCTAAGTTGGCAGGGTATGCCCAGACGTGGGTCCCTTGCTCACTTTGCCACTGGATTCAAGATAGCCTGGCTGATGACGGCTGTAAGCCAGAAACCGGTCCCAGGATGCTTGTTTCCGGTCCAGGGAAGACATGGCTTGGCAGTTCGGGCTGGACTGTTCCCATGAGGCACAGGGTCAGACTGATTTGCATATGGCCATGTCTGAACTGGGGTGGCGGAGTGAGCTAAAGAATGATGATGGATTAAACCCAGATCAGTTGACTGGGGGTGAGTGCTTGCAATGTTCAACACTCCGTCCATCATCCCCTTTGGTTTTGCAACTGCTGCAGCAGGCATAGCGTTGGCGGGGAAAGCAGTCCAAAGGATAGGCCGGTGAAAGTCTGACTGCTACAAGTGCTGCATGATACTAAACATGTTGTATATGTGCTGGCACTAATGTTCCTTCCTTTTTCTGTATTCGCCTGTTAACACAGGTAGAGGGTGTGAGGAGTTGATGCGGCCGCTGGATACTTCATTGCCTCCTGTCTGCGCGGGAGCAGGAGGTGTTACAGATATGCCGGTGTTTGGCCACTCTTACGTGAGGCGTGCAAAGGTTTTCTATTCTGCAGGTGACTACGAGGCGCGGACAAGGAAGGCAGGATATCAGCTAACTTTCTGTGGTCAAGGGAGACTGTGCTTGGCCCACTTGAGAACTGTATTGGACAAAATGTTGCCCGGGGGCTTCTGCTTCCAGGGATTGTAATCGTGCATTTAGGGGGCAATGATATGACAGAGCTGGGAAGGAAGAACTTATTTGAACTGATTATCTCCGAAATGGGTTAGCTGGCGAGAAAGTTCCCGGAGACCATGATTGCGTGGTCAAACATTGTCCAGAGGTTGATTTGGAGAGGTGGTAAGTCGGTCAGGGCACTCAATGAGTCTGTAAAGCGGTTTTAGAGGGAGGTTAGTAAGTTGTGTAGGACACCTTGGTTATCATCTATACCTCACGGGTGCAGCAAAGGTAAGCGGTTTTTCTTACAGGATGGGGTCTACTTGTCTAAAGAAGGTAATTCAATGTTTCTTGAGAATTTGTTGGCCTGATTGGTCCAACACCCACGGCATGGTAGCGGGGCCAGATAGTAGGGTAACTATGCTGGCCTGTGGCAGGTGAGGTCATGATTGGTGGGGACACTTTGGGTCCCTTTACGGCATACTTTTATCCCAAATTCAACAGTAGCATCACTGGACCGTCAAAGGGGTGCTGGCAACAATTGGAAAGGAATTTGCACTGGCGCAGGGCATTGGGGGTGATAGCTGATATGCGGTCATTTACTGTCAACTATCCGCACAGGCACAGTTGGCACGAGATAGCACAGGCCATTTGGGGGATGAGGAACTTGGGTGTAGTGGGTGCCCGAGGTAGGTATCCCAAGGGCAGCTGGCCCCCCTGCACAAGAGCTCCCAGTATGGGAGGGGGAAGGTGGGGACATCCCATAAGGAGGGTCCCATCCTCTGGACCAGGGATTTAAGAGGAAGCGTCACAGAACCAGTCATGATCTCACTCAGGAACGGTTATGTTGTTGGTTGCACAGGAACAAACTAGTAATGGCTAGCTAACTCCCATGTACAAGAGTCTCTATTAAGGTTAGGTTTTGCACTGGTAATAATGTAGTTACAGTACAAAAATAATTTGATGTCTTAAAATGTTTTGTGTGTGAAATAAATACGGCTGGGGGGTTTAACTACCCCTAATCCAAAAGGATGCTTTCAGACCTGATTATTGTGGTGCAGGGGTAGTTAAACATGGGACATCGGCAACTCCCTGGCCATATTAGAGAGGTGCTCCCTACTCGAGAGAGCCAGTGGTATGGCATGAGGGCCGGGGCCCATCCTTGGTTTGCGGCCTAAGGCACGGATTGGCTGCTGCATGGTTGTCTTGCCATCGAAAACACTAGAGTGCTTCCGAGGTCATTACGTGTTCGGGGCAAGGTGGTTCCGCCGTTATAAGGGGTTGCGAGGTAGAGAGCGGGTCTATTTGTTTCCGCTCGCTACCCTGAAAAAGATCCCTGCATCTGCCCCCCTCCCGCGATGAGACGCCCACGTCTGACCAGGGAGCAAGCCCGCAGTGCTACTTACAGCCTCTCCACATTGCCATCTGGGAGCCGCACCGGCTAAGACTGTGTTGTCTCCACCCACAATCCCCAGAGCAAAGGGACGCAGGGAGTGGGCATGCATTAGGGTGTAGTTGTGCGGTGGTATAACTGTCTGATGTTTTTCTTTTTACAGGAAGTGAAGCAGGATTCACAAAATCTTTAGTATTGTTGAAGGTCATACTAACACTTTTTCTCGCTACAGCTTTTTATGTATGTTGTGATATTTAAATTTGTCGTATTTATGCAGTTGGCAGTGAGGTCATGATTGGTGGGGACACTTTGGGTCCCTATACGGCATACTTTAATCCCAACAACAACAGCAGAGTTACTGGACTCTCAAAGGGGCGTTGGCAACAAGTGGGAAGGAGTTTGCAGTGGCGCAGGGGTTGGGGGTGGTCGCTGACACATGGTCCTTGCCTGTCAACTACCTGCGCAGGCACAGTTGGCGCGAGCTACCACAGGCCCTTTGGGGGATGAGGAACTTGGGTGTAGGGGGTGCCCTAAGTTGGTAGCTCTGCACAAGAGCTTCCGGTACAGCAGGGGGAAGGTGGAGACCTCTCATAAGGAGGGTCCCATCCTCTGGACAGGGGATTTCACAGAACCAATCATGATCTCACTCGGGAACGGTTATCCTGCTGGTTGCACTGGAACAATCTATTTATGGTTAGGTAACTTCCATGTACTAGAATCTCTATTAAGGTTAGGTCTTGCACTTGTAACCAATCTGTAAATGATGTGGTTACTGTGCAAAAATTGTTTGATGTCTTAAAATGTTTTGTGTTTGAAATAAATTTGGCCGTGGGTCTTACGACCCCTAATTCAAAGAGTTGGTTTCAGACCTGATTATTGTGGGGGAGTGGTGGTTAATCATGGGACATCAGCGGCTCCCTGGCCATATCACTGCCTTGCGTTACTCTGCGCCAGGGAGACGTTCCATGGGTGGCGCGTGGGTGTTCCCACGCATCCACCCATGGATTTTGGTGCATTCCCAGATTTACCATTATTGGTAGACATGTTAATATGTAAAAATGCTACTTCTCCCCAGGGGAGGCGTAACGAGTAGAACTATCTCCCAAGGCGCCACCGGGAACTCGAGCACGCCGCACATATGGCGGTGGTCCTGGTCCCCGGGTCGCGTTTCCTGTGGGGGCGGGGGTGGCAAGGCAGTGACGCTGCCGGCACCCGCCCCCGGCGGGCAGTGATTGGTGCAACAGACGCGTGCCCCGGAAGTGCAAGAAGAACTTCCGGGGCGCGGTAGGAAGAACAGGTCCCGGATCCTGCCGGGACCTGTTCCAACTGGTTTCAAGAGGGAAAGCCCCTTAAAAACGAGCGTGGAGTGGCGGCAAGGTCTTTTCATAGCCGCTCCACCCTGGGGAAGACCTGCACGCCTCCGTCCACGCGGCGGAGGTCTCTTTAACTGCATTTTCGTTTTTTCTTTTCTCTATAGTTTCTTTATTACTGGATTTTTTCAACACAAGGAGCATCAAGCAGCTTTGGGCACCCTTGTCCTTCCCCACTCGCCTCCCTGATGGACCTGCACTACACCTACAGCTGGGAGCCACGCGGGTTAGAGTGTATACTCACCTGCCCCACTTGATTGGACTTGTGGGAGGGGCTCTGGCTGTGGGGGTGCTTGGGGTCAACCAGGTGTTTTTGGACTGTCCTTGTCCTGAAAGGGAGGTAAGGGTTTTTTGGACCAAGGTAGTTAGACTACAGTGTACAGTTAGGGCTGGGGATTTGGTAGGGCCACGACACGGTAGGGAGTGGTGGTGATGTTGGCTGGCAGGCGTAAATTTATGGGATTTTGTTGGTAGTTGGGAAGTATAAGCTAACCCCGGGCGTAGTGGGCGTAGCGGGGCTACGCGGAACTCCACGGAGTTGCAAACAAACTCCGCTCCTCTCCGAGCCGCTTCGCCACCCGCCTCCACCCCCCCTATATTATCAAGTAAATCTACATTACGTAATAGTAATTTAAAACCACTTACCTGGCATGCGGCGTCCCCGGGCTGCCCTCCTCCTCTTCCTCGCAGTATCGGTAATCCTTGAGAAAACTGCGCATGCGCGCGCGTCCCCGCATGCGCGTTTCTTGCGAGAAATGCGAGTACGCACGCGCATGCGCAGTTTTCTCAAGGATTACCGATACTGCGAGGAAGAGGAGGAGGGCAGCCCAGGGACGCCGCATGCCAGGTAAGTGGTTTTAATTTACTATTACGTAATGTAGATTTACTTGATAATATAGGGGAGGTGGAGGCGGGGGCTCGCCAACTCCGCTGCGGAGTGTGCGGAGATTTGTCTTCTCCGCGGAACGCGGAGGAGGCAAATCTCCGCACACTCCGCGGGCGGAGCGGAGGTCTCCGCCCGGGGTTAGTATAAGCCTGCATTCTGTAGGGATTGTGATTCCTGCATAAGCACAGTGTCTGACTATTGGGGCAGCTAGGGGTACTTGTGTGGGCTAGCAACTACTTATCTTACTGGGCCCTCTTTTTGTGTCTGTAATTTGGGAATGGCACCCAAGGCAAAGAAGGGTCAGGGTCCTGCACGGATGGAGGAGTGGATGCAGGCAATGATGCGCACAATGAATGATATGGAGCAGTCCTTAGCAGAATTGCGTAGGAAAGTAGATGGGCAGGAGGAGGCTGAGGAAAGGCCTAGGCGTTCGGGGGTGGGCCCCAGGGCAGCATTCCCCCTGGTACCCCGGAGATCCAAACCCAAGCACAGGAGCAGGGGGGCTGCGCCGCCAGGGCTGCCAAGCCCAGGGATCCCAGGGCCTTCAGCCCCAGTAGGGAGATCCCGGCCAGAGGGGGAGAATGGGCCAGCTCCAGGGAATGGGCCAGAGCCAGTGGTAGTAAGCCGTCCAGGTGGTTCGGGGGGCCCCAGCTAGCCAGGCGCATCGGGGAGTCCCAGTTTAGAAGGGGCACCGACCCAACCAGTGCCAGTGGTGCCCCCCTGTGGGCCCCCGGCGGTTGGTGTGCCTGGACAACCAGATTTAGTGGCCAGTCTAACGGCAGTGCTCCCTTGGTTAGCCAAAGCGGGGACGGTGATTGCATCTGCAGGAAATGGTGTCTTGCTAGCTGAAGGGGATGCAGTAGAAAGGGCTAAGAAATTGGTGGCACAAGTGGAGGGGGCTAAGCAGGGTGTGCCACAATCAGTTGAAATGGGCCCACCGGCGTCAGTTGTTGGGGTTATAAGCGGGCTGGCCAGAACAGCGCAGTGAGCGACAAGAGCGGCCCAGAGCCTCCCAAAGCTGGCACATCTACAGGGACTGAGCAAGCCAAGACGCAAGCCAGCACGACTGCAGGTACGGAGCAACTGTTGCCAAGTTCCGAGAGCGTCTAGGGAGACACCTTTTATGGGAGGTGAAGGAGCAAATCTGGAAGGGGGAGTATGTGGACATGTTTTCTCTACTAGTTGATAAGGATGAGAAAGAGGAGGCTAAAAAGATGAGGGGATGGGCTCATCCAAGGGATTGGGGCAATTGGCCCACCAGGAAGAAGATTGATGAAACACTGGTTAATTGGATCAAGGCATTTTCCAACTTTCATGTGATAATGGTGGACAAGTTCCCCGGGCTGGGCGCGCAATTAGCGTTCTACCAGAATAGGATCACATGTGCACATGATGAATACGCAGGGGTGGGTTGGAAAGAGTATGACAAGGCTTTCCGGAGGGCAAAGACCTCTGACCCGGGCTTAACCTGGGATCAGATAGATGTCATCTTGTGGTTGCGGCACATGAAAACCCCGAGCCAGGGCCAGGACACACCAAGAGGGCAGCCCTTTCGGTCTGGTGCACCCCATAGTGGGGGAGGGAGTGGCAAGAAAGGGGCTTGTTGGGATTTCAGCAAACGAACCTGCACTAGGCCCGCTGGTTCCTGCAAGTTCAGGCACGCCTGTTCTTTCTGTGGCTTATCTTCCCACCCCGAATCCAAATGTTTCAAGAAATCAAGAGATAAGAGAGGTAAAAAACAGGAATAAGGATTTGTTGCTTAGCAAAGCACACTCACCCATAAAAATAATGGCTTTGGTACCCTGGTTAAATAAATACTGTTGCCCAAACACAGCCCAGACTTTGCTACGAGGTTTCAGGGATGGTTTTAGGATTCCTGCACCCGGCTACTCTGGGGTCTCTTACTGCCGTAATCAGCAATCAGTGAGGAACAACAAGTCTGTGGCAATAGCTAAAGTTTCGACTGGCAGGTCCTTTTGACCCAATACACAATACCGGTTGATGATTATGTCTGCTCACCGCTGGGGGGGGTGCCTAAAAAAGACCCTGGGGAATTTCGCTTGATTCACAACTTATCCGCCCCCAGGGGTCAGTCATTGAACGATGCTATCGATGGGGCACTGTGAGATACGCGTCATTGGATCAGGCGATTGCCATGTTGCAGTCGCTTGGCTCAGGCACGTTGCTGGCAAAATCTGACATAGAATCCGCCTTCCATTTACTCCCAGTTCACCCACAAGACTTCCATCTTTTGGGGTTTCAGCTAGAGGGGGAGTTCTACATGGATAAGTGCATGCCAATGGGGTGCTCAGTCTCTTGCTCATAATTTGAGAAATTCAGCTCTTCTCTAGAGTGGGTTTTCAGGCAGGTTATTGGGCACCACTGGGTATTGCATTATTTGGATGACTTCCTGTTGTTAGGGGCACCAGGGTCACAGGACTGTGGCAAGGCATTAGGAGCATTCTGCGCGGCCATGCGCGAGTTCGGGGTCCCTCTGGCGCCAGGAAAAACAGTGGGGCCTGCTACACAAATTGAGTTTCTGGGCATAGAACTGGATTCAGTGGAGGGTGTATCACGCCTGCCACTGAGTAAGGTGAAAGGTTTTACGCTAGCCTTGGAGGATTGCCTGAGAAAAGAAAAGGTCACGTTACATCAACTGCAGAAGGCAGTGGGAATGCTTAATTTTGCATTATGAATCATTCCAATGGCCCGCCCCTTTTCACGAACTATTGCACAGGCAATGTCTGGTTTGAAAGAAAGGCATCACCACACGCGGTTGTCCAGCGAGGTTAAGCAGGACATGCGGATTTGGATGGCATTCCTGCGTGATTTCAAGGGCACCGTAGGGTGGCCTGGCCCCGCTAGGTCCAGCCCAGACCTTGGCCTCATGACAGATGCTGCTGGGAGTGAGGGGTTTGGTGCCATTTTGGGTCCCCAGTGGGCAGCACAACGCTGGCCATCGTGGTGGGTGGACACCGGCATAACAGGTAACATTGGATTCCTGGAATTGTTTCCCATCTTGGTGGCACTGACCATTTGGCCTCACCAGTTTCGTAATCAATCAGTGGTTTTCTGGTCTGATAATATGGCAGTGGTGGAATGCATTAATCAGCAGTCCGCTAATTGTAAAATGATACTTCGCTTGTTAAAAGAGATAGTGCTCCAATGCATGAGATTAAATGTGATGTTTAAGACTAGGCATGTCCTGGGAGTACTCAATCACGCTGCTGATGCATTGTCTCGTGTCAAGATGCAGGTTTTCAGGTCCTACCACCCAGGAGCAGCGGGCAGTCCAACGCCTTTTCCAGAGCAACTGTGGCAACTTGGTGCCCCAACCTATCGGACCTTGTGGCAGCTAGCCTAGCACCCAGGAGTAGGCGGGCCTACAAGGGGGCTTTTAACACTTACTGCAATTTTCTAGGAGATGAATGGGAGGGGGCATGGCACGAGCCGACATCTGTCATATCATTCGTGAAGGAATTGAGGGATGGGGGCGTTCGGTGGCCTGTGCCCGGCGCCACATGGCGGCAATAGCCTTTTTTGCTAAGGTGCAGGGCCATAGGGATCCCGCGGGCTGTTTTGTAGTACAGAGGGCACTGAAGGGGTGGCAACACCTGCAAGGTCCCCAGCCAGACACCAGGCACCCGATTAGCATGGAGGTATTGTCAGCCCTCATGGGGGCACTAAAAACAGTATGTAGATCCACGGGAGAGGTCCAGCTCTTCAGGTCTGCTTTTCCCCTCGCCTTCTATGGTGCCTTCAGGGTGGGGGAATTGGTGTCACGTAACAAGCACAATTGGCAGGGTGGGATGCAATCTGCACATGTCCACCTGCAGCAGGGAGGGACGGTATCCTTATCAATTCCCAGGTCCAAGACTGATCAGAACGAGAGGGGTGATCATGTTATTTTGCACAAAGCTCAAGGGAGCACCTGCTGCCCGGTAGGCAACCTGGAGGCTTATCTGGCTTCCAGGCCACAAGGTGCAGGAGGGCCACTTTTCATCCACCAGGATGGGACCCCCCTCACGAAATTACAGTTTAGCAGGGTATTGACATTGGCACTGCGGACAGCAGGCTTGGATACATCCAAATTTGGCACCCACTCTTTTAGGATTGGGGCAGTCACTGAAGCCACGGCTTGGGGACTACAGGGCCATGAGGTTCAAAGAATAGGGCGTTGGTCTTCTGATTGTTACAAGCGATATGTGCGTTTGCACCTGCTTTAAGTGTAATTTGCTAATAACTGGTTTTTGTTTCACTTTTCCGCAGTTTCCACGTTCTGTGCCGCAGGAGTGGAGCTAGCCGTCGTCCGCCGGTCATCGGAGTCGCGCCCATTCCAGGTTCCCGCCTGGGGGCCAGGCCACAAAGAAGTCTGGATTGTAGGTCACTCATATGTGAGCAGGCTGAAACAACATTTTTTCACAGGTGACTTCGTGGACAGGACCTGCCAGGCGGGTTTCAAGGTGTCTCTACATGGACAAGGGGGATTGCGACTATGCCAGTTTCGTAATGTTGTTGGTACTTGGCTAGTTAGGGCTCCGGAGTCGCCCGCGGTGGTAATAGTGCACTTGGGAGGTAATGACCTTGTACACCTGGGTAGGAAAGGCGTAGTGGAGGCCCTGGTCACGGAAATAGGATGGTTGGCCAAGAGGTGCCCACAGGCAGTGCTGGTGTGGTCCCACATGATCCCAAGGTCTCAATGGCAGGGGGCGAGTCAGCATGGGCTCTGAATCACTCCGTGAAGACAATTAACAACAGGGTTGATAGACGTTTTCAGTCCCCCATGTTGCAGACGATGGCACATGGGTGCATCCGGGGGGAGCGTTTTTTTCTCCAAGACGGGGTTCACCTCTCTAAACTGGGCAATGATTATTTCATTGAGAACATACTTGCCTGGATGGTAGGGGCCAAGGACAGGGCATGACCTTTTGTCAGCAGGCGGGGGGGCCAGATAGTCGGTCAACTATACTGGCCTGTGGCGGTAAGGTCATGATTAGTTGGTCAAATTTTCCATCTCTTAGTAGGCATCCCATTATTTAACAGGGATGCCTGGGGGGGGACAGTGGTCTCTCATCACACTCCAGGGGGCGTTTACGGCCGGTAGGCTGAAGGGTGCAGGAGGTAGGAAGTTCCACTTCCGGCAGGCCCTTGGGCCAATCCCCGCACAGGCGCATGGGCGCCAAGTTGGCATAAAATCAGTCCCTGGGAGGTAGTATTGGAGGGCGTAGGGGGTGCACGACTGAAGGAATCTGATGGGCAACCGGGCCCCCTGCGCAAGGTCACTCCGGTAAGAAGGGGGACCTACCAAGTAGTTGGGACCAGTCATGACCTTGCACGTAGGCTCATCCGGGATACGCAGAATACAATTGTACATATTTCAGTTAAGGTTAGGTATGGCTATGTATTAGACATCTGTTAAGGCTAGCCATAAATGTGTGAATACATGGTATATGAAATGTATAAAGTTTTTGAATATGCGTGGGTTTTCTGCGTATTGAAATGTGTTATTAATAAATTTTATTATGATTTTAATTTTAATAAAATACGTCCAGGGTTTACGACCCCTAATCCAAGATCGGTGTTGGAAGATTTATTATTGTCTGTGCCTTGGGGGAAAGGGGGAGGGGGTCGGGAAGCACCCCCGGGTCTCTGGAGGGAAGGTTGGGGTCAACCTGCTGGTAGGGGACTCGGCAATACCTGGCCATATTCCAAGGCGCCGCCGGGAACTCGAACACGCCGCACATATGGCGGTGGTGCTGGTCCCCAGGTCGCGTTTCCTGCGGGGGCGGCAAGGCGGTGACGCAGCCGGCGCCCGCCCCCCACGGGCAGTGATTGGTGCAACAGACGCGTGCCCTGGAAGTGCAAGAAGCACTTCCGGGGCGCGGTAGGAAGAACAGGTCCCGGATCCCGCCGGGACCTGTTCCAACTGGTTTCAAGGGGGAAAGCCCCTTAAAACGAAGAGCGCGGAGCGGCGGCAAGGTCTTTTCCGAGCCGCTCCGCCCTGGGGAAGACCTGCACGCCTCCGTCCATGCGGCGGAGGTCTCTTTAGCTGCATGTTCGTTTTTCCCACCCACCATCCCCTGAGGCAGCAGTTTTAGGAAATGTTTCTTGTGGGGCTTTGTATAACTGTTTCTTTTACATGTGTGAACTTTGTTGGTTTTTCTTTTTAGGTATTGCCATGTTGTGCTAAGTATGTCACATTCGTTATGTTTTTGTATTACAGGGCGACGTCAATTTTGCTTGTCGTATTTTATGTTTGAGTATCCTTAGTCTGCGGTAAGGTCATGATTGGTCGGTCAAATTTTCCATCTCTTAGTAGGCATCCCATTATTTAACGGGGACGCCTGGGGGAGGGGGCGGATATGGGACAGTGGTCTCTCATCACACTCCAGGGGGCGTTTGCGGCCGGTAGGCTGAAGGGTGCGGGGGTAGGAAGTTCCGCTTCCGGCAGGCCCTTGGGCCAATCCCCGCACAGGCGTATGGGCGCCAAGTTGGCATAAAATCAGTCCCTGGGAGGTAGTATTGGAGGGCGTAGGGGGTGCCCGACTGAAGGAATCTGATGGGCAACCGGGCCCCCTGCGCAAGGTCACTCCAGTAGGAAGGGGGACCTAGCAAGTAGTTGGGACCAGTCATCACCGTGCACGTAGGCTCATCCGGGATACGCAGAAAACAATTGTACATATTTCAGTTTAGGTTAGGTATGGCTATGTATTAGACATCTGTTAAGGTTAGCCATAAATGTGTGAATACATGGTATATGAAATGTATAAAGTTTTTGAATATGCGTGGGTTTTCTGCGTATTGAAATGTGTTATTAATAAATTTTATTATGATTTTAATTTTAATAAAATACGGCTGGGGTTTACAACCTCTAATCCAAGATCGATGTTGGAAGATTTATTATTGTCTGTGCCTCGGGGGAAAGGAGGGGGGACGGGAAGCACCCCTGGGTCTCTGGAGGGAAGGTTGGGGTCAACCTGCTGGTAGGGGACTCGGCAATACCTGGCCATATTTATTTCTCCTCATTTTTTCCTCTTTCTACATGAGCTGCATTCTGCAGCACACGTAAAAAGAGGAAAATGCCTCTCAGAGTTGTTTTTGTGCAGTGTAGCATGCTACCTATGTAGGCAAGCCCTTCAGAATCTCACGTACTGGGAGCAAGTGCTATATAAGTGTTGCAATACAATGTCTTTTTCAATCTGCTGCAATCCCTGAACAATAACATTTTATACAACTGAATAGTGACTCATAATCATGGACACTGGAATTATACAATTCTGCAACCGTGGCTTTTTTCACATAATTACGGATTTGCCAAATAATCCATCCTCTGTCGCATAATCTGCAGATTTTAACAAAAACAAATTTCTTTCTAGCTCAAACAGATCAAAAGTTACTAGAAATGTGGCAACATATGTTAGCGAATATTGGAAGGCCCTTCACAAAGCTTTACTGGTCAACTTTCAGTTGCTTCTTTCTGTATTTGGTTGTTAAACTGGTACTAATGTGGTGAACTCTTTCCCCAGACAGTAACAATATGTGTAAATGTTAGACTTGGCATCTTTTGCCGTGTTTCCCCTGAGTTTTTGCTTTCTGACCTCCCGGTTTTGACTCTGTATGTGCTGGCTTAATGTTTCTGCGCACTTTTCTCACTGCTGATCAGTGGTAAAGTGCAAGTGCTCCTGTGGTAAAATGTGTTATGGATTGGTGTTTCCATGATTGGATATTTGATTTACTTGTTAGTCCCCAGTAAAGTGCACTAAGTGTGCCAGGGCCTGTAAATCAAATGCTACTAGTGGGCCTGCAGCACTGATTGTGCCACCCACGTGAGTAGCCCTGAAAAGGTACCTCAGACCTGCCATTGCAGAGTCTGCGCGCAGTTTGTAACTGCCATGTCGACTTGGCCAGTGCACACACTTGCCAGTCCCTAACCTTCCCTTTTCTTACATGTCAGGCACCCCTAAGGTAGGCCCAAGGTACCCCTGTGGGCAGGGTGCAGGGTAGGTGAAAGGTAGGACATGCCCTGGTGTGTGTGGCATGTCCTGATAGTGAATTACAGCCAATTTAGTTTTTCACTATTGCAAGGTTACCTGTTCCCCATAGGACAGAATGGGAAGTTTGTTTATAACATCTTATAGACAAAACTGGCCCGGGGAATTAGGTAAGAAAATAAAGTTTAGTATGCCTGAACTCAGAATCTAAAGATGCATCTTTTAGTGAAGGTGATTTTTACATTCTGTGTTTGAAAATACCACTTTTAGAAAGTAGGTATTTTCTTGCTCAGTCATCCCGTGTGCCTCTGCTGGAATGTGGATTGCCTGTCTGCTCCCCAGCCTTCTGGGGAGCAGCCCCCTGCTCCCCAGAAGGCTGGGGAGCAGGAGGGCTCCAGATAGTCTAGGTGGGTCAGGAAAGGGCTGAATAGACCTGGGTGCAATGGGGGAAAGGGGTGGAGATTTCCTTGCACCTCAAAGGGCCTGGTCTGCCTCTGACAATTCCGTCTCCACCTCCTGCCAGGAAGTCACACCAGAGAAGGCAGAACTGGTTCTGGCTGGGCACAGACACTCTCTGCCTAAGAGATCAAAGGATTTGGGGATATAAATATTGGGGCCCAGACCCCTGAACTTTAGAACTCTTTTGGATCAAGAAGACTGCCAAGAAGAAGAGCTGGAGAAGCTGTGAGGAGGAACTACCACTTTGCTGTGTGCTTTGCTGTGTTGGCCTGCAGTGGCTGCTTCTGTCTTGGGCAGTGAAAGGACTGGACTGAACTTTCTGCAATCTACTTTTGTGAGTTTCTCCAAGGGCTTGAGGTAGAGCTTGCCCCCTGTTCAAGAAGTCTCAGGCACAACAAAGACTTCAAGCTCTTCTGCCCTCAGCACTGGGGACTGTGTGTTTTGTGCTGCAACAGAAGAAAAGCAACTCGACGACGTAGACGACGCCGCTGCCGACTCTGTGTCCCGAAGGCACCGCAGAGGGCACCGCCGCAACGCCGCACCGCGACCCTGGTCTCACCGACGATGCCTGCTGACGCCGCCACCGAGCCGCTGCTCACACCGCGACCTGTGGGCACCGCACTCCGCACCGCCTCGCTTCACGACAACGCCTTGGTATCCCCGACGATGCCGCTCCACGCCGAAATCTACGCCGCTGCTTGCACCGTGGTTCGAGGGCACCGCTCGTAAAGTTACACGACGCACCGCCCTCATCCCGCACCGCAGCCTTGGCCTGCCGGCGCCATCGACTCCAGTTCGTCAGCCGACGACAGCGTTTCAGCAGCAACAACGAAGATGCTTGCACCGTGACCTGCCAGCCCCGTGACGAGCACCGCCTTCATCTCGCACTGCGACCCTGGTCTCACTGACGATGCCATCCGACGCTGCCACCGAGCCGCTGCTCGCACCGCGACCTGAGGGCACCGCACGCCGCACCGCTGCACCTCGCGCCGCAGCACCCGGCGCCTGCCGACGCCAGCGCTCCTGACTTCAACAGAGAGGAGATCGATC
Organism: Calotriton arnoldi; assembly: GCA_963921515.1. Lineage (NCBI taxonomy): Eukaryota > Metazoa > Chordata > Amphibia > Caudata > Salamandridae > Calotriton > Calotriton arnoldi. Next base: position 342,363 of record CAWUFW010001043.1, read on the forward strand.
TGCAACGCGTGTGACTTCGAGGGCCCCGACGACCCCGGAACCGACCTCCGGAACCGACGCCTGCGGACGCCGCGCTTTCGGAAACCCAACGAGAGGTCGCCGACGCCCTGCATTTCTAAAAGGTACTGTTTGCGGGTCTTCCCGACACCGTAGCTGACCCGCAATGCCGCGGTCAGCCGGAACTGTTTGGATTTGTTTGCTCACGACGCCGTGATAGCCCCGGACGGAGCTATCGACATCAAGGAACTGTTTTTAAAGCATATTTTGATAACTGAAGATTTTGAAGTACTGTATTGTGGATTTTTTATCGTTTTTGGTCTTGTCTTAAGTATATAAAAATATTGGATATTTTTCTAAACTGGTGTGGTGTCCTTTTGTAGTGCTTACACTGTGTTACTGTTGGTTATGTGCAAATGCTTTACACACTGCCTCTAAGAGAAGCCTGACTGCTCGTGCCAAGCTACCAAGGGGGTAAGCAGGGGTTATTTTAGGAGTGTAACTCCCTTACCCTGACTAGGAAGAAGGGTCCCTATTTGGACAAAGGTGCAAGCCCTTGCCAACTAGAGACCCCCATTTCTAACATTGGTTGTCAGCGGTGAGGATAGGACTTGCGTTTGCACTTGACTTACAGTGATTGGTGTGCACTACTACCATATCGCAGACCATTACGTGCCACATACTGGTTCTTTTTCTTTTTTGGCCTATTTTTGACCTTGCCAGTTTGAACTTGCTACTTCATCATGCCGGAATCAAGAGCATCATCCGTGGCATCCCTGGAAATTGCCTTTGAAGAGGATAGGTTGGAAGCCTACAATGTTAGGGAATTGAAATCAATTTGCAAAAACCTAAAAGTCCAAGTCAGAGGCCTCACTAGGAAGGACGAGCTACAAAAGGCGCTGAGGGCCTGGGTAGCAGCCAGACATGTCAGCGAGCAGTCTGGTGATCTCACTGGAGAGGCGGAGGAGACTATTCCTAGGGTGGATGTGCTTTTGGGAGTGGGAGAACCCTCCAGGCCAGGCAGCAGAGGCCTGTCCCCAGAAGAGCTGGAGGACAGGCGGGAAGCAAGGAGAGTGGCAGTAGAATTGGAGAAGCTTAAGTTAGCCATGGAAGAGAAAAAGATGATGTTAGATCACGAGATCAGGATAAAGGAGCTGGATCAGAGAAGTAGAGCCAGCTCAGATGGTGGCAGCAACTCGTCAAGACAGGCAGACAGAATTGTGCACATCCCTAAAAATATAGGCAAAGAATTCAAGAAGGGGATGACATACAAAGGTGGTTTCAGGAGTACGAGGCAGCAATTCACATGAATGGGGTCCCGAGGAGAATTGGGGAGCAGGATTGTGGCCTCTCTTCCCAGAAGAAGCAAGGGATACGTTAATAGCTTTGGGTAAGGGGTATCACCTCACCTATCCAGACATGAAGGACGCCCTTCTCACTAAGTATGGTCTTACTCCTGAAAAGTACAGGGATCAGTTCAGGTCCAGTAAGAAGTCTGATGCCAATACTTGGTTGGAATGTGTAGATGTGTTTTGCCGGTCACTGGATGGCTGGGTGAAGGGCAGTAATGTGACAGATTTTCAGGGGCTCTACAATTTGATTGCATGGGAGCACTTGTCTAGTCTATGTTTTGCAGATCTGCGCCAGCACCTAGTTGATAGTAAGCTGACTGACCCCAGGAAGCTTGCTATGGAGGCGGACCGCTGGGTGAGTACCAGGGTCCACAAGAAAGCGTTTGGGGGAGACTCAGCCAAAGGTGGGCAGGGTCCCCAGCAGAAAAGTGGGGGGGGACAAGGGTAAAACACAGGAGTTCTCTAAAGGGCCCCAAATTAACACCCAGGGTAAAGGTTACCATCCCCCCGGAGATAAGAAAAACCCACCATATTGCATACTTTTGTATGGAATAAACCTGCAGCACTAATTTTCCCAAACAAAAGTTGTGTTGTGTATTTATTTATGCATGCATACTCTGTTGTGGTGTGGGTGGGGTGTGTTGCCAATAATGGGACTATTCTTTACCCTGTCCTGTCTGCGTTACTACCTCATCCCGAGACACACCACATACTTGTGCGCATACTTGGTCATACTACCGCTTTTGTGTTACAGGAACCAAGGCTTGATGGCAGTGCTGCTGTGGCCGCTTCTAAGGTCTTGGGGTCATTCTGCTTCCGGGTCATTGGTGGTGCAGCGCCGCTTCTGAACTTTATAATAAAGATACCCAACGCTGACCTCGTGGTTCGATGGCACTGCTGGGCCAGAATAGCTTCGTGGCTCTATGCACCTTCCATACTGGGGCCTAACTACAAACAGCACTCTACCAACCATGCATTCCTCAAATGGAGCGCTTCGTCGCCTCGCTCGTCTAGCATACGAAGCGCTATATAGATTCTGTAGTACAATGTTACAAGGCTAGTTCTTCGTTCTTCTGAGGCCCACATTCTGTGACTCGATGCAAGCTCTACATACTTCAGTCCACACCAGAGGCTCCAGGTTACCAGGCCCTTGGAGCCTGAGCGCCGCTAATAATCTATACCTGGAGCTCCTTTCACATTGTTTACCCTGGTCAGACCTAGCTGAGGGAGAAAGCATCGTGAGGAGAGGAGGGGCTGAGGCAGCGGTACAGTGGAGAGGATGTGGCCTAAGGGGCAGAGCTGCCGACTTTGGAGCTGGGGAACCAGGCACGAGTCTCGGCGTCTGGCGTCTGCTCAACATCCTGTGATTCTGGGCAAATCTCGTAATCTCCCCGTGCCTACAAAAAATGACTGTGTACTTGTGTAATGTAACTGGTGCTCATGTAAACCGCTCCAATACCGTCGGGTCGAGTTCACGCTATATAAAACCGCCCCCCCCCACCCCCCAACTAAAACAGGAGAGTGCCAAATCGCTAAATTGTACTTTGCCTGTTTTCTAGAGACCTCGGGATTGAGTAAGCAGCACAGCTAAAGAATGCCCCGGGGAGTCGGGGGCACATATAAGGACGCACTCTCAAACCGTCTCTTACTTTACTGTGTGAGTGCCAATGCATCACCACACTATAAGTAGAAACATTGTTTTTCTCACAGAGAAACAGCAGCCCCTTTCAATGTGCCACCTCAGCTCACCTCCCTTTAGTTTTAAAATCTTTCCTTTTTGAATCATTTGATTGGAAAACTACCCCTTGCTATATGGATAATATTGTGTGATTTGCAATAGTTAAATACACTGTAGATGTTCTTTTCGCATTTCTATTTGTGACATTAGTTGTTTTTGTACAACGCCCGAATGATCAAGAGGCTGCTTCAAGGCACTAATATAAATTTAGCATGATAACAAACCTCTAAATATGTAAAACAGCCCTCCTATCCATTACCCCATACCATAATATATCATAAATAAGTGCATTTGGCATGACACGTCATCACTGATATTAACCTGTTGAGTTCCAAATGTAAAGGGTATCAGCTGTGTCAGGCTTCTTAAAGCAAACTGTGCATTCCTTTGTGCTTTAGAGCATGTCAGGCTTTATTTCAAGATTACATATGTGTGAGCTATTTTTCAGATCTATGTTATGTATTTCCTCAAATATTTACTGCTTTGAAATGACAGTTAGATGAACTAGACAAACATAGCTTTTAAATCATGACATTTCCTGCCTATTTGAATGCATCGCAGTTTGCACCGCGACTACGACTGCCAAGGAGGGTATGATACGGTTGCATCAGACCGTCTAATGATGCAGTAACATTATTGTTTGTATTTTAAGGTGTAAATGCAATGGTTGCATGTCTTAATTTCGGATGCCTTTTTGTTGGAGGTATTTATTTTAGTTATTTTACTTTAGGGGACATTACTTCAAATTTATATCTTTTACTCTGCCAAACACTTACTTCAGATGCTTTTAATTGTTTGACTCCTTAACAAACCTCAACACCATCCATCGCTGAGCCCCTCCTTACCCCAAAACTCCACCCATCCCTCAGCCCCTAAACCTCTCACCACCCCTAAACTCCACCCATCCCTGATCCTTAAAAAACCCTCACCACTCCTAAATCCCACCCACCATGGAACCCTAAAAACACTTTCTAACTCTAAGCTCCACCCAACCCTGAAACCTAAAAACCCTTCACCACTAACAAACTCCACTCATTCCTGACCCCTAAAAAAATGAACTGCCACTAATCTCCACACATTCCTTCAATCAATCAGGATTTATAAAGCGTAGCTAATCACCCAATAGGGTATTCAAGCGCTTGCAGGTCCAGGAGGCTTAGTCGAGCAGCCCGGTTTTGAGGGCCATTCGGAATACTAGAAAGTGAGGTGATGGTCCGGAGGTGCGTGGGGAAGCTGTTCCAAGTCTTTGCTGTGATGTGGGAGAAGGAGTGTCCTCCACTTCTGCTTCGATAGATGCTGAGAGTATGGGCAAGTGAAGGGAGGTGGATCGTAGTCTTCTCGGCGGTTGGTAGTTCAGGTGGTAGTTAATGTATGCAGGTCCTTGGTTGTGCAGAGCCTTGTGTGCGTAGGTCAGCAGCTTGGATTGGCATCTCTTCTGTATGGGGAGCCAGTGGAGTTGCCTGAGATGGGGTGTGATGTGGGTTCATCGGAAAGGCCGAGGATGAGTCTGGCTGCGGCGTTCTGTATGGCCTGAAGTCTCTGTAGGAGGTGTGCGGCAATTCCTATGTAGAGGGCGTTGCCGTAGTCCAGTCGGCTGCTGATGAGGGCCTGTCTCGGTGCGTCTCGTGTGTAGGGGTAGCCCCCATCCCTAAATCCTAAAAACTCCTTTCTACACCTCATCTCTATACATCCTTACCCCCTAAAATATCCTCATCACCCATCAACACCAACTACCCCTGAATCCAAATTTAATGTAATTACTGAATTAATTGTGTTTCCTTAAAATTATCTTTCCTTTAAAATTTTTCCTCTAATAGTCAGTTTACTTGAATTTCCTTAAGCTTGACTTTCCCTAAAATCCTTTTTCTATGGTTTAGTTTCCTCCAGTGTGGTCAGGGCCGGACTGGCTGAAGCAGGCATAGGGCATTTTCCAGGTGGACCAGAAGGGTGGGGTCCAGTTTTGGACCAGTGGGGGCCGTTTTTGTTACTGGAGACCGGGGGGCTGGTCCGACTTAATTGCCAGGGCTCGTTTTCGTTCCCAGTCCAGCCCTGAGTGTGTTTTCTCAGTTTTTGTTTTTCCATTAAGTGACATAGATCCTTTATTGAAAGACGGGTCCATAATGGTTCCTACACAGGGCCGGACTGGGAACTGAAACCGGCCCTGGCACTCTGCTCGGCCAGCCCCATGGGGGGTGCTAGCTGTTTGCTAGGGCCGGTTTTGTTAAAGGGGGTTGATATTGCAGCTATGCTGCAAAACCGGCCCTGGTAACAAAACGGCCCCCCAGAAGCCCAAAACCGGCCCCCACCCTTGCGGCCCACCGGGGAAACGCCCGGCGCCTGCTACGGCCAGTCCGGCCCTGATCCTACAAGGTGGTCACTGCGATCATTTGCTATTCTGCCTCTGTTTTATACATTATGACCTACCCCTGCTACTTGGATTGTGGCCTTCTTTTCCAACGACAGTTTGCATACTGTAACAGTTATGTAATTACAGCCTCACCCATAGGGCGTCTGACACCACCGATTAACCTCGTAATATGCAAATAACTTTTGTACCTGTTATGTAACTGCCTCAACCCAAACTATTCCTGCATCTGCCCATTTCTCTCTCCTCTACTTTTCTCCTCACTGCCTTCTTAGTTTCACTGCATACTTGTAATTATTATCTATTATATGTTAAACACCCTTGTACTTATGCATTTTAGTGATATTACTAGTAGCTTTGGTTTTAATTGGAAAGAGCTGTAATGTCCATGGGCAATGTTTGTTCTATGTTAAAGTTAAAAAATAATCAAATTAATCATGATTAACAGTAATCATGATTTGTTCAAGTTATTTGGGTAAGACACATTCTGGCTGCTTGATTCTCTCTCTTTTGGCTCTGTGCCTTGTGTAGCCATGCAGAGATGATGTTACAATAACCCTAAGTGGGTGGGACCAGGGATCTTGTCAGTTCAGTATGGTGATTGGCCTGTAGTAGTGGGAGCTCCCTCCTTTGTAGGAGAGACTGGTGCTTGTACCCACGACCACGGTATTGAACTAGAGGTTGCAGTCCAACTCTGAGGAATACAACTCTCCCTGCTGGGAATGCTCCACAAGATGTGACCATCACTATTCAAGCCGAAGAAGCTTTCCTGCATCCAGGAGAATACGTGCTTGAGGCACTTGGTGACACTTCAATGGTTCTCCGGGTTTCGATGTAGTCAGAGAGCGTTCTGGGTGCCCTCAGGATGCACCGGAAATGAAGTTGGTAGATCTTGCTGATCAGGGCAAGAACTTGGCAACTTCATGTTACAAATCCTATGTGCTGTGACTCGCTGGTAGACTCTATGTACACAGCCTATGCAGACGTTCATTCAGCTGCAGGTGCTATGTTCTGTGACTCCATATTACGTATTCATGCTGTAGACTATTTTATGAGGATGTGGGGTATTTTTTTCTTTTCAGCAGAACCTATGTTCTATGGCTAGTGTAGCTCTCCATGCTGTAGACCTTATGTTCTTGGGACTAGGTCAAAAGTAGATGTTTATGGTGCAGAACCTAACTTCTTTAGGTCTGTGGTAGTTCTTTGTGCTGCTGGTCCAATGTTCCAGGGCTCTGTTGTAGTTCTTCAGACTCAAGACCCTATCTTGTTGAGGCCTGTGATAAATCTTCGTGCCGCAGATCGCATATTCTTTAGATATGTGGTAGTTCTTCGCATTGCAGACCCTATCTACTTGGGCTTTGTGGTAGTTCTCCATGCCGCAGATCCTGTGTTCTTGGGGGGTCTGTGGTAGTTCTTTGTGCCGCAGATCCTGTGTTCTTGGGGGGGTCTGTGGTAGTTCTTTGTGCTGCAGATCCTGTGTTCTTGGGGGGTATGTGGTAGTTCTTTGTGCTGCAGATCCTGTGTTCTTTGGGGTCTGTTGCAGTTCTTCATACTGCAGATCTTATATTCTTGTGTTCTGCTGAAGTTCTTTATGCTGATGATCCTATGCATTTGGGATGGGTTCAGTGTCAGTTGTTTATGGTGCAGATGCTAGGTTCTTGATAGCTCTAGTAGATCTTTGCATTGCAGACCTTAGCTTCTCAGGCTCTATTGGAGGTATTCAAGCTGCAGGTCCTCTGCTCTTGGAGTCTTTGGAAGTCGTCCGTACTGCATAGTCTATGTTCTTAGGGTCAGTGGTAGTTCTTCTTTTGGCAGACCCTATGTTCCTGGTGTCTGTGACAATTCTTCATGCTACAGATCCTATGTTCTTTGGGTCTGTGGTAGTTTTTCGTGCTTGATATCCTATGTTCTGGGCCATGTTGTAGTTCATTGTACTGCAGACCCTATCTTCTTCATCTCTGGTATTTCATCGTGCTGCAAGTCCTATGTTCTTGGAGTCTGTGGTAATTCTTCTTACTGCAAAGCTTATATTCTTGAGATCTATCACAGTTTTTTAATGGTGCAGATCCTACGTTTGTGGGGTCTGCTGTAGCTTTTTGTGCTGCAGATCCTATGTTCTTGCAATCGACATGCTGCAGGTCCGTTGTTTTGGGGGTCTATGGTAGTGTTTTGTGTTGTGTGGCAGAATCTATATTCTTTGGTTCTGTTGCAATTCTTTCTGGTGCAGATCCTATGTTCTTGGACTCTGAAATAGTTCGTCATGATACAGATCCTGTGTTCTTGGAGTTTGTGGTAGGTCCTTGTACTACCGATCCTATGTTCTTAGGGGTCTATTGGTGTTCTTCGTGAAGTAGATCCTATGTTCTTGATGTGTTTGGTGATTCTTTGTGTCGAAGATACTATGCTCCTATGGTCAGTGGTAGGTCTTCATGTTGCAGAGCCTATGCTCCTGGGGTCTGTGGTACTCCGTTATGGTGCACATTCTATGTTGCCGTGGTTGCCGCTACTTAAGAGAGGTGGCAGGGCAGGGGGGTGGGGCAGAGTGCTGAAGGTAAATGGAAAAAAAGGAAAAGAATACCACTTACCTGCATGCGGGCCGCCGCCTCTCAGTCCTTTTCGTCACTCAAGGAGCAGGAAGGACTCACCTAACCAATCACAACGACACGTTACAGCAGCGTTGTGATTGGTCTGAGTGCCGTGGTTTGGCGCTCGGACATGGACTGGGGGCCTGGGCATGTTCTCCCCCCAGGCTGTGCAATACAGCCTGTGCAGAACATGCAAAGTGTGCCTGACTGTTTGGCCGGCCCAAGACGGCCGGCCGAACCATCATGCGCATTTTGAGAGTGCCACCACTCCTCCCCCTGTTTGTGACATTCGGCCCGCCCCACACCTAACCAGCTGAGCCAAGACGGAAAAATAAAATGATAATAAAGTTCGTTATTATCATTTTATTTGTCCTTTTTTAACTGCTCACAGAGCAGTGGGGAGACGCTCCTCCACCTTAGCGGAGGAGCCGCCCCCCTGCTATGTTCTTGGGGTCTGTGGCAGTTCTTCGTGAAGCAGACTCTATCTTCTTGGGGTCTTTGCTAGTTGTTTGTACTGCATATCCTATGTTATTGGTAGCTGTGGTAGATTTCTTTGTGTTACGGAACCTCTGTTATTGGGGTCTTTTGTAGCTCTATGTTTTGCAAATCCTATGTTCTTGGGGTCAGTAGTATTTCTTTGTGCAGTAGATACCATGTTCTTGATGACTGTGGTATTTCTTCGGGCTGCAGGTCCTATGCTTTTGAGGTCAGCAGTACCTCATGATGGTGTAATTCCTATGTTGTTGGGGGTCTGTAGTGGGTCTTTGTGCTGTGGATTCCATGTTCTCGGGGACTGTTGCAGTTCTTTGTGCTGCGGGTCCTACGTTCTTGGTGTCAGTGGTTGTTCTTTATGGTGCAAATGTTTTGTTCGCGGGGTCTGTAGTAGTTCTTCGTGCCACAGATCCTATTTTCTGTGACCCACTCTTGTTCTTTGTGCTGAATCATAGGTCAGGGTGCGGAGATATTATGTAAGCACAGAAGTCACTTTCACAGGCTCTGACTCAGGGCTGCACCCTGTTCCTGAAGTCTTGTGGGTGCTGGCCGGAGTGAACTCTGTGGCCCGGGGCTGAATGACTATTACATGAGGTGTGCACGTCAGGGGCTGGAGGTGCGCGCGGAGTTAGGTGTAGTCTGAAAGTGACAGTGTCACGGCACACAGAGACGGGTAGGGCCCTCCTAGGTCTCATGAGATGCCACTGTCGCTCTTTCCCTGTTACTCTCATAACTCTGTGTGCAGCTGCTACGCCTCATCTGTTCGTCTTCACAATGTCAACCTCTCATTGCTCCTCTCAGTTCGAGTTGCTCACGTCGTAGTCCGTGTATTCTCTCTCTCCTCCTGGGCCCATTACCTGCACTCCTTGCTTCTGGCATAGTCTCTCCCTCCGGTTCCTGGTAGGCCCTCCGCTACTCTCTCTCCCCTTAAACCAGCCCCATCTCTCCCCCTCCTCCAGTCTCCATGTCTTCTCTCCCTCATCCTCCTAGTCCAGGCTCTTCATCCCTCCTCCTAGCCTCATCGCTTCTCTTCTCTCCCACCACTTAGCCTTTTGTCTCCTCTCCTTCCCTTCTTCCTAAACTTGTTTATTTTCTCCCTCCTCTTAGCTCCGCCTATTTTTCCTCTTTATCTCTCCCACCTCCTACTTTCTTCACCCTCCTCCTAGCCCAGTTTTCTTCCCCCTCTTATCCACTTCTTTTCTCTCCTCCCTTCTAGCCCTGCCACATATCCTCAACTTAGCCCAGTCTCTTCTTTCCCTCCTCTAAGTCCTGTCTCTTTTCTCACTTTCCTAGTCCTGTGTCTTGTCTCTGATCTCCTATCGCGGCCTCTTCTCCTACTCTCTTAGCCACTTTTCTTCCTACGCCCCCCCACAAGCTTAGTCTCTTCTCTCCTTAAATACAATCTCTTCACTTATGTTTCATAGTCCTGAGTCTTGTCTACGATCTCTTATCAACCTCCTCATAGTCCCTCTTCTTCTCTCCCTCTCCCAAACACAGTCTCTTTGAGGGTTGGGCTGGCAGTGGCGGCTCCTCTGCTATGGAGGAGGAGCATCGCCCCACTGCTTTCCAGCAGTGGAAAGGAAAGGAAATATAAAATGATAATAACTTTACGTTATTATCATTTTATGTTTCCTTTGCGGGAAGGCGGGTGGGGCTGCTCTGCTCACAGAGCAGGGCAGGAGTGGTTTGCTCACTCTTAAGTGCACAGTGACTGTTTGGTCGGCCCTCTCGGGCCGTCCAAACCAGTCATGCGCACTTCTTGTTCTCCATGCAGGCTGCATTACAGCCTGCGTGGAGAACAAGCCCAGGCCCCCATTCCCTGGTTGAGTGTCAAACCAGGACGCTCAAAACCAATCACAACACTGCTTTGCAGCATTTTGATTGGTCATGGAAGCCTGGGTGCCTACCAATCACAACGCTGCATTGCAGCGTTGTGATTGGCCAGGGGAGCCTGGCTGTTCCTGGCTTCCTGTCCCACGAGGAGAACAGGAGCAAGGAGCAGAGACGTGGGACCCAGCGCCGGCGGCAAGGTAAGTGTGTATATTTTAATATTTTATTTTCCAGTGTTAAAACTCACGCCCACCAATGTCCCGGCACCCACCCTCGCCCCGCCACTCGCGAGTTATGCCGGCCGCCACTGCGGGCTGAGACAGAAAATAGGGCCGGGCACCAAAAAAAATGTGGGCCATGTGGCAGTTTTCAACTTATACTAACACATTGTATAGGTGTTTCGCTGGGTATTGGAGACAGCATGCATTTGTGTTTGCTACAGCCAGTGTTTGTGGTAATATAAGGGAAATCAACAATAAAATCCAGCAAAACCGACCATAAAATAGGGCCACAAACAAACAAAAAAAACAGCACTGACCTGTCAGGCCAGCCCTTCAGGCGCTGCCTGATTGCTCTATAGGCCGGTCCAACCCTGGTCTCTTCTCTTGCTCTTTCTCATTTTCCTATCCCTGTTTCTTTTCCTTCTTCCTACTAGCTCTTAATCTTCTTCCACATCTCCTAGCCTGATCTTTTTTCTCCCTCCTCCTAACTTGTTTTCTCGCTCTCCTCGAATCCCTTTGTCTCCTCTTATTCTTACTGCCCCATCTCTTCTCTCTCTCCTCCTAGCCCCTCTCATCTTTCCCTCCTCATAGTCCTTTTTTCTTTCTCTCTTTCTTCCCCCTCTTCTCTCTCACTTTCTATCCCAGTGTTTCTCCTGGTCCTTCTGTCTGCACCCTGATTCAGGCATCTGGACCCTGCAGGTTTCCTGCTATGATATGTCAATTTCACCTAAAGTGGCTTTGAATTTTCTCTGTGCTTTACACTTGGGGTGGTGTGAATGTTGTAGTTGGAGGGCATGGTCTGCACACAAGAGTATGGATCCACTCAGGTAGGAGGTAACTTCTTTATTTCATGTTAGGCCCTTGGGTTACAGCCATAGCCTAGCTTGATAGCTCCTGTTATGTCTTCGCCCTCCCCCCAACTGCAGTCAACTCAACATTGCTTGCATCCTCACATTCTCTCAGCATGGACGCTGAACATTCTACAGCATGCTCGCTCAGGCCATGTATATGCACACACATCACTACATCATCCCCTTACCTTCCTCACAGGGCACAGTCACGTCATGTCACCACATCTTTCCATTACACACAAGATGATACACTCATGCCACGTCACTACTGTGATCCAGAAACCCCCCTGGCCCCCCCCCCCCGCACCCTCCCCCTGGACGACCCTCTTGTATGGATTCACATCCTTTTTGACTTCAGTAACCGACTTGGGCTCAAACTATACCCTCATACTCAATGGGATGTCTACAAGCTGTGTACTGTGATATGTATTAACCATGACTGACCACGCTCCTTGGCCTCTATAAGGTACAATGATGTTCAAGCACTGCTTACGTTGTTAAACCTAAGCAAAGTTTTTCTTTGGAGCCTGCCACTGGAGCTGCTGCATTCCAGGGTCACTGAATACCAAATTGCCAAGCCCTGATTTCACCTCACGCCTCTTTTTTCCTTCACCCTACACTTCCTGTGTCTATAGCTCGCGTTGCAGGTTCTTTTTCGTCCCTGCATTATCCTTTTTCATTTTTTCCTATTTTTCTCTTCTTTTTTTTCTCCGTTTCGGACTCTCTACTGCTCTGGTCAAAGTCTGATGATAAAAATAAGCCCCGATCCCCAAAAATCACCTGCAGAAATTAAGTACAGACTGTGGTGGCCCTCTAGCCCGGACTGTACCTGCTCACTAGTCACTGTGGCCACAAAACGATGTAACAGTAAAGCATCTATTGCAGCCATATTGACCAGGCTATAATCACTGTTCACTGGAGAGTCTAAGGACACAGAGGGCCTGTTTAATTTTCGGCCAGGGCAGCTCCTAAGAGCACCCCTCCCATAGGACATAGAGGCTGTCTCCCTCAATGTGTTGTCAATCAAAGCTCTCTACTTATGGTGGTCTTTGTATCTTACCCGGAAGCACGACTCATAATATTCTTGAGGTTTTATTATTAATAATCTGTGTACTGGCCCGCCCTGGCGGCGGCCTTCTTATAGAGAAAAGCAGTACATTTTGAAAATTGGAGGTTAGCATTTCTGTGAATTTTAATCTTTGTGGGACAATTCCACACATTTCAAGTCTTGTGCTGGCTTGCATCCAATTCTTGTTCTCCAATTCTGATACAATGCATACCAAATTGTATCGTATTTCTATTACTTCTCCTCCGAAGACAAAAATAGAGTCAATGAGTAATTCATTTATGTGCTTCTACAGATTGCTAATGTTTTGTTTATGTTTCATAAGTCTTTGTAATGTTCTCACCTGAATATAGTAGGGTCAATGGGTAACTCGTCTCTCTGCCCGTACACCTAGTTTATGTTACTTATGTTTCGTAGGTTTTTGTAATGTCTCGTGAAGAAAATAAAACACACTTGTATTTGTTATGTTTCACGGGTCTTTGTAATGCCCTCTAAGCTCTAATGAATAAATTACAGTATTGGAATATTTCCTCTATGTGCCTGTATGCTGACACATGTTTCGCTCAGAATGAGGAATACCTGTGTGCTTTTCCAAAAGCCTATTGTGCAAAAAATATTATGAGCAGGGCCACTGGAATTATGCGGCACAGGAGCACCAAGTTATGTGGCTTGGGTGACTAAATTATGCAGCAAGAAAAGGTAAATTAATTATGCAGCATAATGTGGCACATTTTTTGATAGTATTACTTGATTATTTTATGATTTTTACTGTTAGAAATGGGGGTCTCTAGTTGGCAAGGGCTTGCACCTTTGTCCAAATAGGGACCCTTCTTCCTAGTCAGGGTAAGGGAGTTACACTCCTAAAATAACCCCTGCTCACCCCCTTGGTAGCTTGGCACGAGCAGTCAGGCTTCTCTTAGAGGCAGTGTGTAAAGCATTTGCACATAACCAACAGTAACACCGTGTAAGCACTACAAAAGGACACCACACCAGTTTAGAAAAATATCCAATATTTTTATATACTTAAGACAAGACCAAAAACGATAAAAAAATCCACAATACAGTACTTCAAAATCTTCAGTTATCAAAATATGCTTTAAAAACAGTTCCTTGATGTCGACAGCTCCGTCCGGGGCTATCACGGCGTCGTGAGCAAACAAATCCAAACAGTTCTGGCTGACCGCGGCGTCGCGGGTCAGCTACGGTGTCGGGAAGACCCGCAAACAGTACCTTTTAGAAATGCAGGGCATCGGCGACCTCTCGTTGGGCTTCCAAAAGCGCGGCGTCCGCAGGCGTCGGTTCCGGAGGTCGGTGCAGGGGTCGTCGGGGCCCTCGAAGTCACACGCGTTGCAGATCGATCTCCTCTCTGTTGAAGTCAGGAGCGCTGGTGTCGGCAGGCGCTGGGTGCTGCGGCGCGAGGTGCAACCGTGCGGCGTGCGGTGCCCTCAGGTCGCGGTGCGAGCAGCGGCTCGGTGGCGGCGTCGGAAGTCGTCGTCGGTGAGACCAGGGCCGCGGTGCGGCGGTGCCCTCTGCGGTGCCAAGGCGTCGTCGTGAAGCGAAGCGGTGCGGAGTGCGGTGCCCACAGGTCGCGGTGCGAGCAGCGGCTCGGTGGCGGCGTCAGCAGGCGTCATGGGTGAGACCAGGGTCGCGGTGCGGCGTTGCGGCGGTGCCCTCTGCGGTGCCTTCGGGACACGGAGTCGGCAGCGTCGTCGTCTACATCGTCGAGTTGCTTTTCTTCTGTTGCAGCACAAAACACACAGTCCCCAGTGCTGAGGGCAGAAGAGCTTGAAGTCTTTGATGTGCCTGAGACTTCTTGAACAGGGGGCAAGCTCTACCTCAAGCCCTTGGAGAAACTCACAAAAGTAGATTGCAGAAAGTTCAGTCCAGTCCTTTCACTGCCCAAGACAGAAGCAGACACTGCAGGCCAACACAGCAAAGCACACAGCAAAGTGGTAGTTCCTCCTCACAGCTTCTCCAGCTCTTCTTCTTGGCAGTCTTCTTGATCCAAAAGAGTTCTAAAGTTCAGGGGTCTGGGCCCCAATATTTATATCCCAAAATCCTTTGATCTCTTAGGCAGAGAGTGTCTGTGCCCAGCCAGAACCAGTTCTGCCTTCTCTGGTGTGACTTCCTGGCAGGAGGTGGAGACTGCATTGTCAGAGGCAGACCAGGCCCTTTGAGGTGCAAGGAAATCTCCTCCCCTTCCCCCATTGCAGCCCATGTCTATTCAGCCCTTTCCTGACCCACCTAGACTATCTGGAGCCCTCCTGCTCCCCAGCCTTCTGTCATCCGAAACCCAGACAGGCAATCCACATTCCAGCAGAGCACACGGGATGACTGAGCAAGAAAATACCTACTTTCTAAAAGTGGTATTTTCAAACACAGAATGTAACAAGCATTTGCAATGCAATAGGTCTCGCATTTACATGAGTTTAAGCTATTGGCATTGTAAATGACAATGCTTTTATTTATGTTTCAAAAACTAAAACATAAAGAAAAGGCATTGTCATTTACAATGCCAATAGCTCAAACTCGCGTAAATGTGAGACCTGTTGCATTGCAAATGCTTGTTCCTAATTGAAACATATATTTTTTTTCCATGGTGTTAGAATGCTGTACACATGGAGCACCTGCTCAGCTTAACAAGAAGCATTATAGGCAACAAATTAATTGAATGAATGAGAAACCAAATGGTGCAATCTGATAAAAAAAATGCCCTAATTAAAGAGATGATGATACCTACGAACAGGAACCAAGGCCATTGACTTCCTAGTACAATGGGTTGGGCTAACCCTGTCCTCCATTGCAATTAAGTCCACAGAACTGGACAATGTATTTTCCACTTTTGTGTGTTGCTGAATATGAATGAGGAAACACTGACGAAATGTTTGGCATGCACAATTATATGAGAACATTTTTATGAGTTTATAAGCAAAATTTATAAGCTATTGTGTATTTTTTAAGGATTAGCAGCTCATCATGTATTTACTTTCTAGATGAAGAGTCAGATTCTGTTGCTTGATACGTGCAAACATTGTATGTATGGATGGATGCAAGTACCTTGGTAAATATTAGAACTGGGCTAGTGTGAACCTGACTGGAAAGCAGTGGAGTGCTGTAAATGGTCAGGGCACGGAGGGGTGGGGTGTGGGGGGGGGGGATTGTTCATGGTTTTCCCCCCTTTTAATGTAGATGAGATTGTTCATTTAAAAAAATGTGTATTGCATGCCTTTCAGAAATGAAGGAATATGTTTTTTAGCTGTGCCTCAACCATGGTTATCCATAAGCTTTCAATGTTTAGTCTTTCAGTGGGGGCCAAAATGATCTACAATTAACATACAAGTATGTCACTGAATCGAAAAATAGTAAAATGGCGGTTTGGTTGAAAGCTTTTGAAGAGAATCCAACTGTGACTGAAAATGAAGGTTTTGCAGCATTTTGCAGCATTTCGAACATTAAAATGTCACTCATATTTACTCTGAAATTATGAAAATGTCACACATAGCAATCTGAAACCTTGGCAGCTACGTCTACAGTTGATTCTAAAATGCCGCTGTCAGAGCCTGTACATGTGAATGGTTTCGTATGTATCTTCTTAAGATACAGTGCCGCCAGGTGGTGACGCGCTATAGCGCTGCGCGACTCACCTCAGAGCTGCGCGATCCCTTCAGCACCTGCTTGGTGAGGGCGATGACGTCAACGCTACAGGTGTTCACCTTCTTGGTCAACAGTCCTTTTACTGACTGCCCGAAACGCGCCTGGCACTCGGCGGTCGCCATCTTGGGAGCAGCGTCCTTCTCCATGACGGCGAACAGACCCGGAAGAATGACTGAAGGAAACGCGACATTGCGCAAAAGGCTCTGAAGCCCGCGAGCCGCCGTGCGTGTGCACATCTGCTGTCCGGCGCCGGGCGACGTCAGTTGCGTGGCACATGGGCGGCGCATGGAGCGCGCGGCCGGAGGTGTCCGGGGCTCCCGTGAGCTGAGGGAGCCCCGTGTGTTGGAGAAGTGAGGCGGGAGACCACCCCGCAGAGGGAAGTCTGGCGGGAGCCCACCCCGCCTTCGTGAATGCCGCATGGTGCGGCCGGAGCAAGATTCAGCGCTGAGTCCCCACAAGAGCCGGTGAGTGGGGTTGAGCGGGAGGCATGCTGGACGCCGCGCCTGGACAGGACATGTGCACGCGTATGGTGCGAGCAGGAGTTGTAAAAGACGCGAGCCGTACGCGTGCACATCTCCTGTCTGTTAAGCTTGAGCACAGACAGTCAATGTGCACGCGTACGGCTTGCGGCGTTATTACAACTTCTGCTCGCACCATACGCGTGCACATCTCCTGTCCAGGACTTGCCGTACGCGTGCACCTGTCCTGTCCCGCATGGGAGCAAAAGTCGGCAACAATAGATCTCGCATAGCGAGCAGCGCTTTGCGCTGCATCGCTAGGCGAGACCTAAAAATCACCTTCACTAAAAGATGCATCTTTAGATTCTGAGTTCAGGCATACTAAACTTTATTTTCTTACCTAATTCCCCGGGCCAGTTTTGTCTATAAGATGTTATAAACAAACTTCCCATTCTGTCCTATGGGGAACAGGTAACCTTGCAATAGTGAAAAACTAAATTGGCTGTAATTCACTATCAGGACATGCCACACACACCAGGGCATGTCCTACCTTTCACCTACCCTGCACCCTGCCCACAGGGGTACCTAGGGCCTACCTTAGGGGTGCCTGACATGTAAGAAAAGGGAAGGTTAGGGACTGGCAAGTGTGTGCACTGGCCAAGTCGACATGGCAGTTACAAACTGCGCGCAGACTCTGCAATGGCAGGTCTGAGGTACCTTTTCAGGGCTACTCACGTGGGTGGCACAATCAGTGCTGCAGGCCCACTAGTAGCATTTGATTTACAGGCCCTGGCACACTTAGTGCACTTTACTGGGGACTAACAAGTAAATCAAATATCCAATCAAGGAAACACCAATCCATAACACATTTTACCACAGGAGCACTTGCACTTTACCACTGATCAGCAGTGAGAAAAGTGCGCAGAAACATTAAGCCAGCACATACAGAGTCAAAACCGGGAGGTCAGAAAGCAAAAACTCAGGGGAAACACGGCAAAAGATGCCAAGTCTAACACATGTCCCCTCCAGCTGAAAGTAGGGAGAACTACCCAGCCTCCTGGGAGTTCTCTTCACTAAGGCGGAAGAACCTGGACAGACCATCTGCATTGGCGTGTTCTGTGCCAGGGCGGTGTTCCACCGTAAAGTCCATTCCCTGTAGGGAGATGGACCACCTCAGCAGTTTTGGATTCTCACCCCTCATTTGCATCAACCATCTGAGGGGCCTGTGGTCTGTCTGAACCCGGAAGTGAGTCCCAAACAGGTAGGGCCTCAGCTTCTTCAGCGCCCAGACCACAGCGAAAGCTTCCCTTTCTATGGCACTCCACCTCTGCTCCCTGGGGAGTAGTCTCCAGCTAAGGAAGACTACAGGCTGGTCTAGGCCCTCTTCGTTCAGTTGTGAGAGCACCGCTCCCACTCCATCCTCTGAAGCGTCAGTCTGCACAACGAATTCCTTGGAGAAGTCGGGTGCCTTGAGCACCGGGGCCGTGCACGTGCCGGCCTTCAGGGCATCAAAAGCCTTCTGGCAGGACTCAGTCCAGATCACCTTCTTGGGCTGCTTCCTGGAAGTCAGCTCTGTTAAGGGGGCAACAATGGTGCCATACCCCTTAACAAACCTCCTGTAGTACCCGGTGAGTCCTAAGAAGGCCCTCACCACTGTCTGGGTCTTGGGGGGCTCCCAAGCCAGAATGGTGTCAATCTTGGGCTGTAGGGGCGCCACCTGGCCGCTTCCTACCCGGTGTCCCAAGTACACCACCGAACCCTGCCCGATCTGGCACTTACTGGCCTTGATCGTGAGGCCTGCCCTCCGCAGCGCCTTCAACACTTCACCGAGGTGCTGCAAGTGTTCTTCCCAGCTGGAACTGAACACTGCGATGTCATCCAGGTAGGCGGCACTGAAATCCTCCAGCCCAGCCAACACCTGGTTGACCAACCTCTGGAAGGTGGCAGGGGCATTCTTCAACCCAAAGGGCATCACCCGGAACTGGTAATGTCCTTCTGGGGTTGAAAATGCTGACCTCTCCTTGGCCCCATCGGTTAAGGCGATCTTCCAGTACCCAGACGTTAAATCAAACGTGCTGAGGAACTTGGCAGCTCCCAACTGATCAATGAGCTCATCAGCTCTGGGGATGGGGTGTGCGTCAGTCCTGGTGACGGCATTGAGCCCACGGTAGTCCACACAAAACCGCAGTTCTGGAGCGGCACCGGGTGCAGCAGCCTTTGGGACCAAGACCACTGGGCTGGCCCAAGGACTGTTGGAAGGCTCGATCACCCCTAACGCCAACATCTTAGAGACCTCCTCTTTAATGCTGGCCTTGACCCGGTCAGTCAACCTGTAAATCTTGTGTTTCACAGGAGGGCTGTCACCAGTGTCCATGTCATGGGCACACCAGTGAGTGACAGCTGGGGTCAGGGAGAACAGGGGGGCAAACTGTCCCAACAACTGGTGACAATCGCCCTGCTGTGCTGGGCTCAGTGTAGGGGAGAGGATCACACCTTCCACTGACCCATCGTGCTCCTGAGTAGACAGGAGGTCAGGGAGAGGTTCACTTTCCTCTTCCGTTCCATCATCTGTCGCCAAGAGCATGCTCACTTCGGACCTCTCGAAGTGGGGTTTGAGGCGGTTCACGTGGAGGACCCTCAAAGGGTTCCTTGGAGCCTGCAAATCCACCAGGTAGGTGACGTCACTTTTGCGCTCCACCACCTCAAATGGCCCAGTCCACTTGTCCTGCAAGGCACAAGGTTCCACTGGGGCCATGACCCACACTTTCTGCCCAAGTTGAAATTCGACCAGAGTGGCATTCTGGTCATACCACTTCTTCATTTCTTCCTGGCTTGCCTCCAGGTTTGCCTGAGCGAGTTTCCTGAAGCGGGCAGTTTGGTTTCTGAAGGCCAGCATGTAACTAAACACATCCTGGGGAGTTTTCCTGGGAGCTGCCTCCCAGCCATCCTTGACCAAACTCAGAGGTCCTCTCACAGGGTGACCATACAGAAGCTCAAAGGGACTGAACCCAAGAGACTTCTGGGGCACCTCCCTGTACGCAAAGAGAAGGCATGGCAAGAGGACGTCCCACTTACGCCTCATGGGTTCTGTTAGACCCTTAATCATGCCCTTCAAGGTCTGGTTGAATCTCTCCACCAGACCGCTACCTTGTGGGTGGTAAGGGGTGGTGAACTTGTAGGTTACACCACACTCCTTCCACAGGGATGTCATATACTTGGATATGAAGTTGGTCCCACTGTCAGAAACCACCTCTCTGGGGAACCCCACGCGGGAAAAGATCCCCATTAACGCCCGGCCCACCACTGGCGCCGTCGTTGTCCTGAGAGGGATTGCCTCCGGGTGGCATGGTCCACCAAGACCAGGTTGTACCTGTTGCCCATGGCTGTCTTGGGATCCAGTGGCCCCACAATGTCCATCCCTACCCTTTCAAAGGGTGTTCCAACAACTGGAAAAGGCTGGAGAGGAGCTTTGACCTTCCTCCCACTCTTACCACTTGCCTGGCAAGTTTGGCAAGACCTGCAATGTCCATCTGACTGCCTTCGCATTCAGGGCCAGAAGAAGTGGGTGACAAGCCTGTCAAAGGTCTTGTCCTGCCCCAAATGACCTGCCAAAGGCACGTCATGAGCCAGACCCAGTAGGAAGGTCCTGAAGCGCTGGGGTACCACCAGCACACAGGCTGACCCAGGCTCAGCGACCTTAGGCTCACTGTACAGGAGACCATTCTCCCAGTAGATCCAATGTGATCCGGACTGATCACCTGCTGCCTGGTCTGCAGCTTGCCGCCGCAGACCCTCCAGAGAAGGGCACTCTTTCTGCTCCTTGCAGAATTCCTCCCTGGTAGGACCCCCTTCTTGCTGCCAATGGGTCAGCTCAGAGATGTCCCCCAGTTCAGCTACCTGTTCCCTTGTAGGCACCGGGGCGTCCCCCTCAAGGTCCGCCTCCTCCCGGTCCGTGGGAACTTCAGGGGCCGGTTTCCCGCGCCCCTTGCCCTTTCTCTTGGCGGGGACTTGGGCCACTCTTTCAGGCTCCAAGTCCTCTTGATCACCCTTTCTGGCTGCCATTGACCGAGTGGACACGCATGCCCACTCTGGCAACCCAAGCATCTCCAAGTGAGACCTGAGCTCAACATCCTTCCATAAGGACTGCTCCAGGTCGTTACCTAGCAGACAATCTACAGGCATGGAAGGGCTCACAACCACCCTCAAAGGACCTGAGACCCCCCCCCCCCACTCGAAGGGAACCTGCGCCACCAGACACTGGCGCTCTGAATTGTCTACCGCAATTACTTGGTGGAATGCCCCTGGGACTACCTGCTCCTCAGAGACCAGGTGACACCGGACTGAGGTCACACTGGCTCCAGTATCTCTGAGAACCTCTACCCTTTTCCCATTGATGGTCACCCAGATGCTGTATTTCTTTGTGTTAGGGGGCACCTGGTGTCCTGGGACCATCTCACTGTCCCCTAGTGAGACGAGGGTCATTTCAGCGGGATCCTCATCCTCCTGTGGGTACTCCTCCTCCCCAAGCGCTACACTAGCCAACACCTTGAACTGCCCACCGGTGGGTGGCTGAGCCCCCTTTGGACACTTGGGGTCCCCCTTCATGTGGCCCACCTGGTCACATGCAAAACACCTGCGGGGGCCGGTCTCAGCAGGCTTTCCTAATGTAAGAAAACATTACAACGTTCTATGTATTTCGCCTGCCAACCCCACGCCGGGTAAGCGGTAGGGTGGGAGACGGCGTGTCCGGCGCAAAGAGGACGCCAAGATGGCCGGGGGGAGGCATAAATACCTCCCCACCTCCTCTGCGTGCCGGAAGTGACGCGTCTGGTAGGGGGACTCCTCCTTGAGTCCCGCACATCATTGGGGGGTGGGGAAGTGCCCAAATGGCACTAAAGGGGCCGCCCGTTTAGGGTGGCCCCCTGCGGGGGCCGCGGGCAGCCACAGAGTTTCTGTTAAGCTTAGTCCCCGCCTCTACCTTCCACACAATTTACAAACCGTACTTTAAAGAGGTTATAAACAAATTCCAAGGCATGTCGCTGCACGCCCTGTCTTACGTGATGTGCTAAAAGTTACAAGCCTTCCATATACTACACATGGGGACAGCAGGAGCTGTGCCCAGCCCTGGCATAATTCAGAAGCAGTCTGCAATGCTGTGTTACTCGTTCTGATGTCAGCATAAATAAT
Organism: Calotriton arnoldi; assembly: GCA_963921515.1. NCBI lineage: Eukaryota > Metazoa > Chordata > Amphibia > Caudata > Salamandridae > Calotriton > Calotriton arnoldi. The sequence continues at coordinate 364,159 of CAWUFW010001043.1, forward strand.
GTGGCCTTATTTCATGTGTCGTAATCAGCCTGCAATACTTTGTTACTCGTTGTGATGCCAGACTTAGCCGGTATGACAAGCGACGTCTGATACCAGGAAGAGCGATGACGTCTGACATCTGAGTTCTGATCCCACCCTCCCTGCTGCCAGGGGCGGCATTCAGGCTAAAAGCAGCTTCCGGAGAGCAACAGCGATCACCGTTTGAACTCTGAGTGGAATGGAGGCCTCTTCGCATTCCTCTCACGTGAACATTCGCCACATGCGGCCCCCGGCCACGTGCTCGAAAGGAAACATTACCTACTTTATTTCTTTGCTGCTGCTGCTGCTGTCCGGACACGCAACCATTAAACTGCGTAAAACTTTTGTTTGCCATCATTTTACTTCATACACCGGTTTGTGCTTTTCCCTATCCTATGGAGTCCATAGTTAATGTATAGCTAAAACGCTGGCAGACCCCTTTGCTCAGAGGGCTCTATGTTTCGGAGGGCCCCTGAAATTACACAGTGTTACCTCACTGCCAGCTCTGTTACTCCCCGGAGCTCCAAATACCCACTATGTTGTTGCCACCTGGTCACTCAGTTTGATTCCACTGGGCACCGGGAGACATCGTTTAGTTTGCATGCGATACATCGCATGCCATTTCAACGCGGTCGTTACAACGACTGCGTTGTTACATCGCATACTATTACATCGCAAGTCGTTACCACGACTTGCTGTAGGGGGCAGCAGGTGTTGGATTTACAATGAGAAAAACAGGGGGTATGCAGTTCTAGAAGTGAGGAAGGATTCAGGTCTTTCTAAAAAGTGCCCTCACACACACCGAAGGATGTCATGCTTCATCATTTTTATTTTTTTATTTTATTTTAATGCAGATTTATATAGCGCGAACTCGACCCGAAGGTATTGGAGCGCTTTACATGAGCACCGGTTACGTTACACAAGGACACATTCAGGCACGGGGAGATTAAGTGATTTGCCCAGAATCACAGGATGTGGACGCGACCCCGAGGCTCGAACCTTGATTTCCAGCACCAAAGTCGGCAATCTAGCCGACGGACCACATCCTCTCCCCTAATTGGGCCTGCTCCTAGTCGGGCCGGCGCTGCAATGCCCGACGGGCACCCGCGAAGGGGCTCTTTGGTGGAGATCTTTTGTTGATGAAGCCGTAGGGTGAGTGCGGGTGTGTGGGCTAGGTAGTGCGGTGTGTGTGGAAGTTAAAATAGGTCTAGAGCAGCCCTTTCTGATACTTTTATTCCTAGGGGGCACCAGCCTAACTAAAAGAAGTGAGCCCCGGCTGGATGTGATGATCCTACAGGGCTTGTGTGGTGCATAAGGTCGACATGTTTCATGCCAAGAGTAGCCCCTAACGGGTCTGGTGGCAATTCATCAGGACCGTAATAAAGGGTTTGGTTATACTCTAGCACTACCGCAATGCTGGTTCCAGGATTCGTTTGATTGGATAGCAACCAGGTTTGCAGTTAGAAAACCGGGTCCAATTTGGCCCAGAGAACTGAGACCTGAAGTAGGTCTGTGTTGACGGGGGTGTGTGACAGAGCACTTCGTTGCTCTGATAATCGGGAGGTGTAGCAACTAGCTCCTGTCCTACCCTGGCTCTGGTCCCCGATACAATCCAACACCTTCCCTGCTGTTGTACAAACTGGAGTAAGAATAGTAAATTATACTATTGCTAAGTCCAGCGCGCCCCCTACAGCAAGTCATGGTAGAACTTGCGACGTAACCGTATGCAATGTCACAACGCGGTCGTTGTAACGACTGCGTTGTAATGGCATGCGATGTATCGCATGCGTGATAACAACATATATTCCAAGGCACCTACCCCGAGGGACTATATCCAGTGCACCCCAGTGCATTGTTCCAACATTGCTCCTGGGTGGACTCTGAAGTGCTCACGTGCATTTATCATGGTGGACTGTATCCAGTGCACCGCAGCGGGTTGCTCCAACCTCGCTCCTGGGTGGACTCTGGAGGGCTCACATGCATTTATCATAGACAACTGTATCCAGTGCACCCTGGCAGGCTGCTCCATCCTCGCTCCTAAATGAACTCTGTAGGGCGGAATAGGCACATCACGCGGATTTTTAGCACTTGGGAGCTTGTTCAATGCTGCGAAATCAGAGAGAATAGCACCATGTGGGGCACTAGAAGCTGCTGCTTCTTTGCTGCCACTGGAGTAGATTTTCTACTTCAGTGGCAGCTTTCTCACCGAGAACGGCTGTGACCATCCACATTGAGAAAATCTCGCTGGGTGCTGTCCAAGCGCCCAAGACACCAATTCTCGCTCGCGCTTGATAACTTACCTCTGGCATGCCGTGCACGAGAAAAACCTCTGCCACGCAGCGAGCGCTTTGCCGGCAGAGTTTACTGAGTTTTGCCCAAATAACTGCATTACAAGCATAACGCGGAGTGGCCAAAACTCTACGAACTCTGCCGGCAAAGCGGAATTTATCGCCCACCTCTAATTGTGACCTTGGTTCCCTGGCTGCCTATAAACAGAGCATGCCTAGGGTTGTTGCTCTGTTGCTCCTGGGTAGTCCCTCAAGCTACATTTTCTGCTGTGTATGCTTGTGCGTAACACCTCTGTGATTGCTCTTTAGATCCTTCACAATGGCTGCCTGTATCCATTGTCTGGCTCTGCTCTTCTGTCACCCCTGAGTGGACTCTTCAGATCGCTTGCCATGGCTTCCTGAATCCAGTGTCCTCTTTCACAGCAGACTGCAAAAACTATTTCCTGTAATCTGGTGCATTCCTGTGTGTTGCTCTTCTGCAGCTCAAATCCAACGATGAATCAGGATGTAACATACTACCCATGCACCAGTGTGCTCTTCAGGGATCTGAAACACTATACACATTGCAATTACAACATCATACAACATATTATGTGATTAAAGGTAAAGTATGTGTCACATTTTGTAACAGTGACCTACTGCTAGAGTGGTCAACCTCTAAACTGGGGAACCGAGTTCGAGTCTCGGCAGGGACGCTCAACATCCTGTGATTCTTCTGGGCAAATAGTGCTCATGTAAAGCTCTCTGATATCTTCGGGTCGAGTCCACGCTACATAAAATTCACAAAAAAATACAGTTTTTTAAACAAAGGAAACTATACACATTTGGCAGTTCTTATTGACAATTTTAAATACCAATAATTCATGATTTTTGGGGATTCCTGTATTGTAAATCACTCTATACTAGCCAGCATCTCTACTGGTGTAATGAACAGAAGGTGGCAAAATCCTGTTATGAGTAATGATTGGAGATTGTGCTGGCAGTGCTGGAAACTCAAGATGTCTGCCGCTCAATCTCTCCTGCAGCGCACTAGTTGTTCCCTTGCAAACACGGATGGAATGTTAAGCGCACGCTGACTAACAAACGCGCCCTTCACCTGACCAAATTCATGAGGAAGCAGCCTGATTCAAGTCCTCCATAGTGTCAGATAGTTAAGGTAGGAGCGTCTGGTTTTCGGCGTTTAGTTCCTTCGGTAATATGCCTGTCATTAACTATCTACCATTCTAGAGAACCATTTCTTTACTGAGCATGTCTTTTGGAGCAAGAGAGTAGCATCTCTCAGTAGAGTTTGTCCTTCACCCTCCGAACATAATCTTAGAAAACGAACCGACTCGCATTGGTTCAGCGTCTTTTCGGACTTGCAGTCATTGAGTGATCAGTGTCTCCGTAGCGAGTTGTGTCACTGGTTCTCTCCTGAGAACTGGTTGTAAACTCGACAAACCAAGGTAGTGTCTCAGAAAATTAGAGTTTGTCTCAATTTAATATTCATGTAACTCTAATTATAACGTGAGAGATAAATCATAGAGCTTGAACAGAGACAGAGAATGTAGAAAATTCATAGGAAAGAGCATGTTCAAAGGAAGAAGGAAGAATAAGGAGTTCAAGCAAAACAAATAATCAATACTTACCTGTATATGTTTGTGTATCGAGCAACCAAGTAAGAAGTAAATAAGAAGCAGGAAAAACAAGAATATAGATTGAAGACCACCAAAAGAACACTTACCTGAAAGAACAGTCGTTTCCAGTTTCTTCATCGGCAAATCGTTCTACAATCAAGTACTTCCCCTGGAAGGAAAAGATAACCAATTAATCTCTTATTATATGCTAAGAGTGTAATGAATGACTAGCAAGACAGAAGTAAACTGTTGATAAAAAGAAAATAAGTGTTATACAGCATAGAAGAGGAGCAATAGCCAAAAATCAGATTGGGTATGTAGTGGTTTAATAAGAAAAATAATAGAGTTAGAAAATTAAGTTAGAGTAAGATAATTTATGTTCTGTTGCTATTTCCTTACAGTTCCTATTCATCGCAGGGAGGTTTTAGGAAATAGAAAATTAAACAGAAGAAAAGAAGAACCCTTCCTGGAGAAGAACCACTGTTTAGGCTGTCTCTTCTTTCTCCCTATCCCCTTTCACCCCTAGGAACTTAACTGCACTTAAGCACTCATTAACTGTGGGCAGTTGGTTCCTAGAGGGGTGTTCGGAATTAGCGTCATTGTGCTCCTGTGCAAGTCTGTTACTCTCCGGCTTCTCTGACAGGGAACCACCTCAGTGGTAGTTCCCTCCCCAGCACTGAAGGTTTGCCGACTTGGTGCCACACTTAAAGTGTCTGCTCAGCAAACTTTTGTATCGAGACTATAAACTCCAAAAAGCAGGAGTTTGTATACTCAATACAAAAAAGTGGCCTAACACGCAGAAAGTTTTCTCCTTGTGTGTGTGTCTGTGCTATTCTACATTTTCCCTGCCATTGGGTGAAATACTTAGCAGATGTGGGCAGGGGCAGTGAGTGGTGGTCATCTGTCCTCAAAATGGTGGGAAGACCCTCATTGTGATTTGGCGGAACCTTGGCGGACACGCTGCCTGGTCAGCGATTTACCCTGGCGGAGCCAGCAGAGGTTCTGCCGATGCAAAGAAACAGTGCTTCCCCTGACTTTAAATAGAGTAGTTTAACCGCGAGTTTGGTAGGGCAGGAGCACCACTGAGTTACAGAGGTATTCCCGCCCTGCCAAACTCTAAATGAGGCCCGTTGTCTAATATGGTTGAATAGGAAGACTAGTTTATCAACACTGCCCTAGTTCGTGTAAAACATATACAATGTTGCATGTGTTCAGTCGATAACGCCTCTGGAGTGTCCTACTTCTAACAAGACACATTCCTGCAGAAAAGTATCATAGATTGTATGTTTATTTTGTAAATGTGGAACTAGGAGATATTTTAAAATTCATGCCTTCAAGCTTAAAAAGACATGCAAGCAATTTGGGGTTCTTCTAAACTCAGTGGGGCGTACTCACAAAAGGTAAATTCAGTCACAAACGTAAGTTTACGAACTAATGTAACATTATATCTCCTGCCAGTAATTCATAAAGGGATACCTGGCAGGTATAAATGGTTTTACTAGTGCATATTTCTCCATCTTGATGTGCCCAGAAATCTACACTTGTAAATCCCACTCCATGGGTAATAAGAGAAATTCCAAGGGAGAGTTTACAGTGGAAGTTTAGAAACGCCTACAAACGCGTGCTTTGGTTTATTCCCAAGCTTTGATTCGACATGTCTGGACCTCGGGAATGGTCAGAAATTTACTTCAGCACCTGGCTGGCGTACTTCTGATTCCTGGTGGGAAGGAGAACATATCACCCCCACATTTGGTAGAGGTGTAGAGAAGGCTTTCTCCACAAGGAAATTTTTTTCTCCCCATGGAGCAGAGTGGGCCCCATTCTTCCTCTGCAAATTTCTTTGCTTTCGAGAACTCTGTACAGGTGGAAGGGGTGACCTTAAAAAAACAGCCCCACGACATTCCCGAAGAGCGCCTGGGAACCAGTGGTTTTTGCAGCTTTCCAGACATAGGTCTGTGATTTTTTGTGAATTGCCAAAAGACAGAAAAGTATGCTCAGATGGAGGCATATTTTTGGGATTAGGACCCAAAACGGCCTTTTTAAAAAAACTAGGGGCATATTAGCAAGACCCACGTTAAAATTATCGCCGTTTTAGCGGCAGGAAACTGCCGCTAAAACGGCGATAATGGGCTTGCTAATATGCGTTATGGAATTCCAATAGAAGCCCAGGTTAGATGTCCTGCACATCTAACCTGGGCTTCTATTGGAATTCCATAACGCATATTAGCAAGCCCATTATCGCCGTTTTAGCGGCAGTTTCCTGCCTCTAAAACGGCGATAATTTTAACGTGGGTCTTGCTAATATGCCCCTAGGTTTGCGAACATTGTGATCTAAACATGAATTTGCAGGAATTTTGAAATAAAACATTTTGATATCAAAGAAAGAATCATTCTTTCCTTCCTGTTTGAATTTCAGGTTTATGGCCAAGGTTTTGTGTCCTGCACCTTTCAAAGGCCCTTCTCCTAATTCATCTGTTGTGGATGTTGACACTATCTGGACAAAGTCTCAGCCCTATATTGCCTAATAACAGGAATCCCACAAGAAAGGTGCCCAGTTAACATTCGTGAAGTGCTGGAAGCTTCGTTGCTCCTTCTCTGTTTCTGGTATTCTTTAATCCATGTGAATTCAAAACATTGTTTTTGAAATCTGCAAATTCTGTAGCACAAAATTTACCAGCGTTTTCATATCACAACCCACCATTTATTTGTATGGTCATGTAGTGATTTTGGACTCTGGCTTAGGGTAATGTACAGAAAACGCAGTGGCCACAGAATGGCAGGCTTCAATTATCCCCGAGTATGAGGAACACACTGACCCCTTCCATAGGCTACAAGGTTTACCTTAGATTACAGGATACAGCGTTTCACTTTAGACTTCCGGGACAATGAAACCCCAGGTGTCTGCCTCGGTCCTGTATAATGCAACTGAACTGAGATGACTTCAAACAACATAGCAAAGTGTCTCCATACGGAGAATAACTTGTTTTTGTTCATCACTTAATTCTAGGGTAGCATATTCGGGTGCTTTCAGAAATAAATGTTACCCTTGCTGAATGTAATAAATGCTCATTCTGTCAAACTCAGAATGGAGGCAAGATTGAGCTGGGGTCACCGTGATTCTAATCGGAGGCCCGCAGATTAAACAGAGATATGTGCAGTCGGCGCATTATCCCACTGTTCTGTTATACACGCTAGCCCCTACTTCGTAATCTTCCCATGTTCAACGGCAGGGACGTTATCATCTGTATTCTGAACACAAGCGTGGACTACTTGGGCGACTCGAAGGGAGTTAGTTCTTTTTATTCACGATCGAAAAACGATGCATTTTTAGTTTCATTCATGTTTGCTTGAATCAATGGCGCCACGGTGTGGTCACAGTAGAAAACAACGCAAATTATGAACAACGTAAACTGGTTATCTTGAAGTTAATGTTTGCAGAAGGATCACAAATGTCAGAAAAAAAGCACTTCGAGTGTCTGTGGATACCGTCCGTTTCCATTTGTCTTCGGAGAAATAAGTTCACGCAGTTTTCACCTAAGGTAAAATACAATTCCAAGCCCAGAGCTTCTTTCATTTAAACCCGCTTTCATTTCTTCCCCTGTTTATTTTAACCATAAACGTTTAAAAACGAAAAGCCGGAAGGCCTTAAGTTGAAAAAAACAGAAAAGCTATTTAAGTTACACCTCTCGCAAAATATTGTCAATAAAAAAAATCTCTCTTTCTATCTAGGCTCTTCTTACAAGTCAGGACTGTTTATTGTACTAGGTAGGTGAGCTCTACGAGGACATACACATTTCTAAAGGCAACGTGCACAGCACACAGCCCCCAGATGTTATCATTCCACAGGCCCGCAGAGCTCAATACCTGTAAACAAAAGTCGCTCACTATGGGCAGGACCATTGGAATCATGCCGCAGAGTCAAATTATGCGACAGGTTGAGCAAACTATGTGGCAAGAAAAGGCAAATTATACGGTGTGATGCAGCACATTTTGTGATAGCAATACCTCATTATTTTGTCATTTTTACACTTGTTAACACTGTCTGGTCATTGGTTGCACCTCATTAGTACAAGTTTGGCACCCCAAATATAGCAATAAGCAACAAAAAGGTGGCCAGTCAACCTTTGCAAAGGGCCTTCCTTTCCACTGTGCAGCAGCATGTGTTGCTGTGTTTTTAGTAACTTTTGAACAGTTTGAACTAAAAACAGCTTGTTAAAATCTGCGGATTATGCAGCAGATGACACATTATGTGGAAAATGCGGCAAATCTATAGTTATGCCAAAAATGCCATGGCAGCACAAGCGCATAATTCCAGTGGCCCTGAAAAGAAGGACCACAGAGGTTCCATTTTTTCAGATTTCATTTTTTGTATTTATGCAAGTGTCCAGTATTTTTAAAGCGCAAGCAATTACCCGAGGGCGTCAAGGCACTGGGGGCCATCGGGAAGATTAAGTGAGCTATTGCCCAGAGTCACATGGTGTTGTGCTGATCTGCCACCAGCGCCGGGGATCGAACTGTGAGACCCTGGGTTCCGGAGTCAGGCGCCCTGGCCGCTGCGCCACACCTCTTCCCGTAATTTGATATTAGTCTTGGCTAGCGGTCTATAGATATCATCATCACATACATTAATATTCTGATCCAAATTTTATAATTATAGAAAACATTTAAAATGTTTAAAACACACTTGCAATTAACAGCAGACGGAGAGACATATATCAAATCTGATGCCTCTCTTGCAGTGTATACATTAAATCTAAGAAAAATAGGCATTTACATTTTTTAGAGGCAAGCAGCAGGGCACACAATTAGGTGGTACAGTGGACTACTTCATCCACTTGGTGGATCTGTGTTCTACCTCATGGTAACAGGTTCAACTCCTGGTTGGTCCATTTGGCGCTACATCCTTCTGGAGTTGAGAAATTGAATTGAGGAACAATAAACATCTGTTAGTCAGCATCTGGATGCCACAAAGGGTGGACATGGCTTTACAATACACGTATTATGCTGTCTTCCATCCCCAGATTACAGCCTTTACACATACATTCATCTCCACCTAACACAGATCAAATATCTATTACACTTCTCAAGTGTAGACTGACACCTCTTAAATCAAAATAAAACCTGCACAATGTGTGCTCGACAAGCTGGTTCAAGTATGGCTGCATTTGATTTATTACTGGCACACTGTTTAAATATTTATAACACAATATGCCTGAACAATGTTTGCTTTATTTCACAAACCACAGTAGCTATTCCTGACTACCTTTTGAATGAACAACATTATTTGATTTACTGAATCACAGTTTAGCTAGTCGGAATACTCTATACTTAAAGTACACTGTGCAATATAAAAATTATTTATGAGATTAAGTGCACCTCCAGCTGCTGAGAACCATTTATTTCACAGACAAGCCCTCAAGCTATCAGGTAATGCCATCAATATCCAATAGAAGCATCTGGCGAAAGCACCAACAGCTTTATAATAAACACCGGGGGGCATATTTATCAAGCACCTGCGTCGCCCTTTGCAATGCAATGGGGCGCAAGTGTGACGCAACTACTAAGTGAGATTTATCAAGTCACGCAAGGCCACCTTGCATGGCCCGGCATGGCTTGATAAATCTAGAGTAACTCAATGCAGCGCAAATCACTGTGTTGCATTACTCTGCACCAGGAAGGCATCCCATGGGTGTTCCCACGCATCCACCCATGGATTTATTCTCATTCCCTGATTTACCAACACTGGTAATCCTGGAAATGCGTAAAAAATGCTCCACCTCCCAGAGAGGTGTAATGAGAAGAAATATCTTTATTTCTCCTCGTTTTTTCCTCTTTCTATGTGTGCTGCATTCGGCAGCACACATAGAAAAAGGAAATTGCCTTAGAGGATTGTTTTTGTGCAGGAAGGTGTCCCTTGCAGCAGGGTCTTATGTTCTGACATGAACGGAGGAAGATATACTGACTGTGACCTGTCCGTTAAGTATGATCTACACCACTCTAGGGCCCTACCATCTATACCAATCTAGCGCAGCCTGCTGAGAAGGATGGTATGTTATACCATATCGAATGCAGCAGACAGATCTAATAACACGAGGGCTGAAGGCTCAGCCTCGCACGCCGGCATACGAAGGTCATCCACCATGGCTAGAAGGGCCTCTCAATGCTGTGTAGTGGCCAAAGTCCCAGAGCCTAGGATTTGATGCTTTTCCAGACACTCAGATAGGAGTTGCTTGACATGTTTGTCCAGGAGCCTGACAGCAAATGGCAACAGCATATTGGATGGAAATTAGTAAGAAGCGAAGGGTCGGCATTCCTTTTTTTTTTAGCAAAGGCACTGTCAGCACCTTTTTCCAGGCCTATGGAACATGTCCATTAATTAGGGAACTATTGCAGAATTCAAATATTTGGGGTTGGAGGACATGACCTCAATTGCCACTTGCCAATAGAAAGGAGACAGAGAATCTAACGGTGAGCCTAATTTTAATGAGGTGACAGTGGAAATAAATTTGTATGAGGTCAAAAGCTCCCAATGGTCCAAAAGAGATCCCTGAGCTATATGACAGGATGATGTGCAAATTACATGACTCCTATAAACTAATCAATGCAAATACAAGAGCAACTCAAATCTCTTCTCTGTTGGGGCCTAGTCGTAAAATACTGTTGCAATAACAATCGATTTCCTTCAGCTGGCAATATCAATAACCAAGTATAAAGATTTTACATAATGAATTTAGTGATAATAGGGTCCACAATCAACCACAATTCCAAATTTACTTTTGAGACTATGGTATCTCGACTCATAACATAGAGGATTCTGAATTCAAGCTCAATAATTTAGTGCAAACGGAGAACAATGTTTAAAATATGTAAGGCAACATAAATGCTTCAGTGTGCTCTGGGGATTGACAGAAGAAAACGTAGTATTGTATAACACGAAAGCGTGAGGCTAAGAGTAAAGAAATGAAAAAGTTAACTGTAGCATAGGAGTCAGTTGCCAAAGGAGTTGCAGTCAATATATTACATTTTAAACAGTAAATCTGACAATTGGCACCCCAAAGGCTCCCAGTTTTTATGCAGGCCTTGCACATAAAGGGAAGTGAGATATTTGCAATCTAATTTAGCTGTCAGAAATGAAATTCAAAATCTCGATAAAAATAGGGAAAAGAGAGAAACTACTTTGAATAGTTCGTGCTGATAATCCTGGATCAGTGTATCTTACTCTGAGCTGCTTCAGTGTTCTCTCCAGCTAGTGGTCCCGGCCTTGCGCTAGGCACCCCAAGCAACCACTAGAATTTCCAGGTGCTTGCCGCAGTGAACCACCCTCAGAGAATTGTTACCCCAGAACCTCCAAGGGTATCCAAAAACCAAAGACTTTCCACGAAAAATATCAGGCTGGAAACAGAAGCACAAAAATGGAGTGAAGATTGTTGTCTTTACAGCACTGGTTTGAGCTCCTCATTGTTCCCACTTAGGCATGCGCATAAACATATACATTTAGATAAGTTACCTTTCACCCAGGGGTTGCCTCGTCTTTAAAGATAGTTCTGCTGTTTCTCTCTTCTGGCTGAACAAGAGTCAGTCATCAAATGATTCTGTTGTCTGCAGGAGTACTGTGTGAGCAAATATTGCTATTGGGCACCAGAGTCTTTTTTGTGTGGCAGAAAGAGAGCGCGAAAGAATGAAAAAGTGAGTCAGTATGACTCAGGCGGTTTCTGTACATCCCACTATCTAGGTGTTTAAACCTTCCTATGGCGAGTACCTGGCCACTTGAATGGACTGGACGAGTTGCAACTTTGGTTCAGTACTGGCATGTGTAGGCTGCTGATTAGATGTTGAGATTATTAAAAAAATATTACCCTATTTCAGACCCCACTCTCTTTTTTATAAAATGGATGCTGACATCTTCAAAGTGAATTGAACAGGGGGCTCCGCGCTCTTGTCTTTAATCACCTTGACAGGTAATAACCATATTTGATGGGCCTTCAGACTTCAAAATACCTGATAATTTTATTTAGATAGTGAGATTCTGAAATATGCATAACTGCCTTATTTTCACACTCCTAATGCACTCATATTGGCAAAAATTAATATCGCAGGATCTAAACATGTCAGGGGCATCCTACGACGTCTGTAACAGGAGCTCACGAATAAACACTTGTACATATGGGCATCTTTATGATAATGTCTGAATGCTTTGGATCATGTTTTTTATTTATATTTCTTGCAAGACCAAGGTTTGCCCTTTTCCTTAGAGAATACATTCATTCTTCACTGCACCTTTACTTTCAGTCACAAAGACCTGCAGCTTTAGACATTGCCGTGCAGGACCCAAACTCCAGGCTAGACTATGCACTGCTTGCAGGTGCCTCTGCTTTTCTATTAATTGAATTTTTGACTATACATTTCATTTCATGCTGACACACATGTTCCTTTGTCAAGGACTCTTTGAAAGCACCAGCCGATCTAGACTGATCAGACTCATTCCTGTGACTCAGTGCAAGGTCTGTCGTGGTTTTTACCCCAAATGGAGCCTGACCAAGAAGGGGTTTCAGGAGTCCTAAAAGATGAAATTGGGAGCTTTTGATAAAGTAATGTGACTACGAATCGAGCATCAGCCTCACCAATTCCATCTACTCCTTTATGTTACACTTTATAGCATTTTTAACCTGACTTCTCATTTAGTCAAACCATCCACAGTCAATGCACCAGGTCAGGTGCTCCTTGAAGACCCTACAAGGCGCTCGGTATCCTCTTGTCAGTTTCCGTATAGCGCACAGCTAATTACTAACCTGCATTTGTGAGACGTTGTTTAAAGCAACAGTGTCTTTCTCTGCTTTTCCATGTTTTACTGGCATATTTTGGTGTGGTGTCCAGGAAATAATTACAGCCATCTTGTGGATTTCTTCTGAAAGCTTGACACAACCTAGTACTATGCAAACAGACCACTTTGGCTTGTGTCAACAATAAACTCTGAACTGTAATGGTTCAGGAGAGCTGTGGGGTCATGCAGGTAGTGGAGGCCAGCTGTCCGAGTGAAAGTAACATAACAAAACATAACTTTAGGGTCTACTCTCTGTTATTTCTAAAGTCTAGCCCGTTTCACAATGTTTTCTTTAGCACACTAAGAGCTGTGCACTGAAGGGTCTAAGAATCTGCTTTGACCTGTACTGCTTGTTCTGCCTGGTTTTCTACCATCGGACATTCAAACTCTCAAATGAGTCTCACTTGACCTGACACCCCACATGCATTCACAGTGCCTCAGGTTTGTCAAGTAATCGCTATCTCTGTTATGCACACTTCACACAAACCCAAAGGACACCACACGATCACCCAACCAGTACCCAGTAGACACATCCCACCCAACAGGCCCCCCATATGCATGACTGGCTAAAACTGGCCAACCAACAGCAGTTTCCACCTAACGATATCCCTGACACAATGACTTCCCAACTAATCAGAATTTACTTTTCTCAAACAGAACACACTAGCCAGAACTCTGATACGCTCATGTCCACACTAATGCATGCATGTCCTACAATTAGCAAAGGGCTACCAACTCTATGGTGGTTTCTTACGCTACAAAAATACTCATCTAAGACCATTAGCTAAAGTTTACTTAAACATGCCACACTTTCATGCGTAAATCATCACATCATACCGATATACCTGGCTAGGGAAGGAATATCTACAAAACGATCTTTTTCGGCCAGGATATGGTCAATCAACCCCCAGCACAACAAAAAATAAATGTACTTCGACAAACCCTTCCATACACACAACACACCACACAATTTTTTATGTGGATCAAGCCCATTTAGGTTTAGCGTTAACACTAATATTAAAAAATGTGACATTTAGCACACTTCTAGGACCCAAACACACCCAATCAATGGCAAACTCAGAACCATATGAAAAGGGAGCACAGACACAAAGAAAACACAAGGGTGACATAGTAATGGTGACTGTGCTAAACAGATGTGGATAGCATAACAAGGACAGCGTCACAGCTTTAGGTAAGACTGCTGACGATGAACGCTTCCTCCTCCTCACCTTCAGCTGAAAGACTTGGGTCTGAGTTCCCAGGTCATTTTGAGACCAAAGACCGCCGGAGCAGAAGGTGGTCTCAGAGGATGGAGGGACTCCTGAACCCAAGTGAGGTGCAGCAGGAGAGAGCGCTTGGTAGCAGCCGGGACTTCAAGGCTCATCAACTTCTCTGCCAGAGACACCTATGGAAGAGAAGGTCTTGATGTATAAATGCGTGACATAAGGTGGCAATCTGAGCTTTAACTAGCAGATCTGTGGCTAAAAGCAGCCGTATCCAGTAACCCCCCTCCCACACCATCCTCATGGTTTCTTATATATTTGTCTAGGCAGAAGTTAACAGGGCCTCTGGGATGCTTCATTTCTGTGCTGCTAACCTCTCTCTCCCCCTCCCCACCCCCCCATTGCTTCTTAAGCTTCTAATGAGTGAAAGGAGAGTTAGGCGAGGATACGCCATTAGTGGATGGATGGATCGATGAAGAGATTTGCTCTATACTTGGTATTGTCTTCTTTGGGGGCTCCAGCACAACAGGCTCACGTGGACTTTAGATTGAGCTCGGTGACCGTCTAACCAGTTCAAATCAACCAGCATTGGAAGATGCCCGACAAACTCCCTGCCCTTGCTGTGCTCTAAGGCTTCTCTCTGGTGCTGAAGATCTCAAACATGCACCTTGAAATACAACCTCGTACCTATCGGAGGGACTGTCTTGTAATAAATACAATGTTTCCATTCTTGGAAAAGCTGAATATAACTGGGTGGGCTAGGAGACACCTCTTAAAGGCAGGAAGGGGTGCAAAGAAGTGGGTTCTTGTAAAGCAGTGTCACAACTAGCACCCGCCTCTACTTGCACCCCAGTGGTCAATGGTTTCTTGTGAGAACTCATTATCTGCCAGCTCGAGGCAGCATCAGTGACACAGCTAAGGGATAGAGAAGTTCAGGTAAAATAAGATCAACGCTCCCACCAAAAAACAACTGAAAAGAAAGGCACTATCAGCTAAAAGGCATAAAATAACTGGTATGAGGGAGCCTGGCCCCTGCTTCCAGCTACACTGAGCTGCTGATGCATTCAGATCAGGGCCACTAGCGCCCAGAAGGAATCACCATGCGGTGACTGCTTCTGATATGAAGATGCCCCTGGAGATAAAAGTAAATCTTTCATGCTTAACGGGGTTACTAGCTACAAAGAAAATATTTTGTTAAACATAACACATTTTTGCAGTGGCGGCTCGCATAGGGCGTGCTGCGGGGCGGTGAGGCGGAGCGGGGGAGGGGTAGGGTGGGGGGGTAGTAAACTCGGACATACGACGGAACGGAGGAAACTAATTATTACGTTCCTCCGTTCCGTCGTATGTCCGAGTTTACTACCCCCCTACCCTGCCCCTCCCCCGCCCCGCCTCACCGCCCCGCAGCACGCCCTATGCGAGCCGCCACTGACATTTTGCATCCCTAAAAACAGTCCTTTCGGTCATCAGCCTTAGACCATGCTATTTTACAATGCATTTTAAGTTCCCTGGGTAAGGAGCCAAATACTCCAAATTTAAAACTGTTATTTTGAGTTCTGGGGAATATGAAAAATACATTGTACAGGGCTGGTAGGATGCGAATGGCGCTTCTCTAGGAGCAGGCTGCAGATGCAGGCTGTGTGCGGCTCAGCCCCAGAAAACTGAGAGACGTGTCTGACCAGGCTTAGGCCGAAGCCAACCAATGGATTTCTATAAGGAAGAAAACAAGACTTCTCTCTTCTTGTTGTTACATTAACTTCAGATATCACAAAAAAAAATCTGAGGCATTGGGTCACGAGCCTGAATACACACAGCCAGTTGGCAATATAAATGACGTCTCAGGGGCAAATTCAGGATTGTTAAAGAGAGTGATTTTAATTTCAGATGAGTGGTATTGTTGTATATATTGAGGCACCTCCACAAAGTTCCTGCGCCCCCACAATGTTGAATCACCAATGGAATATGGTGAGTATTTAACTGCTAGGTCTTGGAGAGAGGGGCGGCCATTGACACTGGTTCCCCAGTACACATTCATTTCCATCACTGAATACAACAGTGTAAATGTCATTCTTTCTAATACAAGATGGAACTTGTAAATGACAGTCACTTATGACGTCAGTTGGGTAGAGTGACTGTAATTATGACCTGGGAGCCCTTGTGGACAGGCCTGCAGGTCAGTGGTACACAATGGCACCGCCGGTGGAGTCTCTGACGATGTAAACACATCTCTTCACCTAAGCAGGTAACCTTGTGTCCGGGAGGTAGGAGCACCGCAGATAGACAGCCGTGACCCTGCTCCTCCAAACTCTTAACCCCTTCCGTGCGTGCGTCGGCCAACGGCCGTCGCGAGCACTACCTCGCTAGTGCAGCGCACGTCCGTTGGCCGACGCGGCCCCGCCCACTCAATAGAACACCCGCACCGCGGCGGAATTTGCGCCGCGGTTAAGGAGTTAATGAGCCCCTACGGTGTGGCCTTTGAAACAAAGGGGCATATTTACAAACAAGTGGCGAAGCGTGTCGTTAAGCCTAGAAGGCTAACAACACGCTTTGACACTCTAGAAACGCAGGGCTGCACCAAATTTACTAGAATATGGTGCAGTCCTGCGTTCCCCCCTGCGCTGGCACTAAATTAAGCTGCCTAGCGCCAACACTGTGCCTATGTTGAGGGTAAGATTGTTTATGTGCAAATAAACAATCTTTAAATGCCGTTTTGTAACTTCTATGTGTGCTGCTTAATGCACACATGGAAACAGCAAAATCGAGGAGAAATAAAGCATTTCTCCTCGTTTCGCCTGGTTAATACCAGGTTTTCCCTGGTCTTAATTTTGGCGCTGCCTCCTATTTATGCTGCTCTTGTAAATAGGGGGCAGCGTCAAAATCAATGGGTGTTGCAGTGGAACGCCCATCACAACACCCATGACCCGCCCCTTCCACGCTAAGTGTAGCGTGAAAGGGGGCCTTATTTACAAGGCAGCATTAAGCCACGTTAAGTAGCTTAACGCTGCCTTGTAAATAAGGCAAAGCTCCTATTGCCATCACAACGTCACTAAAAGTGACGTTGTGGTGGCGCTAGGGGCATGTCAATATGCCCCAAAATATCTTGCTTTCAGCACCGACTAGCCTGCATTGTAGAATGATGGGCAAATCAGCTCCTCTCCCCAAACCTCACTTCCGTTTCCTTATCTGCAGTGCTGGAATGGAGCAGGACCGAGATGTACACGGGGTCCAACAGCTATTTTCATGCTGGACCCTGGTCACAGGGTGGCACCTGTGAATCGTCCCTTTGCAATGTTTTAACACCTGAACATGTGCAGTGGCACCCACTCACATTTAAGGACTCATTTACAACATTTTGGCACAGGGCAGCGTCACAAGGCTTCTTGCGTCGCTGCCCTGCGTCAAAGGAAAAGGGCAGGAATGCGCTGCATCTATGAGACACAGCTTATCCTGTCCTCTTTCACTGTGCTGGCGCACAAATGACTGACATGTGCCAACGCAGGCACCCTTGCACCCTGATGCAAGGGTGCCTGCTTTGAAATCGGGTTGTGTTTGTGCAGGCAGGGACACCTTCCTTCACAAAAACAACTGGTGCGCCTGCCCTGGGGAGGAGCACAGTTTTGACGCATTCCCAGATTTACTCTATGTTATAAATCAGGAAATATGTCAAAAACCATGGGCGTTGAGTGGGAACACTCACTGCAATGCCCATGGCACGCCTCCCCCATGCAGCATGAGGCAACGCAGCGACTTGCGCTGCATTGCCTTACACCATATCTACGAGGCCATGAAAAGCCACGCAGGGTGGCTTTCAGTGGCCTTGTAGATATGGCTAAGCGCAGTGCGTCACCGGAACATTAAAAAAGTGACGTTCCGGCGGAGCACTGGGCTTGTAAATAAGCCCCTCAGTCTGTGTATCGTATCTACAGCCTCCAAGGCTTGGGGCATGGAATATGCCTTTTTGTCACCAGCGTACCAACTATTCAGAAACAGCTCACTTGATCTACAATCAGTAACTCACTATGCTGGATTAGTGTTCTCGCTGGTAGCAGTGGTTGGAGCTCAAACGATAAGGAGAGGAGAACTTTGGACACTCACCCATAGCACCATAAAAACCCGGGCAAACAAAAACATACTGACTCACTCCCCTTGCAGGATTCCATGGAATGAACAGAGACCTGAAGATGTTCTTCACTTTCTCAAGCCCAGTTTCTATGCCACATACATATGTAGTCTTCTGTGTGAATGTCAGGTGCGTGTATAATTACACAATTCATAAACATTGGTATTGTAAACATTAGAAACTGAACTGTTTTGTGGCACTTAATATAGAGTTTATGGTTAAAAGTGAGGATTCCTGTTTGGGTGCTCCTGCCGGATGCTCTGAAGTAGAGCTCAGGTGCAAAACCTTCCCTCTCTATTCTAGAATGTGAAATACTGTAAAAAGAATAATATTTGAAAAAGGCTCATGTAGGTTAAAAATAGCTGAAAGGTGCTTCCAAACATTCTTCCAAAAGGAAGAGACAGTGTGACAATAAAATAGTATGTGCATCAAATCAGCCATAGGAGAAAGACAGGACCAACAAACCTCATCATTAGTATGTGTAAAATTAGCTATGGATGAGGGTGTATAATATAATCTATGGTAGAGAAAGAACAAGGATTGAGTAGTGGAAGCAGATCTAGAAATCTTTAAAGACCTAGCCCATAGTTTGTTCCAAAAATCTATGCTCCAATCACAATCCAGATCCATCTCCCAAGCAGTTTCTATCTTAGATTTAGCTCGAACAACCAAATGGGTTTTACAAGTGTGCGCACTGCAATATGTGCCAGTTCGCATGTAATAAATTGAAGAGTTTCAAATACAACACCAATACAACTTATCAAATTTGTCAGTTCATTAACTGCAATACAAGATATGTTGTGTACTGCTTACGTTGCATCTGTGGCCTAATATACATAGGCAGTAGTATCCGTCCCTTGAAAGAGAGAATTCAAGAACATGTAAGGGCCATTAGGAATAACGATTGTAGCTATCCTTTAGCGGTCCATTTTAACAATGATCATCCCAACAGAACATTGATGGGTCTGAGCTTCCACGGCATTTCTGAAATTACAACTGATGCCAGGGGGGGGATAAGACATCAATGCTAAGAAAGGCTGAAGCACAATGGATCATACGCCTACGGGCGGTAGAAAAGGGAATCAACATTGATAAGGAACTGTTTGTATTCCTTAGGGCAGTGGTTCCCAAACTTTTTCAACCCATGGCTCCCTTGGCTTATTGATCGTTGGCCGCGGCTCCCTATTATTATGTGACATTTTTTTGCGGGTGGAGTGGACGGATGTAGAATGGGATGGAACGCCTAGTTCAGTTGGGTAACCCCGCATTCCCCCAGATTGAGCACTTCTACGGGAAACCAGAGGACTTGCCTCTAGCACACAGCTTCAAACCAGGCGCCAGACTGCTTGAGTGCAAGAGCACTTATCCGGCGCTCTGCAGTGACCAAGGCGGTAACTCAGGACTAGATAAATCTCTGTCAAATATATTGACAGAATTGCGTGAGTGAGACCTTAACCTTCCCTCCTTTGTTGTTACAGACAGGAAACTTGATATCCTTCCCTTTTTAGGTCTCGCCTACGCAGCGCGCATGTGCTGCTGACAAAAAGACCTTTTGCAATCGATTCGGCTTTTCAGCCAAAAACGTGCACGCGTTCCATTGCCTTCAATGGCAACGCGTGCACGTTTGGCGATTCACTTGCGGGAGCGAGCAGCTGGCGCCATATGGTAGCAATTATCGCTCCTGGCGCCGTTCGCTCCCGCAAGGGAATCGCTTTCCCCCCACCCCTCCCACTTCTTTAACTTGGAGTACTGTTTCACTTTCGCGGCCGCGGCGCGGGGCCGCACTTGTGTTTCAGCGCTTGTTTTAGGCTGAAACTTTCTTTGAACAGGCAGGGAGAAGATACGGATTCTAAAGGTAATTTCTGTGTTTATACTTCTAATGCTGCACCATTTGCCACTGCCCAACTTTCCATCCTTGCTGTAACGCGGCTGATGCAGGACATCTTTCTGGTCGGTGATCACTTATGAACTGTAAGGTGAAGCACGCAGGGCATAGATGAAGCTAGCGCCAAACCTGATATTATGTTTTCTTTAATACTTTCTGTGTATCTACGAATTGGTAGTGCATTTTTGTCTAGCTTTTGAATGGCAAGGTTGCTAAAAGTTTTTGTAGTCGCAGTAGCCCAAGAAAGAACTCTGCCTGTTGTAAGAAGCCCTCAGTTGAGGCCAAAGGTAACCTATTTTGAAGGAACCTTTCCAATCATGCTGACTTCGCTGCGGCGGCGTGTTACCTATTTAATGGACCGGAAACGAACAAAGACTGTATTGAACTTCCTCTTTCTGAAACTCGCAGGCTACTTTTGTGAATGTGAACACGTGCATGGACTTAATGC
Source organism: Calotriton arnoldi (assembly GCA_963921515.1). Taxonomy (NCBI): domain Eukaryota; kingdom Metazoa; phylum Chordata; class Amphibia; order Caudata; family Salamandridae; genus Calotriton; species Calotriton arnoldi. The sequence goes on from CAWUFW010001043.1 coordinate 384,578, forward strand.
ATTGTGGTCTCAAAGGCAATGTTCCGCTCTACTTTCGTTCTTTGTGTGTTCGGTAAAGGTGCTGCATCCTACATGTAGTTCGGGTGTGCCGGGTAGATTTACAACCTACTTCGCTCTTAGGTTAATGCCACTGTTGACCCATTTTGCCATGTTTACTCTTTATTTTTGGCTACTTCTGCCATATGTCAAAGCACCAGGGTGTTTTTATTAGCCTTTGCCCACATAAAACCGTAATAACTACCGCTGGTTTCCTGTCATGCTATTTATGCTTGTAACTAGTCCGTTAACAACAAAATGGCACTCTTGGAACATTGACTTTTGAAGGTTGCCGTTTTTTGGTGTAATCTCGTTGTGGTAAATGTTTCTTTAACTTTGAACAGGAGTTATGGCCAGTCACAAATGACCTAAAAGAATGCTCTGCTGCCATCTGGTGGACAGAGGTGTTACGCTTTTACTAAATAACTGCACATTTCAAAGATGTTACCGGCAATTTATGTTGAATTCGAAAATCTGAAACATTTGAAGCGCGGCGCCCCAGGCTACTTTGGAGGGCGCACCAGGGCGCCGCGGCGCACAGATTGGGAACCACTGCCTTAGGGCCTAGATGGTCCAGGAGGAATGCTTAGACGTAAAAGAACAAGGATTGGCAGCACTCTGTAATATTCGATCTTTCAGCTATAGGTCGCTACCTGACTGTCATATATACATTTAGGGATCTGATATATAGTGCCACTAATATGCAATGTGCACACTGGGGTTCCTTTTTAATGTAAACCATAGTGGGCCAATAAGATTCAATCTATGATTGTCTTTCTATGGATTAACTGTATTAAGGTATTGAATGAAATATACATAATTTTTGATCTTTATGTAATAAGAGGCTCTAAAACCTTATGAGATGTTTTTATGATTGAATTAAACTTACACAACTCATGACCGTTAAACTACAAATGAATTGAAAACTGAAAGATATAGTGTTACAACAGTGAAAGATATCTGTACAATATGCAACTCGTATATTATATATGAATTTATATGTATCTCTTCTCTCTGACTCTTTGGGTTTTGTACTAAACTTTATTCTCAATTAACCTTCTTGAAAGCCTTTTTTCCGGGGAGTGAAGATTATATAAGATATCACACTGCCGAGTATAAAATCTACTCGCAATACTCATAGTAAACATATACTTTTTAAAGATATTGCTTTTAGAAGATTCTTACCTACTACTATACGGGTGATGGCGTTTTATATATACATTTACACGGTTCTATCAATTACTTGTTGGGGAGGCACAATCTTCTCTACATCAATAAGACATGGCCGCCTCGGGGACTACATAAAAGGAAGGTCTGTCTAATACAACAGTCCTTTCCTCTATCGCAATGGCTTTTGGCTGTCTCGGATACTATACAAAATGAAGGTCTACCTAACAGAACAGTCCTTTCTTTATTGTAATGGCTCATCTCCGTTCATACTCGTCACGTGATGTGACGTAGTACGTAATGTCGAGGCTTTCTCTTCAAAAAGAGCCCCGGGAATAGGTATCGGTTTTGCATAAGAAAATTGGGAGAACGACGTCGCGAGCTGATACTAAAAATGAAGGTCAGTTTTTTGAGAGTTACGATGCCCGGGGCGTCTCTGGTCCTTTTCGAAGGTGTCTGGGGCGCTCTGTTTGTATTTAAGCAAATGCATTCGCCTTGAGTACAGCATTGTTTGTTTTAGGTGCGGACTCGGTCTCTATTTGACAAAGATATAGAAAAGAGGGATGAGACTGCTCTCCGTACCAGTAAATCTTATCACGGATTGAGTTAACTATTGATACTTGTGCTTTCGTGGATCTCATATAAATTGGAGCATTCCACTCCTTGCTAATAGGACTTTTAATAGCTCAATGCAATTTACGATGGCTAGAGTGCTTTTCATTTGTTAATTCATTAATTTTAATCAAATACATTTTTTTTTTTTTTTTAAACTCAGTTTTGATTTGGAGTGTTACATTGCGAGTTTCTGTCCCAGAAAACATTACAAACTGGGTCTATACAGATGCCTTATTTTATAAAATAAAGTGGGTATTAGGCACAATCTAAGTAGATATTGGGGACTTCTATGTCTTTTCTTCTTTAAATGCTCGTAAGGGAACCGTGCATATTTTATCATTTTTGCGTGGTTCCTTCTCATTTTAACATTTGTCCGTTCTCTGTTTTTTCTTTTAGGGCATATTATAGCCCATGAACTTGCGACGGTATAAACTTGTAAGTCTTTTTTTCTTGACTTTAGAAATTTCTTTTATGGGACAATGATGGGTCCTTAGAAGTGGCCCATCACTGACTTATTCAATATGGGGGCAAACCAGTAAACGAATCTATTGAAAGACGTGAATGTACAATATAAGTGCCACAGCATGATGGACATAATATGGTAATACATGTTTGGAGGCCTTCTATGGGGTCTTTCTTTTAATATACTTGTGTTAATACATAGCGGTTTCAGAACAATAGACTGTTATAAGGTTTAGGAGATATAATTGGTATTTTGACATCCCCATAAAACTTAAGATCCGCATAGACTTATGAAATCTTTGAATGTTTCTCTATTCTATGTCTGCTTTATTTTTGCAGAAATAGCGATCATTGGACTGTAGATATACATTACGTGACATGTTCTTCCGTTTCAACAGAGAACTTTTACATATCTAGGTATTTCATTAGTGAATTCCAATTCTTTTAAGATATATATATATCTGATTATTGAGCTAGAACGTTCCTAGAATATTTCTTGTCTTTTTCTCTACTATAAGAATTTGACAAGAAAAGATGACTGTTACATCAGAGATCTGGACACCCTCATGTACATTATGAGCGCCATCTATGAGATCCAATGACTGAAGGTAATTTTGGATAAGTTCCATAGCTTCTTGAGACGGGCGCGTTTCTACAGCTTCTTTACAGCTTTTTAACGGACAAAATAACTTTATCTTGGATAAAAGAGCACTGCATGCTGTATTTTGATTTTTGCCCTATGGGCAATTTTCGGTTCCTCTTTGTTTATCTTCCTCACTACTCCTTTGTCTCTAGTTAACAGGCACTGAAATGTATGAGGGCATTTATTTGATCTTCATGCTGAGACACATTTTTAGATATGACTTTGATTACATCTTTTCTCTTTTCCTGTTTCTTTTTGATTTTGATGAGTTATGGATATGGACAATGAAAACTCTTTTCTTATGGCATTATTTGCAGCCTTGAAAAAGTTTCAAAGAAACGAAACACGTGTCGGCTGCCGGTTCAACGCACAAATAAGGACTGTTGCATCAAGCTGTCTATTCCCAATTATATTGTCACTATGCTGTAAATTTGAAATTTGTGATTCAAGATTTGGTGACTTTTAGATATTAAAATTGACATAGTAGAAATTGAATTGACTTCTTGCCGATATTTTGAATTTGTCTTTGCCAAACAGTTTTATGAATTGACATTTGAATTGATTTAGAGTGCCGAGGTTTACACATGTATTTTACAACAACATCAGGAGTGTTTATAGATCAAGAAAGCTTTAGGAAATACAGTTAAGACTCTGAGTAGTGGATCCACTATGAGAGTAGGTTCAATAGAGGGGAGAGAATAAAACACGTCAAGGATTATTTCCATGAGGGATGAAAATGTGTGCCAGAACGAGCGCGGGCATTTAAAGGAGTTCTGAAATTGAGGAAAGGAACATGGAGATAAACCATCAAACACATCCCGAACCCAGATAATACCCCTAAGTCTCCAGGATTTCCAAAAATGAGGCCTATTATTAATGGTAATAAGACGATTGTACCAAAGGGGAGACTGAAGGAAAGCATCCCAAGAGATAATTTCCAATTGATAATGAGGTTTTAATAATGAACAAGTATGTTTAAATAGCGGAAGAGAGGTAACGTTGACCTTTGTTGTGAAGGCGAGGACTTCCTTAACAGAAAAAGGTGCAAGTAAGGAACGTTCAATTGTGACCCACAGAGGTGTAAAAGGGGAGACTTCAGTAAGAAGGCATTTAGAAGCTAGTCGAAGACAAAAGGCTTTATGGTATAATCGGAAGTCGGGAAAGTTCACTCCTCCCACAGATTTAGGTTTACGAAGATGTGACAGAGAAATTCTAGATTTTTCATTGTTCCATAAAAATTTGGAGAGAAGGGAATCAAGTTTTTTAAAATAAACATTTGGGATGTGAATGGGAATCATAGAAAGAATATATAATAATTTAGGAGTAATCATCATTTTAATAGAATCAAGACGTCCCCACCAAGAAAGAAAGAGAGGATTCCAGGAGGAGATAAGTTTAGAAATACGATCAATCACTTCCTTCATATTCATTTTAACTGAGTCTAATATGGAATTATTAAACCAAATGCCTAAGTATTTGATTTTAGAACTGTTCCAACGAAACCCGGTGGCATCAAAATGTTGTTTAAAACAGAATTTGGTAATGGGTAGAATTTCTGTTTTGTCAGAATTAATTTTATACCCTGAAACAAAGGAGAAGTCTGAAATTTCTTGCATAAGGGGAGGTATAGAAGTTTCGGGATGAGATATAAAGACTAAAATGTCGTCCGCATAAACAGATAACTTCAAATGTTGATCACCATAAACAAAACCAGAAATAGATGTATTTTGACGAATATGAGATAAAAAGGGTTCAAGTGATAAAATAAAAAGGAGGGGTGAGAGAGGGCAACCTTGACGTACACCGCGCTGTAAATTAAAAAATTGAGAAACAAGACCATTAACTACAACAGAAGCTTTAGGAGCTGAGTATAACAGAGAAATCAGAGAAATGAATTTAGGACCAAAACCATGCCATTGAAGAGCTTTAAATAAAAAGGACCAGTTCACTCTATCAAAAGCCTTTTCTGCATCGATAGAGACTGCAGCTAAAGGGTATGGAAGAGTTGAGGCCTTAGTCAAAACATTAAATAATAAATGAGAGTTGTCCGATGTTAATCTACCTTTAACGAAACCACATTGCTCTAAGCCAATTAGTTTCGGTAGAAGAGGTTCAAGGTGTAACGCGAGCAACTTGGCGAAAATTTTGTAGTCCACATTCACTAGGGAAACAGGATGGTAATTTTTACAATGTTTGGGATCCCGACCATCTTTATGGATCAAACAGATTGTAGCTTCTAAAAAAGTGCCCTGTGCCGTACCAGAAGTATGAAAATATTGAAAGAGCTATAAAAGTTTTGGAAAAAGAAGATTTGAGAAATGAAAATAAAATTCTACAGTGAAACCATCCGGGCCTGGAGTTTTATTTTTCTTAAGAAGACTTAAAGATTGAGATATTTCCAGGATGGATAGATCAGATTCTAGAGGAGCAAAGTCCAGGATTACATGAGATGAAGGTGGGACGTGGTTAAGATATGTATCGATAGAAGAGGGAAGTGAAGAGGACTCTGGGGTATATAGATTTTTATAAAATTCCATGAATTCATTTAAGATGTCTTGGTCTTTAAAGAGGAGTTTTCCGTCTGATGAGTGAATAGAATCTATCAAAACACATTCCTTCCGAGACTTAAGGTAATTAGCCAGGAGCTTGCCAGCTTTATTCAGACCATCATAATACCGAGCACTCGTTCGGAGAAGAATAGACAAAGCATTATCAGTTGATGTTTTATTAAAGTCAAGTTTCGCACGAACAAGCTCCTGTAAGGCAGATTCAGATGAGGATGTATAAAATTGGTGTTCTAAACGTTTGAAATTGGCTATCAAAACTTTCTGCTGATTAAGTAATTGTTTCTTTTTCCTGGAAACAAAGTCTATAATGAAACCGCATGCTGTAGCTTTAAAAGAGTCCCAAAGTAGTGAAGGAGAGGTATCTGGAGACATATTTAAAGTAAAGAATTCCTCTGTAAAGGAAATAAAAGAAGAAGAAAAAAGTGGATCTTGCAAGAGAGAATTATTAAACCTCCATCTAGAAGATCTGGGTTGTGAACGGAGCAAGTCAAAGTCAGCAACAACCGGGACATGGTCAGAAATGACAATGGGTTCAATTGAGGAAGAAATAAGGTTCTGTGTTAAAGCAGGAGAAAGAAAAATGTAGTCTAATCGGGTCAGTGTGCTTTGTGGGGGAGAGAAAAAGGAGAATTCTGTGTTGTCAGGATTACAGAGCCTCCAAGCGTCCACAAGATGTGTCTGAGATATTGTACTTTGAAATTGTTTGTGGGTCTTATGAGGGATGAAACGGACTTGGGATTGTCGATCAATGAAAGGGTCAATCACTTGGTTACAATCACCTCCTAAATTAAAGAATTTGTCTTTATGTTGAATGCATTTTTTTGTGATAGTAGGTCAAAAGGAATAATCCGGTTGAGTTGGACCATAAATATTAAAAACTGTAAGAGAAATATTGTTAATGAGCAACTTAACTAAAATCCATCTACCTTCTAAATCAATTTCTTTAAAAATAACAGAGCGTTTCAAACGTTTATGAACCAGAATAATTACCCCATTTTTCTTAGTGGTCATAGGAGACACCAAGACTAAACCCACCCACTGCCTTTTAAGCTTCAAAGCCTCTGTCTCTGTCAAATGAGTCTCTTGCAATAAAACTAAGTCAGGATTATATGAGGCTAAGTGAGATAGTATTCTCTGCCTCTTTATAGGATTAATAAAACCTTTCACGTTCCATGAAACTACTTTGAATGTAAGAAAACTGATTAAATATAAGAATCACATGATCAACATCGATGTGGAGAAAGAAGAGGAGCCTTGAGAAAAGAGATTTATAGAGTAAAGTATCCAATATAATCACTAAGAAAAAGGAAAGGGAAAAAGAGAAGGGAAAAAAGAGAAGGAATAAGTGAGATAATAAGAGAAGACAGTACATGTCATACAAAAAATGACGACTGAAATACATACCTGAAGGGGAAACAGACAGAAACTAGGACTGGCGACAGACAACAAAGACGGCACACCTGACAGGGGAGACGAACCACGTCGGGAAATCAAAAAGGAAGGTGAGGTTATGGAAATGAATATGTAGGGAATCCAAACGATCTGTAAAAAAGATAAAAGTAAAAGACACAACATGGATGAATATAAACAGATATAATTACCAAAACATACATAACCTGCAAAGGAAATGATTAATGAGGGTTAGAGTGAGCGTTACATGAGCCTTTCAAAAATCAGAGAGATTTTCACATAAAAGCCACGTTATGGAAGGAGGACCGGCTGTATCAATGGTAGTCGAAGAGTGTGAATGAAGAAATTTTCGAAAGTCTGCAGGGTCTTCAAAAGTAGAGGTGTTGTTTTGAAAAGTTACTTTGAACAAGCATGGATGGAATAAACCATATCGGGCACCAATGGAACGTAAAGCTGGTCTAAGATCTAGAAATTCCTTCCGTCGTTTAGCTGTTACTGTTGAGATGTCTTGGGATATGAACACTTTAGATCCTGACCATATTAATTGCTTCTTAAGTTTTACCGCGTTCAGGACTTGCAAAAGGTCCGTGAATTGCAAAAAAAGAAGGATCACGCCACGAGGTCTTGAGGGAGCAGATGTGGAAGAAAGGCGAGGGCCCAGCCTGTGGGCACACTGGATATTCAGAGAAGTCGAAGCAGGGAGGTCCAAAAGCTTCGGCAGAAAAGAGGTGAAAAAGGTCACAGGGTTGTCTCCCTCGATACCCTCCGGAAGACCATACAGACGCAGATTGTTGTGCCTATTTCTGTTTTCAGGGTCCTCAGCAGATTTTTTCAAGAGAACCACCTCCCTCTCCAGAGACAAAATTTTTGTAGAGTTATCTTGAAGGTCACTGACGTGTTGTTCGACCGTGGATAGCCTGGAATCAAGCGTAAACCATTTAGTGTCCAATACCTGTAGGCATGTATTGGTTTCCTCTATAAATGGGCGTAAAGCACGTATTTCCTCAAGAACAGTGTCTAAAGACACAGGCGAAGCAGGTTTCGTTGGAGAAGGAGGATCTTGTTTGAGTCTTTTGTTAGTAGATGAGGGCGAATTTGATTTTGAAGTCACAATGGATGAAGGAGCTGCTCTGGTAGAATTAGAATGAGCCCTATTGACTGGGTTGTGCAAGTCATCCAAAGGGGGTGCCAAGGAACTTGCGTGCGTCTCAGGCAAACCAATAGTATACATTTTGCTAGAATGCAGTAGCTGTTTAGATCTGCCCATGAAATACAAAGTTCCAGTAGAACCAGTGTATAAGAGATAAATAAATAATAAGTTCTCCCTTTAATGAGAAATAAAAAATAAAAAGACCCGTGGCGTGAAAAATGCCCTTTGAGAATAGCTGGAGCAAGGTACCAAGAGTTAAGAGATATAAGTCTCAAAAGCCAATGCGCAAACACAGTACCTTATGTGAGAAGCAGAGCTGAAAGGTAATTCCAGTCAGGAGAAGAAACAAAATGGCGGCCGGAAGGCAGGAGAAGGTGTCTCACAACGTTTTACATATCCAAAGGTAGGAGGAAGGGTCCAAAAGACAGCCTCATGGTCAGGCGACGTTCCGCAATGGAAACCTCCCCCTGGAGAACAGTTCCAGTCCCTGGGTATCAGCAGATGTTCGTAATCCTTCAGTCCTTATCTTCCAGCATGGTCTTCTTTCTTCCATTGTTGTTTTACGGTGTCCAGAAATGTTCTGAGTACATTGGATGAGATGCCAGTCTTATCCAGTGCACTAGCCAGTGATTGTAGACATTTTCCTATTCAATCCTGTTTACTTTACACCCTATGTCCACCTCCTTTTGCAGCACTTCCTCTTCGCTTTACTGTAAAAATTCCAGGATGCCCTAAATTCAAAATGGCTAACCCCTTCTTCCATCAGAAGGGCCTCTGGCTCTCCCTAAAGTGCAACCCTACTTAGATAAGTCTCCTCCATCTGTCAAGGCCAAGAAATGTTTTGGAGTCCAGAGTCCAGAAAACGGCACTGGAACCGCCGGAAACCCCTGACGATCTCCCGACGTAGCGCAGAGCTCCGAGCTCAGGCAGCCATCTTGAGATACTTTGAGCCATCAGTATAGGTTGAACAAAAATCGTGTCAGCAATCACATGAACCATAAAAGTTATTATTCAAGTATTAGATCCTAAGACGTATTGCAAGTCAGGTTGCACAGCTAATATGGAAATAACACAACCGACCATAAAAATTATCAATATAATTTAATGCATGTGCAGTTCCGTTCTTCCTTCCATTATTTGTACTTCTCACATTCATAAGCTTGATGAGTGGGGCATTAATTCAACCATCCTCCTATTAATTCAAAGTCTTGGATTCACAGAATAAGGAACAGTGTTTCAGCACGCAGTCAATCTGGACTTCCTCAAGATTAGAAGAGAATACATAACATACTATTACCTCCATCAATATGTCAAATACACTTATCATATAATCACAACACATACGGTAGTTGTTAAAAAATGCCATTGATATTACTGATCTGAAATAATTTGGGTGCTTTCAACCAAACAATATAAATCCTATTGTGCACCTGTCATCTTCAACTTGCCAGAGGAGTGGCAGTACCGGGGCCTGATTCTTGCATTACGAACTGCTTTGGATCATCTAGAATTGCTCATTGATACCGTCAGAACCTACAAGGGCTTGCTGGCCTAATAACCAGCAAGGTGAATTATTACAAGTACCCATATGTTGGATTTTTATTGTGTGGTCTCATCGTATATCTTTTTATATAAACATATACTTGGTTTTTTATGAAACTCGTGTGGAGTCCATTTGTGGTGTCATCATTGGGTCACTGAGAGCGTGGTTACAAATACTTTACACATTTGCCTTGAAGATAAGCCTGGCTGCTCGTGCCAAGCTACCAAGGGGGTGAGCGGGGGCTATCTGAGAAGGTGCCCTTCCTTTCCCTGACGTGAGAGCGAGGGTCCCTATTTGGCCTAAGGTACCTACCTCAGCCAACCAGGGATCCCGGGTCTAACACTTATTAACTACAAATACCAAAATAAAATATTCCTATACAAGATGATCCATTTAAGCATGTTGTGTTTTACTGATATTAAATGTCTACAAGCGTCAACGTACATCAAAAATAAAATATTTATCAAGAGACATCTCTCTTCTGAAGTGTAAATGCTACTGAATGCTTAGAACGTTGCTGATAGTGAGTGCCAGAGCTTTGCAGCTTGTACCAAGAAAGAGGTGCTTCCTGTGGATTTCTTGTAGTGATGTAGTGTGATGATCCGTGGTGCAAGCCTGGAGCACAGTGTTGTGTTTTGTTTGTAGCGCTTAGATTCATTTGTAGGTTTAGTGGTCCTTTTTCTTGGGAGGCTCTGTGGACAATGCAGAGTGCCTTGAATGTTGCTCTTCTAGCTGTTGTTATTGGAGTGATTGCAGGACTAGAGTCATGTGCTCTCTTGGGTAAAGGTGGAGAAGGAGTCCAGCGGCAGCATTATACGTTAGTTGTATTTTGTATATGAAGAAAATAAGACACCAAAATAGAGGCTGTTGACAGAGCTGAGATTGACGATTACAAGTGTGACGATTGATTATAACTTTTTTTGATGCCCAAGGTTTGGGAAGATGTAGAAGGTGTTCCCTGTGATCTTGCTGATATGTGTTATGCAGTATGAATCCATAGTTTCCCCTAAATGTCTTACCTTTATTGGTGTAGTTTGAGGAGCCGTGATTTCCTTGGGACATAAGGCGGTAAGCTGGTGTGGCCATTGTCCGCAGGTCATGATCTCTGTCTTTGCGTTGTTGAGCTTTACATGGTTACCCATCACCCATGCATTTAAGGCACAGAGACAGTTGTCAAGTCTTAACTTGAAGAGTTCTTCTGGGCCATCCATAGAATGAATTGCGCATCATTTCATATTGTAAGAGGTGAGGTGGAACGATCTAATCAGGTCTCATAAGAGGGTTAGGGAAATGCTGGATATTAATCTCATCAAACAGAAAGCATCATATTAATAAGCTTTCAATCATAAACACCCCTTGACAACAAAATGATAATTCACGCCATCGCTGCACATACTGTAATATATAATCTTCATATGTGCATCTTTGGAAAAGGACTCACAGGACACCACATATTGAATCAAGTGAATTAGCTCCATATTGAAAAATAGGAAATACTGGATTGATTAATCAAAGTTAGCATGAAAATGTCACATCCATAACTGCATTATATTCAACATCCTTCACATTTATATTAATCACTATGTAATCAATTGCGGCAAAGTGAAAGAAAACCTTATATGTCACCCAAAACATATTGTAACTCATGATCAGTATTGTGGAAGCTATTTACAGCCTTCAGTCTCATGATTCTGATTGCCTTAGCTCTTCCCACTTTTAATTTTCTATCACCTCCTCTAATGTCATTATAAAATACATCCGCAGCATATAAACTTCAAAGTCTTGACTGTGATTTGCTAGAAAATGTAGTGCCAATGGAAATTGTTTGTCCTTATGGCACAAATATGCTCTACAATTGTTTCCCAAAGTTTACATATAGTACTGCCAAAGGAACTCTTGCTACATGTACTTAATAACAATACATATACCACAAATTTAGAAGAGCAAGAGATACTTCTCTTATTAGGTAAGCCTTGTCTGTATAATATTGAAATCTGAAATTTTTGTCTCAAGCAGATTTGTAAACTTCACAGTTGCCATATTTAAAAAACCTTTCTTCTGTGTAATCAACCAATTGTTTCAGGGTGATGCCTCTCTGGTCTGTAATGCTAGGATGTAACGTGATGAAACATGCCATGTGTTTGTTTTCTGTAAGTATCTGTGAATACATATTCAGCATCTTCCTTAATTTCAAAGTTTTATATCCATATGCAGAGGTTATCATAGGCTTTACAAAGTCTTTCTGAGGTTTCCTCAATTTTTCAATCAAGGTTAACTCGCTTTTAATTGAACTTATTTTCTTCTTAGCTTAGTGGTTTATCAAGAAATTTGGATATGGTGTAATTTTAGGATACAATTTGAAGCTTCTGTTTTTCTGCTCATATGTATTCCAACATAGGTCTTCAAGGTGGCACTTCCTGTTAATGTGGCTAGCGCCTACAAATATGGTGGACTTACTGTCCATAACTATCAGTCATTGGAATATTCCAACATGAGGATTTCTTACTATACAATATCACAGTTTAGCTTTGTCAGTAAGTGGGTTGTTAATGTGGGAAGTGTGAGCCCTTACCAACTTAATAAACACACATTCACATATGTCCACTCTCAATACAAGCCTTGCATGTGAGGTTCAAGCAGTATCAACAATTTTAAAGTAGAGAAACAATGTAATAAAATTCTCAAACACTTTTAAAAAAGGAGAAAATTAAATAAGCAAAAAGTAAAGCGGCAATGTAAAGTCTCAGTTTGTCGTTGAACAGGACAGAGGTACAATTTGAGGCTGACCATGATGGAGGGAAGTTTAGTTATGCAAAGCAGGTTGGGCCAATGTTTTTACTTTCTGACTTACGGCCTTATGTATAATTTGGCATACAGGCAACTCTGTCAAAAATATGGTGGGTGTTCCATCTGCTGTACTACAAGTGCATTATAGTCAATGGCACTCTACATACGGTGGACGGGACATCCGCTATGATTTTAGCAGAGTACTCTGTCAAACTCTAATAAGGCATTTCGTCTACTTTTGTTAGTGTCTTCCAGCGTGGCCATGTTCTAGGCCGAAGCCAGCACGTATCTCTCAAAGCCAGATATGTCATCGCCTAGCTCCCACTGAAGCTACTGGTTTTGATGCCAACATTTCTGAGAGGACAAACCTGCATTTCATAGCAGTCGAGGTTGCTTCGCTGCTGGGATAGATTTACTGCATTGGACCATACTAAGTTTTTATCTTCAGACGTAGTCACTTTTTTGGTTCTCAAAATCCTCCAGCAGGGTAAGGTTGGTAGCTACAAGGTCTGTGAGTCTGAATACCTTTACTACAAGGTGCAGCTGAATCTATTTTAAGCATGAAATAAAAGTGAGACAAACTTGGTTTTCTTGCTCACCTTTGGTGCAATCTTCTTGAGCATGCCTCAGCACCTAGGCTCAGTCATATAGAAGTAGGAAAAAATGGATAATACCCTCCAACCATCTGGAAAGTTCCTCCTGATCACTTTTTCAGCTCTTGGGTCATGCTTCTAGGCACCAGGTCTCTTTCCAGCTAGGGCTCCTGCAGGATCCAGTTCTCAGTTGTCAGCTGGGCCTTCTCGGAGTCAGGAGTCCTTCTACTCTTGAGATCAACCAATTGACTCTCGGAGAACAGTTCCAGTCCCTGGGTATCAGCAGATGTTCGTAATCCTTCAGTCCTTATCTTCCAGCATGGTCTTCTTTCTTCCATTGTTGTTTTACGGTGTCCAGAAATGTTCTGAGTACATTGGATGAGATGCCAGTCTTATCCAGTGCACTAGCCAGTGATTGTAGACATTTTCCTATTCAATCCTGTTTACTTTACACCCTATGTCCACCTCCTTTTGCAGCACTTCCTCTTCGCTTTACTGTAAAAATTCCAGGATGCCCTAAATTCAAAATGGCTAACCCCTTCTTCCATCAGAAGGGCCTCTGGCTCTCCCTAAAGTGCAACCCTACTTAGATAAGTCTCCTCCATCTGTCAAGGCCAAGAAATGTTTTTTATCCATGCAGTGCCTGGAGCTAGGAAGTCTAGGACAGACCTGGGAATAGACGGGAGCCGATCCTGCCAGTGCCATTTGGCATCTTCCAGTCACAGTGTGAAGGTTGGCCTTTGTTCTGCCAACTGTGCCTGTCCCCTATCAGATGGGAAATCCCTGACACGTGTCAAGTTGTTGACAATGTCCAGAGGCCAAACCATTGCATTCTGGAGAACAAGGTTGTTAATATAGCCAGGAATGTGTATTAGGCCTCTGAAAATGAGATTTGTGGCAAAACTGGTTCTAAGCACGTTTTGGCTCAGGCAGCATAAAGTACACTTTATAGAGTTGCTTTTCCACTCAAGCTGCCAAAAATCTTTTTTCAGCATGAAATTAGATGTCTGAAACTAAGTGGAAAATAACTGAATAATTTGCTAGCATTTTCACATGAGACAATATAAATGAAAGATTTTATTATTCCTAGGCCGTTTTCGGAGAATGAAGCTGAACCTACACATTAAAACAGCTTTTGAACATTCAGTCCCTGCAAGGGAACACTATTTGCAAATATGCAGGTTGACACTGAGACTCGTGGGCTTGTAAGGTATACTTTAGGGATGACTTATTCACATGCAAACATTTTTTTCCTAAAATGGGAAAGGCACTTTCCTTTCCATGTGTGACTTCACTGCTTTCAAATTGCAGCCCAGCCAGAATAAAGTGGTGCTCCTGGCAGTCAGACGTTTGTTAATTATGTGGGTGGAGTAAAAACATCTTATAGACCAAAGATGGCATATAACTCCATTGCCAATGGTGCCTTTTTGTGCCATCTACCATGGCCTTACAGTAAAGCCACCTATGTGATTCCAGTCCAAAGTGCATGTTTTATGGGTCAAGCATAAATTTTATACTATTATTTAGCAGTAGAATAGCCAGTGCTTAATTTGTAAAAGAAAGAGTGTTGGTGTCCGAAGCTCTGCTCAGATGACATGCAATTAAAAGTCACTGCACCAAATACCAATGCTGGTAGTCTTTAATCTAATACCAGAGACTCCCTGCCCCTTTTTCTCACACTTGCAGGTTCCTTCTTTCTGCTTAAGATGGTTTTGCCATCTTTTTCTTCCTCCGTCTTTCCGATCTGTGTGTTTTTCCCTCTCTGGCACTCCTTAAATATCTGATAAAATAAGTGCTGTTCCCCAAAAATAAGTGACTGTGCCCCCCACAGACAACCACCACCTCAAATTAAGCACTGAGAATAGCATACAGAGACTTAAAACTAGCAAAACCAGATAGGAAAATGGGGGTACCATGATAAAAATGAGGTCCTTTCATACAGGCCTTGTGATTTTTCAATATATATTATATAGGGTATGATTTAAATTATCAATTTGGCAGTCTCTTTATTAGTGTAGACTATTTTCTGCTTCAGCATCGTATCTGCCGCTTTTTTATATTTAAGTGCTAACAATATCATACTTGTTGGGAACACCGTTGGTGACCACAGTACAATCGTTTAAGGAACAGAAACAATTGCCTAGGCTGGAGCCAGGGGAGGCAAAGGGTCAAAATCAAGAACATGGGGCTTGTAAACGGGTCACCTCCACAACCAAAGCTTGACGGCCATTTATAAATCTGGTGGGTGGTCCCTTCACCAAGGCAACAGAGTAATGTTAGTCTGTCACCCTGGCGTAACAGCTGACCATCCACCAGGAAATAAATCTGGCTCTCTGTGTCCTACAGAGCAGATGAAGGTAATCACAGGATGAAAAAGACAAAACTCTGCAACATTGTTATAGCATAGCCTACAATGGAGCAACCAGAACTACGAAAAGACAAAACTTCTCCAGATGTATAATGGTTGCAGGCTGCCCATTAAAATACATTGCACAAAATCCTAGCAGAATTCTGCAACCCCGAGTGCTACATCATTGAAGCCCCATGTACTCAAGCTCTCTGTGATAAAAGCTCCAAAGATTTATTTCAAAAATTGAAAAACTAGGAGATAGCGTCAATGATAGCATAAATGAAAAATAAGTCAATATTCCTCTTCCAAATAATGAGACCTCCACAAAGACAAAGTCGATCAACCATCTCATGTCACCTTCATTGTGCTCTCTGAGGAAAGGATTATGCAATCTGGCAAAGGTAAGCCAACCACCAGGATTGCCATAAAACCCTGCCCGCCAAATGTTTTTTAAATATATCCAAGTGAAAACCTGTGTTGCAGAAGCAGCTAGAATCCTGATAAATAAATAAACAAGGATTCTTTCCATCTGAGTTGAAAATCTCCTACATCAGATTACTTCTCAGAAAACCCATTCAATCTGGCAAACCACAGGCCATTATCCAATGGCCCATTCCTGGCAAAATGTACTGAAAGTTCTTTTACCCAACTCTCCAACTTCACTAGGGAGCTTAACCTATTGTGGGTTCAAGAATGTTTATTCAGGCCAGGTAGAAGAACAGAATTAGCTATCTTACCCATGGGGATGGCATACAACTGACTGTTGGCAACAACAGTGCAGCTTCATTCTTACTATTGGACTTATCAGCAGGCTTCGACTCAGTCCACCACTGCATATTATTACTCAAACTGCAATATCCCAGCATGCACAACAGCACTCTAAAAAGATTTGCAGCCTAACTCAAGTACAAACAAAGCCTGGTATTCCTACCACCTTTCAAATCAGCCCATCACACCATGCATTGTGGTATCTGAGAGGATCCATCATCTTTCCTTTTCTAGTTAATATCTAGCTATCCCCCTTGCCAGACCTGATTAAATCCTTCAACATGACGTGGTACAACTATGTGGTTAAGACTCGCTGACTGCTTCTGCAACACAGATACATGCATGATGAACAACTGCCTAAAACTCACCACCAAAAAAACAGAGATCATGATCAGCGGGTCAGTAGCACAAACACCAACCTACGTCCATATGGCCCAATGACCAGCCATGTCAGAAGTGAGGAACCTCAATGTAACCATGGACTCAAACCTGTCCCCTATCCCACATGTGAACAGAGTGACTAAAACGCCTTCTGCACTATGAAAATTTGGTAATGCATTTTTCCATACCTTGGATGCTGTAGGACATTGGGTTTTTGATTGAGGGGGTAAAAACCCTTCACAAGCAACAAGCACAAACACATTGTCAGGGTGAACCACAAAAGTCACAAATCTAATTTGTGCTTTACTCTTTGGTAGCTTGGCACAGAAACAGTCAGGCTTAACTGAGAGGCACTGTGTTAAGTATTTATGCAGCACACAAACAGTAATGAAGTGAAAACGCAACACAAGAGATATCCCACACCAATTTAGAAAAACAGAGTAACATTTTTTTTTAAATACAATGAGATCAAAATGACAAAAATACAATCAGTAGAACCGGACATATGCAATTTTAAAGGTTTAAGTACAAATCTGACGAAGAATCAGAAAGCTCTAACTGTAAATATCTGGTCGCGCTAGACTGGGACAGTCACAAGTTCAGGCCAACTGCGATGGAATGCGGGCTGTATAGAGGAACCAAGTTTGTCCCACTGACGAAGTTACCTTTTCAAAGTCTGGCGCGCAGAGTTCAAGACTTCAGGATTTGACAGGAGGAGCTTAACTGATACCAGCCAAGGGTCCCAGACCTGGGAAGACACCTCTTGGGGATCAGGAACTCACTCCAGAAGAGGCCAGCAGGGCTCAGGTAGGTCCAGGCAGGGCAAGTTGAATCAGGTCAGCTGGGCAGTTTCAGGGAAGCCCCTGGAGCTTGCTGTGTCCCTGTAGCTCAGAACAGGAGGCCAGCCAACTGACCCTTGGAGTCACTCTGGTTAGCCTGATATGGAGGGAGCAGGTCCAGTTTTCTTTCTCGGAGAGTAGGGCAGGCATCAAGCACCAGGACAGTTCTCTGGGGAACAAGGCAGCTCTTCTTCTATAATGTACACAGGTCCATGAGTGTACTGATGAGTGGCTCCGGCAGTCTAATATTTATACCTGGTGCCACCCTTTGAAGTGGGGGAAACTTCTAGTCCACCCCCACAACTGGTTCGGGGAGTTCATTCCTAGCCCTTTCTTCCACTACCCAGGCTCGAAGTACTCTAGGGTGACAAAAGACTGGTGTCAAGTTCCTTTGTGAGTTTGCTCGAGGCAGCTCTTTAAAATGTATGGAGTGCGTCGTGCAGAGATTCCGCTCTGAGTGCGGGGAGTCCACCACAAGTGCGGAGACTTCACCACGAGTGCGGAGATTCTACACTTGTAACTTTACTACACGTAAGTACCTTTTTGAATCGGGTCCTGTGTGTCTCTCTCTGATGCCCATGATCCGCATGGAAACACATCCCACATAGGGTCAAACCAAAGACAACACTTTCAACCACACCCCCCATATGGTATAAGTACTATTTAAATGTGGAACCTGGACCCTAGGTCACGTAGTCAGGGTGCCTACCGGAACCATCTTCAACCCCTGTCAAGTAGTAGAGACCAGTCGGTTCTGAAGAGCTACTGTCATAAGAGCCTGATCTCCTCTCAGAAATGCCAAGATTCGCCTACACTCTGGTTGTTGTAGCACATTCCTGTGGTATTTTCCGCTAGAAACAGCTTCTGCTTGTGTTGAACTAGGAATAAGAAAAACATGTTTGGTCAAACTGCCCTCAACTCCAGAATATGGCTTTTTCCTAAGACAATAAGGCATGGATTGCACAGTCTATAACAGGGGAGCTCACAACCAGAAAGGGAAGAAGCCTTATAAAAACCACCGGATAAATCAGTTTAGAGAATTTCATGGTTATATAGAAACCCATAAGAGTTTCTTCACAATTAACTACAAGCGACTAGCTTGAAAGAAACTCTGGAACTTTGGAGAAAGCATCTGATTTCGGAGATCACCTTGTAAAAGTCTGTGTCTTAATCGAACAATTAGACATTCTGTCATACAGGAGGCAATAGGCCCATGGAGCATGGAATGGACCTTTGATCAACAAGTATTGAGAAAAAAGTATACCTTGTTTTCCATCCTTCTTAGAAGTTACACAACGAGTGTAAGTACTTAGTGAACACCATACAGCATGTGTTAAGACAAAATTAGAAAACGTTCAGGGTAATTGTTTTTCAAGGACTTAGAGGATGGAGAGTGTATCCATCCTTCCTCTATGAAGGTATGAGACATGGAGCTAGAATGACCCTTTGAAGGCCTCTTTTAGTAGTTTGGTGAAGAAAGGGATGAGTTGCAGTTCCTCACTCCATCCAACCTCTATTCAGCAAAAGCTTTTCCTATGTAAGCATGTAACCACTAGCCAGAACCTCAAGTCATCTACTTCTGCCGGTGGACCAGGCGTGAACCGACAATAAAAAAAACCTTGAACACCAACCACTATGACTTCCACTTCATTGCACCAATGGAAACATGTATCTCATCTAATAACTCCACATATGCGTGGCACTCCATAGCAATTGTATCACCTTCATGCGCACATTGCATAGCACCCACAATGTGGTGGCATTGATCTAATCTAATCTTTACTAAAACCTTCCCCAACAAGCATGTCCCTACACCAGATTACTCTGTGTAACCAGTCACTCCCCTGTCACAGTAAGTATGGTCCTCTACTATCAGTCCTTTGACCTAACCGGCATGTTCTGTGATGGGCTAGACACAGTTTTTGATTCCCTTCCTTCTGCCATCCTCCTCCTGGCACTTAAAGATTGTCATCTCAAAACCAGTTGTCACCCACAGGAGATCCTATTCACCATTGATGTAGGATCCCAACTTCGCCAACACTCACCCATTCACACGCATGCCAAACTACTGGGTATTATCCCTTCACTTCCTAGTAGTAAGCTTCCCAGCACTACTCTGCTCCTCAGTTCACTGTCTCTTCCATATCCCTGACCCCAACCCCTGATCTCTCACCACCAAACGCAACCCTGACACCCAAGAGCAAGTTCTCGGCAGAGTCAATCTGCACTCTATTTTAAAGGAGTCAACCAGAAATTCTCTTCGATGCCCACCTCCTATATGCAGTGACCTACGAGGTAAAAGGATCAGGAGATGACTGATCTGAAGGAATGTGTTTCCTTTGTTAAAGAAAAGGGAAGGGGCTCAAATGTAAAGAACTTTAAACAGCCCTCCACACACCATCTTGGGCACTTTGGTGGTTTTTGTGGCTAGAGAAGGTGAAGAGGACTGTGAGGCTTCTGCTGATGCCCTTCTAATAAAAGAATGTGCTACCCTTTTTTAAATCAGGATTTTCTGGATGGCAGCCTAAAAATGTGTTGGTAGTTTAATGATCTCAATACCTAGACATATTGTATGTGCAAGGCAGCATGCGGGCACTTCTCACCATGGCTTCAATACTTCTCATCGACACCATAAGAAGCAGGTACTGCGGGATCATGAGTACCTCACACTTATTTGTTTCTGTTTCGAGAGTTGCAGGAGAGTGATGCTGAAAGAGCATTTGTTCCGTATTAATATTGCTGCTAAATTAAGCTTCTTTTATGTAAAGGCATCTTGGTCACAGGCTGTGAAGTTTTGGATTTTGGCTGAAGCAGGTTGTTAGTAAGTTTTCTGAAAGAAAGAAAACATTTCCTGTCGAGCTCCATTTTCAATAGTTTCGTCTGACTCTCTCAGGCCCCAGGCCAGACACCCTACACCGAGATTGCCTTTAGAGTGCAACACCTTGAGTTTCGGTATTTGTTTTGACAGCTCTGTCTAACTTGACTTTCAGAGGCGGCTTTTCTGTCAGGTGACCAAGGGCCAGTGGAATGGAGGCAGCTGGACATGAAAGCACCAGAATTTCCATTGCCGCCCCATTACCTAATGCAGTATACCTTACCCACCCATAATGGCAATCTTTTTGGAGCACTTCCCATAAAGGAAATCCAAAAGCAGTCTCCTTTGTCTCTTTGCAAGTAGCCCAAAAGTGCCTCGTGGCTTGCAGACATCCCGCTGAATGGATGTAGTCAGCTACCATTTTGTGACAGCTTCAGTAAGCATTCAGGGAGTGCATCGGCACTCCCTGAATGCTTCTGGTAAGCATTGAAGACCCCTGGTGCCTGGACAGTGACTTCTTAAATGCCGGTGTCCTCAGCACGTGCCAGCCGTTCTCCTCGAATCTTTTGTATCAAGAGATATCTTCACCTTCTTCCTGGATCACAACTGATGCACCACCGCCAAGGACATGGAATGGCAGCAGTTTCTGTTTTTTCCTGAGATCTAGACTAGTGTGGAAGGCAAAGGTGCACTATCAATATGTGTCCCTGCGACCTTCTGCGACTGAGCAGCTGCAACAGCTTCCTCTTCCATCAGTGACATTGTGCACCTAGATGGGCCAGGATTCCGTGCCTTTGGAAGTAGTGACACTGTACACCTAGAGGGTCCTGATTTCATGCCTTTAGAAGTAGTGACATTGTGCACCTAGATGGGCCAGGATTCCATGCCTTTGGAAGTAGTGACACTGTACACCTAGATGGTCCTGATTTCATGCCTTTAGAAGTAGTGACATTGTGCACCTAGATGGGCCAGGATTCCATGCCTTTGGAAGTAGTGACACTGTACACCTAGAGGGTCCTGATTTCATGCCTTTAGAAGTAGTGACATTGTGCACCTAGATGGGCCAGGATTCCATGCCTTTGGAAGTAGTGACACTGTACACCTAGATGGTCCTGATTTCATGCCTTTAGAAGTAGTGACATTGTGCACCTAGATGGGCCAGGATTCCATGCCTTTGGAAGTAGTGACACTGTACACCTAGATGGTCCTGATTTCATGCCTTTAGAAGTAGTGACATTGTACACCTAGATGGGTCAGGATTCCATGCCTTTGCAAGTAGTGACATTGTACACCTAGATGGTCCTGATTCCATGCCTTTAGAAGTAGTGACATTGTGCACCTAGATGGGCCAGGATTCCATGCATTTGGAAGTAGTGACATGGTACCCCTAGATGGGCCAGGATTCCATGCCTTAGGAAGAAGTGACACTGTGCACCTAGATGGCCAGGATTCCATGCCTTTGGAAGTAGTGACATAGTACACCTAGATGGTCCTGATTCCATGCCTTTAGAAGTAGTGACATTGTACACCTAGATGGGCCAGGATTCTATGCCTTTGGAAGTAGTGACATTGTACACCTAGATGGGCCAGGATTCTATGCCTTTGGAAGTAGTGACATTGTACACCTAGATGGTCCTGATTCCATGCCTTTAGAAGTAGTGACATTGTACACCTAGATGGGCCAGGATTCTATGCCTTTGGAAGTAGTGACATTGTACACCTAGATGGGCCAGGATTCCATGCCTTTGGAAGTACTGACATTGTACACCTTGATGGTCCTGATTCCATGCCTTTAGAAGTAGTGACATTGTGCACCTAGATGGGCCAGGATTCCATGCCTTTGGAAGTAGTGACATGGTACCCCTAGATGGGCCAGGATTCCATGCCTTTGGAAGAAGTGACACTGTGCACCTAAATGGCCAGGATTCCATGCCTTTGGAAGTAGTGACATTGTACACCTAGATGGCCAGGATTTCATGCCTTTGGAAGAAGTGACACTGTGCACTTAGATGGCAAGGATTCCATGCCTTTGGAAGTAGTGACATTGTGCGCCTAGATGGCCAGGATTCCATACCTTTGGAAGTAGTGACACTGTGCGCCTAGATGGCCTGGATTCCATGCCTTTGGAAGTAGTGACACTGTGCACTTAGATGGCTAGGATTCCATGCCTTTGGAAGTAGTGACACTGTGCACCTAGATGGCTAGGATTCCATGCCTTTGAAAGTAGTGACACTGTGCACTTAGATGGCTAGGATTCCATGCCTTTGGAAGTAGTGACACTGTGCACCTAGATGGCTAGGATTCCATGCCTTTGGAAGTAGTGACATTGTACGCCTAGATGGGCCAGGATTCCATGCCTTTGGAAGTAGTGACACTGTGCACCTAGATGGCTAGGATTCCGTGCCTTTGGAAGTAGTGACATTGTGCACCTAGATGGCTAGGATTCCATGCCTTTGGAAGTAGTGACACTGTGCGCCTAGATGGCCAGGATTCCGTGCCTTCGGAAGTAGTGACACTGTGCACCTAGATGGCTAGGATTCCGTGCTTTTGGAAGTAGTGACATTGTGCACCTAGATGGACAGGATTCCATGCCTTTGGAAGTAGTGACACTGTACACCTAAATGGTCAGGATTCCATGCCTTTGGAATTAGTGACACTGTGCACCTAGATGGCTAGGATTCCATGCCTTTGGAAGTAATGACACTGAACACCTAGATGGCCAGGATTCCATGCCTTTGGAAATAGTGACACTGTACACCTAGATGGGCCAGGATTCCATGCCTTTGGAAGTAGTGACAGTGTGCGCCTAGATGGCTAGGATTACAAGCCTTTGGAAGTAGTGACACTGCGCCTAGATGGCTAGGATTCCATACCTTTGGAAGTAGTGACACTGAACACCTAGATGGCCAGGATTCCATGCCTTTGGAAGTAGTGACATTGTACACCTAGATGGCTAGGATTCCATGCCTTTGGAAGAAGTGACACTGTGCACATAGATGGCCAGGATTCCATGCCTGTGGAAGAAGTGACACTGTGCACCTAGATGGCCAGGATTCTATGCCTTTGGAAGTAGTGGCATTGTACACCTAGATGGGCCAGGATTCTATGCCTTTGGAAGTAGTGACATTGTAACCTAGATGGTCCTGATTCCATGCCTTTAGAAGTAGTGACATTGTGCACCTAGATGGGCCAGGATTCCATGCCTTTGGAAGTAGTGACATGGTACCCCTAAATGGGCCAGGATTCCATGCCTTTGGAAGAAGTGACACTGTGCACCTAAATGGCCAGGATTCCATGCCTTTGGAAGTAGTGACATTGTGCGCCTAGATGGCCAGGATTCCATGCCTTTGGAAGTAGTGACACTGTGCGCCTAGATGGCCTGGATTCCATGCCTTTGGAAGTAGTGACACTGTGCACTTAGATGGCTAGGATTCCATGCCTTTGGAAGTAGTGACACTGTGCACCTAGATGGCTAGGATTCCATGCCTTTGGAAGTAGTGACACTGTGCATCTAGATGGCCAGGATGCTATGCCTTTGGAAGTAGTGGCATTGTACACCTAGATGGGCCAGGATTCTATGCCTTTGGAAGTAGTGACATTGTACACCTAGATGGTCCTGATTCCAAGCCTTTAGAAGTAGTGACATTGTGCACCTAGATGGGCCAGGATTCCATGCCTTTGGAAATAGTGACATTGTACACCTAGATGGCCAGGATTTCATGCCTTTGGAAGAAGTGACACTGTGCGCTTAGATCGCTAGGATTCCATGCCTTTGGATGTAGTGACATTGTGCGCCTAGATGGCCAGGATTCCATGCCTTTGGAAGTAGTGACACTGTGCGCCTAGATGGCCTGGATTCCATGCCTTTGGAAGTAGTGACACTGTGCACTTAGATGGCTAGGATTCCATGCCTTTGGAAGTAGTGACACTGTGCACCTAGATGACTAGGATTCCATGCCTTTGGAAGTAGTGACACTGTGCATCTAGATGGCCAGGATTCCGTGCCTTTGGAAGTAGTGACATTGTACGCCTAGATGGGCCAGGATTCCATGCCTTTGGAAGTAGTGACACTGTGCACCTAGATGGCTAGGATTCCGTGCCTTGGCAGTAGTGACATTGTGCACCTAGATGGCTAGGATTCCATGCCTTTGGAAGTAGTGACACTGTACACCTACATGGCCAGGATTCCGTGCCTTTGGAAGTAGTGACACTGTGCGCCTAGATGGCCAGGATTCCGCGCCTTTGGAAGTAGTGACACTGTGCACCTAGATGGCCAGGATTCCATGCCTTTGGAAGTAGTGACACTGTACACCTAAATGGTCAAGATTCCATGCCTTTGGAATTAGTGACACTGTGCACCTAGATGGCTAGGATTCCATGCCTTTGGAAGTAATGACACTGAACACCTAGATGGCCAGGATTCCATGCCTTTGGAAATAGTGACACTGTACACCTAGATGGGCCAGGATTCCATGCCTTTGGAAGTAGTGACACTGCGCCTAGATGGCTAGGATTCCATACCTTTGGAAGTAGTGACACTGAACACCTAGATGGCCAGGATTCCATGCCTTTGGAAGTAGTGACATTGTACACCTAGACGGCTAGGATTCCATGCCTTTGGAAGAAGTGACACTGTGCACATAGATGGCCAGGATTCCATGCCTGTGGAAGAAGTGACACTGTGCACCTAGATGGCCAGGATTCCATGCCTTTGGAAGTAGTGACATTGTACACCTAGATGGCTAGGATTCCATGCCTTTGGAAGAAGTGACGCTGTGCACATAGATGGCTAGGATTCCATGCCTTTGGAAGTAGTGACATTGTACACCTAAATGGTCAGGATTCCATGCCTTTCAAAGTAGTGACACTGTGCACCTAGATGGCTAGGATTCCATGCCTTTGGAAGTAGTGACATGGTACCCCTAGATGGGCCAGGATTCCATGCCTTAGGAAGAAGTGACACTGTGCACCTAGATGGCTAGGATTCCATGCCTTTGGAAGAAGTGACACTGTGCACCTAGATGGCTAGGATTCCATGCCTTTGGAAGTAGTGACATTGTGCGCCTAGATGGCCAGGATTCCATGCCTTTGGAAGTAGTGACACTGTGCGCCTAGATGGCCAGGATTCCATGCCTTTGGAGTAGTGACGTTGTGCACTTAGATGGCTAGGATTCCATGCCTTTGGAAGTAGTGACACTGTGCACCTAGATCGCGAAGGATTCCATGCCTTTGGAAGTAGTGACACTGTGCACTTAGATGGCTAGGATTCCATGCCTTTAGAAGTAGTGATACTGTGCACCTAGATGGCTAGGATTCCATGCCTTTGGAAGTAGTGACATTGTACGCCTAGATGGGCCAGGATTCCATGCATTTGGAAGTAGTGACACTGTACACCTACATGGCCAGGAATCCGTTCCTTTGGAAGTAGTGACACTGAGCGCCTAGATGGCAAGGAATCCGTGCCTTTGGAAGTAGTGACACTGTGCACCTAGATGGCTAGGATTCCGTGACTTTGGAAGTAGTGACATTGTGCACTTAGATGACCAGGATTCCGTGCCTTTGGAAGTAGTGACACTATACACCTAAATGGTCAGGATTCCGTGCCTTTGGAATTAGTGACACTGTGCACCTAGATGGCTAGGATTCCATGCCTTTGTAAGTAATGACAATGAACACCTAGATGGCCAGGATTCCTTGCCTTTGGAAATAGTGACACTGTACACCTAGATGGGTCAGGATTCCATGCCTTTGGAAGTAGTGACAGTGTGCGCCTAGATGGCTAGGATTCCTAGCCTTTGGAAGTAGTGACACTGTGCGCATGGATGGCTAGGATTCCATGCCTTTGGAAGTAGTGACACTGAACACCTAGATGACCAGGATTCCATGCCTTTGGAAGTAGTGACATTGTACACCTAGATGGGCCAGAATTCCATGCCTTTGGAAGTAGTGACACTGTACACCTAAATGGTCAGGATTCTATGCCTTTGGAAGTAGTGACACTGTGCGCATGGATGGCTAGGATTCCATGCCTTTGGAAGTAGTGACACTGAACACCTAGATGGCCAGGATTCCATGCCTTTGGAAGTAGTGACATTGTACACCTAGATGGGCCAGGATTCCTTGCCTTTGGAAATAGTGACACTGTACACCTAGATGGGCCAGGATTCCATGCCTTTGGAAGTAGTGACACTGTACACCTAAATGGTCAGGATTCCATGCCTTTGGAAGTTGTGACACTGTACACATAGATGACCAGGATTCCATGCCTTTGGAAGTAGTGACACTGTGCACCTAGATGGCCAGGATTTCATGACTTTGGTAGTAGTGACACTGAACACCTAGATGGCCAGGATTCCGTGCCTTTGGAAGTAGTGACATTGTACGCCTAGATGGGCCAGGATTCCATGCCTTTGGAAGTAGTGACACTGTGCACCTAGATGGCTAGGATTCCGTGCCTTTGGAAGTAGTGACATTGTGCACCTAGATGGCTAGGATTCCATGCCTTTGGAAGTAGTGACACTGTACACCTACATGGCCAGGATTCCGTGCCTTTGGAAGTAGTGACACTGTGCGCCTAGATTGCCAGGATTCCATGCCTTTGGAAGTAGTGACACTGTGCACCCAGATGGCTAGGATTCCGTGCTTTTGGAAGTAGTGACATTGTGCACCTAGATGGCCAGGATTCCATGCCTTTGGAAGTAGTGACACTGTACACCTAAATGGTCAAGATTCCATGCCTTTGGAATTAGTGACACTGTGCACCTAGATGGCTAGGATTCCATGTCTTTGGAAGTAATGACACTGAACACCTAGATGGCCAGGATTCCATGCCTTTGGAAATAGTGACACTGTACACCTAGATGGGCCAGGATTCCATGCCTTTGGAAGTAGTGACACTGCGCCTAGATGGCTAGGATTCCATACCTTTGGAAGTAGTGACACTGAACACCTAGATGGCCAGGATTCCATGCCTTTGGAAGTAGTGACATTGTACACCTAGACGGCTAAGATTCCATGCCTTTGGAAGAAGTGACACTGTGCACATAGATGGCCAGGATTCCATGCCTGTGGAAGAAGTGACACTGTGCACCTAGATGGCCAGGATTCCATGCCTTTGGAAGTAGTGACATTGTACACCTAGATGGCTAGGATTCCATGCCTTTGGAAGAAGTGACACTGTGTACCTAGATGGCTAGGATTCCATGCCTTTGGAAGTAGTGACATTGTACACCTAAATGGTCAGGATTCGATGCCTTTCAAAGTAGTGACACTGTGCACCTAGATGGCTAGGATTCCATGCCTTTGGAAGTAGTGACATGGTACCCCTAGATGGGCCAGGATTCCATGCCTTAGGAAGAAGTGACACTGTGCACCTAGATGGCTAGGATTCCATGTCTTTGGAAGAAGTGACACTGTGCACATAGATGGCCAGGATTCCATGCCTTTGGAAGTAGTAACATTGTACACCTAGATGGCTAGGATTCCATGCCTTTGGAAGAAGTGACACTGCACCTAGATGGCTAGGATTCCATGCCTTTGGAAGTAGTGACATTGTGCGCCTAGATGGCCAGGATTCCATGCCTTTGGAAGTAGTGACACTGTGCGCCTAGATGGCCAGGATTCCATGCCTTTGGAGTAGTGACGTTGTGCACTTAGATGGCTAGGATTCCATGCCTTTGGAAGTAGTGACACTGTGCACCTAGATGGCTAGGATTCCATGCCTTTGGAAGTAGTGACACTGTGCACTTAGATGGCTAGGATTCCATGCCTTTGGAAGTAGTGACCCTGTGCACCTAGATGGCTAGGATTCCATGCCTTGGGAAGTAGTGACATTGTACGCCTATATGGGCCAGGATTCCATGCCTTTGGAACTAGTGACACTGTACACCTAGATGGCCAGGATTCCGTGCCTTTGGAAGTAGTGACACTGAGCGCCTAGATGGCCACGGTTCCGTGCCTTTGGAAGTAGTGACACTGTGCACCTAGATGGCTAGGATTCCGTGACTTTGGAAGTAGTGACATTGTGCACCTAGATGGCCAGGATTCCGTGCCTTTGGAAGTAGTGACACTCTACACCTAAATGGTCAGGATTCCGTGCCTTTGGAAGTAGTGACACTGAGCGCCTAGATGGCCACGATTCCGTGCCTTTGGAAGTAGTGACACTGTGCACCTAGATGGCTAGGATTCCGTGACTTTGGAAGTAGTGACATTGTGCACCTAGATGGCCAGGATTCCGTGCCTTTGGAAGTAGTGACACTCTACACCTAAATGGTCAGGATTCCGTGCCTTTGGAATTAGTGACACTGTGCACCTAGATGGCTAGGATTCCATGCCTTTGTAAGTAATGACAATGAACACCTAGATGGCCAGGATTCCTTGCCTTTGGAAATAGTGACACTGTACACCTAGATGGGCCAGGATTCCATGCCTTTGGAAGTAGTGACAGTGTGCGCCTAGATGGCTAGGATTCCTAGCCTTTGGAAGTAGTGACACTGTGCGCATGGATGGCTAGGATTCCATGCCTTTGGAAGTAGTGACACTGAACACCTAGATGGCCAGGATTCCATGCCTTTGGAAGTAGTGACATTGTACACCTAGATGGGCCAGGATTCCATGCCTTTGGAAGTAGTGACACTGTACACCTAAATGGTCAGGATTCCATGCCTTTGGAAGTAGTGACACTGTACACATAGATGACCAGGATTCCATGCCTTTGGAAGTAGTGACACTGTGCACCTAGATGGCCAGGATTCCATGACTTTGGTAGTAGTGACACTGAACACCTAGATGGCCAGGATTCCGTGCCTTTGGAAGTAGTGGCATTGTATACCTAGATGGCCAGGATTCCATGCCTTTGGAAATAGTGACACTGTGCACCTAGAGGGCTAGGATTCTTTGCCTTTGGAAGTAGTGACATTGTACACCTAAATGGTCAGGATTCCATGCCTTTGGAAGTAGTGACACTGTACACCTAGATGGGCCAGGATTCCATGCCTTTGGAAGAAGTGACACTGAACACCTAGATGGCCTTGATTCAATGCCTTTGGAAGTAGTGACAGTGTGCGCCTAGATGGGCCAGGATTCCATGCCTTTGGAAGTAGTGACACTGTGCGACTAGATGGCTAGGATTCCATGCCTTTGGAAGTAGTGACACTGAACGCCTAGATGGCCAGGATTCCATGCCTTTGGAAGTAGTGACATTGTACACCTAGATGGGCCAGGATTCCATGCCTTTGGAAGTACTGACATTGTACACCTAAATGGTCAGGATTCCATGCCTTTGGAAATAGTGAAACTGTGCACCTAGATGGCTAGGATTCCGTGCCTTTGGAAGTAGTGACACTTTGCACTTAGATGGCTAGGATTCCATGCCTTTGGAAGTAGTGACACTGTGCACCTAGATGGCTAGGATTCCATGCCTTTGGAAGTAGTGACATTGTACGCCTAGATGGGCCAGGATTCCATGCCTTTGGAAGTAGTGACACTGTACACCTAGATGGCCAGGACTCCGTCCCTTTGGAAGTAGTGACACTGTGCGCCTAGATGGGCCAGGATTCCATGCCTTTGGAAGTAGTGACACTGTACACCTACATGGCCAGGATTCCGTGCCTTTGGAAGTAGTGACACTGAGCGCCTAGATGGCCAGGATTCCGTGCCTTTGGAAGTAGTGACACTGTGCACCTAGATGGCTAGGATTCCGTGACTTTGGAAGTAGTGACATTGTGCACCTAGATGGCCAGGATTCCGTGCCTTTGGAAGTAGTGACACTGTACACCTAAATGGTCAGGATTCCGTGCCTTTGGAAGTAGTGACACTGTGCACCTAGATGGCTAGGATCCCATGCCTTTTGAAGTAATGACAATGAACACCTAGATGGCCAGGATTCCATGCCTTTGGAAATAGTGACACTGTACACCTAGATGGGCCAGGATTCCATGCCTTTGGAAGTAGTGACAGTGTGCGCCTAGATGGCTAGGATTTCAAGCCTTTGGAAGTAGTGACACTGTGCGCATAGATGGCTAGGATTTCATGCCTTTGGAAGTAGTGACACTGAACACCTAGATGGCCAGGATTCCATGCCTTTGGAAGTAGTGAGATTGTACACCTAGATGGGCCAGGATTCCATGCCTTTGGAAGTAGTGACACTGTGCACCTAAATGGTCAGGATTCCATGCCTTTGGAAGTAGTGACACTGTACACCTAGATGTCCAGGATTCCATGCCTTTGGAAGCAGTGGCACTGTGCACCTAGATGGCCAAGATTCCATGCCTTTGGTAGTAGAGACACTGAACACCTAGATGGCCAGGATTCCGTTCCTTTGGAAGTAGTGACAATGTACACCTAGATGGCCAGAATTCCATGCCTTTGGAAGTAGCGACATTGTACTCCTAAATGGTCAGGATTCCGTGCCTTTGGGAGTAGTGACACTGTGCACCTAGATGGCTAGGATTCCTTGCCTTTGGAAGTAGTGACATTCTACACATAAATGGTCAGGATTCCGTGCCTTTGGAAGTAGTGACACTGTACACCTAGATGGGCCAGGTTTCCATGCCTTTGGAAGTAGTGACACTGAACACCTAGTTGGCCAGGATTCCATGCCTTTGGAAGTAGTGACATTGTACACCTAGATGGGCCAGGATTCCATGCCTTTGGAAGTAGTGACACTGTACACCTAAATGGTCAGGATTCCATGCCTTTGGAAGTAGTGACACTGTACACATAGATGACCAGGATTCCATGCCTTTGGAAGTAGTGAAACTGTGCACCTAGATGGCCAGGATTCCATGACTTTGGTAGTAGTGACACTGAACACCTAGATGGCCAGGATTCCGTGCCTTTGGAAGTAGTGACATTGTACGCCTAGATGGGCCAGGATTCCATGCCTTTGGAAGTAGTGACACTGTGCACCTAGATGGCTAGGATTCCATGCCTTTGGAAGTAGTGACACTGTACACCTACATGGCCAGGATTCCGTGCCTTTGGAAGTAGTGACACTGTGCGCCTAGATGGCCAGGATTCCGTGCCTTTGGAAGTAGTGACACTGAGCACCTAGATGGCTAGGATTCCGTGCTTTTGGAAGTAGTGACATTGTGCACCTAGATGGCCAGGATTCCATGCCTTTGGAAGTAGTGACACTGTACACCTAAATGGTCAGGATTCCATGCATTTGGAATTAGTGACACTGTGCACCTAGATGGCTAGGATTCCATGCCTTTGGAAGTAATGACACTGAACACCTAGATGGCCAGGATTCCATGCCTTTGGAAATAGTGACACTGTACACCTAGATGGGCCAGGATTCCATGCCTTTGGAAGTAGTGACACTGCGCCTAGATGGCTAGGATTCCATACCATTGGAAGTAGTGACACTGAACACCTAGATGGCCAGGATTCCATGCCTTTGGAAGTAGTGACATTGTACACCTAGATGGCTAGGATTCCATGCCTTTGGAAGAAGTGACACTGTGCACCTAGATGGCTAGGATTCCATGCCTTTGGAAGTAGTGACATTGTGCGCCTAGATGGCCAGGATTCCATGCCTTTGGAAATAGTGACACTGTGCGCCTAGATGGCCAGGATTCCATGCCTTTGGAGTAGTGACGTTGTGCACTTAGATGGCTAGGATTCCATGCCTTTGGAAGTAGTGACACTGTGCACCTAGATGGCTAGGATTCCATGCCTTTGGAAGTAGTGACACTGTGCACTTAGATGGCTAGGATTCCATGCCTTTGGAAGTAGTGATACTGTGCACCTAGATGGCTAGGATTCCATGCCTTTGGAAGTAGTGACATTGTACGCCTAGATGGGCCAGGAATCCATGCCTTTGGAAGTAGTGACACTGTACACCTAGATGGCCAGGACTCCGTGCTTTTGGAAGTAGTGACACTGTGCGCCTAGATGGGCCAGGATTCCATGCCTTTGGAAGTAGTGACACTGTACACCTACATGGCCAGGATTCCGTGCCTTTGGAAGTAGTGACACTGAGCGCCTAGATGGCAAGGAATCCGTACCTTTGGAAGTAGTGACACTGTGCACCTAGATTGCTAGGATTCCGTGACTTTGGAAGTAGTGACATTGTGCACCTAGATGGCCAGGATTCCGTGCCTTTGGAAGTAGTGACACTATACACCTAAATGGTCAGGATTCCGTGCCTTTGGAATTAGTGACACTGTGCACCTAGATGGGTAGGATTCCATGCCTTTGTAAGTAATGACAATGAACACCTAGATGGCCAGGATTCCTTGCCTTTGGAAATAGTGACACTGTACACCTAGATGGGCCAGGATTCCATGCCTTTGGAAGTAGTGACAGTGTGCGCCTAGATGGCTAGGATTCCTAGCCTTTGGAAGTAGTGACACTGTGCGCATGGATGGCTAGGATTCCATGCCTTTGGAAGTAGTGACACTGAACACCTAGATGGCCAGGATTCCATGCCTTTGGAAGTAGTGACATTGTACACCTAGATGGGCCAGAATTCCATGCCTTTGGAAGTAGTGACACTGTACACCTAAATGGTCAGGATTCTATGCCTTTGGAAGTAGTGACACTGTACACATAGATGACCAGGATTCCATGCCTTTGGAAGTAGTGACACTGTGCACCTAGATGGCCAGGATTCCATGACTTTGGTAGTAGTGACACTGAACACCTAGATGGCCAGGATTCCGTGCCTTTGGAAGTAGTGACATTGTACACCTAGATGGCCAGGATTCCATGCCTTTGGAAATAGTGACACTGTGCACCTAGATGGCTAGGATTCTTTGCCTTTGGAAGTAGTGACATTGTACACCTAAATGGTCAGGATTCCGTGCCTTTGGAAGTAGTGACACTGTACACCTAGATGGGCCAGGATTCTATGCCTTTGGAAGTAGTGACACTGAACACTTAGATGGCCAGGATTCCATGCCTTTGGAAGTAGTGACAGTGTGCGCCTAGATGGCTAGGATTCCATGCCTTTGTAAGTAGTGACACTGTGCGCCTAGATGGCTAGGATTCCATGCCTTTGGAAGTAGTGACACTGAACGCCTAGATGGCCAGGATTCCATGCCTTTGGAAGTAGTGACATTGTACACCTAGATGGGCCAGGATTCCATGCCTTTGGAAGTACTGACATTGTACACCTAAATGGTCAGGATTCCATGCCTTTGGAAGTAGTGAAACTGTACACTTAGATTGCTAGGATTCCATGCCTTTGGAAGTAGTGACACTGTGCACCTAGATGGCTAGGATTCCATGCCTTTTTGAAGTAGTGACATTGTACGCCTAGATGGGCCAGGATTCCATGCCTTTGGAAGTAGTGACACTGTACACCTAGATGGCCAGGACTCCGTGCCTTTGGAAGTAGTGACACTGTGCGCCTAGATGGGCCAGGATTCCATGCCTTTGGAAGTAGTGACACTGTACACCTACATGGCCAGGATTCCGTGCCTTTAGAAGTAGTGACACTGAGTGCCTAGATGGACAGGATTCCGTGCCTTTGGAAGTAGTGACACTGTGCACCTAGATGGCTAGGATTCCGTGACTTTGGAAGTAGTGACATTGTGCACCTAGATGGCCAGGATTCCGTGCCTTTGGAAGTAGTGACACTGTACACCTAAATGGTCAGGAATCCGTGCCTTTGGAAGTAGTGACACTGTGCACCTAGATGGCTAGGATTCCATGCCTTTCGAAGTAGTGACACTGAACGCCTAGATGGCCAGGATTCCATGCCTTTGGAAGTAGTGACACTGTACACCTAGATGGCTAGGATTCCTTGCCTTTGGGAGTAGTAACATTGTACACCTAAATGGTCAGGATTCCGTGCCTTTGGAAGTAGTGACACTGAACACCTAGATTGCCAGGATTCCATGCCTTTGGAAGTAGTGACAGTGTGCGCTTAGATGGCTAGGATTCCATGCCTTTGGAAGTAGTGACACTGTGCGCCTAGATGGCTAGGAATCCATGCCTTTCGAAGTAGTGACACTGAACGCCTAGATGGCCAGGATTCCATGCCTTTGGAAGTAGTGACATTGTACACCTAGATGGTCAGGATTCCATGCCTTTGGAAGTAGTGAAACTGTGCACCTAGATGGCTGGGATTCCATGCCTTTGGAAGTAGTGACATTTTACACCTAGATGGGCCAGGATTCCATGCCTGTGGAAGTAGTGACATTGTACACCTAAATGGTCAGGATTCTATGCCTTTGGAAGTAGTGACACTGTGCACCTAGATGGCTAGGATTCCATGCCTTTGGAAGTAGTGACATTGTACACCTAGATGCGCCAGGGTTCCATGCATTTGGAAGTAGTGACACTGTGCACTTAGATGGCCAGGATTCCATGCCTTTGGAAGTAGTGACATTGTACACCTAGATGGCCAGTATTCCATGCCTTTGGAAGTAGTGACACTGTACACATAAATGGCCAGGATTCCATGCCTTTGGAAGTAGTGACACTGTACACCTAAATGGTCAGTGTTCCATGCCTTTGAAAGTAGTGACACTGTGCACCTAGATGGGCCAGAATTCGATACCTTTGGAAGTAGTGACACTGAACACCTAGATGGGCCAGAATTCGATACCTTTGGAAATAGTGACATTGTGCACGTAGATGTCTAGGATTCCATGCCTTTGGAAGTAGTGACATTGTACACCTTGATGGCCAGTATTCCATGCCTTTGGAAGTAGTGACATGGTATGCCTAGATGGGCCAGGATTCCATGCCTTTGGAAGTAGTGACATTGTACACCTAGATGGGCCAGGATTCCATGCCTTTGGAAGTAGTGACATGGTATGCCTAGATGGGCCAGGATTCCACGCCTTTGGAAGTAGTGGCACTGAACACCTAGATGGGCCAGAATTCGATACCTTTGGAAGTAATGACATTGTATACCTAGATGGGCCAGGATTCCACGCCTTTGGAAGTAGGGCTCCACCTGCAGTCAGCTGGCACAAGCTAGGCACCACCCCACATGGAGGCAGGGCGTATCATGCTCAGGCACAGCTTATGAATTCAGACGTAGAGGTCCCTCATACAACATAGCCTCCCAATACAGGACCTTCCCCCGCTCCACACCATGGTGAATGCAAAAGCTGTAACTTAGGAGAGAACTGGGGCGAATCGAGCCACAACCTCTCTGCTTAAATCACCCCTTGAATGCAATCAGTGAGGGGTCGAAGAAGACCCCAATGAGGTATGCTTATTCACAGATGCCTCTCCATGACACTACTGCCGAAGCACGGGAAGCAGTGACCGGCGAGGGGCAGGGGAGGTCAGGGGCTTTGCATGTTGACCAACACACTAGTCTGAGATGAACCTAGCGCGTAGAGCCCTCCTCGATCTCTATTGTGCTGCCTTGGTACAGTGACTCTTCCACTGAACAGTGGATTCAGTGTGATGGCCCTCTCTGGACTACACAATGCCTGCAGTGACCCTCACACTGGACGGCCAGCACAGTATAGCCATCACTGCTGCCATACATGCATTAGCAGCTTTACATCGTGAACCTAACACTACTGAATGACCACCTCAGTATAAAAAGCTCAACCGGTCATAAGCAGTAGTCTCTCTACACATTTACCATAACACTAATGGACTTTCATCTTAATTCAGACAGCCCGACCAGGTGTAAGAGTAGTGTGGCTACAAATTTACCATAACATTACTAGACCATCCAATTGATACAGGCAGACCGACCAGGTACAAAAAGTAGGGTGTCAACAAATTTACCATAACACTACTAGACTCTTGCTTTGAGCTTTGAGACAGATGGCCTGACAGGGTAGAAGCAGTAGCATACCTACAATTTACCATAACACTACTAGACTTTCACCCTGATATTGACGTCCCGACCAGGTATAGACAGCAGCGTCTCTATACCTTGACCCTAACACTACTAGACTGTCTCCTCGATGTAGATGACCTGAGCAGGTACATACAAGAGTGTCTCTTCACAGTGACCCTAACACGATGAGTGGCCACCTCAGTATAAAAATCTCAGCCGGTCATAAGCAGTAGTGTCTCTACACATTTCCCATAACACTAATAGACTTTCACCTTATTCAGACAGCCCAACCAGTTATAAGAGTAGTGTGACTATAAACTTACCATAAAGCGACTAGACCATCCAATTGATACAGGCAGACCAGCCAGGTATAAAAAGTAGTGTGTCAACAAATTTACCATAACACTACTATAGACTCTTGCTTTGAGACAGATGGCCCGACAGGGTAGAAGCATATCTACAAATTTACCAAAACACTACTAGACTCTCCCCCTGATATTGATGTCCCGAGCAGGTATAGACAGCAGAGTCTCTACACCTTGACCCTAACACTACTAGACTGTCTCCTCGATATAGATGGCCTGACCAGGTAGAAACAAGAGTGTCTCTACACAGTGACCCTAACACGATGAGTGGCCACCTCAGTATAGATAAACTGACCAGGTATAGGCAGTAGTCTCTCTACACAGTGACCATAACACCACGAAACTGTCGCCTTGATTTAGGCAGCAGGCCATGTGTAGATAGTAGTGTCTCAGCACATTTCCTATAACACTACTAGACAGCCAAGCCAGGAAAGATAGTCATACCTGTTATGGGTAACAGTGTCACCAACCAGGTAGATTCAGTAGTTTCTCTACCCAATGACTCTAACACCACTAGACTGTCGCTTATAGATCTATAGATAGCCCAACCAGGTATATACAGTAAAATCACTATACAGTGATCCCCACACTAGGCTGTCATCTTAATACAGACACGGCGGCCGGGTTCAGGTAGTAGTGTCCCCGCACAGAGACCCTAACTAGAGTACTCCCCGAATATAGACAACACAACCAGGTATAGGCAGTAGTGTTTTTACAGTTACCCTAGCACTATTAGACTGCCACCTCAGTAGACAGCCTTACCAGGTACACACGATAGTGTCTTTGCACAATTGTACTGACACTACTAGACTTCCACCGGAGTATGGACAGCCTTGTGGGTGTAGGCAGCACTGTTTCTGCATAGCGACCCCTCTCCACCCTCTGTGAATATCTGCAAGACTGTGTGTTGGCCTCCTGTCATACTCCATACAGACTGCTCTCATAAGCATGTGCACCTCTGGCTCTGCACACTGACACCAGCTTTTAACCATGGACTCTCTCGGGCTCAGTATGGACGGCTCTGCACTGTATGTGCAGCACTGATTGTCCCAGCATATGGACAGTGTTGTACCTGCTGCTCAGCCAGTGTGAATGTGGTGTGGAATGTTGGAGCGTGATGATGCTGTGGAATGCAGTAAGGCTGCTCCTGGTGGGGCTCTTCATGACAACTTATCTTCATAAATCTACTTATCTAATCTACCTTGGAACTGGACCTCCTCATTTACAACAGACACCCTCCCTGATTCAGTGTGGACCGCTCTACTAAGTAGGTGCAACACCGACACCCGCTCTAGACAACGGACTAAGTGTGGGCTGGTTATATGACATATTGGCTCTGCACAACGCTTGTGACTCATGCCAGCAGGCAGAGAGCACCAATGGCAGACTGTCACTATACTAATGCCAATCACACAACAGCACTCTCTCTGTGGCAGACTGTCGGCTCTTCTGCTTTGCACATGTGGCACTCACTTGTTTACTGGGTTTATGTAGCTGAGGGAAATGTTTGCAGCACTTCAGCTCATGGCCTGGTCCCCACCCTGTCTTGCCCTGGCTGTGGGGGTAAGCACAACTATTTTAAGGTATGGGGCAAAGTGGGCAATTGGCCAGGGCCCAACTGGTAAAGTGTTATATAGCTCTCTTTTTCTCACCTTTCTCTCTTACTCAATCTCTACCTCTATCTACTGTTGACTTAATATATCTCTTCCTATCCCTACCTCATCACTATAACTTGTACCTACCTTTTCTCTCGCCTCACCTATCTGTTTCTCTACCATCTCTCTCTTTGTACCTGACCTCCCTCTTCCTTACCTCTCTCTCTCATGTCT
This sequence comes from Calotriton arnoldi, assembly GCA_963921515.1. Lineage (NCBI taxonomy): Eukaryota > Metazoa > Chordata > Amphibia > Caudata > Salamandridae > Calotriton > Calotriton arnoldi. The sequence continues at coordinate 422,661 of CAWUFW010001043.1, forward strand.
AACCCCCAGAAACACACTTTCCCTCTATCTACCTCACCCTATCCTTTCTACCTCACCTTTCTCTATTTCACATCTCTCTTTGCCTCTATTTCTTTTTTTAGAGTTTTTTTTTTTTACAGTTTTTATATAGCGCGAACTAGACCCGAAGATATCAGGTATCAGAGCGCTTTACATGAGCACCAGTTTCGTTACACAAGGACACATTCATTGTTGTTAGGCACGGGGAGATTAAGTGATTTGCCCAGAATCACAGGATGTTGAGAGTTGTTGCTGAGACTCGAACCTGGTTCCCCAGCTTCGAGGTCGACCGCTCTAGCCGTAAGGCTACATCCTCTCCCCGATCTCTATCTTGTTGTAAATATTTTCACAACTCTCCAATCACTAAGTTCCTGCCTTCCCTCTACCTCACTTCTCTATCTACTCCCCAGATCTCACTCTCTCTGTTTCACCTCTTTTTCTCTACCATGAATATCTTGCTGGCTCATTCCTACTCTTTACTTTACGTCACCTCTTCTCTCTCTCACCCTACTATCTGTACTTCACTATCTCTACCTATCTCTACATTTCTAAGTACCTACCCTCTCTCTCACCTCTCCCAAATGCTTCTCTCTGCCCCATCCGTCTCTACCTCTTTCTTATAATGCCATCACTCTCCTTGTCTACCTCTGTATCTCTACCTCACTCCTCTCTCTAATCCGTGCTGCACTGATGTTTCCATTTCACCTTGCCCTCTCTCTACTCCACCTACAGAACCTATTTCTCAACCTCGTCTTTCTCTTAAGCTCACCTCCATTTCTCTGTACCTCACCTCTCTCTACCTGAAAGTCTCCTCTGCTTCAGACATCTAACATCTCAAACACCGCCTGCACGTAATCCAGGAACAGTATAAGGAAAAGTAAAAAATACATCATAACTCACGAAACCCGCCATGCTCAAAATAACAATTTGGAAAAAGGCTCAGAAACAAACAAAAGCAATCAAAGTAACAAAGTTGCACCACTACAGGTAGTGTGAGTTATGGCATGTGTTGTGTGCGTTACTAACCATAACAGGCAGATTTCAGAGGTTTGATAGTTTGAGCCAGAACTATAATTTAGGTGTTAACTGTGTTTTGTTTTCAATTAATTTAATTTTTCTATGATTTACTTAATTTTCAATTCCATGTGCATACAGCCTTTGGCCTTGCGCAGCGGGGTTGGCCGCAGGGATTGGCAAGGAGGGTCTGTGGGGCCAGGCACTACACCTAACCCGTCTTTGCTGCCCAACTCCGCTGTGCACAGCCTTCAGCCTTGGTAAGCAAGGGTTGGGTGCAAGGCATGGGCCAAGCCAGCCTTTGTGCCTGGGGGGGAGGGTGGGGGATGGGGAGCGGTGCTGTGCAGTGTGGTTTGGGCACAGGGCCTGGCCTGTGGTCAGGCTCTGCGTCCTATCTCATGCCTTCCGAGTAGAGCCAGACAGGGACAAAATGTAGTCGAATCCAGCACTTACAATGGCTGCTGACGAGTGTGTGAGTCGGATCCAACTCAAGACTCGCAAGCCTTACATTTTTTATCTGTCTAGGTACACCTCACCAATGTTCTGGGGTCAGTTACCTTTGGGGTTGGCTACAAGCCGGCCCCCTACCTGCCCCCCTGACTGAGGTAACAAACATTTCACACTGTGAAAATCTTGAGTCAAGGCTCACACGTGAGTTTCAAGATGGCCGGAAAAAAAATGTCACCTCTAATCCAGTCAATCACATTGTATAAATAAATTCAAGATGTGATTGACAGGATTGACTCTTGAGTTTGAATGGCAGAGCTATACAAAAATGTAAACCCTTTAACTCCTGCCTGCACCTTTTTTAAACATGAATCTTTCAAAAACTACTGAACAGATTTAGCTCAAATCAAAAACGTGCACTTTCTATGTAATGCTCTACTTTAATGTCAAATTTGGTGTAAATCCATTCAGCGTTTTATGATATATATAATTTGGCAAAAACTGTACCTTAAAATTGGAAACAATGCACTTTTTCACCCCCCCCTTTCTTTAAAACTTTTTTTCCCCATGAAGGTAATTTAACAAAACTTGGCATGCCAAAACTTTGGTGACCATGGGCCATATGTATCAATGTTAGGTTTTGCGATTCTCAAATAGCGATTTTTTGCGAATCGCTATTTGAGAATCGCAAAACGAGATGTATGTAGGATTTGCAAAAAAAATTGCGAATCCTACATATTCCTTAATTGCGAATCGCAAATTGCACAGGAATGCGGCATATTTACAATGATATGTCGCATTCCTGTGCTCTCCCCTGCGCTGGCACACAAACAGCTGCCATGCACCGGCGCAGGCACCCTTGCACCATGGTGCAAGGTTGCCTGCGCCATGGGGAGATTGTTTTGTGCAGGAAGGGGTACCTTCCTGCACAAAAACAATCACTACAGGCATTTCCTCTTTCAATGCGTGCTGTAGAATGCAGCACGCATTGAAAGAGAAAAAAACGAGGAGAAATTAAAACATTTCTCCTCGTTGCGCCTCGCTACGCCACCCTTAGGGTGGCATAGCATACTGACGCATTTCCAGGTTTACAAATCCTCGTAAATCTGGAAATGTGTCTCGTTCCATGGGTGTTGCGTGGGAACACCCACAGCAACACCTATGGAACGCCCCTTTCACACAAAGTGCTGCGTGTAAAGGGGACGTATTTACAAGGACAGGAAAAGCCACGCAGGCTGGCTTTTCCTGTCCTTGTAAATATGGGGCAGGGAAATGCGCTGCCAGTGCGTCACAAAAAGTGACGTACTGGCAGCGCAAGGGGCTTGTAAATCTGCCCCTTAATGTCCCAGGGGCAGATTTACAAGAAGGTGCCGCAGCGTGGCACCGTAAGCCATTTGGCTGCGCCACGCTGCAGCACTTTCAGACCACAGGAATACCGACATATTTACAAGGATATGTCGCATTCCTGTGCTCTACCCTGCGCTGGAGCACAAACAGCAGCCATGCGCCGGCGCAGACACCCTTGCACCATGGTGCAAGGATGCCTGCGCCATGGGGAGATTGTTTTTGTGCAGGAAGGGGCACCTTCCTGCACAAAAACAATCACTACAGGCATTTCCTCTTTCAATACGTGCTGCATTCTACAGCATTGAAAGAGGAAAAAAACGAGGAGAAATGAAAACATTTCTCCTCATTGCGCCTCGCTATGCCACCCCTAAGGTGGCATAGCATACTGACGCATTTTGGTTTACGAATCCTCGTAAATCTGGAAATGTGTCTGGTACCATGGGTGTTGCATGGGAACACCCACAGCAACACCCATGGAACGCCCCTTTCACGTTAAGTGCTGTGTGTAAAGGGGACGTATTTACAAGGACAGGAAAAGCCACGCAGGGTGGCTTTCCTGTCCTTGTAAATATGGGGCAGTGTAATGCGCTGCCAGTGCGTCACAAAAAGTGACGTACTGGCAGCGCAAGGGGCTTGTAAATCTGCCCCCCAGTGTCTAAAAAAATATGATTGGGTAAACTGGTGCTCAGTGTAAAGCGCTCCAATACCTTCGGGTCGAGCTCGCGCTGTATGAAACCCGTCCAATAAAAAGGTCAGCTAAAACAAACAATCAATAAGCTCCAGTGACTTAGTGCTCGTGTTTAGGTTTAAACACATTCACTCACCAGAGCTCCTGCCACATTCCTTCCATTTTGCCCCCACTCTTTAACCCCCCCTTCCAATTTTTTGCATTACTCTTGGCCGCCGCCACTCCGTCAATGCTTCCAGAGTGGCATGAACTCATTAAAGGGACTTAATAAGCGCCATAAAATGGACCAACAAAAAAAGGGAAACAACCTTACCTAACTTGGTCTGATTTTGCCATATTCACACGGTTAATGGAAACGACGTATTAATGGAATCTACTGCCACCGTGTGGCTAGAAAGGATATTGTTTATCGCAGATATTAAAGTCTTGATTCACAAAGGTAAATTTGCACTTCTGTTGTGTAAATTTAGGTGTGTAATCATTTCCCGTTCATGTTTATTTCATATATAAGGCCTCCAATTTGGTTGGATTATACATAGCAACTCAGTTGCGTTGCTTCGCTCTCTCGCCGCCTGCTGTCTGATTCTTGTGCTAGGAGGTCATTCTTCGGGAATTGTTGTTCTGCGTCCTGGAGGCTGGAGCCCTCCATTCTGCCTTCTGCCTAGAACGTTTAAGCAGAGTATATATATAGTGTGTTTGTTTTTGAGCATGCCACCGCTCCCAGGATGCTTGTTTCCGGTCCAGGGAAGACATGGCTTGGCAGTTCGGGCTGGACTGTTCCCATGAGGCACAGGGTCAGACTGATTTGCATATGGCCATGTCTGAACTGGGGTGGTGGAGTGAGCTAAAGAATGATGATGGATTAAACCCAGATCAGTTGACTGGGGGTGTGTGTTTGATTTGCTCAAACGCTCCGTCCATCATCCCCTTTGGTATCGCTTTGTTCGCCCTAAGTTGGCAGGGTATGCCCAGACGTGGGTCCCTTGCTCACTTTGCCACTGGATTCAAGCTAGCCTGGCTGATGATGGCTGAATAGCCAGAAACCAGTCCCAGGATGCTTATTTCCGGTCCAGGGAAGACATGGCTTGGCAGTTTGGGCTGGACTGTTCCCATGAGGCACAGGGTCAGACTGATTTGCATATGGCCATGTCTGAACTGGGGTGGTGGAGTGAGCTAAAGAATGATGATGGATTAAACCCAGATCAGTTGACTGGGGGTGAGTGTTTGATTTGCTCAAACGCTCCGTCCATCATCCCCTTTGGTATCGCGCCGTTCTTGGTGGGGCAAACACAAGGAGATGATGGATGGAGCGCTGAAACTTTTCAGACACTCACCCCCAGTCACATATCTGGTTTGAATCCATCATCGCTGAAACTTTTCAGACACTCACCCCCAGTCACAGATCTGGTTTGAATCCATCATCGCTGAAACTTTTCAGACACTCACACCCAGTCGCAGATCTGGGTTGAATCCATCATCGTTCTTTAGCTCACTTCGCCGCCTCAGTTCAGACCCAGTTATATGCAAATCAGTCTTGACCCTGTGCCTCATGGGAACAGTCCAGCCCGAATTGCCAAGCCAGGTCTTCCCTGAACAGGAAACAAGCATCCTGGGACCGGTTTCGGGGTAACACCCCTCTTCGGCCAGGCTAGCTTGAATCCAGTGGCAAAGTGAGCATGGGACCCACGTCTGGGCATACCCTGTCAACGTAGGGAGAACAAAGCAAACACAAGGAGATGATGGACCACCAGTCAGGCCCACACCAAAATATTTGCTTCTGCCTGACGACGGTGCGGTCAGTCTTCAGAACTGGTCAGATATATCTTTTGCAGCGTACTCTGGGTGAGGTAAGCCCTAGCCCTTTAAAGTGTGCTTTGCTAAACACCCACTTGCGGTACAGGAGTATCTTTTCCCCCTCAATGTGAGCAGTTGGTGAGACAGTGTCTTGTTCCCAATCTCATTAATGCTCAGTTTGAGGTGCCCAGTCCCACAGCAGTGTTTTATGGATATACAATATAGGTCACCCATCCTGCATGAGTGGTTATAATAACAGAATAGACAAACAAAAAGGAACGGTGTGTGGATTTTAGTGCAGCACACAGAAGGCCACAGTGCCAGGAAGTCCTCAGCGGACGTGAGTCTGCAAAGAAACGACCAGTTATGTGGTGTGAACGTTTAAAGCCCAGTGAAGGTGAGGCGGGAAGGGTGATGAATGCTCAAGGTCGTGGCACTACGGCCAGAGGTGACGACTTTTTCGAACCTAGTTTGCCATTCCAGTCTCGCCTCGGCTCAACATCCTGTGATTCTGGGCAAATCACTTAGGGGCAGATCTACAAGAAAGTGCCGCAGCTTGGCACCGCAAGCCCTTGGCCTGCACCACGCTGCGGCACTTTCAGAGCACAGGAATGCGACATATTTACAATGATATGTCACATTCCTGTGCTCTCCCTGCGCTGGTGCACAAACAGCTGCCATGGCTGGCGCAGGCACCCTTGCACCATGGTGCAAGGATGCCTGCGTCATGGGGAGATTGATTTGTAGCAGGAAGGGGCACCTTCCTGCACAAAAACAATCACTACAGGCATTTCCTCTTTCAATGCGTGCTGTAGAATGCAGCACGCATTGAAAGAGGAAAAAAACGAGGAGAAATTAAAACATTTCTCCTCGTTGCGCCTCGCTACGCCACCCCTAGAGTGGCATAGCATACTGACGCATTTCCAGGTTTACAAATCCTCGTAAATCTGGAAATATGTCTCGTTCCATGGGTGTTGCGTGGGAACACCCACAGCAAGACCCATGGAACGCCCCTTTCACGCAAAATACTGCGTGTAAAGGGGCCATATATACAAGGACAGGAAAAGCCATCCTGTCCTTGTAAATATGGGGCAAGGAAATGCGCTGCCAGTGCGTCACAAAAAGTGACGTACTGGCAGCGCAATGGGTTTGTAAATCTGCCCCTTAATGTCCCAGGGGCAGATTTACAAGAAGGTGCCGCAGCGTGGCAACGCAAGCCCTTTGGCTGCGCCACGCTGCAGCACTTTTAGAGCACAGGAATACCGACATATTTACAAGGATATGTCGCATTCCTGTGCTCTCCCCAGCGCTGGCGCACAAACAGCTGCCATGCGCCGGCGCAGGCACCCTTGCACCATGGTGCAAGGATGCCTGCGCCATGGGGAGATTGTTTTTGTGCAGGAAGGGGCACCTTCCTGCACAAAAACAATCACTACAGGCATTTCTTCTTTCAATGCGTGCTGTAGAATGCAGCACGCATTGAAAGAGGAAAAAAACGAGTAGTAATGAAAACATTTCTCCTCGTTGCGCCTCGCTATGCCACCCCTAAGGTGGCATAGCATACTGACGCATTTCCAGGTTTACAAATCCTCGTAAATCTGGAAATGTGTCTCGTTCCATGGGTGTTGCGTGGGAACACCCACAGCAACACCCATGGAACGCCCCTTTCACGCAAAGTGCTGCGTGTAAAGGGGACGTATTTACAAGGACAGGAAAAGCCAAGCAGGGTGGCTTTTCCTGTCCTTTTAACTATGGGGCAGTGTAATGCGCTGCCAGTGCGTCACAAAAAGTGACGTACTGGCAGCGCAAGGGGCTTGTAAATCTGCCCCCCAGTGTCTCAAAAAATATGATTGGGTAAACTGGTGCTCAGTGTAAAGTGCTCCAATACCTTCGGGTCGAGCTCGCGCTGTATGAAACCCGTCCAATAAAAAGGTCAGCTAAAACAAACAATCAATAAGCTCCAGGGACTTAGTGCTCGTGTTTAGGTTTAAACACATCCACTCACCAGAGCTCCTGCCACAATCCTTCCATTTTGCCCCCACTCTTTAACCCCCCCCCCCTTCCTCTTTTTTGCATTACTCTTGGCCGCCGCCACTCCATCAATGCTTCCAGATTGGCATGAACTCATTAAAGGGACTTAAAGTGCCATAAAAATGACCAACAAAAAAGTGAAACAACCTTACCTAACTTGGTCTGATTTTGCCATATTCACACGGTTAATGGAAACGACGTATTAATGGAATCTACTGCCACCGTGTGGCTAGAAAGGATATTGTTTATCACAGATATTAAAGTCCTGATTCACAAAGGTAAATTTGCACTTCTGTTGTGTAAATTTAGGTGTTTAATCATTTCCCATTCATGTTTATTTCATATACAAGGGCTCCAATTTGGTTGGATTATACACAGGAACTCAGTTGCGTTGCTTCGCTCTCTCGCTGCCTGCTGTCTGATTCTTGTGCTAGGAGGTCATTCTTCGGGAATTGTTGTTCTGCGTCCTGGAGCCAGGGCCGGACTGGCTACCGGGCTTTCCTTAATAAACAATGCAAAACAAATGTTTAAAGAAGTACGCTTTAAAGCTATTTGTTTTGCATTGTTCATTTAGAAGCACCGGCAGCTCCCCAGTAACAAAATCAGCCCCTCCGCTGTGAACCTGGACCCCACCCTGCCACCCCAGCAAAAAACGCCCGGTAGCCAGTCCGGCCCTGCCTGGAGCCCTCCATTTTGCCTTCTGCCTAGAACGTGTAAGCAGAATATACATACAGTGTGTTTGTTATTGAGCATGCCACCGTTCTTGGTGGGGCAAACACAAGGAGATGATGGACGGAGCGCTGAAACTTTTCAGACACTCACCCCCAGTCACAGATCTGGGTTGAATCCATCATCGCTGAAACTTTTCAGACTCTCACCCCCAGTCACAGATCTGGGTTGAATCCATCATCGTTCTTTAGCTCACTTCGCCACCTCAGTTCGGACCCAGCTATATGCATATCAGTCTTGACCCTGTGCCTCATGGGAACAGTCCAGCCCGAACTGCCAAGCCAGGTCTTCCCTGAACAGGAAACAAGCATCCTGGGACCGGTTTCGGGGTAACACCCCTCTTCGGCCAGGCTAGCTTGAATCCAGTGGCAAAGTGAGCATGGGACCCACGTCTGGGCATACCCTGTCAACGTAGGAAGAACAAAGCAAACACAAGGAGATGATGGACCACCAGTCAGGCCCACACCAAAATATTTGCTTCTGCCTGACGACGGTGCGGGCAGTCTTCCGAACTGGTCAGATATATCTTTTGCAGCGTACTCTGGGTGAGGTAAGCCCTAGCCCTTTAAAGTGTGCTTTGCTAAACACCCTCTTGCGGTACAGGAGTATCTTTTCCCCCTCAAGGTGAGCAGTTGGTGAGACAGTGTCTTGTTCCCAATCTCATTAATGTTCAGTTTGAGGTGCCCAGTCCCACAGCAGTGTTTTATGGATATACAATATGGGTCACACATCCTGCATGAGACTAGTTAAGGTAGTCATCATAATAGTGGATTCAATGGGGCATCCAGACAATCTGCTTTGTAGCTTAGTTTACTGAGAGTCCGAAACTGCCTGTGCTTATTGCAAATTGCCTCTTCTTCTTACAAGTCACTCAGTATGGAGCACCCACCCTCAATCTAACCAGAGGCTCACATCTCCCTTTTTAACCTCTAAGTGGGGTTATCCCCATATTTCAGCATCCACCATAAGAGGGGTATTTTTTAAAATTATTACGCACAGGCGGTCCCATATTTGTGAGATCAGCAATATCAGATATGGAGTCTCTTGATGCACAAGCTTCAGAGCCATGTGTGCAATGTGGAGTCTGGGTAACAGCCTGGAAATAATAATCCTTCGCCGCTTTTTCCCTATTTATCAACTGTGCATTTAAAATCTAGTAGGGCTAACCCACCATGCTCATGCGGCAAATTCAGTGTAGTGAGTTTATTTCTGGGGCAGCATCCGCCCCACAACAGAAGCAAACCCATCTTTGCCTGCAATTCTTAAAGGCAACTAGGGAGTGGGTTCATTGTAACAAGAACAGCTTCACCGATCAATGACAGTAGCAACCACAAAAGGAAAGAATGAGAGTGCATCGCCCCCTGCAATATGTTGCCTATTTTGAACTCTCTCTCTTCTGCCAGTGAATAGGCCACATGGATCCATGCTGCCCCTGTAATCCTAAATCAGGGAGTTGAGTTGCTGGACTCTGTGCCATTTCTCCCATAGGGAACAGGCGTGACTTAGACCAGTTACTGCTCAGTTCAGAATACTGTCTAAACGAATGCAATCTATGAGGCATAGATGTGATCGAGTGAACCGGATCCTTGATGTATACTAATGTGTCATCTGCAAAGAGTGACACAATATATATATATTATCACCTATTTTAATGCACTTATCAGCCATGTCCCTTCTGAGCACACTAGCCAGCAGCTCCATGACAAGGAAAGACAGGAGGCAAGTTAGCAGGCATCACTGACTTGTGCCCTGCTCAAGCTCCCATCTCTCAGAGATAATCTTCCCTGTCTTAACCCTCACAGTAGGGCTGGTGAAGAGTTTGATCCAACGCATTATGTATGGACCGAAGTTCATCTGTTCTAACACCCTGAACATAAACCTCCATACAACAGTGCCCAATGCTTTCTCAGTGTAGAGGAAAGCCACAGCATAGTCTTGATCACCTTGCATACATAGTGCTTTGCATGTGCCAGTCTATGCACATGCAATCAGGGATTCAAGTGGATCCCCCCGAACACAGGAAAACTGTCAAACACGCCCTCATCAGTAGCAGACTTGACTATGGCAACGCACTCTATGCTGGGATCAGCAAGAACCTCACCCACAAACTCCAGAACGTCCAGAACGCCGCCGCCAGACTAGTCCTCAACCTACCGCGGCACTACCACATCAGCCAGCACATACGGACCCTACACTGGCTCCCCGTCGAAAAGAGAATCACCTTCAAGCTTCTCACCCACGCACACAAGGCCCTCCACAACACCGGACCCGCCAACCTGAATCACCGGCTCGTGTTCCAAGCTCCCCAGCGCTCTCTCCGCTCAGCCCAGCTCTCCCTCGCAGCAGTACCTCGGATCAAGAAAAACAGAACAGGCGGGCGCTCCTTCTCCCTCCTCATGGCCAAGGCTTGGAACTCCCTCCCTCTTCACCTCCGACAGACTGCACCGCCCCCCAAGTTCCTAAAGGACCTCAAGACTTGGCTCTTCGATGGAACTCAGTGAACATCCAGGATCTGCGGACCCCCCCATCCCTCAGCGCCCTGGGACCCATTCTGGGTGAGTAGCTAGCGCTTTACAGACTCCTGATTGATTGATTGATTATGCAAATTGAAAATTGATCTTCTCAGTGGGATGTATCCTGATTGGTAATTGAATAGTAAGTCATATATCACTTTCAAGATCCTTTGAACTAGTACCTTGCTAACTATATTGGTGTCCATATTAATCCTAGGTAAGTGGCAATAGGAATCCATCTCCTTGGGATCTTTTACTGTTTTTGAGATCACCACTCTTAATACTGCGTACATTGTCTCAGGTGGGCTGCCAACACCGATGGCCTCTTCTATAACCTCTAATAATTTATGCCTAAGCTGAGTGGGGGACATTTTATAAAACTCAGGTGACGGCCCAAGTCTGCATTTCCACACATGTTCTTTCAATCCCTCTCCTGTTATAGGGAGGTCCAAGTCTTCCCTAATTTTTCGGAGAAAGTCTTGGCATACCGGCCGCAAGTATTCTTGTGTCTTTGCAGGGTCTAGTGGTTCTCTGTGTCTTTTTAGGTTTTGGGGGTAGGCCTGAAAAGTCCTATTAATTCATTTGTGTTGTATGTGCCTTCTCGTCGATTCACCAAAATGCCAAGGGTAATGTGTAAGAAAGTGGCCCTGTATATACTGAACCAAAGTAAGGTTCAGTGTGCACAGAGTCCACAGTCCCCAGAGGTTTGGCAGAGGCTAAAGTTAGATATAACCTTACTCTCTAAAGTGGTAGCTTGGTCGAGCAGTAAGGCAGTATCAGAGGACAGTGTAAAGCATTTGTTGTACACACTCAGTCAGCAAATGGTCTCACACACTCAAGAACTGAACTCTAGGCCAATTGTTTTGTGTATAAAAATATATTGTTGTTTTATTTTAGAACCACAAGTAGGTATAAAAATACTTTCTCAGAATGAGATGCTTTAGTTATATACTTTCAATACACAATAGACTTTTAAAGGCAATAGCTACAGTTGTTGCAATAAAAATATATGAAATACCAGCATTTGTAAAGCGCACAGCTACCTCCGGAGTGGTGTCCCGGCGCTGGGGGCCCTCGGGAAGATTAAGTGAGCTATTGCCCAGAGTCACATGGTGCTGGGCTAACCTGCCGCCGGCACCGGCGATCGAACCCCGTGGTCCGGAGTCAGGCACCCTGGCCGCTGCGCCACACCTCTTCCACTGGCAACTGGCAACACAATTCAAACACAATTGTAACATTGAGCTCAATGGGATTTTTAAGTAAACTGTAATAGAATTACTTTACGAAGGTTTTTCTTACTCAGGGCTGGATCCTGGATTCAGCCCTGGTGCATTTCCTGTAAACAGTTGAAAGAAATCGTTTTTGTTACACAGGCGATTTTTAAGGAATATTTGTATGTTGCGAAAATCGACACTTAGAAGAATTTCTGGCAAAAACCAGGCAATGTTATCCTATGGAGGAAAATCAAATTATCGGAAAATCACAGTTGTGGTCACTTTTTCTAATCAGTGCTGGGTACCTAGATCCAGCACTGGGATCTCTCCTGAGAACAGGTGAGTAATTTCGTTTTTGATAAACAGGCGATTTTTAAGGAATATTTGTGTGTTGCAAAAATCGACACTTAGAAGAATTTCTGGTAAAAACCAGGCAATGTTACCCTATGGAGGAAAATCAAGGTATCGGAAAATCACAGTTGTAGTCACTTTTTCTAATCAGTGCTGGGCATCTAGATCCAGCACTGGGATCTCTCCTGAGAACAGGTGAGTAATTTCGTTTTTGATATTCGGACGATTTTTAGTGAATATTTCAAGATTTCAAAAGTTGACACTTAGAAACTTTTTTCGAACAGTCCATTGAAATGCATTGACTTTTACTGTAATATGCAGGTAGGTAATTATCGCGTTACTTTTCTAACCTCAGGACTGGGTCCTAGATTCAGTCCTGGGACACTTCCTGCAAACAGGTGAGTAAAGTCGTTTTGGTTAAACACACAATTTTTAAGCAATATTTTTAGTTTTTTCAGAGAAAAATACCCAATTTTATCCTATGGAGGGGAAACAAGTTATCGGTTTGCAGGTAAGTTTTTGACTGTGGGAGTCCAGGTTCTGGGGTTAGACTCAGGGGTCCCCCAGGGTCCGTGATGCACTCTTGTTGCACCCACAGCGGCACTAGGGCGGCCGGATGCAGAGTGTTGAGGCCCCAATGTTATCCTATGGGGGATAGGGGCCTTCGGTTGGTGGCTGCTGGCTAGCAGGCCACTGGGTTGTGGGAGCAAAGCTCCTGGCTGTAGACTTGGCACAAAGGGGGAAGCAAGTGAGCACCAAAGCGCACCCACAGCGGCACTCGGGCGGCTGGGTGCAGGGGGCTATTATGGCGTCGGGTTCCCTGTTGAAGTCTATGGAGATTCTCCGGACTGGACAAACACTGCAGGCTTGGAAACGAGAGTCTCCTGGGATCTAACAACACTTCGAGGGGTAAGTTGAGATGTCTTGGCTTAGGTAAGCACCCTGGGTTTGGGCACACAAGGCCGTGGGGCGTCGGGTGCAGGGGTGCCTTTTAGTGTCGGATTTTTCTTACCCGCTCTGGTCGCGGTAGGGGGACCCTCTGGACTGAGGCTGCAGGCTTCGTCTGGAGGCTTGAGGCAGGTCAGGAGTCACCGGATTCCAGGTCAGGATCGCCGGGAGACCTCCTCTGGGTGTTTTTTTACTCGAGCTCGGGCCGGGTTCGGCGGGTGCAGAGTGTGCTGGATTCGCGATCCCGGGCTGGTGCCAGGGGTGCTGGTTTTGAACAAATCCGGTGTTCACGGGAGAAGCAGGCTGTTCAAGTGAAGGCAGGCAGGTCCTCCGGGGTTTGTGAGGTTGCTGGCTGCAGGACACACCGGGATTTCGCAGAAAGCAGGTTCGAGGGGAGACAGGCCGGTAGGGCTGGGGCCAAGTCAGTTGTTGTCTTCCTCTTGTTAGCAGGCTGCACGACTGTTTGGTCCTTGTTCTTCTTTTCTTGTTGTCGTTGCTGGATCTGAGGAAGGAAGTTTCAGGGTGCCCCTAAATACTAGATTTAGGGGCGTTACAGGTAGGTAAAGGGCAGGGACCAATGAGTCCCTTCCCTGGGGTGGGTACACCCCTATCCTGCCACTCTCCAGTGGGAGGGGGGCAGGAGCCTAGTCCTGATTGGGCAGGGCTCCCCATCTTCAAGATGGCGAGAGCCCGGAGATGTGCTTCACCTCGCCTCCCCCACCTGAGGGGTGGGGCTGGCAGAGGCTGGCACACCCCCTTTCCTCCCTTGGGGTTTCCGCCAGTCTTCCCGCCAGAGTGGGGGCTAGAACCGGTGGGGACCAGTTGCTGAGTACAGCAAGTGGTCTGGGGAGGCTCACAAAGGCGGCATGCCTTGAAGCTTCCCCTGCCCATCCTGGGGAGGAAACCTAGCACCTCGCCCAGGACGTGCATTGTTGCAGGCCCAGGAGAGCGGATGGCTCTCTACCCAGGGGTCCAGCAGCATGTCTGCTGGGTGGCAGCCTAGGCAGCCTCTCAGGCAGGACGTGGATGGTGGGTTAGGTTCAGGGGGCAACTCTATGTTGCCCTCTGTCGTGCATCTTACATTAAATCGCACACTGGCATCAGTGTGGGTTTACTGTGCTGAAAGTTTGATACCAAACTTCCCAGTCTTCAGTGTAGCCATTATGGTGCTGTGGAGTTCGTAATGACAAACTCCTAGCACCATATACTCTTAATGGCAGCACTGCACTTACAGTGCCCAGGAATGGACCTGGGTACTGTAGGGAGTACAGGGCTCATGCACCTGTACCCTCACCACTGGCATAGGGCACCCAGCTAGAGGGGTGACTGATGTATGCCAGGGCAGTGGTTTGTGGGCATGGCACACAGGGATGTGGGCCATGTTGACTCTTCACTTGGTTCTGCACCAAAACACGCAGTCTGCAAAGGCAGAGTGTGAGTGTCAGGGTACAGGGCCTCTAAGGGTGGCACAATAAGTGCTGCAGCCCTTAGAGGTCTTTCCTGGTCACAGTGCCCTGGGTACCTGTGGTACCATTTACCAGGGGCTGACCTGTGGCCAGAGATGCCAATTGGGTATAGTTTTGGGGAAAGAACACAGGCCCTGGGAACCTGATTGGCAGGGACCCAGGGCACATCAAGTCAAAGTGCATCAGTGGTCTGGCAAAAAGTGGGGGGGTTACTGCAACAGAAACCCTCTTCCTTACATAATGGAAGTGACATAACATGTCCTTTGACTCCCAATGACATGAAAGGAACCAGCACCATATGACCTATGACCTATGACCTGCTATCACCCTCGCCCAGAGCTGTTTGTGAACTAACTTTATTATCTCTGTCTCACCTGACTTTCTCACCTGTTGTTGTCTCTTTCTCACGCCTGCTGTCTATTTATTTATTTATTTAGGGTGTTTTATAAAGCATAATCATGACCGAGAGTATGAGAGCGCTGTACGAATGATTGAAAAAGCATAAACATTGGCAAATAACTGAGAGCATGAAATAAATAGACACCTTAACACAAACATAGATCAAAAGCTAAAGACTCAAGTAGGATATGGTATGTTGTAACAGAGATATTGTTAAACGTCCGTCATTCATTTATGAAGCACTGTGCAAGGTTCTCCAGGAAGGTTTCCTGAGTCTGCTCTGAGCTCGATCCTTCCCAGTTACCAGAGGGAACAATGTTTATGTGGAATTTTCAGTATGTTAACTATGTCTTCCTCATTGTTCTCATAATGCATGTCTTCTCCTTTCTCACCTGACTTTCTCAACTTTTCTGTCTCTTTTTCACCTCTATGTCACCTTCCACCCACCTCTTGTTACTCCTTTGGCAGGCAATTTTTAGTATCTTAACTGTGTCTTCCTCATTGTTCTTATAATGCATGTCTTCTCCTCTAGGGGAGGGCGGCATGCTCCGCTCCGCTGGCGGAGTTTGCAGAGTTTTGCCACTCTGCGCTCCACTTGGAGCGCGAAGTTCAGCAAAAAACTTCGCACTCCACTGCGTGCGGAGTTTACCACCCACGGTTAGCTTTCATCTTCCCTGCATGGCCACTTTAAAACACAACGTCCTGGAGGCAAGGCATTGGTCATCAAATGGTACCTTCTGGAACAGCGGCCTCATGGGAAATGAATGCAGGAGGCACCCCGTGAACTGGTACAGTATTACAAATCTAAAAAATTTAACACATAGTGAGCTGATGCTGTGTGCTCACACCCCTAAATTCAAACAACAAAAAGCCAGGGCAGGCTCAGCCCACCCGCTTTCGAGAGGCGTCTCCACTCTCTGCCTGCGTGCGCCTATTGGTGGAGGACAGGCTGCTATGGATGTGCTTATTCAATTGGCTGTTGAAGAAGTGCATCAGAAATCAGAACACAGCCAGCAGCACCCAATAATGGCCGGTCTGCTTGCTGTGTACCACCTACTACCCAGCTGAAAGTGGAGGTCACTTCTTTCCGGTCTTCCTCTCCTCTCTGCCCTCTCTCCGCGCACAAGCACAGCCTGGTGAAGGTGAGGAGCAGTGCTGCAGCTCGGAGGATGCAGCTCTCGTCGCAGCCTCTCCTTCCCACCACCTCCTCAGCTTAGAAGTGTCACACAGGAGGTTGGCCACAGCTAGTGTTCCTCGCATATTATGGTGCCATTTTGAGAGGGGATAAACTGCAACCAGTGTTCCATTGTTCATATGCTTGACAGTCATGAACCATAATACGTATTTGCCCATGAGGTTGTCAGACGTCAGCGTCACTCTCATGCCTTCTCTTTATAAACTGGTGTCACGGACCTGCACTGGGCTCTTTGCAAAAGTAGTATTGCTTGTGATGGACAGGTACAGAAAATAACTCTAGAAGCCCCGTTTCTTGTTAGCTAGCCACATGCCTTCTGTCCAGCGCCTGTTCAAATGTTGAGAGATGCTGCTGAGGTCAGCTGCAGTGCTGGTTTTATCAGGCACACATCATAAATCACAGCACATATTGCGAAACTCCGTTACTCCGCAGAATTGCGCGGAGTTTTTATTTAACTCTGAGGAATTCTGCGGAGTACAACTCTGCCGGCTCCGCAAACCCCTATTCCCGTCTCTCACCTGACTTTCTCACCTGTTCTGTCTCTTTTTCACCTTGATGTCACATTTCACCCACCTCTCTTTCTCCCTTGTCTGTCTCTTTCTCACCTGTTTCTGTCACAATATAATCTACATATCTCTCATCTTTCCTCCTCCCTGCCTTCCTCTTAGCTGTTTTTTTAATCTAATCTGTCTGTCTCTTTTTAAACTGTATAACGACCCTGAATCCTATTCAATTGTGTAACTCTTTGGGGGGTGCAGAGCTTGCTTGGCCTGAAGATGACTGCCTCTTAGACAAGCTCCTTCAGCCGCATCAATTATTCTCTAAGATCCAATGCCATTGTGCCACTAAGTGTATGTCAAACTCATGCTTCAGGCGCATACTGACCCTGTGCATCTACAGCTGCCAAGGATTATTGGAGGCCATGCCCCTATGACCGTAGATGACCAGTTGAGGCGTGCTGCATGGCGGAGTGGCAGCCTGGGCCACGGGCTTGTTGCATGGGACCGCC
Source organism: Calotriton arnoldi (assembly GCA_963921515.1). Lineage (NCBI taxonomy): Eukaryota > Metazoa > Chordata > Amphibia > Caudata > Salamandridae > Calotriton > Calotriton arnoldi. Next base: position 439,824 of record CAWUFW010001043.1, read on the forward strand.
TAAATGCTGCCCTCATCCACGCCACGCTTGCATTGGATCCCCCCGGGTGTCTGACAGGGGTTTCAAGTTTGGCTTCCGTGCTGCTGGTCGCCGCTGCCTCGTTGGACCTCCTGCCGCAGCGATTGTCCGTGGGTCGGGGCCTGAGAAGTGGGTGCCAGAAGTCTCCCTGGCCCACATTGAGTGTGGGGGCCTGCCTCGGCTGGGCGCTGTGGGGCCGTCCCGGGGACTGTCTGTGTGGGGCCTGAGGACTCATGTGCCTGCATGGCTGGGCGTGGCCCGCGGCAGTACGGCTCGTGTCTTCCCCTTGGCCTGGGGCTGCACGGTGGAGCCTGATCTGACAGAGCCTCCCCCTTGCTGGCGGGGGACTCACCTGGGGCTCCCTTGAGTCAGCCCGTGGGTCACTGGACACCTCCTGCTGCTCTATCAATGATTAGGCCTGTGAGCTGCACCGGAGGGCGTCTGGACCTTGCGTGGTGTGAGACACTCGCCCCGGCGGAAGAGTTGGCCGGCAGTGGCTGCGGTGGAGCCCTCGCATTGAGTAGTAAGAAGGCATGTTCTAGAGTGAGGGAAAATTCACTGGCGGGTAGGGGGCTGCCGCGCAGCCTGTGTCAACTATACATTATCAATAGCATCACCCCTGTGCTACTAACCACTTGCTCACTGGCTCCTCGACTGGTGCCGGGGGCTCGGCCCTGACCAATCATCGCTAGACTGCTTAATTACCAGGACAGAGATGAGGCACACCGCCGCTCCTGGAACTACAAACTTTCCGCTTATAAGGCACTGATCCCTCCATTTTTCCGGACTTCACGCCGCAGGTACAGGAAGCTCGAAGACAATTTCTGCCAGTTAAGCGGAAACTGCAAGAACTAAGACTTGACTATGCCTATGCTCTATTCTGACAGGTTGCGTGTGTCCGTAGATGGGAAGGCAAGAATCTTTAGCGATGCTAAAACCTTACAATAATTCCTCAAACAACGCAAGTTGGAGAGTAGGAAACGGAAATTGCAGCGTCGAGACGAAGATGCACTTGCGGCCTCCACGGACCTGGAAAGCCAGGACTGATTGTTCTCTGCTATCTGCCTTAACCGTATCATTGACCTTTCTTGCAATGTTTCATTTGAATGCTGTAGATATCACTGCTGCTGTAGCGATGGCTGCGTGTGAGACATGGCCGTGGCTTCTAGGTGTATGACGAGCGAGGTGCCTGGCTGTCGCTATACAGGGAGGTGAGGAAGGCTATTGTTTACTGCGCGAATGGTGTATCTGATATTCTGGATGCAGCCCTCCTGCGACTTCTTGTTGCAGGGGTACTTGGCGGGCAGCGTCCGTCTCCAAGTGTGCAGCACAAAATTTAAATTTTGTTTCGGGTTTGTTGTTTGAGGGGACAGGTGCTAACGGGTGGGAATTCAATTGCTGTGCCAGCAGTTGAGGGGCAGGTCGTGGGTTGGGGGTGGGACCAGGTGTGTCCGTTTGACCATTTGGCATAGGCAGAGGGTGACAATGATATGGGACCAGCATGATGTCAACTAGACACCTAGAATGGGCTGTGGATACTCCTAACGATACAGGAGTTCGTGCTGCTGTTCCAGAACGGGCGAAAGTGTTGAACTTCCTCACATGGAATTTCAGGGGTTTAAATGATAACAGGAAAATCCGACGGGTGCTTTCTTACTTACAGCCACACCAAATCAATGTAGCCATACTGCAAGAAACGCACTTGTCCCCTACTAGCGGGTTGCTCATACAGAGGCATATGAAGGGGAACTGCAAAATTGCTGGCTGCGGTGGCCACGGTTTTAAACCCTGTGGTAAACAAGATACTTAATTCTTCATTAGCCGCTGGCCATATGCCTTCTTTGTGGAAACATGCTAAAATCCTCCCTCTGCTCAAGAAGCCCTCAGCTGACCCCAAAGTGTCGGCAAACTACAGGCCCATTTCACTGCTGCCGGCTTTCTCTAAGGTTTTGAAGAAATATGTGAATACGGTTATTTCGGACTATGCTGAAAAGAATAACCTTTTGCACATTAGCCGGTCGGGCTTCAGAGCCAACTATAGTACAGAATCAGCCCTGCTGGAGGTTTCGGAACATATCAAAGAGAAACTTGATCTGGGTGGTAAAGCCATCCTGATTTTATTAGACCTGTCAGCGGGCTTTGATACTGTTCCCCATGATAGGCTCCTGGACAGGTTGCGGGAACTTGGAATTGGCGGCTCTGCATTAGAATGGCTCTCTTCCTTCCTGGAGGATAGAAGTCAGGATGTGTGGACCCCCCCCCTTTGTGGCCTCTGTCCCCAGTCTGAAAGTCGGAGTTCCGCAGGGCTCTATTCTGAGCCCCACTCTCTTCAACTTATATATGTCCCCTCTGGCGCCACTAGCGGAAGCATATGGTGCTAAAATAATTTCATATGCCGATGACACTCAGCTTCTTTTTACCTGTGATAGGGGAGCAGACTTTAAAAACTTTTTTTTAAAATGTTTTTATTAAGTTTTCCAACTTGCATATAAACAAAACATACATCAATGTGGCATATGAATGTACCGTACGGACATTAAGCATATATACTTCTAGGTGTCATGCTACAGTGTAGTATCTACAGCAGGTCGCAACAACATTTTGACAGGCGTTTGTTAGTTAAACACAGAGCTCCTCTATAATGTTGGCAAAGCGTTGTGAACAATTCCGCACCTCCAGTTTGCTCATAAGTCGATATAGGTAGCCAAATGAAATACACTTATTGTGAGTTCCTCCCCGCCCACAGGGGCCATCACCTGAATGCCCTGCCCGTATACCCAAGCCCAAAACACACAGGTTCAAATCGAATGTTCCCGCCGATAATCCACCAGGGGCTCCCAGATGTCTCTGGGACGAGACGAGGTGGACAGGAGTTCTGCATAGGTCGTTAACTGGTCCTTACAGTAAATAAAATCTGTTAGCCATTCCTTGAATTTGGGGGCCCGCCCTCTGCCCCATCTGCACGCCACCCTCCGTTTAGCCAACAACAGTCCCATTGCCACAAATTTTCTGTATTGTGTTTGTATTTCAGCCGTGTAGCCCAGGAGCGCCAACAGGGGGGACACAGGAAGAGGAGTGTCAATCATTTTGGACAGTGCAGCGATCACCTCACGCCAATAACCATGAACTTCGCAACACTTCCATGCAAGGTGTAAGAACCCCGCCCCACTTGCAGACATCTCTCACATAGATCATCATTTCTCAATTTGTACTTGTAAAGCCGCAGGGGTGTATAATAAGTTCGATGTAGGAACTTAAAGTGTATGATTCTTAAGCGACTGCTCGCTGTGATAGCTTCCGTCTGTGTGCAGCACTATGCCCACTGCCCGCCCGTCAAGGGCAGCTCCAGGTCATGATCCGACGCCTCCGTAGCCCCATGTTTCGACTGTGTCTTCTCGAGCAATGTGGCTCGCTATATGCTGGATACCGCGTGCGCCAGTCCTACCATTTTGAATAAGGTGTGCAGTGTTTCTAGAGTGGGGGGTTCCTGAGGGAATCCCGGGACATTGGCCCATAGTTCTTGTTTCAATCTTATATATAGAAATACCTCCAGTGGGGTGACATTGTCTCCGGTCAAGAACTCCTGCCTCTCCTTGAACACACCCTCCCGGTAAAGGTCGCCCCAACAGTGCAGGTTTCTCCTACGGAGCATCTCACGGAATACAGCCTCATGAGTGACTGGCGCACACGGGAGGTACGGGAGAGGCACAAGCAGGGAATACAGTGCCGGTTCGCTCACTAATCTAGCTAGGCGCTCCCATGCGTGGTTGGTGCAGGTTACCATGCGGTGGGCTACTCCCTCTCCAGGGACACGCGTTCCCAGAAAGGAGGTCGTAGGCGTAGGCGCCATATATCCCGCTCGATGGCTAGATGTGGCATAAAAGGCGGCGGATGGAGCTAGTATATGGCGTAGTGGGCGTGGGCAGCAAGATAATATAGCTCCATAGCCAGGGCCTCAAAGCCCCCACTAGAGAATGGTTGCGTCATGGTCCGCCATCCCACTCGGGGCTGTTTCCCACCCCATGCTAGTCTGATGAGTAATGATCGGAGGGTGTCAAAGAAGGGACGTCTCGTGTTATAGGGTATGTTGGTGAATAAATATAATAGTTTAGGTAATATGACCATTTTCATCAGTGCCACTCTGCCAGCCAATGAGAGTGGCAGCGTGATCCAGCGAGCCACCCAGTTAGTGATAGTGCTGACAGCAGAGCCATAGTTTGCGCGGAGTGTTCCCTCTTTGTTTCTCGTTATTATCACGCCTAGATATTTTATTTCCATTTCACACCATCTCAGTAGAGATTCAGGAGTAAACTGGACAGTGTTGGGCGTGAGCGGAAAGATCTGCGATTTACTCCAGTTGATCCCTATCCCAGAGAAGGAGCCAAATCTGATAAACTCTCATAGGATCGGATTGAGACTGATATGTGGTTCACGTAAATAAAGAGTGACATCGTCGGCATACAATGATATTAATATCTGTCGCGAGGGGTATTGTATAGCATATTCTCTACGGTGTTGCTGTATTTTGGCCACGAGGGGTTTGATGGCGAGGGCAAAAACTAGCAGGGACAAAGGGCAGCCCTGACGTCTGCCTCACATAATGGGGTCGGGATGGAATATACAGGCACATGCATCAACCATTTTTGCGAGCGCAAACGGGCATTTGCGATGCATCAAGGTTCAAGGCACTCGCAATCTGAGAATTCGCAATTATTTGCGATTTCTCAAATTGCGATTGCATTTAAGGAATCGCAATTTGCGATTCCTTAAAATGCAATGCAAGAATTCCACTTTAGAATAGCGATTTCACTAATAGGGGCGCAAATTACCATGAAGTTGAACTTGATGGTAATTTGCAAAAACTTTGAAAAATGCACTTTAGTGCATTTTTCAAAGTTTTATGTTCAGCACACACATGCCCTTGGGGCATGTGTGTCGCAACTATGGAGTGCACATCACTATTTCAGGGTGCAACAGAGTGTCATTTTGACACCCTTGCACCCTTGGAATTGCATGCGCAATTTGCAAGTACCTATTGGTACTCGCAAATTGCGCATGCAATCTCCCATTCATTCCTATGGGCCTGTAGGCCCATAGGAATGAATGGGGAGCCATTCCTTAATTAAGGAATTTGTAGGAATCGCTATTTTCTCAGCGATTCCTACATGCATAGGCATTTGCGCTTCCTTATTAGCGAATCCTTATTTTTCGCTAATAAGGAATCGCAAATGGCATGTTTGATGCATGTGCCTGTTAGACCGTTAATCTGTATAATGGCCTCGGGCTGGGCATATAGTAACTTTATCCACACCAGGAATGGCTGGGGGAGGCCCATTCTACCCAGTATAGTGAACATGTAATCCCATTCCAGGGAATCCAAAGCTTTTGTGGTGTCCAAGAAGATCCCTGCTGCGCTGATCTCCGAGTCAATATCATGTAGTAACGCGAATGTTGTACGCAGATTATGGGAGGTGGTCCTACTGGGTATGAAACCTGCCTGGTCCGGGAGGACCAGACCCTCCATCAGCAATGTCAACCTATTTGCAACAACTTTAGCTAGGATCTTGGTGTCACAGTTAATCAGCGACAGGGGTCTATAGGCCTCACAGCTGTTGGCATCTTTTCCCGGCTTGAGCAGGGATATGATCATGGCTTGCCGCATGGTCATGGGAAGAGTACCGATCTCCCTGGCCTCCCCAAAGACCTGTTTGAGGAAGGGGGCTAGCTCGTCTATGTAGCATGTATAGAAGTCCACAGGCAGCCCATCGGGCCCCGGGGCCTTGCCGGAGCGCAAGCCCATTATTGCAGCTCAGATTTCGTCCTCCTCGATATCAGCAGCCAGAAACTCCCTACGAGAGTCGTTGATCCACCCAAGAGCATTGTCCTCCAAGTAGGACGCTATATCAGGTGCAGGGCCGGCTTTAGTACTAGTGGCGCCCTGTGCGACAATGTTTGTTGGCGCCCCCCCCCCAATGACCACCTCGCCACGGATTCCCTCACTACCACCATTTACTGATGCCCCCCCAAGTCTCCATAACCACTCTCTCTTAGATTGATTTAGTTGTATAGCACCACTCATACCAGTTTAAGGTGTCAGAGCACTTTACATCACACATACGTTGCACAAAGACAATCATACGTGTGTAAATCAGTGTATAGGAAATGTTACATAAGACAGAGGCCTACATGGTGTAGGAGTCACATGTTATCCATACTGGTAGGTAATAAAGTTTAAGAGTCCTTGGTCTCGAAAAGCACAAATTTAGAATTTAAAATGCAACACCATTGTTAGGGGTTTTCTTTAATAATAAGAATTGATTTCTACCCAAATGAACCCTTTTTGCAATACTAGGATACGGAAAAACTGGGCAAAAAAACATGTAGGTGTAATATATTTTCTTGCAGTTTGCATGCAGCTCTTTGAGGACAGTTAATAGATCACTGCTCTATACTCAAATACTTTCTAACACAATTTCAGAACAGCCCCTCATCATCACGAGTGAACAAATCTGCAAAAGAATCTCAAAGGGGAGGCGCGAGGGAGCTCCAGGACCAAACGGGATCCCGCCCATACTATTCAAACAAGACCCAGAATACTGGGCATCTGTATTAAAACAGACCTTTGAATCAATCCTGCGCACATCGACGATACCATCTTCATGGAGGGGTTCTATCATCTCCCCCATTTACAAAAAAGGCAACAGGGACAACCCAAAAAACTATCGGTTGGTGGCTCTACTTGACAACGAAGCCAAATATTACGCAGGATTCCTCTTACAAGAATTAACATCCTGGACGACGGGAATCTCTGCAATCCCGATAAACCAAACAGGCTTCTGTAAGAATATGGGGACTACCACCAACATCATGACCCTCTCACTAATGATAGACGTCACTCTTGCCATAAAACAACCCTTGTATCTATGTTTCATTGACTACAGCTCAGCATTCGACCATATAAACAGGAACTTATTGTGGCAAAAACTAAAAAAGCTGAACATTCCACTGCTACTACTAAAACAGCTAGTCCTCTTGCACAGCAACACCTGGGTGCAAGTAAAACTGGGCACAGGAGACCATCTAACAAAAAAGATCCCAACCACCAACGGGCTAAAGAAAGGCTGCGTGCTTGCTCCGCTACTCTTTAATCTTTTCATGGCAGAGCTCTCAATCTCCCTCAATAGTAACAACTCGCACGCACCCAAAATAGGCGGCCTTCAGCTGTCTAACCTTTTCTACGCAGACGACTTGGTCCTCATAAGTCGGACACCAGTGGGCCCACAGTGTCTGCTTGACACTACATCTCGGTATTCGGAGGAGAACAAACTCAGCATTAATAGAAAAAAAACTCAAACTCTCTGCGTGAACTGGCGCAAAAAAAGATACAGCCTCGCTGGTATTTGGCGTCATGTAAACTGGAAGCCGTACAAAACTACAAGTACCTGGGAATCATCATTGATGATAAAGGAAAGTACATAGCTCAAGTTGAGGCCATAAAAAAAAGGGGACTAATGACCGCTGTGGCACTAAGAAACCTTAAGAACAACATCTCTGGTCCAAATCTACTTCCCTTAATCAGAGTGATCCAGGCGAAGCTCATACCATCAATCAGCTACGGAAGTGAAGCTATGAGAGGAAGAGATGCAGAAACTCTGGATCGCACAATAACAAGAGCACTTCGAATGATTTTTGGGCTACCAGGATATACATCGCCCGCACAGTTAAGGCTGGAGTTTGGGATACAAAGGCAAGAGCTCGCTCGCAAAGGGGCGTTCATCAAAAGCTGGTTCAAAATCAAAAGGGGTCCGCCTGACTCACAAAACATGCATTTGTGGAAAGAATTGAACACCAAGGGGGCATGCCCAGCCCGACGCTATCTGGACGACTCACTTAACCAGCTGGGTCTGCAGGAACTTTGGGAGGTTCCAGCGACCGTTGCCTGCTTCAAAAAAATAGTAAATAACGTGATCAAAAAGGAATCACTCATAAAGGACAAAGCCGCCCTGACTGAGCGCGCTCACGGCTGGTTTACCTTGCAGACCTACAGCAAGGCATCTCCACAAGCCTATCTCCTCACCAGCTTCTCTAGAGCAACAAAAGAGAAATTCCTGAAACACCGCCTGGGCATACTACCATCTGCATACCACATGCCACCTTGGCTACGTCCCCCAAACCCAGCAATTTGCCGACTCTGTGGGGAGGGGGAGGAGGATATAGTGCACCTACTGACTATATGCAAGGCCCTAAAACGGGAACGACGGACCCTGCTAAGACCTTTCTTCAACAAGAAATCTATTCGAACCTGCAGACAAGCAGTGCTAGCATCCTTCTCTGGTGAGGACATCCAACTAAGCTGTCGCCTGGTAAAATACCTATCCGCCGCAGAAACAATCATAAAAAAGCAGGCTACCCAGCTTGCAGACTGCATTACAACTGAACGGACTATGGTGTCTGTGCTGCTGCCCTAAATGTGAACTTCAGTAGCGTTAAGACTGTCACATCATGCACTTTAAGGACTGTGCAGCTGCCTTAAAAGGGGACTTTAGTAACGTCAAAGATGTACATAATGCACTTTAAATGTCTTGCACTAGGTACAATGTATTCTTCAACCCTCTTTTTTCTATGCTGACCAAACTACCCTTTGTCAATACTCAAAGCCCTAATGCATAACTTCATTGCAAGTCCCCGCATATACCACTACACTCAGCGTTCAACAATTTTCTACGAAGGCATTGCTCCTTACCCCACAGTAAGATTCTCGATAAACAGCACTTTCAGCACGCAGCACTTTACCCTGTCGCAAGGTAGGCCGAACACCGTCGCCAATACCTAGAAGATGCTGCACCCGCTGCCAGCACTTCGCACACTTTATCTGCAAGAAGCATTTCTTCCAGCTCGGCCCCTCTATTCAAACTGCTGCTAGGCACTAGACCAACGCTACTAGGCAACTCACTGCACCTCGCAGGGTTCGCACTGCTCCATAGCTTTACGCTGTAGCTAGTTATAGCCACGGCTACCTAGCCTTCAGCTCCCCCTAGCACTCCACAGCTATGCGTACATCGCCTTATTTTTTAGCAAAACCGCAGCAAGCAGATGCCCTGCAAACAGCACCGCCTTTTGTCGTAAGACAGGTAGAACACCCATGACCTTTAACAAGAACTCTGTTGAAGTAACAACTGCTGCTTGCACCCTGCACTTTACTCCACATTCCTAGCCTGTCCGATACTTCTTTTTGCTATTTAAAACTACTTCTGGGTCACATTTTATTGAACTTCATTGTGTTTTAACAACAATTTATTTTAAGTCACTAAAAATGTTAAAAAGGGTTTTTTATGCATGATTGTAAAGGTTTTAATTAACTGTACAATAAACTCAACTTCAACTATACTAGGATTTTAACGTTTAAACTGCAGGTAGCAAAAGGATCGCTCTGCCAAAAGTGATAACCCATTTACCTATTTATAGCCTATGCACTTTGTGATCTGAATGGGACACGTTCTTCGCAGCAGGCATATTAACCGTCTGCGCTACTTTCCAGGAAGAACATTAATCACCAAAGTTATCGTGACATTTTTATTGATGCTTGAAAATTGCTGGGATAAGGAAAGTGGCATCAGGTGCTTTTAAAACAATTAACATGGCGCCCCCACCCCAAGTCAGCACCCGGTGCGGTGGCACCGATCGCACCGCCATAGAGCCGGCCCTGGTCAGGTGGGGCTTTCCTATGCGTGTGATAAAGTTTTGAATAGTAGTTAGTGAAAATATTAAGGATCTCCCGCGATTCAATATGTATAGTACCTTCCTCGTCTAGTATTCCTAAAATCTGATTAGCAAATCTGGGGGGTCTGGATGCCTCGCTCAAGGCCCTACCGGGGCGCTCGCCCTCGCCGTAGGATCTGGCCACATGGTATTTAGAGCGGAATTTAGATTCACATTCCGCCTCGTCTAAGTATTCAATTAGCAGTTCTTTATGCTGAGCCCTCTGCTGCGGGATAGGGGCAGAAGTCAGGAGCTCCTCAGCTTGTTTGATGTCTCTTTCTAGTCTATTTAGGGTTCCCCTGATATAACGTAGGATCCCTCCGCTTTTGGCTAAACATAGCCCCCGTATGGTAACTTTGAAACTTTCCCATACACAAGCAAGTGTTGAAAAACTGTCGTTATTGAGAGGGAAAAATTCAAGAATTTCCTGACATATTTCTTCACAGAAGGCTCTATCTAGCAAGGTTGTAGGCTGGAGATGCCAGGAACGATATGGGGATTCATTACCCGGCAGGGTTAGCCTCATGAGCACGGGGGAATGGTCTGAGAAGGTTTGCACCAGATGTGTCACTTCCCAGAGCCACGTGTTCAGTCCCTTCGACAGTAGCCATGGGTCTATGTGGGACCATCTGAATGTACGCTAGAATAGAAGGTGCCCTCCCTCCGTGTTGGATGGAGGGACCTCCAGGCATCAAAGAGCTGGTGATCTGTCATGATGCCTGTGAGGTGTTTGGTTGCTTGTGGATGTGAGGATGGGGTACCATGCAAATGATCTAGCACTATATTGAAATCCCCTCCCCAGATAATGATGGTGGAGCTTATTTCCAAAATGCGACCCCATAGCTTGTCAAAGTAACTGGCGTCATCAATGTTGGGGGCATAGCAACTCACCAGGGTTACTGTGTGCCCCGCCAGTCTGCCCCACATCATGCTAAATCTGCCCTGTGGATCTTGTAGCGCCCCCAGCGGACAGTATCCTAATCTGGCTTTGATAAGGATTGCTGTGCCTCTAGCATATGTCGAGTAGGAGGAGAAGCAGCTGTAAGCCGCCCATCTCCTCCCAAAATTCGGAGTTGCTTTAGGATCTAGGTGCGTTACTTGTAGCATGGCCACCTATACCTGATGTCTGTCTAAATATCCTAGGATCTGCCTGCGCTTGCGAGGGTCACGAAGTCCCCGCACATTCCATGCCAAGAAGGTAAATCTGGTGGCTTTATCTGATCTCAGCTCTGCCATATCCGTCTTGTTATCTCTGGGGCCGAAGGTGTCTGTGTGATCTGTCATGTTGAGTCTGTGTGAATCGTTTTATGTGCGCTCGTAGCTGTATATGTTCAGGGTTGTCCGTGCAGTGCCGCCATGTATAACCATAATAAACCCAACCCACCCCTTACCCACGCCTATGGCCCAAACCCGTAGGTGAATAGTGTCCCTCCCAAACATCCCACTATTTATCCAGTCTAACATGTTGTTCAAATATAGATGCTGGCACCTCCAGATGGGTACACTCATTAGCGTCAATTGAATAGTATGAAAGAGGTGAGTCTTATAAAAGGCTAAGACTGGTACAAACATTATACAAAAGAATGTGTCAAATAATAACATAACTCCAACATAGTACATTATTCAGGGAATTCCCACTGGGGAAATGCACCAGAGAGACCGTCAGTGCACCTCGCATGAGCGAGGGTGCCCGGGAAGTCATTTTTGCTTGGCGAGTTCAGTAGTCCTAGCAGTGGCGCCCACGCGGGCTCCATTGGGGTCTGTACTTGGCCAATCCCGTAATGGCCCACTCCTATTCTCAACTGATGCTCAGTAAAGAATAAAAAATGCATAGCCTTACCAGTTGTTCAGGCAAGCAATACCATAAAATAGCCTGTCTTTAGTCCTCTTCAGGAGTAGGGATGTTCGTTGGGAGCCAGGATCTCCGTCTCGAGTTGTGGGCTACCATCTCCCAATGGTTTTCAGGAAGTCTTGAGTTTGTTGCGGGGTATTGAAAATGTGTGCCTTCCCACGGTATGAGATTCGCAATCTGGCAGGGTAGAGCATCGAGTATTGTATGTTGGCTTGCTGGAGCTTCCGCTTGACCGGTAGAAACTTCTTACGCGCTTCATGTACTGCCATGGTGAAGTCCGGGTAGATCAAGAGTTTGTTGCCTTCATAGACCAGTTCTTGTTTTTCCCTTGCAAGTCTCAGCACAGTGTCCCAGTCCTTGTAATTGAGTAGTCGCGCCAATATGGGGCGGGGAGGCGCGCCCGGTGGCGGCCTGGCTGCAAGCGATCGGTGAGCCCTCTCCACCACCAGAACTTTGGAGAAAGCCTCCGCATCAAAGAGCCCAAGCAGCAGCTGTTCCACGTAGTCCTCCATGTGGCCCGTTGCGGTACACTCCGGGACTCCCACTATGTGCACGTTGTTTCTATTTGAGCGCGCCTCCAGGTCCTCATTCTTTGCAGCAATAATTTTTAACAGTTTTTCCATACCTTGGAGTCGTTCACGGCTTTCAGAGGAGTCGTCTTCAAGAGTGGATATGCGCTGCTCCGTTTCGGTTATGCGGCTATCATGCTTTTCCAACCTTTGTGTAATGAAGTCCATGCGCATATTCATGGCGTCCATTTTGGACTCAATGGAAGTGAGGCTTTGGCGCATCGTAAGGAGAACTGCTTTTATACCTGTGTCCTGCGGGCCAGTTAATGAAGGGTTCTCCTTTTCTCGACAAGAGTCGGTGTCCTCAGCAGTTTTAGTAGTATTTTTCCAGGCTGGGAATTGCGATTTGGCCTGTTTGCCATCCGTGCGGCCTATGATGCACCCCTCTGCGTATTATGGGCAGTTGTGATGTGTCTCTCAGGGAGACCGGGATGTAGTGGCCAGCTCCGCTTGCCTCTCAGGGCGCGCAGGCTCACCTCGACCCCCAGATGCCAATTTATGCCCCAGTGCGGCTGTCTAGGTGGGGCGCGGCTCTTCTTCGGTCCAGGCCTCCCCCCTCCGCTCTGTTTCTCTTGTCTTTAAAGAGGGCCCGGGACCACAAACAGCAACGTAACCTTATTCTGATGGTGCAGCCAATGTCAGCATCAGCATGCCCTCTTAGTCGTTACGAGGCAGCGGTGTCTCCACTTGTTCTCCGGCGCGGCCGCACCGAGCCCCAGGATCCAGGCCTCTCCGTACCGCTTGTCTCCTCCCAGTAGTGTTCAGGCCGCATGGAGCTCCCAACGTCCGTCTTTCAGTGCGCCCCAGCCGGGATCTCTTCACGGCCTCCTCAGGCCCCAGGTAGGCTTGCGGGCGGGAATAGGGGAATCAGCCGCCCCCACGGTTCTGTGCCTCGCGCCGGAGCGGCTCACCACTTCAGCCGAGCCCAGCGATTACTCAGGGGACACAGCGCGGGCGCTGCCCGACTCCGCCGTGGCGCCAGTGCAGGCCTACCTCAGCCGGTCACATTTTCACCCGACAGCCTCCAGCCTCGGCGATCGAGCCTCTCCCCGCAGTCGGGCTCCGCGTTGAGCAGTTTCTAGCCCCCAGCAGCGGCGGGGATACTCCCACAGCAAATCCGGACGGCAAAGTCAGGCGATGCAGACCTGGCTAACTCGCCTCCGTCGCCGCCATTTTCTAACAATCGCAGGCTGCAACCAGGGATACTTGGCGTGGGCCGCCTAAAGTTGTGAGCGAGGCTGTGCTAGTCCCATCAGCTCCTCAGCAGATCGCTCTGGGCATTTCGCAGTTTTGGACTGTTTTCGCCACTTTAGAAAGGAGGATTCAGGTGGATAATGTTCCAGAGCTAACAGAGCCTCACAGGAGTACAGCCATTTTGTTCGCCGGCTCTCTAGCGCCCCCGAGGGGAGTGGACTTTGAGGGTGGGAAGATTAGAATCTGCCTCACGAAGGTGTTTAAGTGGCTGAGGTCTAATCAACTGAAATGTAATCTGGAGAAGTCTGAAATTATCTTCTTTGGCTCCCCACCTCTGGAAGATTGGAGACGCTGGTGGCCTGAAGATATGTCACCTCCTCTCTCTGCGCAAAAGACGGTAAAAAATCTGGGCATCATTATGGATGATACTCTCTCGATGAGAGCCCAAGTCCAGTCGGTAGTAGGCACTTGCTTTGGCCTCCTGCGTATGCTGAGGAAATTTCTTCCCCTTCTGCCACTTGATTTTAGGAAGACCGTGGTCCAGGCACTGGTCACTTCTATACTTGGTTATGTGAATGTCCTGTTCCTGGGCCTTCCTAAATGTCTGCTCAGTCGCTTTCAGGTGGCCCAAAATGCAGCTGCCAGAGCGGTTCTTATGCTTAAGCCCAGTACCCACATATCCCCGCACCTCAAGGCCTTACACTGGCTACCAGTAAAAACAAGCATTTTCAATGCAATAGGTCTCGCATTTGCAAGCGTTTAAGCTATTGGCATTATAAATGACAATGCCTTTTATTTATGTGTATTTTAAAGCAAGACAAATATAAAAGGCATTGTAATTTCTAATGTCAATAGCTCAAACTCTCGCAAATGTGAGACCACACTAATGGTGGCCACGCCCCCTTCTTTAGACACTGCTCCCATATTCAGGTTACAGTGAGCAGCGCCTAAAGAAAGGGGCGTGCCAACATTAAAGTGAAAGCGCCTATGATGCGCTGTCACACAAAGCAAATAAAATAATGAATTAAAGTTCGGTAGCGCGGCCGCTAAAGTGAAAGCGGACGCGCGGTTAATTAAATAAATAAACGCGGCCGCTAAAGTGAAAGCGGCCGGTGCTGTAAATTAAATAAGCGTGGTCCGCTATAGTTAAAGCGGACCACTCTATAATTTAAATACAAATATAAAAGTAGGCGGCCTGCTGCGATGTCGTGGGTGGAATAGGGGAAGATGATTAAAGAAAATAGTGCTCACCGACTTACAAAGCAGACTGTGTAAGACCACAAGTAAAAAGTCCAGTCGTTATGGGAGGTTACAAATGCCGACAAGGCGGTACCAAGGAGGGACTACTAAGCCTATTCACAAATGAAAAGAAAAAGATTTTGCAAGGACAGTAACAGGAGCCAATTGAAAAGAAGGGTGGGGAAATGGGCGGAGCTTCAATGCCGTACTCAATACAGCATGCCTTGCACATGCGCTGCCCAGGTTCGACCTAAAAACAGGACTGGAGATCTCAGCATTGCATTACTTTCTGCCTTGCGGAAAAGCCTCACTTGGAGCATAACACATGAGGCATTCAAAACTCACACATGACCACATTGCAAACATAGAAATATCACACATATCCACATTACTGTCAACAGTGAATGCTGGTTGCTTTTTAAGAGTGTGTATATTCTTGAAAAGTGGGAGACACCCACCAAGTGAGGGTGAGTTGAGCAAAATTTAAGGTATGCAAGTGACTGCCTATACTTGCACTGCATAGTTCAAGACTCTTCTCATTCTGCGACATAATATTAAATATACAAAGAAGTGATGGATGGAATGCTTGAATAAATCTCTGGTAAATAAGCTTCATCCCAGTTCATTGGTATTTTGACCATGATGCCACCTCAGTTTGGACCAAGCCTTTTGCAAATCAGAATTAACTATGCTCCAATGAGCACAGTCTAGCCCCAACAGCCTGGCCCTGTGCTCCCTGAACCAGAAAACATGCAATCCAGAACTGGTTTTGCCCTTAAAGGGGTTCATCAGCTGGGTAAAGCTTGGTTCCAGAGGCCCTGTATGCACAGGACCCACGTCTGGGTATACCTGTCCCACTTACAGCGTCACAGCGAAAGTATACTAAGAAGTGATAGTAGGAATGCTTGAATAGACCTCAGCCACTAGTAATTATTTGGGCCGCATCCCAGTCCCTTGTTAATTAGTACACCAAGCCACCTCAATTTGGACACAGCCATATGCAAACCAGTCTTGACCCTGCTCCAAACAGTCCAGCCCAAACTACCAGGCCAGGTGCTCCTTGAAAGGTAGTAACACATGAAACCCATAACTGGTTTCAACCTAATTATCAACTTGGTATAGCTTGGTCCCGATTTAAATCTGGCTTAGGGACTACATACATTTTACTGTTGCTGATGTAAGATATAAACAGAAAATTGTGAATGTTTTCGGTAGAGAGGGGTGGGCCACTGAAAGATCAGCTCGAGGTTCTCTTGGAACATCAAGCCCAAAACGAGCCGAGTTTTCACATAAGGTGAAGTGACCTAGTGTCTACAGTGCCGACCAATCAACATGATGAACCAGGTTTGAGCCGAGGCTCGGTGTGTTGGAAAAAAATCTTAGTCTGCATCTGTTGTGAAACACTCTTATGCACTTGGGCACGGTGCGCTGTTGTGTAACCAGTGGTGGCTGGTGAGATTTGAAAGTGGTGGGGCGTAAACCTTCCGTGGGAGACCACCGTGGCGAGCGAGCCTGAACAATTAAAGGAGGGTTCGGGGGGGGTTCTCCCCCCGAGAAAATTTTGAAAAATGAGTGGGCAAATGGTGCATTTTCAAGCAAATTTGAGAAGCAAGAAGGCTAATAAAGCAATTGTGAAAGTGCAGTTATTACATTAATAAAGGGATGTCATATAACAACATGGTAGCTGCTTGTTCAGTATAACCACAGAGCTTCATAACAGACTTTTGTGTGCAGTGCTTGCCTCTTTCAGGCACCGGGACAAATAAAGTACTGCCCATCTCAATAAAGTGGGTATTATTTTAATAGTTAACAATACCACCTTTAAAAAAAGAAACAAGTGTCAATTTTGTTTGTGTGTCATAATAAATCAATAGTGTAAAAGGCATGTTTTTCCGGACACCTGGTCAGATATTAGTGGGATGGTAATCGTATCAGAGTCACGTTTTTAGAAATTAATTGCCGTTAAAACATATCTGTGTGCAATCATCGTTCCGTGTAGTGAAAGTAGACACCAATGTTCTTTCTCACATTCGGATGTCATTGTCTATGCATTTGGCTGCTGTGTGTGTTTTCATACACCAGCAGCATGGCTCTGCATGTCATATGCGATAAGCCTTGAGGCTTTCGTTCTGCGATTGCATTTCCTCTCTTCCTTTTGTCGGTGGTTTGAAGGCGGCATGGAGGGGAGCGGAACGTGGACCATTATGGCTGTCTGCTTTCTGTCAGTGAAGCACAGAGGGCTGTTTTGCAAAAGACACATCGCCGGCTTCATGGCTGCAATCTGTATCGCACCATAAGGCACTAACAACGTTTCTGTACATTATTAATTAATATTCAATATATACTAGTGTCATAAGGTTTCTGCACATACACAGAGCTATGCACAGGATAATAGGACCCCGGAATACAGTGGTTTGCCTACCATATACCGTAGCACCCAAAACCCCAACCCAACT
Source organism: Calotriton arnoldi (assembly GCA_963921515.1). Taxonomy (NCBI): domain Eukaryota; kingdom Metazoa; phylum Chordata; class Amphibia; order Caudata; family Salamandridae; genus Calotriton; species Calotriton arnoldi. The sequence continues at coordinate 456,911 of CAWUFW010001043.1, forward strand.
AGCTTAGCATCCCATTAGCACCAAAGCACCAATGATTGGACAACCCAGAACACGGTATCCCTATCTCAGGACTCGCAGAAACAAGAACACTCTTTCGTCACTCACTCGTACTTGTCCACAATGTGCGTATGAAGAGACACTGGGTAGATTAAAATGTTTATTTCAACTTACGTGCTCTAAGGTACAGTACACGTGTCAGTACTAATAGCATAATGCATATGAATAATATAAGCAGCATGATTACAATTCCATAGAATACAAACGGGGAAAGCATCTCATAACTCAGTGGATAAATGTCTAAATAACATTACCACCCTCCCCGTGCAGTAAGACAGTTTATTATAAAAATAGAAGACCTCTGGGCTTTGACTAGCGAACCCCCATACCTCAGTCTCTAGATGCAGAATTACATCAGCAGACAATCACAGCTCTTCTCTCTGAAAAGGATTTCTCCAACTGCCCCCAGTACAAGCAAACTGCAGTGTTAAAAGCACACTCAAATTCTTCATGGCAGTTGCACCTAGTGTTATGTCTAAGTGCGAAGGACGGGCCATATCAGGAAGAACCGAAATACATTGTTATGCGACCTTGTACATGGCGTGCAGTCTGAGCCCAAATCGAACAAGAGAAAAGGTGAAAAACAGAAAATGGAGAGAGCACAAAATAACTTGGCAAGAGCAAAGGGCGAGGGAGCCCTGGCTCAGCGTAACGTGCGCAAAGAAAAGCAGCATGGCAGCCAGGCCTAAGCCAACATAACAAGGCAGGCAACAAACCACAAGACACCCTCCCCTGGACAGTCCATCGGCCAAGACAGAGTTCCACAAGACTGAGCAAAATCTGACATGATGAAGGCAGAAACTATACGAGGTATGGCAAGCGAACCAAAGAGAAAAACAAATCCAGTAGAGCACAGGGAGCGCTCAAACGGCGAAGGACATGTCAATCCACAAAAGTGTAAGTGCAAAAAAACGCAACACCCTCCAAGAGGACATCGTTGGAATTGTCAAAAAACATAGATGCCATCCAATTCATGAGATCAAAAGAGCAGGAATGCTCCTCAGCTGAGAGAGCATCCAAGAGCAATGCGGGACAGCTTGCGTGATAATCGAAATAGCTTTGTTGTAGGAGATCCCGGGCAGCCGCCCAGATATCCCATTGCGCCAAAATCCCCAGTGCAGCCACACGCGCCATACAGCCGGCAACGGAACAGTCCTGCTCATGGGCCTCTAAGGGACCCATCAACTGAACAAAATCCGGAACAGACAATGACGAATTGGAGAGGCAATAATCCAAGGTCCAGGTGAAAGGACAGCGGATGCAAGTCAATACAGGTTGCACGCAAGTGAAATACGCAAAGCGAAAAGAAAGAGTATATGACACACTTAGTGTCGCCAAAGGTAAGACACCAAAACCAGCCAAAAGGCGCTCACGGAGCAGCTGGAGGCGTTCTGGATCGAGTAGGTCCCATCGGGGAGCAGCCATTGCGTAGAAAACAAATTAATAGCAGGACACCAGCCGCCAAAGCGAAAATCAACGGGAAACCGCCAAAGACGCTGGAAAAAATAGAATGAATGAACGCCGGGATGACACCAAAAATAGTTTGGAAGGATGACACCAAGCCAGACCCCATGACCTTAAAAAAATGTACCAGACCCTCAGTGTTAGAAGCGTTAAAAATGCGATGAATTAACTCCCCAAAATGTTGGGGGAGATTAGTGTTCAAAAGGGCCTGTATTTCACTGTGGGTACTCGCCACCTGGAGAATGAATGTCTCCCGGGCGGACGTGAGCATAACCTTCTCATTCAATAATAGTGCCTTTATTCTGCTCAGCTTATTGAAGTCTGCCTCCATGGTAGGGATGGAAGGCCAAATAGAGATATCAACTTTGCCATGAGGGGGAGGAAAAAGCACATTCTTGCAGCAGACAACCCTGTGCGAAACTGTTACAATGTAAGGAATGCCAGCCTGTAGGCCGCAACAGTTTTCGTTATTCAAAAGTAAATAACTACCATTGGAAAGCAGAGTGAAAGTAGGAGAAATAACAGGAGCAGGAATACCCTTCAACACACAAGCAAGATTAGGAGCGGAAACGCTACATGAGCCATGCAATTTAATGTGTTTACAAATAAGCGAATGACCCATAGTCGAGTCGCAGGACTCCCCCGTGAGAAAGACTTCCTTGCCGTCCCGAAGGCATTTATACATGAAAGGCAAGGACCAGAGTTCATGCAGGAAAGCACTGCCCAAGGGCTGGTAACGGCCCACAGGATAATGTTTCATGCGCGAGTCAAATTCAAATAAGGAAAAAGGTAAAGCGATAACCCCATGAACTAGCCACACAGCAGAATCTAGTTCCGCAACAGAGTATGGTAAAGGATCCACCTTCTCGATATGTAACAGAGTGTAAGTTGCATCTTTCATAGACATAAATTGCTGTTTGTCAGTTAAATTAAAAGGCAGAAAAAAGGCAGAGGTGTTCAGAAAATGCCAAGGAACTTTACCCAACTTGAGTGTTTGCAAAGTCCACGCAAACTGCATAACTGAGCGCAATTGATTCTGACCATGATATAACACAGAAACATCATCTTGTACAATATCAACAACAGAGGACACAATATTCTCTAAAGTGTAAATTCGTGAAGACAGGGTATTAATACTATTGTCAACCACAGCAAGCACCTTTTCCAAATTTGCTTGATCTATTTCCCGAAGACGGGAAGCAGCTTCAATTTGTGACAGCTTCCAGAGTTCATTATACGTTTCATAAATGAACCTCTTAGGTCGGGGACCACGAGGTCCCAAAACAAAGTCGGACAGATCAATATTGCCTGAAAGGAGGGACAAATGTTGTTTAACAGAATCAAGGGACGAATGTTGCAGCCATTGTTTGCATAATTTACCAACAGAATATGTAGTGACAGTACGGGAAGCAGTAAATCTCGGATCAGGCCTATCCTGTGTGTAGTCAGTACCTGAGCCGTGAAAACGCATTTGGCACGCATTAGATGATATAGGCCATACCAACCAGGGTGACTGATCTAGCACAGAAACATTAAACGAATTATTCTGTAACAGAGCCTGCAGGGTCGTCAGGGACAGGTTAAATCGTGAGCTTTCATTGGGAAAACTCGACAGGGATGGAATTGAGGGCGAATTCAATTGTTTAGTGGTAGCTAAGCCCCAACACGTAGTCTGATAGATGGAAGCATTTAGGAACATAATTTGGGTAGGGATGAGGCAAGCACGATGCAATGCCTCGGTTCCTTGTACCTGCCATGGTTTGGAGCCCCAAATAGATTTCAAATCTACTGTATCCTCCCAGTACTCATAACCACCCACAGCTAGGGCACTTAAAAAGGAACCCGAATAAAGCAATTTGGTGTGTGTTAACATAATTTTCTGAGTTGATGTGGTATTAAGTCTAAAATAATAGGATGCAGGGTTTGACCGATTAAAATCAGTAAAATAGGTAAACTTATTTCGAAGAGTTTGTGAGCTACCTGGCAAGGGGTTTGGACAATGTTCCCATTGGGTGTAGTTAACAGAACTACGCAGGGCACTTGGCTTATGGAGAAAATGATTACCCCAATGTTGGTAACAATACAAATCGGCATAATTCGCAGAGTTCATATATAAATCTTCAGCATTAAAAGATGCATAATATTTTAAATCGGCAAACAATGCTTCAACGGCATGCACATCCCAATCATCAGAATGAATGTTATTTTTTACTACATCACCCATTGAAACACGAAGGACATTAGGTACATTAATAATTTCTGTCGGACCATGGATTTGATAGTTCACTGCATCCCATACGATGCCATCAGCAACCGGAAAAGCTGAAATGTTCACAAATGTGTGGTCACGCTTCATGATGTGAGACGAGGAATGAGGAGCCAAAGTTCCAGAAACATAGTTCACAGCAGAGCGTTCAGGTAAATAGTGACCATTGATTAGTAGAAAAAACACTGTGACAAAGCCAATGGACATGAACAAAAAAATCAAGAAAAGTACCAACCAGATGTATGTCCAGGGTGGAATCAAGAAATTGTCTCTAAACCAGGATACAAAAATACTGAACTTGGATGGGACTTTTGAAGAGTTGGAATCCGAATCAAAGGAATAACGAGTCGGGCTCAGTGGCGTTGTTGGTTGATGTGCCACCGATTCAGATGCAGGATAGGTATACTCGTCCTCGTCGACGTTGGTGGAGAGTTGGGGGTCAATTATAGTTTCAGGCAAATCAACCATCTCAATTACAGCATCAGTGACCGTTCGTGCAGATGGTCCACGAACATATGTCCGATAAATGGCAGGCCAAGAGACCGCTGGTGTGACACTATTCAGGATCGGCCAGACGCTGTAGCTTGACATTTTCCACTGAGATGTATCTGTTCTCCTTGCGACCAGGAAGCGGTGGTAAAATGACTGTACGTGTTCCCTTCAAGCCCAGAACTGGAACCGGTGCACGAAAGAGGGGCCGAATTCTTTTTGTTTTCAACCTTCTCTCGAACCAGTTCTCCAACCTTTGGAAGCCAGCCGGCTACCGGAATCTGCAACGCAGGGTCTGTGGCTGAAGGTAAATGTGCAGTTGCAAGTTTGTCTCGGGCTTCTTGTAAGTCCTGTAACATAGCAGAATGGTTATCTACATCAAACTTGGCGGATTGCGCCGCGATGTCTGGACCCTCAAGGTCAGGCACAAACATTCTTATGCCAAAGAGCATTTCGTATGGGGTCCGCCCACCCAGAGGTCTTCTAGGGAGATTATTAAGTGCACGCTGAACGGTATACAAGTGGGCCAGCCAGTTCCTGCCAGTACCTATAACTCTAGCTGTTAAGGATTGCTTTAAGTCACGGTTCATTCGTTCAACGATAGAGTTGCCCTCAGGCCTATACGGAGACGAAAATTTCACCCGCACCCCAAGCGAAGCCATTGCATCCTTAGTAAGCCCTAGAGGCAAGCGCGGACCTTGGTCCGAATGGAAGGTGCCGCATGCGAAAATTCCCACAAAGACACGCAAATCCCTGATTACATTTCGAGCGTCAGCACTACGTTGTGGCCAGACCCAGAGGAACCGTGTGCACGAGTCCACTGCAACTAAGATGTATTTATAGGCAGTGTCTGATGAGAATGGACCGCAGTGATCCAAATAAACACACCCAAAGGGTCTGTTAGCAATGCAGAGCGAGGTCTGTGGTGGACGTGTTACCGTGGAAGGCTTAATCTGTTGACAAACGTCGCAAGAAAGCACAAAAGCACGGGTGTCTTTATACAACCCACGCCACCAATAACGCTGCTGCAAGATGGAAACCGTAGCTGACACACCAGCATGGGCAGAAGCCATGCCTTCGTGTGCAGCAGATATCAAGAGCACTCCTGCGGTCCGCGTTGGGGATCAGCCGATCTCCAACGTCAGGTATTGTTACATAAGGAACCTGTTCGGGACTTAACTTGTAAGAATACTTGGAAGGAAAACCTGTAGGGTAATTATCACCTTCCTTGGTTGCAGCAATAGCTGCTAGAATAACAGAGTCAATTTTAGACATGGACCTGGTAACCGCTGCTACTGAACACGTGACTACTGCTGAGCGGGCAGCTTCATCTGCCAGATCGTTACCAATAGCGTGTGCGCCCACCCGCTGATGGCCTCAAGGTGTGAACCACCTGTGTGAGGGGCAGACGTTGTTGCAATTCTGCCACTCGAACCCAAAGCATTTTATGCTTAATTGTGCTCCCTTTGCGTCCTTGTAGTCGTTTTCGACCAGAAAAACAGATTGTCATTGTAAGATTGTACACAGTAGAAAGAATCACATACAATAAGAGTGGTCTCATCCTGAGAAGCGAACTCAAGCGCAAGTAGCAATGCATGCAGTTCGGCCAATTGTGCGGTACTATCTCCGAGTGTAGCGAGTGTGCACTACAGAGGGTTTGAACTTTCCATCTACAAAGGAACCCACTAACAATAGCACATGCAGCTGAATAAGCGTGCTTGGACCCAGTGGCCGGTTGCGCCGAACCATCGGTGTAGATCACACATTTGTAATCCTCAAGCGGCAGTAAAAACAAAGGAGGAGGATGAGCAATTCATACTGCAAAAACTCCTGAGTCTGAAGAGAAGAATCAAAAACAAAAGTGACGTCCGAAGACGTCAAGGATGTAGCCCATTGTATCCAACGGGGATGCATTGCTTTGAGTTCGGTACACTTGCCTTTGTTACTGCCTCTAGGGCAGGACAGGGTGTCACCACCAGAATACGCTTTCCCTGTGCCAGTGCGCGTTCTTTCAGAATCGCCATTTGCACTGCAGTTAGAACTTTTTCGACAGATGTAAGCGCAATTCAGCGGAAGTGTACAGATGTGACTTGTATGCGATGGGCACTGTATCACCTTCATTAAAGGTTAAGTACGTGAATCCCACCGCCCGGAATTATTCTAATCACCAGGTTTGTGTGGTTATCACGAGTCAAAGATATTTAGACTCCAAAGGTCTGTCTGCAAAGACTGCAGAATTGAGGTATGCTCAGGCAGCCAGCAAGACCTTGAATAAGTAGGTTGTATCAGAGCATACAAGGCTTGATACGCTGGGCATATTCGGGAATGTAAGTACGCCCAAAATTCAGGAAACCCAGCAAAGACTGAAGTTTCTTCAGAGTATTTGGGGGACACAAATGTGCCCATTTTTCCAAGAAATGGGGGCTAAGCCCTTACCCTCGTTATTGAGCTCATAGCCCAAAAACAGAACGGTAAATTCAGCAATGTGTGACTTAGCTGTTAGTTAGTAATGTAGTAACTTAGTTATGCGACCTTGTACATGGCGTGCAGTCTGAGCCCAAATCGAACAAGAGAAAAGGTGAAAAACAGAAAATGCAGAGAGCACAAAATAACTTGGCAAGAGCAAAGGGCGAGGGAGCCCTGGCTCAGCGTAACGTGCGCAAAGAAAAGCAGCATGGCAGCCAGGCCTAAGCCAACATAACAAGGCAGGCAACAAACCACAAGACACTAGACGCACACAGAAGCCCCCGAAACACACACGCATTAGTTTAAGTCAGGGCATCTATTGCTATCTATGTACTATGTATATAGATAAAAACGTTTTATCTAAATACATAGATATCAATAGATGCCCTGACAAAACCTCTACGAAAATGTCCCTTGCCCTACAGTGTCCAGCGTTATCAGTACAATTTCAGGCAACCATTTCAGGATTATATAGAATGCACTGCACAACTGACATTTTTAGAACATATGATACAAATATACATAATTTCAGATTATGACACATATGCGATCTAAATTAACATAATAAAAGGCTCATTTGGTAGATATTATTATCACTGAAATCTCGACTCTCTGTAAATTATGGTGTATGCATGCGTGCCTCACGGTGCCTGGTTGGGTGTGGGCTGTCCATAGGTCGGAGGTATAGTGTTGGGGTGATTGGAGGATGGAGTACGATGTACGAAAGCCCGGAGGTAGCAGCAGGCGGCAGCCACCACCACCTTACATCGATCTTCCCTCTTTGCCTCCAGTCTCCACCCTTCCCCTTTAAATCGGCACCACCAGCGTCTTACTCTTATTACAATAACTGGTGGGTGGTAACCCAACTCAATGGTACTTTATGTAGTGTAATACTGGAAGATGTTTTGTGGTGTGAGAGGCTGTAGTGACAATGGCGGTGAGCAGCAGCACAGTGGCGATACTGTAGTGAAGAAACTGTCAGGTTAGTGCCCCGAAGCTGCAGTGAGGGCTGGAGAGGGAGTGTTGCAATAGGGTTATCGTGTAATGCTGCGGGTGGTGCTGGGAGCTGGTAGAACAGTCACGGCAACCTTTGTAATGCAGTAATGGTGGTGGTAATGGGATTATGTAGTACTGTGCTGGGGACAGTACTTGTCCCGGGCAGTCCTCTGTCCGTGCGTGTGTGTGCTGGATTTCTATTGGCCGCTGTGTCTGCCCCACATAATGATGCACTGGACAGGAACGTCCATTGTGTATCACCGAATCTCACCAATCAGAGAGCTGCAGTGCACTGGGCCACTAAAAATACTCGTGCACTTTTCCGAGCAGCTGAGACTTTCCACCACAAAGTGTGTGACGTGCCCTCTGCGCTGCCGTTCAGTTTGTATACTTTTTATGCATTCTTACATTCTGTGCAGTGAACTAACAATGGTGAAGGCACACTCTCTTTCCCAGACGCATTGCGCCACAGCTCATGTTGGCATGAGTGACAGGAAGCGCAGCCTACGCCAGGCACCTACATATGTTCATTACACACCTGTATGCCATGGTGTCCATAAATGACGCTCCTGGTGGAGTTCAAACATGACTAGTATAAAACTATAAGACCCTCAACGCCTTTCCTGCAGGGCCACCGAGGCGGCAGTCCAGGAGTTAACAATAATGGGAAATACCGTTAAATCAGGGGTGTCGAATAAACAGGGTTACCGCATTGAACCAGTAGAATCCCCTAAAATGAGGATTTACCAGGAAAATTAGTAATTCCAGGTATAACGACACAGTTATTCCCCATTTCCCTCCTGAGTTTTCAGCTGCTCTCCATAACCACTGCCTGCGGAATATTTAGGAGTCTGTAGTTTTCTGCGAATCTTGGAATCCAGTGTGGATGGTAGCTACCAGAAATTCCTCAAACTCGGAATAGAAGTCTAAAATGCCATTCCAACAGAGAACAACAATGATCCCTTTTACGTCATAATTTATGTGTTTCACTATTCACGCAAGCCCATGTCCACATCGCAGACACTGTTCTCAAAGCAACAATTGTCACTTACAACGGGGCTCCCAGAATTTAGAAGACTCTTAAATACGTTACTTGCTGCATAATTAAGTGAACCGTGCGGCATAATTTGGTTCCGGAGCCGCATAATTGCAGCCTTTGATAATCATTGGCAGTAGGCTGATCTGTGTCTGCTGTTTACATGCCCTCCCCTGTCCGTGCGGCGCGTGGTGCACCAACACACAGTGTGTTATTGTACCGGAATGACTGAAGTGCGCGCCATTTGTAACGCAAAGCAATACAATTAATCGTTTATTCATTTACAACTCCCAGTGGCGCCCAGAAGTCTATGGAAAATCACGCCGCTAGGCCTCAATGTTTGGCAGAAACTGATTGGACTAACTTAATGTGTGTATTTTTAATTCTCTGCCATTTGTTCTGGTCCAATAAATAGTATCTTGTCATCATTCCTATGGGAACCAGAAAAAGTTATTACCCCCGCAGTGTCGGCTCGCTGCTGCCTATTATAAGGTATACAAATACCTAGTCATAAAAATATTTAAAAGACACGGAATGGGCACCATTTCGTAAGGAAATGGCACATAAAAATGGCACAGCTGCCTGGTACAGTCCTGCTCCACAAAACGAGGCACTGTACAACCCCACGCAATTACACCACAACAGTCGTGGCTCGCGCGCGCGGGGGGAGTGCCGGGGGCCTGGGGGAGTTTTGAAATAAAAAAAGAAAATCCTACCTGAGCAGGTCCGCCGTCCGCGCCGCCTCGGGTCCGACTCCGTTTGCGCCTATAGCCCCTCTCAGCCAATCCTGGCGCTGCTGGCAGCACCAGGATTGGCTTAAGGCTACGGTTACCTTCGCCCGCCTGCCCATTAGGAGACCGAGGTTTGAGCCTTTGCTCAGCCCTCGCTCTCCTAATGGGCATCGCAAGCCAGTGCAAACACAAGTGCGCATGACTGGGCACGGCGCGAAAATTCGCTGCCCTTCCCCACTCATGCGCACTTGTGCTGCAGTGCTGCCTGCTGCCCTGGTCCCTCTGACAATCATGTCAGTCAACATGACGCAGGACCGCCCACCCCTTCAGACTCTGAAGGGGGTGGGCGGTCCGACATGATGCTGACTGACATGATTGTCAGTTCTCCCTCGGCGTCTTTGAACTTAAGTAAACTGATTCAGTTTACTTAGGTTCAAAGACGCCGAGGGAGCTGCGGGCGGGGGGGCTACGCCCCAACGCCCCAATGGACGCACCACCCCTGTGACAGGGTAGGGTGTAAGCTGCACAAATCCCTTTCTAATGTTTTATTTAATAGCACACAACTCTGCGCCACCTACAATAGGAACATAGGCTACGTTTAGGGTGTATATGACAACTGACTTGCCTCTTGGGCATTGTCCTCGATACAGTGCTGGTGAAGACATTTTCTAAATTCATCTTTAAAAACTATCACTTTCAATAACTACCTCAATGCGCATTTATGATCTGTTGAAAAAAATGTGTTAAATAAATTTTGAATGTTCAAGAGGCTTTGGAATTCTTTAGATGTTTTTTGCACGCTGTACATGGCAAACATTTTCACAGACTCGGCTCGTGCACTGCTCTTGGAGCCGGAGCCGACCCTTGGCTCGGCTCTGGCTTGGGTCTCCCTGTTAATTTGCTGGCTCGTGCACATCTAGTTTTAGCCTTATCCAGTGCTTTAAATGGGCCGGTACTCACCGGTACTGAGTACCGGCACTTCTCAGTTTTCTCCCCCTGAGTACCGGAACTTATTTTCAGGCAAGGAGAGTACCGGTACTCCATGAAGCAGCAGGGCTCAGGCCCTGAAGTACGGGTACGTGCAACGCAAAAACTGAAAATTACCCTTTCAGATGGTGCGTGTTTATGTGCTGCTCTGGCTGGCAACAGCCTGTGTATTTCTACACTGGGTTGCTCCTGCAGTGTTAGGTTCTCATCAGGCGCGCAACGCCCATTGGGATCAAAGGGCTTCAGACACCCCTCCTCCCCCAACGCCCATTGGGATCAAAGGGCTTCAGACGCCCCTCCTCCCCCAACGCCCATTGGGATCAAAGGGCTTCAGACACCCCTCCTCCCCCAACGCCCATTGGGATCAAAGGGCTTCAGACGCCCCTCCTCCCCCAACGCCCATTGGGATCAAAGGGCTTCAGACACCCCTCCTCCCCCAACGCCCATTGGGATCAAAGGGCTTCAGACGCCCCTCCTCCCCCATCGCGTGTCAGCCCGGCTGAGACAGCTTCCCGGGGAGCACACCCAGCCGCACCCGAGTACTTCACAGGTCTTTAAAAGACCAATTGCTTTTTAACGAGGCTTTGTTGTTTCTCACCCCTTCTTAGATCCCCCTGCATCTCCAATGTGCATATTGCTGAAAGAATTAGCCCCCCCCACCCCGAAATTTGACTCTAGTTGCGCCTCTGGTTCTCATTGGCATCGCAACAAGAATGAGGATATGGTCAGAGGTGCCGAGAGTGGAACTGAAGAACCAGGGTCGAATCCCGACGTCGGCTCATCATCCTGTGATTCAGGACAACTCCTTTAACCAGGAGTCTTAAAAAAAGTAAGCTTTAATGCAAATGTTCTGACTGTCATGTAAATCGCTTAAATGCCCATGGCCCAAATTCGCGCAATATCAAACTGCCAAAAATTAGGCTCTGCACCTATGACATAGAAGCTGATGCTTGCAATGTCTCTTATGTAAGGAGGCAGTTTGATTTTCGCGAATTGGCTCATAGACTGTTAAGCGCTTTACATGACAATCAGCGCATTTGCATTAAAGCTTACTTATGTGGCTATTGTTAAATTCCTGGCTCACAGCCACGCCCCCAGCCACGCCCCTAGACACGCCCCTAACTACCCACCCAGTCTCATTAGTGAGTACCGGCACTTCTAATTTTCCATTTAAAGCACTGGCCTTATCCCAGATACAGGTACCGAAGCTCCTACTCACGAACTGAGTGCAACAAAACTATAAATAAATTATAAAATCAACGAAAGCCACCGCCTCACCCCTTACCGGACACTTCACTGAAGAATGAGTGGTACAGTGGTGAAATGTGTACCCACGGCGATGCTGCAATGTTCGGCTGCTTTGAAGAATTTCGTCGTTTGAATGTCTTTTATAGGTTTACAGCCGTAGACAAAGAGGTCTAGGGCTGGGCTCCTGCTGAACGCTGGCGGGATTGACCCAGCCCCGAAGCACCCTGGGATGTGTGTAGGTTTTCAAGGAATTGTTCTTCCATTTACTGCTGCGCTGTGAAAGGCGTTAAGGGAGGGGTTGTGTGGTGCCCAAGGCAGATTCTTAGATCTTAATCAGACAAGCCTCGCGCACGCACACCCAGACAGATGTAGATAGAGTGCCACAGACATGCCCATGCACTTTCAAAGAAATACACAAATCTGCACACTCCGCTAAAAGTGAATTCACACATAAAGGTGGCCAAAAAGATCACATTAAGAACTTGGCCCATTTAGATGTCCTGACAATGGTAAAATCGATCGAAAATTATGTTTTCACTAGATGTAAACGCAGGTACGTAGCTTCAGATGGGCTGTATGGGGCGGGACACCCCCTTATAATCTCTCAGTCCAGTCATACATGCCAACATTTTGGAAGAGGAGAGTGGAAGATTTTTGAAATGTATTTCCCCCATTGACTTTTATAGCAGCATGCATCTGGTCTATTGCCATCAGGGGTGCAACTAGAGCCAAATTTCAGGGGGAGGGGGCTAATACTTCCAGCCAGGGCCGGCGCTAGGCATGGGCAATATGGGCAGCAGCCCAGGGCCCCGCAGCCTTCTATCTACGACGGGGCCCCCCACGAGTCCTTCATCCTGTTCAAAATGTGCTGCTAAACTCACACGTCTTTGCTTTCCACCATAAATGCGTAAAATGCGTGATCAAACGCCCCTGCGTCAACATTGGAGCACTCTCTGGGCATCACATGCCCGCCACCACCAAGCCTTATTGGCACAGCTAACCCCGATCCCTCTTCTGCAAGGCGCTTCAGGGACCCGACAAGAGGTATGACATGCTATAGAAAAGACACGGTGCAATGCTGCAGTTCGAAAGTTTGCATGCCGCTGGTAGGCAGGCGCCTCGGTGCTGCCTCCTGAAGCCTCGACTACCCACCCCCTTGCAGATGAAATTTGGTTTCAACAGACATGCATTTTTTCCTCCGGCAGGAATCGCCCTCCACCCTTTTCAGCACCGCGTGAAAGAGAAAAGCGAAGCGTATTTGGCGCAAAGATGAATGAATGGACCAGAACAAAGTGAGAGGCACCAGCACAGCATTACTTATCACAACATTACAACACAGTGCCAATCCGAAACCTGTAGTGTGAGGCTTATACCTAATGGAATCTCAAGGACAGCCAATAAGTGCATAGCGTCTAGAGCAGAGGTCTTCAAACTTTTTTGCTCCGAGCCCCCCTAAGCAAAATGTTCTAATGTCTAGCCCCCCCCTCCAAAACTTTATGGCAGGGATTGGTTGAGCGGGAGGGAAAGGGCTGAGCGCACGGGGCATGGCTGATGAGATCGTTTCAGGAGTACTTTTTCTATAGCTCATAAACCATACTAAATATGAGACTTGTAAAACAGCAAATGGACCAAACAAAAACAGTTATTGACCCAAAAATGCTGCTCCCTATAATTGCGGTGTTGTGAGCCCCTCGCACTCCAATGCAACTACACTTGCTTCACTAATGATAACTTCAGTCCTGAGTAGCAGGCTATCTCCTCTGCCTCTTATACCCCTTTGCCACCATGCTGCACCATCACTCTAATCTTGAAACAGGCCCTTTCAGAAAAAAAGAGCTCCCACATGTTGTCTTCCTTTATATGCAATGGTGCCCGTGGTCCTAATGTTAGAAAGGAAAAAAAGCGGACGGATACGTTAATTTCTTTTCAGGCGCAAGTAGATTAAGGGATTTGCCAAGAATCACAGGATACTTGAGCCTCCCGCCAAGACTCGAACCTGGTTCCCCAGCTTCAAGGTCAATCAATCAATCAATCAATCACAGAATTTGTAGAGCGCACTACTTACCCGCGAGGGTCTCAAGGCGCTGGGGAGAGGGAAGGGGGGGGTGCTGCTACTGGTCGAACAGCCAGGTCTTGAGTAGCCTCCTGAAGGTCAGCAGGTCTTGGGTCTGTCGTAGGCTTAGTGGAAGGGTGTTCCAGGTCTTGGCGGCGAGGTGTGAGAAGGATCTGCCACCGGTGGTTGTTCTTCGAATGCGAGGGACGGTGGGGAGGGAGAGGTCGGCGGAGCGGAGCTGGCGGTTGGGGACGTAGAAGAAGAGTCGTCTGTTGAGGTAGGCTGGCCAGTTTTGTGGAGTGCCTTGTGTGCGTGGATGAGGAGTTTGAAGGTGATCCTCCTGTCGACGGGGAGCCAGTGCAGGTTCCTCAGGTGGGGGTGATGTGGCTGTGGCGTGGTACTATGGCTGTTACACTACATCCTCTTACCAGCCATTAATCGACTGAGTCACTTAAAGCCAGGGCACTGGAATTATGAGTTTCTGAGGCAGCAATGTTTTCCGCATTGTTATGGATTTACCACATTGGTACATAATCCATCATCTGCTGCATAATCAGCAGATTTTAACAAAAAAATTTGATTCTAGTTCAAACGGATCAAAAGTTACTTAAAACATGGCTGGCGACATGTGTTTCGGAGCAGTAGAAGGCCATTCATAAAGGTTGATTGGTCATCTTGCAATTGCTTATTGATATATTTGGGTGTTAAACTGGTACTAATGAGGTATAATGTTTCACCTGGCAGTGTTACCATGACTAAAAATGACAAACAAATAAAGTAAAGCTAACCACTAAATGTGCCAGATTACGCTGCATAACTTACCCTTTCTTCTTGCATAATTTAATCAACCCTGTTGCATAATTTGGCCCTCTCTTGCCACATAATTCCAGTGGCCCTACTTAATGCTTCACAGTGACAAAGATTTTTTTTTAGGTCATGTAGGGGTGTTATCTGCTGATCTCTGGAATAGTGGAGATAATTATAAAAATGCTTGCATTAGGTACAGTCTGATTACTTATTACTTAAAGCTATATTTTGTAGGAATGTGTTTTATTTCAATCACTGCGTCATTTTGCAGCAGCCTATGTTAGACTGTGTGTAATGCAAAGTTAAAATAATAACTTACATATTCACAGTGCTTTCTGTCACAGGCTGGGCCTTCGCAGCACTATCAGTACAAAGGTAACTATTCCCCAATGTGTCAAATAAGGTTCAATTAAGTGCTCAGGTTTCAGACTCACAGACATCTGCAGTGATGGCATGTGCCAACTGAAGTTTCATGATATAAAAGAGAACATTTACCAAGGATAAGTTTAACTTGATTTTATTTTTCAATTTGTTTGCTCATCATTTTATTTGCAGTTAGCTGACAGCGAAAACACAAAATACTCAGACGATTTAGTTATTTTCTTTTTAGCCAACTTCTTGACTTTGTGACCTCCCTTCAGAATCACTGTTCCCAATCTTTCTAATCCACATTTCAAGGGCGGCGTGTAAATGAAGACGGCCTGGAAATGCAGCAAATGAATAAGGCTGCAGTTCCAGGCCATCTTCATTTACATGTAATTGCAGAGGCATTTGCGCCCCCCTTGGAAACCATCCACGGACCCCCAGGGGGGCGCGCCCCACAGTTTGAAGACCTCTGGTCTAGAGGCTGCTCGCTTCACACTGGGCACTAACTGAACGTTCTCATTTTCTGGGAAGACTAAAGTAGCAACTGCGCTTGCCCATACCACCAGCCACTATAAATAAAAAAAAGAAACTCTACAGAGGAGGAAAGGACACCTAAAAAAGCATGCACATATGATCAGTCATGGGCACAGGAAGACGGGCAGCCTCATTCACTAAGTTATCTGCATGTGCATGTTTGACTTGCATGCGCAAATAGCTTCCTTTATGAGTGCCGACCCTATTTTGCAATTCAGAGAAGTTGGCCTGGCACTCTTAAAATGATTTAATCGCCAGCCTGCACCGCCACTCCCCACCTCTGCTCGGCACAGATTGTAAGAATAAAAAGGTGGAATAAATGATTGTGGAAGCAGGGGCTGGCAAGGCTGGGGGGCAGTGCCACGGGGGCGGATGCCAGTGAATTTAATTGAGATAATCAGAGCCGCCCTTAACGAGCTGGTGGCGGGAAGGGAGCGATTCCTTCTGTTTCAGCAGAACTTTCCCTCTCTGCCCTAAGTGCCCCCCAACCCCCAACTCTTCTGAACACAGAAACCTACCGCAGTGACTGGCTTCCGGTCACCAGAATGAGCTACCCTTCGGGTTCAGTTCTTCTTTGAAAATCACTCCATGGCAATTTCATTCTTTTTTTGCATATGGTTTTCAACATTTTAGATTTTTGTGTCGTTGGCCGAACATTCCAGCTTGGGTATGTTGTCTCGCGGCGTTTAGCAGGGCACGGCAGCAACATGAAATGGGACGCATCGGGGTGAATTGTGTGACAGACATCAAAATGCACATGAAATGGGGCGCCCTTTATAGGGTGCTGGATAGGTTCGTAGGCATGTATCCAGCATCTCGGATCACCGTTTTCCCCGTCCAAAAGCCTCACATGCCGACAGCACCGAAATAACCAGTGGTGCGCGCGCACCACAGAAGAGCGGTGGGGGGGAGGGAGTGCGGCAGCGAGGCGAACGCGCGCAGCTGCGCTGGCTAGACACCGATGGGAATGGGCGGGGCAAAGGCGGGACATGCGCCCGCCTTTGCCCAAGTGCGTGCCGTTTTTCTTTTTAAAAAGCACGCCACAGCCAATGTGGGCTTCCGAAAGCAAAACCATACGCACGAGCGTGTAGTTAGCTTTCTGAAGCCCATACAAGAGGTCTCGCGCTGTGCGAGCAGTGTTGCGCAATGCAACGCTAGGCGCGAGACCTAAAAAGGATTAGGTTTAAAGCTCTGGTGCTATTTTTCAAGGTCCTGCATGGGATTGGCGGGGGCTACCTCAGAAGGAGAGTAACCCAATACGCGCCACCAAGAACCTTGAGATCATCCATTCTGAGCCTGGCTTCCGTTCCCAGAATACACTGTGCCAGGTCGGGTGGCAGCTCCTTTAGGTTCCTGGGAGCCCAGGCCTGGAACCTGTTTCCATTGTCTCTCAGAACTGTGACGAGCCTTCCGTTTTTAAAAACTGCTTAAAACTTGACTATTCTGTCATTGACCTAGCAATCTTCCACAAGCAGCTTAAAACTAGGTTTCCCGCTGCGAGGGGCGTCAGTTGGGTTGATGGGGAGTCTTTTTAGCACCGGGACACTCTTGTTGAGTAGCTGTGCACTCTATAAATGTCTTCATTCATTCATTCAACTATTATGCAGCTGGTTTACAACACGTGCATGCGGCGTCCTTATTTGGACTAGACGAGGCTCTGGAATTAAAATACAGGACGTGCTAGTCGACTCGGGGGAACGCTTTCTGGTGGCACATTGCCATGTGGAATACTTGGCTGTACTTGGTATACTGCCCCGACAACGACCCACAATTCTATCACACACTACACACCAAGTTAGCCCGCTATGGTGACCTCCAGCAGGTTTGGGGCCGCAACTTTAATTGTGTTTTGTCGCTTGACTTGGACCGCTTTCGGGGCCCGCGCTGGCCCCCCTCAGCAGCTGCCCGAGCAATACTATCGATAATAGAACATGCCGGAATGGTGAATATCTGGTGAGACGACTCACCACAGGGAAGGGACTACACCTACTACTCTACAGTACACAACACTTCTACACGCATCAACTATTGGCTTGCCTCATGCAGCCTCCTGCATAGGATATGGTGGTGTGGTCATCTGCCCCGCACATATTCAGATCACTCCCTGGTACAGCTGGTGCTGGAACTTGAGGATCCATGCCCTCACGCGTTTGCCTGGTGTGTTCTGCAGTTCTCTCTGTTGGAAGCAGTGTTCTGCAAGGAATGGGCATTGGTAATTGATGAATATTTCCGTACCAACCTGGGATCGGTGGATACATTTGCACTGTCTGGGAAGCGTTCAAGATCTACATTCGTGGAGTGTCCAGCTGCAAACACGCGGGTGTTCTTTGCTCGATTCGGGGCAGACTGACCCGACTGGAAGCAGAGCTGTTTGACCTAGAGCGCGCTCACAGGGAGATTGCCAAGCAGAAACTGCTGGGGATCATTAAGGCTAAACTGGAGGAATATCGTGATTTAGCCCAAGACGAAGTTACCCACTTAGGCAAATATGCGGTGGCCAGAATATATGGGGAGAATTAGTGACCTAGCGTTCCTTATTCGGCCAAATTGCCAAATTGCGAAGATAGTGAAATACTGACCATTATCGATGAGAAGGGCACACCCCTCCACAGGGCGGACCAAGTGTCAGATCGATTTTGCCGGTAATACACTGACCTTTACACCTCCTGAGTCACATTCAATGAACAAGCCGCAAATTACTATTTAGCCCACATTACTATAAAATGGCTGACAGACTCACACAGGGAATGGCTTATGGCACCACCTCATCCCACCGAAATCACTGCTGCAGTGAAAGATGTGCCGAACAGAAAGGCCCCTGGCAATGACGGTCTGACTGTGGCCTTCTATAAGGCATACCAGGACTGGCTGGTGCCCATTTGGTCAATCTATTCAAGGAAATGGTGTGTGATGGTCATATGCCCCTGACTATGCGGGAGGCATTGCTGGTGATGCAGCTTAAACCAGATAAACCTGCTGAGCATTGCTCATCTTATTGGCCGCTGTCGTTAATGAACATGGACACAAAGATCTTTGCTAAAATACTGGCCCACCGACTGGTGCCTCTCCTCTCTAATATAGTGGGTCCAGAACAGTCCGGTTATACCTGGTTGATCCCTCACCTACAGTTTGCATACCCTCTTCAGTGCGATCACTCGTATTGACTGATAGGTGCACGCAGCTGCAGTCTTTTTGGAGACGGAAAAAGTCCAGTCTGCCGAATGGTATTCATGTTAGCAGTACTTCGCCGTGTTGGTGTAGACGAGGTTTTCTAAAACTGGTGCAGGTTCTTTATACTGAACCGACAGCACGGTTACGAATCAATGGTTGAGTGACACCCCCAATAGCTATCACGAGGGGCACTCACCAGAGTTGCCCTATGTCACCGCTCCTCTATGCACTCGTGGCAGACCCCCTGGCTTGTGCATTGTGGGAATATCATTCGCACCGTGGAATCAGATTCCCACACTACAATTTTATAGTGTCTGCCTACGCTGACGATACACTATTTTACCCAGTCCTTAACCTTTCGCCAATTCTTCTGTAGGTTGTCCTCTTTGGTGGCCATTCCAGACTGCACTTTAACTGGGACAAGTCCCTCATAATTCTACTCACCACCGTCACAATGCAAAAACAGATGGAGTTCCCTCTGAGATGGTCTACTGAAATGGATGCGCTATCTGGGCATTTAGATCCATACTGACCCCGAGGTGGTGATGCATGAAAACTATGGCAGGGCGGTGCATCGGCTCACAGAAGCTGTTGACCGATGGGTCCATCTCCCCCTCTCTCTTTGTGGCTGCATACCCATTATGAAAATAGTAGTGATGCCTTGCTTCCTTTTTTTGTTCGTGAATATCCCTATTCTGCTCCCGAGCGCAATCTTTCAGACGCTGCGCTCCCAGTTGATGCACTTAGCGTGGGCTGGCCAACAACCACGAGTGAGATGGGATACGCTTACTCTACCATATACGATGGGGGGGACCAAATCTTGAGGCATGTTATAGAGCTGCGCAGTGTGCGTTCGCTTACTACTGGTTGCATGGACTGGCGGACCTGCCCCATCTCTGGCTGGAGAGGGATGCGACCTCTCACTTGACACTGCCACAATTTTTGTTCAGCAAACCGTTGCGTCGATTTCACGTACCAGGTACAACACACTGTCTCTGGAAGAAAACATTGGACTCGCATTCCATGCCACTGTTATACTTGCCACACCTCCCTCTGGAGTGGTGCATCTGGTTCCCCCTGTGGCAGGAGAGGACGGCTGCTGCGGGCTTGCGTGGGCTGGGGATTTGGCACATGGGCGACTTCTTTGATGGCGGAGTCCTGTGTGACTGGCCTCTGGTTGGTGCGCAATGCAATGCACCAACTATACTCTCGAAGTTCCACTATTACAGAGCACGCCACGCATTGCAGTCCCTACTGGATGGCACACTGGTGGAACTTCCTGAGCTTTCAGCCCTTACATACTTACAATAGGCATCGTCTCCCACTTGTGTGGTTGCGATGCTGTATGTATTCTCGCAGGGGGCCCAACAGCCTACCAATGTAAAAGTGCGTTGCGACTGGCAGGAGTATCTGGGCATAGCCATAAGCGACATGCAATGGACATACTGCTGCTCAGTAATCCGCGCAGTGTCACTAAATGTACTCCATCACTTTGTACACTTGAAGTACCTCAATCAGGTGTACTATGCTCAGGCCTAATTATACCGTTATGGCCTCTGAGATGACTCCTGTTGCTAGTGTTGTGGAACAGAAGACGTTGGTTTCGCACACACGGCATGGTACTGCCCCTGTGTGCAATGCTATATCATATCGTGGAGGAGATAAGGGGAGCGGTGGTACCCCACATGCCACTGACAGCACTGCTGGGCTATGACAGGGATGTCCCCAAGGACAGTAGGCACCACTACCAACCATGAAAGAGTGGTTCACAGACATGACCTATTGTAAGATCCAATCAGAAGCTTACCATGATCTTATGCCACAACGCAGTCGCCCCAAAGACATATCGAGCCCATATCAGGTATATTTAACACACACCCAGACTCTGGGGAATACACGAGGAGTCGAATGATGTCACAGAATGAGGTATGGAACATGGCCACGGCTGACAGAGGGTTGCATTGGACTGGGTGTGCTTGAAGTCCGTGGAGGGATGCGCTGAGGAATGGCGACTCCCCTGATATGGCTACTACCTACTGGTATATAAGACCCCGCGTGAGATCACCCCCTATCACTGTGTAACAAACTTTTCTGTCTTTATTGGTAATGCTCATGATTAATCTTATGTTCATACCCCAGCACCTTTTAACTGGTCAAGACCCTCAGCCTACAAGACATGTACTTGCCATGAATCTGCAATCTGTTTATGGAGCCATGGCTACGCTGTAATTCCTTAACCATGTAGCCTGCATGTTAACTTGCTCAAAATGAAAAGAAACTTTTTTTTAAAAAACTGTGTTACTCTTTCAATTTTCTCCGTTCTTTCATCTATCACTTTCTCACCTGTCCCCCTTCCCACCTCTTTAAGCTGCCTTTCCCACCTGTCTCTTTATCTCCCTTCTCCCTGAGCTGTCTCACACAGCAATGTATCTATCACCTCTCTCAACCTTCTCCCCACCCACTTCTCTCCTTCCTTCTGAACAGACTCTCAGTATTCCCTCACCTCTCCCAGCCGCCTGCCCACTGTTTCTCTGTTGCCTCTTTATTACTTGTGTTATCTGTCCATTTCTGAGCTGTACTTTCCAACAAGTCCTCATCTACCACCTTCTACCTCTCTATTGCCTATTACCAGCAGTCTCTTTATGTTACTCTTAGCTATCTTTTTTTCTTCTGCCTCTATATCATATAGTATTACTCTCTCCAGTCCTCCTCTCTCTCTGTCTCTAGGCTGTCTCTTTTTGTGTTTATCACCTCTCGCTCTCACCTGTCTTACTTTCTTTCATATCTTCGTATATCTCTCTTACACCTGTTATTTCTCTCTGATGTTTCCTTAATCCCTCTTTGTCTCTCTCCCATACACACCCCTGTTTTTGTCTATCGATTTCTCACCCTTGTCTCTGTAGTGTCCTCTTCCTGCTCCTCCTTTCGTGACTTTACTCTCCTTTCCACTGGCAGTCTTTCGCCTTTTTTACTTCTCTCTTTCCTCTATTTCTTGCTCCCTCGACATGCTCAGAGGCAGCAGGAGACATGGAGACACCTGTTTACAAAGGTCTGCACCACTTGAAACAATAAATGATTATTTTGAAAGTTTTTACTTTCCTCTCAGGCCAGGCGTCGCAAGCAGAGTGCTATAGGTCGCAGGAGTCAAGCCAGGGTTCGCAGTTGGTACCCCAGGGATCCCCTAAACTACGTCTATGTGTATGTGTTATGTTATGCCTTCTTCATCTGTCAGCATCGCAGCATCGCAATATCGGACTTATTGAATACCCTTTTTGGGAGTCATACTAGCATCTTTCCATATCTGCCCCCTTCTCCATGGAGTCCCTGCCAATGCGCCTGATGTGAGAATGTACACACTATATGATACACATCCCACAGGGCTCGATTCTCATCTAACAGCCCCCTGTTTTCCACCTGTGACAATGGCTCCTGTCGCTCGAAGGCATTTATCCTTGTTTCCGCGTTTACTATTTATTAACGGAGTTGGCCCAGCACCTCAACCGTTTCACAAATAGCAACTCCCCTGATCACCACCTTCATAGCCTCCGACTTGTCGGCCCTCGTTTGTGTTGTGCAGTTAGTGATGTGGAATGGTTGAGGCAAATTCTGTGTCCTGGATTGGCTCTGGTCTCACTTGCCATGTGGGGATATAGGGTCTCTGACGTCTGTGGCCATATGTCATTCACAGCAGGGAGTAGTCTGAAAGGAACCTACCATATATTCCATGTCTCTTCCGTCTGTATAAGTAACTACTGTCAAAGAATTAGGCTAACTACTGCTGGAGCTGTGTGTGGGCAAATAGAAGGATAAACCAACTCTTCTGGATATCCAGTGCACCGTGTGTCAATCATCTGAAGTTGGCCCAAAGTGTCTATCAGTTGCAATGTGAGTCTTGTTTGTGGGTGCTGTCTTGACTGTTTGAAATGCTTTATGAAAGAGATACAAAACGTACATCAGCATGAGTTCAACATAGCTAAAATGATACTCACTAAAACACCGTAAATGAAAACGTCATTATAACGTAATGAGAATAAATCGTTATTAACCGCTACATACGAAGCCCACAAATAAATATTCTAGTGAACAAATAAATATTCTAACTTAGCATTTTCTAATTTTATGATGGGTTGGACTGGGGGAAGGGAAAAAGGGGGGAGAGAGAAGCCTATTAAAGAGAAAGAGATGGGTGTAAGATACAACTGTATCATGTTGACGATCAATAACAATGCAAGAAATCAAGTACATTTATGGGGGGTCTGACTGATGAGTAACAGTAGGGGAATTGGGCAATTTTCGAGAGAGTAAGGAGGAAAGAGGCATCCAGAGAATATCTCGCTCAATTAATTGTTTAGTAGTAGTAGTGATTGTAGCACAGTCATGATTATTGCAGATCCTATTCCACCATTTAAGGAATTTAACCTCTTGGGTGTTGTTCCAGCTGGACATAACAACCTGGAAAGCAATTGCAATTGACAAATCTGCAAACTTCGCTAGCATAACAGAGTTATTCCATATAGGAGAAACACTACCCCAAAAAAATATACATTTTATCAAATGGAGATGAAATCATGCAAATATCAGTAAGGATAACCCAAACGTGTGACCAGAATCGACTGACCAGGGAACAACTACAAAACATATGAAAAAAATTGCTGTTCTCCATTTGGTAAGTCCAACATTTATTGGCCGTGGATAGTCTGTACTTATATAAAGATAAAGGCGTAAGGTTTATATTAAATAAAATAATGTCTATGTGGTGGTGAGAGAGCGAAAAGTGGTATGGATTTTAGACCAAAGTTTGTGCCATGACTGAGCAGGAATAGATTGTTGGAGATCAGCTTCCCATTGGGTTTCGATAGTTGTTTTTGGTCTATCTAAAGAAGTGTGGAAGTGATTGTCAATGTTTTTATAGATAAAGGAGGACTTCGTGGGAACTGCGAAGTTGAATGTAGGAGAATTCTTGTTTGGAACCAGTGCTGTGGTGGTAGTGAATGGGGTAACCGCTACATACGAAGCCCACAAATAAATATTCTAGTGAACAAATAAATATTCTAACTTAGCATTTTCTAATTTTATAATGGGTTGGAGTGGGGGAAGGGAAAAAGGGGGGAGAAAGAAGACTATTAAAGAGAAAGAGATGTGTAAGATACAACTGTATCATGTTGACGATCAATAACAATGCAAGAAAACAAATACATTTATGGGGGGTCTGACTGATGAGTAACAGTAGGGGAATTGGGCAATTTTCGAGAGAGTAAGGAGGAAAGAGGCATCCACAGAATATCTCGCCACTCAATTAATTGTTTAGTAGTAGTAGTGATTGTAGTACAGTCATGATGATTGCAGATCCTATTCCACCATTTAAGGAATTTAACCTCTTGGGTGTTGTTCCAGCTGGACATAACAACCTGGAAAGCAATTGCAATTGACAAATCTGCAAACTTCGCTAGCATAAAAGAGTTATTCCATATAGGAGAAACACTACCCCAAAAAAATATACATTTTATCAAATAGAGATGAAATCATGCATATATCATTAAGGATAACCCAAACTGTGACCAGAATCAACTGATCAGGGAACAATTACAAAACATATGAAAAAAATTGCTGTTCTCCATTTGGTAAGTCCAACATTTATTGGCCGTGGATAGTCTGTACTTATATAAAGATAAAGGCGTAAGGTTTATATTAAATAAAATAATGTCTATGTGGTGGTGGGAGAGCGAAAAGTGGTATGGATTTTAGACCAAAGTTTGTGCCATGACTGAGCAGGAATAGATTGTTGGAGATCAGCTTCCCATTGGTTTCGATAGTTGTTTTTGGTCTATCTAAAGAAGTGTGGAAGTGATTGTCAATGTTTTTATAGATAAAGGAGGACTTCGTGGGAATTGTGAAGTTGATTGTAGGAGAATTCTTGTTTGGAGCCAGTGCTGTGGTGGTAGTGAATGGGGTAAGAAATAGGCCTTAAGCCAATTATAATTAAGAAGTGAGGAAGTGTTTAGTCCATATTTAGATTCGAGGGTGGGGAAAGGAAGAAGAACCAGAGTCAGAGAAGAGTTGATTCACTTTAGTGATACCTTTCTGAAACCAATCCCTCCAGAATATAACTCTGTTATTTATTTTAATATGTTTATTATACCAAAGAGGGGACAACAGTCAGATCTCTTTGTCATAGTATGAATATGTGAGAAGTGGTTTTGCTATAGAGACGGAGAAAGTAATAAGTAGGCGCGGGCGGAGAGCTCCGCTCCGCCCGAGGAGTGTGCAGAGATTTGCCTACTCCGCTTTCCGCGGAGAACGCGGAGTAGGCAAATCTCTGCACACTCCGCAGCAGAGCGGAGTTGACCAGCCCCCGCCTCCACCCCCCCTATTAAGAATTAATTAAAAATACATTAAAGGTAAAAGAAAAAAAACGTATCCTTGACTGCGGCGTCCCCGGGCTGCCCTCCTCCTCTTCCTCGCCGTCTCAGGGTGATCTGCGCATGCGCACGCGCGGGCGCGCACGCATACGCAGATCACCCTGAGACGGCGAGGAAGAGGAGGATGGCAGCCCGGGGACGCCGCAGTCAAGGTAAGTCTTTTTTCTTTTACCTTTAATGTATTTTAAATTAATTCTTAATAGGGGGGTGGAGGCGGGTGGCAGAGCGGAGTTCCACGGAGTTTGTTCCCAACTCCGTGGACCTCCGCGTAGTTCCGCTCCGCCAACTCCGCCCAGGGTTAGTAATAAGGAGTGAGGAAAAAGATTTGGGAGGTTGTGAAAATGAACCAAGTGATGAAAGGGAAATTGGTTGTAAATGGAACTTTCCAGTCATTGCCATATTGTGGGGAGGACATCAGGGTTCTCATTTAGAGAGATCCAAATCTGTTTAAGAGTAAATGCTCAGTGATATTTTTTAAAGTTTGGAAATTTTACCCCTCCAAGGGTTTGGGTTGTTAGAGTTCAAGTAGAAAAAATCTGTGCTCTTTTGTTTTACCTTAAACAATTTTTCATGGAGCTGTTCAAAAAGTGAAAAAAGTGGATTAAGGGAGCTTCACTTGTAGCATGGATAGGTGGAAGTTAATAATAGGCAATATCTTCATCTCAATGGTGTCTAATCATCCCCACCAGGATAATAATAGTGGTGACCATTGCTCCAAGAGTTGGAGTATTTTTTGTTTAATTGTGGACATGTTAACCCATACCTCGGAACATAAACTCTCAATTCACTCTGCCAAATGCTTTCTCCGCATCTTGGGTGACGGCTGCCATTTGGGAGAGGCATTTAGTGGCTAGATGTATAATATTTAGAAAAGTTCTAGAGCTATCAGTAATATGTCGCCCTTTTACAAATCCTGATTGCGCCAAATCAATAGGTGCAGGGACAATATTATTAATACACAGAGCCAACAACTTTGAGAAAATCTTGCAATCTGTATTAATGAGCGAGATTGGTCTATAATTCTTGCATGAAGTCAGATCCTTGTCTTTTTTGGGAATCAAACATAGCATAGCCTCGAGAAAACATCCATGTGCATTGTTGATGAAAAAGAAAATGTTGAAAAAGTGAGAGAAGTTTAGGGATGAGTATTTTGGAGAATTTAGAGTGAAATTCCACAGACACTTCGTCTGGGCCAGGTACTTTATCATTGGGTAATTTAGACACAGCTTCAAGTATTTCGGATATTGAGAGATCTTTGTCTAAAGATGCAAGATCAACAGACATATTATAGTTTTTGGGGCTGGAAGAAAAAAATATCCAGTGGAAGGGGAGATTTCAGAACTATACAGAAATCATGGAAACATTGTAAAATGTCAGGATCGGTGTGGTGACTAGTCCTGTGTTTATCTTTGATAACGTGAAATTTAGACTTTTGTTGTTTGATTTTTAAGTACTTGGGCAAGAATTTACCAGCTTCGCTACTACCCCCATAATATTTGCTATTGCGTTTTAAAAGACAAACTTTTGCATGTTGAATAGAATTTTTATTAAATTGAAGATTACTGGTAGTTAACTGAGATAATGTATCTTTACTTTTAGAGGTAAAGTATTTGTGTTCTAATGTCTTGTTGTGATTGACAATAGAGGATTATTCTTTGCATGCATGTTTCTCTTTGAAGGCAACATACTCAATAAAGAAGGCCCCTGGCTGCCTTATATGTGTCCCATACAGCGTGCATTTAAACATCTTCTATCATATTAAAAGCAAATAATTTGCTGGAGAATTGTTCACATTTTTCAACTAAGGTGCAATCTTGTAATAAATAGCTGTTTAATCGCTATCTGTTAGTATGTGTACTTTGTGATAGTAAGTCTAAATCAACAATGACAGGAGCATGGTTGGAAATAATAATGGATCCTATTTCCGCCTGTGTCAGGTTTTGTAAAATGGTGTGTGTCACAAATATGTAATCTATTCTGGAAGAGGATTGGTGAGCAGGTAAATAGAGAGTAAACTCCAAACTATCAGGGTGAAGAAACCTCCAGACATCAGTGAGTCCCTGAGAGTGAATAGTTTTCGCAAAGGATTTTTGCATTTTGTTATGAATATATCTGAATGTGGAGTGACGATCAATAAAGGGGTCCATGAGTTGATTGCAATTCCCTCCCACTATTACGTTTTCTTAGATATACTTGCAGTAACGAGGAATATTGGTCCCAGAATTGATAATCCACGCCAGAGGGACCATAGACATTACATATAGAGATAGGCCCATTGTTTATTTTAAGGGTCAAAAGTAACCATCTACCATTCTCATCATGAACTATAATTACTTCACCCAGAGCCAAAAATTTATGGAATAGGAATATAACCCCATTCCTATGGTCAATAGCAGGAGAACAGAAAATATTTTTCATCCATTGTTTTCTATTGTTTTTTAAGAGAGTTCATATCTGTTTCTTCAATGTGAGTTTCCTGTAATAAAGCGATCTGGCATTTCAATTGTGATAAATGAGTCAAAATTCTTTGTTTTTTTATTGGATTTTGAAGGCCTTTAACATTCCAAGAAACTATATGTACACTACCTATAGTAAGCAAACCAGAGGGGATGAGTATACATTAACCAATCAAATATACTTATACAAAATAACACAATATTAGAGACTAAAAACGAACAATGATCATCTGAGTAACATTGCATAGAGATAAATAGAAAATACCAAATAAATAGGCTAAAGAAGAAGTAGCGAAGAAGAACAGAAGAAGAAAAGGGAAGGAAACAAAGGCTAGAAAAGACATGGTGAGGACATTGGGAGAAGGGAACAGAGGGGGGAGTACCAAACTCCCCATGTTGACTAAAAAGTGGATAGTAAAAAGTCCAAGGACTTTAACCTGATATAAAATTTGAAAACAGTGATCAGGGAGAGTGGCAGAGAGCAATGACAGAGACCAACCGGGTACCCGTCCTCCAAGAATGGAAATATAATGATAAAGATAGGAAGAAGGGAAATATTGGACAAACTTTTATTCTAAAGAGAAAAAGTTAGAGTTAGATGAAGAGAAAAGGACAGAGAGACGAGAAGACTGCAAGACATAAACATTAAACCTAATGGCATGTTGATTCCCACCAAAGCAACCATTGGATACATACACATTGTTGACTGTAGACACATGGGGTTGACAAAACATGGGGTCACAGGACACCTCAATCCAAACTCTGAGGCATGCATGAGATCTGTGAAGAAAAGAGTAGAGAAGAACTATCAGAACCATAAATAATCTAAATTGAAGATACTAGGTAACAGCAAGAAAAATATACATATTTATTGCAAAAAGATGATAAAAGTGTTCAAGTTTTGCCAACGTCCATTGCCTATTCTTTATGAAGATGAAATCATTTTTTCAAGTCTTCGGGTTTTCAAAAATATGACATCTGTCTTTATAAGTGAGTTTGAACGAACAGGAATGAATGAGGCCATATTGAGCATTTGTGGATTTCAGGGCAGCTCGTAGATCAAGAAATTCATTCCTTCTGAGAACTGTGGAGCGAGCAACATCCTGGGTAATGAAAATCCTCTGTCCTAACCACATCATTTGTTTTTGTTGTTTGGAAGCAGAAATCACTGTCATTAAATCGGAGTATTGCAAGTAATCGGCAATGATACCTCACAGACAAATGGTAGAGGACTTAGATGGCGGATCAACGCAATGAGCTTTTTGTATATTAAGGGAAGGATAGTCCATTAGTTTCACAAGTTTAGGAATAGTAAGATGTAGGAAGGAAATCATATCCGAGCCCTCTTGTCCTTCTCGGAGGCCATAAATTCTGAGATTATTGCTCCGATTAGGATTTTCCAAATCTTCGGTGTGTTTTTGGAGTTGCAAATTTCTTTAGACATAATGTCCAATTTTGTAGCAACAACCTGGGCATCACTGATCCATTGTTCAATTTCAGTTACCCTAGAGTCAAGGCTCGTCCATTTCTCCTAAATTCTTTGAAGAGTGACATCGGTTTTCATGACAAAAGGTTTCAGGTTTTAATTTCATCCATAAGATCCTCTAAGGTAAGAGGCAAAGGAGACTTTGTGGGAGGTGTTGCGTCCTTCTTCACCCCTCTTGTTTACATTTCCTGTGTGTTCCTTCCTGGGAACAGAAGAGGGATTAGACAAAGCAAAGTATTTGGATGTGGACAACATCTGTAAATCCATGGTAGATATTTTAGGTGTAGAGTGGAAAGCTAGTCACACAGGCAGTGTAAAAAGAATAAAACAGAAGGACCAATAAAGGTCAGCAAAATGAATAAACCTATTGAGGTGCAAATTAAAATGTCAATAAGAACAGTGAAAAATCGACATGCGAGGGAATGCTGATAAAGCAAATATTCGAGAAAATTCCCAAAGGCTGTCTTCAATATGCCATGTAAACAAATGAAAATTGTAAAATCCTCCAAGAAAGTCTGAGGCAAAACGAAGTCCTCAATACCTCCCCTTCATGTAATGACTAACGCTGCCCGCCCACCTGCCGCCGTAGATGCGGAACGTGAAAGCTCCACAAAATTGCATCCCCTGCAGCTATTCATGAAGAGCAGCAGTGCGCTAAATAAATATAGATAAAGACCATGACTCTGCCTGAAAACTTACCGCGCCGATCCTCAGCTGCTCTGGGGCCGCCGGATGCCTCTGTCTACGCAAAATAGGCAGACAAACCGCCAAAACATCTGCTCCAGGAGTGTTGGGAGGCTCCAAGCCCGGCGGCCATCTGAAGTGCTCCAGCGCATGCTCATCCTGTGGGCTCTGTCTTGGAGGAAATGTATTTTTCTCAGATGACATCACACAATTTAAACTGTCTGTCTCAGATGATTTTGGTTCCCAAGTACGGTATCATTAAGTCGAGTAAGCTGGGGGGAAAAAAGGCATGTCTTCTATGTTGGGAGCATAAACATTCAGCAGCACCATTTATCTCCCAGATAAAGAGCTGATGATGAGAATGTACCTCATCTCAGGGTCCCGTTGTATGGTCAGATGTTCAAAGGGCACTTGACCATCTACCCATTTAATCACTCTTCTAGGGTACAACCAATAAGTTGCCAAATGTAACTGTCCCGTACATTTTGACACTAATTTTGCACCTTCTTGTTATGTTAGATGGGTTTCCTGACATCTAATAGCTTTATAAATTATAATACTCCATGTTTTTTTGTAAAATATTTTAACCCCCTCACATTCTAAATAATCATATCAATTTGAACTTCTATCGAAATGTTTGTTGTTTCTCATTAAACAAATAAATAATAACTTTTGTTTTTGTAGCGCTTGCTACCACATCGTTTATTAGATTGTAGTAGTACAAATGACAATTGTTCCTTTTGGTTGATTCATTAATACCTATTTTATCAACCTCAGAAAGATGAAATTTTAAGATTCTCATACTGGGGTTCAAATTAGTATCCTGAAAGCCACATGTAAATCATTGCAAAATTCAGATCGCTGGCACATTTACCCTGCACATATACCGATATACATAATGTGCAGATGTGTAAATTAGATTGATCCATAGAATGGTTTTCCCTTCTTTCTGCAACATTTCTTTTGTTCACTTTTGACCTGGACAGGCTCAAATTAGCATCCTTCTAAAGTGGGTAAATTGAGTTTCATATTTTGGGTAACAGTAACATCTGTAATTTGAGAAATGACAGAAGTGTGATATTTAGCACTATATTCATATTATACTACAATTTAGGAATTGCTTTATAGCAGGGAGTAAATAAAATAAATCACTATTACAATATTTTTGGTCTAATTGTGTGTACATTTTAAGTTACTTTTGTTGGGAAAACAAACTGTGTTTCAGATGGTTTCTGTCATGACACTGTTTTTGTCCATTAAGCACCTTTTGTGTGAAGCTTGCAGTCTCTTTTGCTGTAGTCGTGGTACCACATGATACACCTTCTGTTCACTTGTGCTTGATATCAGCATGTTCCATTCTGCTTATTGCACCCTCCCCTTAGGCACTTAAAGCAATGAAACTGAGAGAGCAGGTTGTAGGACCCACATGTAGCATTATAAAAAAGAACAAAAGGTGGGTTTCTGCTAGTGAATGGTCCTTGGGTGGGCCAGAGATTTCTTTTGGGGTGGCTTGCCCACATGCCTTACCCATGCTCTAGAACGCGGCCTGCCCTGAATTAAGACATACAGCTGGTGCACCGGGCAGAGGGGTAGCTCTGTGCAGATAAGCAATAACTCATCTGCGTTCATAGATTAATAATAATTCAAACATTGATCGTGGCAGACACCCTATTCTGACGTCTAGCACTGTTATTCTTCATAAACCTAGTGATGTCAGAGAGAGAAAAGAATGTGAAATAGGCACCCGTATAATGAGAGGCACTACAGCGGGCAATAGTGACAGAGGCGTCAGCTTTTCCTCCAGCCTGCCTATCTGCCATTTACAAGTAATAATGCTCAATTGCAGTTGTTTGTTAACTTGATAGTACCACCTGCAATAATTTTGCTTTCAGCCATTGCATTGTAAAAATGTATGAATGTTGTTTCAGTGAAAGTGAACTCTAAGGGACCCTACTCACAAAAGTAAATTTGCACCTGTTGATTAACTCTTAATTTTTAGTATTCACTATTTCTGAGTGTATAGTTACACCTATGTGTAGACTTACGTGTCTCAGTTCAGATGGTGAAGCCTCCTACATTGTAATTTACAACCATAAAGATACTAATCATAAGTTTACAACTGTGTTTTACATTCTGTCTACTTGGCGGATGCCTCTATCAGTGGAAAGGTGCCCTTGGCATGTGAAGGGGAGATCTCCGCATGTGGAAGAGCCCGAAAAAGTATGGGAATAGGATACCACCACCTGAACCCAAATCACACACAGCTGACACCCATTCACATACAACCACATACATATTGCCCACACCATAGGCTTTGCTTTTTTCCGCTTTCTGTCTGTGATCCTGCAGCCACCAGCAAACACATTCTGAATCCAGGGTGCTGACATCAGTAATGAAGAGTAAGTAAAACCCGATGGAACCTGCATAATTATTGAGTAGTAATCATTTGACACTTGCCTAGTGGGAAAATTATGGATTATACAATTGCTATGTTCTTAGTAATTAGAAGAAAGAACAAGGAACAAGGAGGGACAGAAGCTTGACCCTGCAAAACAGAAAAGAAGAAGCGGAGAGGTGAGCGTCCTTCCTGAAAGATCCAAGGAACGCAGTTTCAGGGAACTGTACGATTAAGACTGAATTCATATGCCTTGAGGGAACTTCAGGAATTTCACAAAAAGGAGCTGTCAATCAATGTACGAATCGCAATCTGAAGTAGCAAGCCTTGCATCATGCTGAGGAAGGAAAACATATGGTGTTATATCCTCCTCCTAGAGTTATTCCAGGTGCTAAGAGAACTAAGGGAAACAAGCATTGGCATAGCCAATAGGTCTCACCTTTGGGACCTTATAAGTGTTTAGCCATGCAACTGTTGATGTTGAGCACCAAGGATATTGTGCTGGATAACTAAACACTTATAAGGTCCCAAAGGCGAGACCTATTGGCTATGCCAATGCTTGTTTAACCTCTTAGCATTTCCAAATAGAAAAGCAAACACGTCTCCTGTTCGAGTGTGCATGCTATACAGCGGACACGCGCCTTCAGGACAGAATTAAAGCACTCTCCATGCACTAATTCCAGATTTCGATGCACCCATGTTAAGCGCATCACTGCCATTAGCCGATGTCACTAAAGGCATTTTGTTTACACGTGCATTGTATTTGATCAGTTTTTGTATTTATTTTAAGATTTGAATTAGTGCAGTTCGGAGAGTATATAGCAGTTCCATCTGGTGTCAAAGAAAAACATAAGTTTCAAATCCGGTAAATAACGAGCAGTTATCGAACAAGGCTACTTTTTTTCTTTTACATTTCTGTGCAGTGTTTTGGTTCCATGCAAACCATGATTGATTATTATTTGACGTTATTTTTAAAATATTTTCTCACGCTTGTGATGCACAAGGACTCGATCGACTTGACACTTTAATGCTAGTTTGAGAAATGCCGACACTCTGCGTGTCTCTAGGTGACGATATTCAAAATGTCACTCAGCAGAGCAGTAAAGGTGAGCGCACGTTTTGGGTCTGGGATTTTGCACAAATCTACAAGTGACATTTACTGTTTGAATGCACCGCGCACATGGGACTTCAAAGTATGGCAGCATGTGAACGCAGCCACAGCGATGGACTAATGGATAGGTCTGACAGCAGTGCACGATGATATGTTGCCCATAATTCATCCTTTGTGCACAGGGGGCGAGCATCCTTCATCTGTTTACAATATGAATTGCTTAAACTATATGTGTGCAAATGTACGGCCAAAGGAACAGCCACACAAATGCGCTTATGATGAACAAAACTGAAACAATCAAATCCCGGAGACGATTAAAGCTGTTTCAAAATGAAAATATGCAAACAACTCACAGGTCTTTTCCCGGGCGGCGGGTTTATAGAGCAATATTCACCCAGCCCTAGTGTAGACAAAGCTTGATAACCAGCTGGGCGGGAAGGCTACATAAACAAGCCATTGCAAAAAAAACATGAACGCGCGCCCGCGAAAATGAAAGCCACCACGAAGGCTACAAAAACAAGCCATTGCAAAAAAAACATGAACGCGCACCCGCGAAAATGGAAGCCACCACGCTAATTGTTGAAACATGATACAGACCACATGGCATCCTGCGCGCCGCTGCTCGCTCCCGCAAGGTAGATGCCGCCACACGCACGAGTGTCAGAAAAGTGCAGACCGATTCCAAAAGGTCATCTCCTAGAGCAGCGCATGCGCGCTGCGCTAGGCTCGACCTAAAAAACTCACTTAATGAGCGGCCACAGGCGCCGTGTCTCAGAGAGAATACGGAACAGAAGGGGGATAGGCACGGGACACCTTATCCATAATCGCTGCCGGGCGGGCTAGCGAGCCGGAGATCTGCGGTTAAAAGAACGGGAGTAAACACTGCAGCGAAAGGATCTCCTGGTCGTCATAAAACACTAGAGAGTAATTAAAGATTAGCAGTGCTTGAAAAAACTTTCTTGATGGACGTGAATTGTGACCCCAAATTTCATCGGAGTCAATCGGGACGCCGAGCGGGAGCTCCGGTGTCTGAGGTAGAACGCGCTTGATGCCGAAATGCATAAGCATGGAAATTAATACGATGAACCCCATGAGCGTGGTTGCCGATGATGATCTCAATTCTATGAGATAGAAACGCCGTCGACCACAGATCAACTTGACTCCTTCTTGATTATATAAAACAATGCTAAAAGGAGTCTAGCATCTTGTTGTTTTGAATTGATGCATGTTTTTTTGATTTCACTTGCCACTCCACATTTCTTTCACTAATCTGTGAGCACTAGCTCATAATATACACAGAAAATTGTTTCAATAATATGATGAATAAATTAATTGTATTACAACGTTAAGTAGTGTCCTGCTTTTATGCTTGCCAATGGTGTATTACGTAATGTTTGGTCTTCAAAATTGCCTAAGACCCTAGGTGTTTTTAAACACTCTTGAGACCAATTGGCCCAAGTGAACCACTGTTTTTTCTAACGATTCATTATCCCAGGTTCTCGAAAATTGTGGGGTTCCCTTGTTTCATAAAATATCACACAGAAGGCAGCCTTGTGGCAG
Source organism: Calotriton arnoldi (assembly GCA_963921515.1). Lineage (NCBI taxonomy): Eukaryota > Metazoa > Chordata > Amphibia > Caudata > Salamandridae > Calotriton > Calotriton arnoldi. The sequence goes on from CAWUFW010001043.1 coordinate 491,693, forward strand.
GAGGCATTTGGGGAGGAGGTTCGGACCACAAGGTGCATTAAAAAAAATTGCAAGATTAGATGAGGCAGCTGAAGGAGAAGTTTTCTTGGAATCAGTGTGTAAGAGCTACTCCTGGAGGTGCACCTGAATCCCGTGTACGTCTCACCCCCCTCAAAGAGGCTGTCCTCTCCACAATGCACCCTCAACTGGTGAATGGGCTGCCTGTTGCAGACAACCCTAAAGTTACACCAGGTAAGTACTAAACCCTATCTATTTCCCTAAAAATTATCCTACACTCACTCACCAAACTCTAACCTTCCCCATACCTACATTGTATAGCATACATCACATACATTCCCCTCAAGCATAGTCTCTAACACACACCCTTTAAATGAACTGTTTATATTATTTTCTTTTATTCTTTCTTCCTCTCTTACAGTCAAAATACAAGTCAATTGGTTGCTTCAACTGGGGCAGGACTAGTTCCTGTGGCACCAAGGCAACACACAAGATATGTCTCAATGCAAACCAAATGCATAGGCACAGTTATGCCCTTATAGTACCAATGTAACTACCACCCAATAGGGCATTTGTATAAAGTTGTGCGCTATATGCTAACATGTTTTTTTTAATTATTCTTTTTTTTGGACTAGTGATTGTACTCAACTATAACTTGGATATTCATGTTTTGTCAGGATTAGAACATTGAAATGCATTCTTCTCTCTGCTTTGATCACAGAGGCAGCATGAACCCAACAGTCCCCAAAAGACGCCTTGTGGTATCTAAAGTAGGTGCAAAATACTTTCTTTAATGTTCCAGCAGAACTGCATTTATCTGAACACAGGAGACTGCAGCCATCATCAAAATGTACCAAGCATCAACTGAACTCTTCTCCAATATCAATCTACTAATACAAGAACGTAGCTGGACCATGACCCTGATGACATTGGACCTAAAATGTGAAAGGTAACTTTCTCCCATGGTAACTCCCTAAATACCATGAGAGGAGTCCTAACTCTCTTAATTTGTATCACTTTGGCAGACTCCCAACAGTCTCCTACCTTCTGCTCAATAGGTATGTCCATCCCTGGCCACCAATAATTGCATCTTAATCTCACTTTAGTCTTTCCCATGCCAAAATGTCCCACATGGGCCAGATCAAGCAAATGTTTCCTCGCTGATGCTGGTGGTGTTAATCTCAACCCCCTGAAAAACAAATCTTTGTGCACAGACATTTCATCAGTGAGCATAATAAACTTCTTCTCTTGCTCATTACATGCACAGCTCCAGTACTTTTTGTGCCAAATCATCTTTCTAATGTCTGTCAATGTAACATACTTGTTCAACTCTTCCTGCCATTCATCTTCCTGAATGCAGCCATCTGTAATCTCACAAGCCTTCACTTCATCATCAGTCCACCCTGCATCCTCAACCTCTCCTGTACCTTCATCCTCAACTTTCTTATTGACCAATCTAGAAAAACAATCACCGCTCTATTGGCTACAACTCGAATATAATTGACTGTAAAATGAAACTCTTGTAACTCCACAATCCATTTGCATACCCAAATCGTGCCCCCATAAGGAAGTATGTATACTCAGCTTCTTGTAATGCTTGTGAGGTAAACTTAATAGTGTCCTCCTCATCTTCCTCTTTCTGTTTCAACAGTGCACCACTAGCATCAGAAATAACTGAACAAGATAAACCTGGAACGAAACTTTGCAAGCTCTGAGCACCCACAAGATCTTGCTTAACTCTTTTAAATTCATTTTCATACTCTTCACTCCAGCTAAACTCTACATCTACAGACTGCACATGCAAAATCTTTCCAGCAAACTTCTGAAGTCTATTAATAGTGTTGATTCTAGTATCTACAACTTTTAGATTCTCCTTTTGCATTATGTTATAACATAACTCATCTACACATGCCAACGAATGTTCCAACTTTTTTGCAGTAACCAACACTTTATATAACTTAGGATCATCTTTAAGCCATAGTTCCTGTTTCGCTTTGTAATTTTTACAATGTGACATAAATTGATCCCTTATAAGATCATCTGTGTTGCTCCCAAAATTGCAAGTGTAAGCTAATTTGCGAAGAGAAATAATAAATTCTTCAACTGATGCCCCATCTTTCTGAACTACCATAACAAAACGAGGTTGCTTTAAGACTTTTGGAATTTTAGGAAGATAGTGGTTGTCTGTTTTTTTAACACACATCTCATATTTGTTTAATTATCAATAAGATCAGGAAGATTTTCAAAGATCTGTTGGTCCTCTAGACCTAAACAATGTAAGGAAAGTGAGTCTTTGTTCTCAGCTGATGAAGTATTCCCACATCTTTGACGGGTACACCAGGTGAAATAAAGAAATGAAAATAAGGTGATGGGCTTATATTTTGCATTTTATGACAAATAAAATTAAATGTAAATAGAGTAATTATATTCATTATACATGTGTGGATATACACACACACACACACACACACGCATATATATAAAATATAAATATATTTGCAATAAATAGTCAGTGTAAGTTATTGAGATCAGTAGATAGCTCTAGAATATCATTACAGCAGAGTATTATATTTGTGTGAAACCTAAAAGAGGGGGTATGAGGGGAGTTGATTTAGGTCCAGCATAAGTCCCCCTTTCCTTACTGAATTCCTCCAGAATGACTGAGCTGTTGCATAGATAGATCAACACAACAGTGGTGTTGATATTACAGGTCCGACACTAAGGGCATCCTTTTTTGGATGCACAAGCCCTCACCCACCGAATTGGCATGTGTCATCATCAGGCTGTGCTTCTAACTGGATGGGCACTGCAATGCCCAGCGGGCCTCTACAACTGGGGTTCTTTGCCAGGGATCTTTTACCTACAGGACTCCTCTACGACTCTACGACTCCTCTCAGACCAGAAAAATTATAAGAGAATCATTAGTGATCCCACCACTACCCTTGAAAAGAAGATTAAGACGATGGTTTATGAGACCGAGACCATGGGATGGATCATTATTAGAGAAGCTCTCTTTCTGATGAAGCAAAATCCGAAAAATCCATACTTCAACTTCTTACCAAAAATTCACAAAGGGATAATACCACCCTCAGGGTGCCCCTTAGTCTCCGGAATTTACTTTATTCTAGAACCCTTGTCCATTTTTTGTGACTCATTTTTTGACCCTCTGGGACAAAGAGATCCGCCTTCCTGAAGGACATGAAAGATGTGCTCAACATTCTAAAACACATCCACCTAGAAGGGGAAGAGAATTTGTTGATTACTTTAGATGTAGAAGCCCTCTAAACAAGCATACCACAAGATGCACATCTAGCAGTAATTGACGAAGTACTAAGGGCCTCTACTTGGACGTCTATTACACCTCTGAATTTCATTATGGAATGTGCAACACTGGCATTGAAATAGAATTACTTCCAATTGGAAAACAATTTATATCTTCAAATACAGAGTAATTCCAATGGAAGCACATTCACTACAAGTTTAGCATGTCTATACATTATTCTATAGCGGCGATTCATAAATGTCATCCTGATAATCTGGCATGGCAATATTCCCAAAGCAGAAACATTCTGTGCCTGGATTAACACTCTAGACCCCTACCTTAAATTTACTCACACATACTCCAGAGATCAGATTGCTTTTTTGGACCTCACGATTTAGATCGAAAAAGTAAAATTAAGCACAAAAACTTATCACAAAAACAACGGACCGGAACAGCCTATTCCGATATGCCCTAAGACAGAACTTATCATATGGCCAGTTTCTACGCCTTCGTAGAAACTGTAGTAGTTTGGATGACTATATTGAACAAGCTGCTGAACTATCAACTAAACTTTGAAGAATGGTTGTCCAAAGAAGATCATTTACAACTCCAGGAAGAGGGCATGAAACAACATTACAGAATCACTGTTGGAAATGTTTCAAAAGCCACCAACCAAATGGATAACATGTGTGACCCCCTTCACTCCACACTCCAATGAGATAAAGAAGATTAATAAAAAATGGAAAATTCTGAACACAGGCCAAATGGATCTACCAAAACCGTTATTCACTTTAAAAAGATCTACGAATCTAAGAGGCCAATTGGTAGATACACGACCACATTAACCCACCTCCACCGCATCACGTAAATCCCTATGGGGTCTTCCAAAGGGTAGGGGCCACATTCCTTTCGACAATTGCAATATTTGCCACTTAACCCGTAGTGACAAAAGAGATCGACTTAGGTCTACCCCGTTAATGGATACAGTTTGTGTAACTGTAACACGAACAACTGCGTATACTTAATTCAATGTCCATGCAAACTGTTCCATATAGGTATGACCTTGAGATCAGTAAAAATAAGGAATAATGAACATCCCAGCACAATTAGGTGCCAACGATTAGCAACAAAACTCTCCAAACACGTTATTTCCAAATGATACACTCCAAATGATATGAAGTGGATCGTTTTGGAAAAACTACAGGATGGGCCCTCTATTCATCACAGACTCTTACTTCGAGACCAACGCTGGGTATTTAAACTCCATACTGATACCCATGGTCTGATCTATGAAATACCTTGGATGACTTTAATAAAGGATTGACTTTGTATTAATAACATTACTTCACATCTTAGAGGTTTTTTTCTCCCCAGGACGGATTTATTCATCTTGTATACAAAGTCTTCAGAGAAGCATTATGCCCACCTTATTTCAGGTCCATTGGCAAAGGTTTTTCAGCTCTCACACATATTCACCCCCATTCTTGAGTCATGAATCACCAATATGTTCTTGGGTGCTCCAGTTGTAATACAATACCTTCTTACTTAGGACATCTAGTCGGTTTCACATGGCCAGAAAACTTGCAGTGAGGTTAATGTTCCAAATATTCACATTTACTTTCTTAATACAATGGATTTCTGTTTTTTGGGTCCTACAAGGAACAGGTTAACAAGATAATCTCTATCTCTTTCTTCATGCTGCACATGATCAGGAAGTTAGCACAGTTTCTTCCTTCCAATTTACAGTCCACCGTGATCCTTTGCCTTGTAATCTCCAGGATTGACTATTGCAACGGCCTCTATGTTAATCTTCCTAAGGCTCAGCTGAAAAAACTATAAATTCTACAAAATTCAGCAGCTAGACTGCTGATGAAAATTCCAAGATTCCAGTCAGCCGCACATGCTCAGGATAGACTGCATTGGTTGTCTGTTCGGCAAAGAATTCTCTTTAAAGCGCTTTGTATAACCTATAAAGCACTTCAGGGTCAAGGGCCAGCCTTCCTGAGGAAAAAACATCAGCAGGTACGTGCCCAACAGGACCCTTAGATCTAGTTCAGCAATTAATTTGGTGGTGCCTCCCTATAGGCTCTCATCCTGGTGTGGCAGGAGTTTTCTGGTCTTCACAACCCGGAATTGGAACAAGCTTTTTTTGCCAATTAAATCAGCTCCCTCTCTCTGGAGTTTCCGCAAGCTTCTTAAGACCTGGCTTTTTACTAAAATGTAATCTCATTCCCTCTGTTCTCCCTTCCTTAGCGCCGAGACACCTCCCTATATTTGTTGCGCTTTACAAACTTAAATCAAATCAATTATATACTCCCAAGATGGTGTTGCCGACATAATCTGCTCCAGTTGTAATATACCTCCATAATGAGGCTTGGAGTTTTAATATCTAGTCAGTTTTACCTGGCCATAATATTTTACGTGTGGTTCAATTCGACGTCAGGACCGGATACGAGGATTATGCATTTTGTTTCATTCTTTATTGTACAGCAAGTTCAAAGTTAAGTAAAAATCACATATAACACTCCACTTCCCATGAACCCCAAAGAGAGTGTCCACAGCAACCATTAACCAATAGTATATAACCCAGAGGGTGTTATTTGAGAAGGAGAAATGGCGCCTATAGAGTAAGCATTAATATTTGATGATATGATTTCTGCGGTCCAACAAGGTGAAGGAAAACACCCTATACCCTCAAATCATTGGTCCCATGGGCTAAATTACTATGCAAATTTTATCCTATGCACACGCGCAATATATAAGTCACATTGACATTGAGTACAGGTAGTAACATAAATAACGGATACAAGTTCATGTGTCTTCTTGTTTTTGTATTTTCTTTAATCCAACGAATGCCCAGCCAACACGTGTTTCGTCGCTCGGGGAGGACCCCATGACTTCTTCAGGGCTGTAAGGCTCCTCAGTTACATGTTCTTAATCCTCTCTGCCGGTTGTACTTCCGACCCGGCTGGTCAATAGGTAATAAAACAAGATGTGCCTCAGTACTCAGTATGTCCGTAATGTAGCGACCTTATAGAAGGAACGACGAATCCTCTCAAGTGAGGAGGCAGTCCAACAAATATAGCCCCAAGTGGCAAGGTTGGAATTCGAAGCGAGTGCGCTCCTGCTGTCTCTGACGTTCCGCGACCGGATCCGGGTCAGACGCGATCGCGGAACGTCGGAGACAGCAGGAGCGCACTCGCTTCGAATTCCAACCTTGCCACTTGGGGCTATATTTGTTGGACTGCCTCCTCACTTGAGAGGATTCGTCGTGCCTTCTATAAGGTTTTCAACGGGGCCAGAAGAGGCAGGAGTCACTCATCCAGTGCTTCCTTCCACCCAGGCCCCAACAGAGCACAAGCCCGCTGGAACAATGGCTGGAAAGATGGCAGCCAGGGGACCTTCTACCCCACCCAGGGAGGTGGCATAGACAAGGCCAACTGCACTGAGGAGGGGCTAACGCTTCAGGAGGTTACAATGATAAGCATTGTCCTTTCCCTCCCTCACAGGCTAGGGGGAGGCTGGGGCTGTTCGCACACAAGTGGGAGGAAATCACTTCAGATCCTTTGGGACTCTGTTCCAGGAGTCAAGGCCACAACCTTTGATTTTTCTGAACAGGATTAGGAACTGATAGACCTGGAGGTGCAGCAGTTACATCCCAGAGGATTTCTCAGCAACCTCTTCTTGGTGGAGAAGGAGGACAAGGGGTTCCGTCCAGTGATCAATCTCAGAAACTTCAAAGAGTGGCTGGTTTATCGTCACTTCAAGATGGAGGGTATCCACCTCCTGAGGGATCTGTTGCTATAGGACAACTGGTTAGTGCGCCTAGACCACAAGGACGCCTACCTCACCATCCCGGTCTTATTCCCACACTGTTGTTTCCTCCAGTTCGAGTAAAGAGCTCAGATTCTCGAGTTTCAGACACTTCTGTTCAGCCTGTCCTCAGGACTATGGTGCTTTACGAAACTCCTCAAACCTGTGGTGGAGGCGCTAAGGACGAAAGGCATCTGGCTAATCATCTACCTCGACAACATCCTCCTGATGGATCAGTCACGCTCGTGGCTATCTCACTTGAACATGACTATTTCCTTCAGAACTTGAGCTTCGTCATCAACCAGCACAAGTCGGAGTTGCTTCCTGCACACACCATTGCCTTTCTGGGGTTCAACTTCGACTCCAGGTCCGTCACACTGAGCTCACTAGAACAGAAGATCATCAAGAAAGAGCTCAACAAGGTGCTCCGGAGGGACAGTATTTCCCTCAGGCAGTTGGCCAGGATTGTTGACTTGTTATCATCTTCCATTCAGGCCATTTTCCCAGGACCGCTACATTACAGGGCCCTACAGTGGTTGAAGGCGACTTATCTGCAGATGGGCATCACCTACTTGGATTGATTTCTCTGACGGCGGAAGTCAGGACGGAATTGCAATGGTAGATAGACCACATGGAGACATGGAGCGGCTGAGCGATCTTATGATCCCGACCGGACCTAATCATAGATCTGGATGCCAGCTGGCAGGGCTGTGGAGCCAGATGTGGTTCGATCCCCATGGGAGGGAGATGGACAGAGCAGGAGCTGAATCTGCACATCAACTGCATCGAACTCCTGGCGGGTTCCTTCGCTATCTGATCACTGACGAGGAACAAGGTCTCCTGGTGCCTACTTCTGTGAATGGACAACACGACTGCAGTCCAGTACATCAACCGGTTAGGGGGGAACCCGTTCTCGTGCATTGGCGAAACTGGCCAAGGGCTTCTGGCACTACTGCCTCCAACAGCAGATTTCAGTGACGGAGGAGTATACCTACAGGGCTCCCTGAACACAGTGGTGGACTGGAATTCCAGTTATCTCAAGGACACCAGCTCGCCCAGGGAATTTTCCAGGCCCTGATGAACCGGTGGCGTCCGTGCAATGTGGACCTGTTTGCGTCCAGGCTGAACACCCGGCTTCCCCAGTACGTCAGCTGGAGACCGGACCCGGGAGCGGTGGTGGTAGATGCTTTCCTGCAAGACTGGTTGTCAGGCCAAGGTTATGCCTTCCCACCATTTCTATTGATTCCCAGAGTGACAGCAAAAGTCCGATGTCAGAGGGCCTACTTGATATTGATAACACCGATATGAAAGTCCCAGACTTGGTTCCTCACCCGCCTCGAACTGTCTTGGTTGGTAATAGTGCGTCTTCCATCTTTCCCCAGGATTCTTCGAGATCCCCAAGACCGTCCACGTCCTATGGTCCTGCACGGTCACCTATGCCTCATTGCGTGGAGGATTTCAGGCAACGATGGAAAGACAGTAGACTTTCGAGAGCAGCTGAAGACCTCATTCAGCAGGCTTGGGGGCCAGGAATTTCCAAGAGATATTGATCTGCATGGAGACAATGCGTTTGTTGGTTTCTGGAGAGACACCTGGATCCCGTTGGGTCTGACATTACAGACATCCTGAAATTCTTAGCGGAACTGTCCATGGAAGGGCTCCCCTACTACACTATTAATTCTTGCAGGTCGGCCATCTCTGCTGGCCATCTTTCCATAGACAACTCCCCGGCGGGGGAGCACCCGTGGGTGTGCAAACTGCTCAAGGGCGTCCGATTGTCCAAACCTCCAAATCCCAGATACTCTGGGCTGTGGGATGTCAATCTAGTGCTGCGTTTGCTATCTTCTTGGCAGGATAATAGGTATCTTTCCAGAAAGGAACTTTCGGCAAAACTGGCCATGTTACTCTGCCTGATTTTGTGCAAAAGGGTCTCAGACATCAGGGTCCTTGATGTCACAGCAAGAGTTTTCACCCCGGAGGGGGTTACCTTTACCATTTCAAGGCAAACAAAGATGAGTACCAGGTCAGTAACTTACCCAGCTTTTGTAGATACACCCAAACGTTCTGTAGTGAACTGCCTCAAGGCATATGAGGAAATGACGGAGGAGCTGAGGTCACCAAGCGAGAAACAACTTCTGATTGCCATTAAAAAACCATTTAAGGCGGTTTCCTCTCCGTCCATTGCCAGGTGGGTAAGATGGATTATGGCAGAGGCTGGGATTGATATACACCTCTTCGGGGTACATTCAACCAGAGGGGTCATGGCCTCCAAGGCAGTACAGGTAGGTGGTAGACTTGAGGATATTATGAATGCGGCAGATTGGTCCTCAGAATTCACCTTTAAGAGGTTTTACTTTAAACTGATTCACAACGCCGCATCCTTGGTGGCAAGTAAGCTTTAAACATGCATAATCCTCGCCTCCAGTCCTGACATAGAATGAAAAATGTCCTAGTTGACATGAAGGAAAGTTTCGGTTCTATTAAGGACGCAGAGGCGAGCATTATCCCACTTCAGCATGTTCACAATCTGCTATCCCACACTAGTTGTGGTTTTCTGGGATGGAATTCCAACAGCTACCAGGTGGTATACTTTTCACAAATGAGATGTATATATGATGGTGGTTTACAAGGTACTGTGCTTTGTTTTTCAGATGTCATACATTATTCATGAAGATGTTGCTATATGTAAAAACTGAATTACTATGATCTTGGGTTTTCATGTGATGATTCTTGTAATGTAAGGACATGTCAATGAGTTCAGGTTTTGTATACCTTGTCCAATGTCAGGATTTCATAGATGGATGTTGTTCTTTCCTAGGTTCGGATTCCAAGATGGATTAAGATTGCTTGTACTGAACTTCCTTCGGTGAAGAAGAGGAAGGACTTCGTGACACCTGGATATATATGGACATTCGGACAGTGTTACTATTGGTTAATGGTTGCTATGGACTCTCTCCCTTGGGTTCATGGGAAGTGTAGTGTTAGATGTGTATTTTTACTTAACTTTGAACTTGCTGTACAATAAAGAGTGAAGAAAGAAATGCATTATCCTCATCTCCGCGTCCTTAATAGAATTGAAACTTTCCTTCATGTCACTGTAGGAGCCTTATAATTCCTTCAGAATAAAATATATACATAAAATTGTTATGGGGGGCTGGGAATAAGAACACACACCACCTGTAGTGAAGATATACTCCTCGGGCTCATTCTGCTATCACAAACGGCCTGATAATTATAAGATAGCGCAGAGCAGTGCTTTCAAGCTATTACTGGTCACGTTGATGCTCCATTGGCACGTTACCACAGGCGCACACGACAAGGTGGATACGTGATTTGGACGTAAATTACACCCACAACAAATGCCAGCAACCGATCAGCATGAAGCCACTATTCAGAGTGCAACCAAGCGGGTAGGTTTCCCACCATACTTCTCCACAATGCAAGTAAGTAGCCTTTGTTGTGACGTTTTTGGGCATTCGTTTTTTGAACTATAAATTAATGTCGAATTTATGGCCCTTTTCTAATGATTTCTTTCTGATAGTTTAAAAGTCTAAGAAGTGGCTCCATGGCACTCTAAGGGGCCAATCAATTTTTAAATAATGCATGAGCGGTTTCTTTGTTTTTGTTTTAATCATTCATTGACTATTTTTATGAAAGCACCAGTGTTTGCAGTGTGCAGATTACAAGCAGATGAGAGCACCAATGTTTGCAGTGTGCAGATAACACTCAATTTGCATGCGGCATGGTCTGCACGGTCTTAACACTCTGTTTTTTTTAAATTTATTTTTTTATTTTAGTCCTCATATGAGACAAAGGCAGGGACCAAGATCTAGGAAGTGATCCAGGGTCTGGGCGCCGCATAACCTCCATGATCCAGGCGACCATGGGTCAGCCTTCTTCAACTATTAGTCGAGGAGGAGTCTAGTAGTAGCCACCACTAACCTTGTCAACCTGTTGAGCTTTGTCTTAATCCTTGGACTTAGTTGTAGTGTGACCAGAATGTTCCATGGACCCAACCCTCTTATGGTAGTATAAGTGATCAATTTATGGGAAACAGCTTGAAAAAGGACGCCCACATTTTTTCTTTCTTAAGCAAGCCCGATTGACAATCTAGTCTAGCAACATGTCTGGAAAACCTTAGCCAACCCGCACAGGTAAGTGGTAATTCGGAGACCCAATTTATACAGATTTGTCTACGTGCAATTGCTATTAATATAAAGAGTAAAGATGATATAATTCTTCCCACAGATGATTTATCTTCCTTCAGCACCCCAAAAATGATTAAGGATAAGCTTACCTCAATATTGGCCCCCAGAATTTTTTTTTTCAATACTTCACCCACATCCTGTCAAAAGGACCGGATGGCTGGACACTGCCAAAAAAGATGTATATCATCCGTATTCTCCAGATCACACTTTGGACAGCATCTTTTCTTGCTTCCTCCCATCTTTGCAAGTTTCTTGGGGGACCATTAGGCCCTGTATAGTGTAAATAAATGGTTCCTCCTGAGTGGTGCAGATTTTACTGACGACGATAATGTAGTTACTGATACTTGCCATAAGTGGAGAACATCGAAGCCTGGCATGTCCAGCTTCCAGATCTTTTCCGGTAATGTCGAGTGACCATTGTCCCCTTGTACCAGTGCCCAATACCACTTATCGACTTCCTTTCTGTAATTCTGAGTATTTTGTAATTCCTTCTCTGTTTCAGTTTAAATCCCCAGATTCGGCTAAGTTCGCGACCAGCTAGCCAACTGATAGTACTTAAATCTGGATAGATTATAATTTGTGCTGTGGGATAGCGAGAGCCACGGTGCCAAGGCACCTTGCTCTGCGAGTTGGCCCCACCTAAGTAGACCTGCATCTAGCATTGGGGTTGCCAAGCTATCCTTCAAGCAGAGAGGTGTTCCTGGGGATCTCCAAATTGGTGCCATGCTTAGTATGGGATCCCAAGTATTCTCCTGGTTTGAGTCCAAACTTTGCAAGCTGTGATTAGAGACTTAAATTGGATTTTTTTAAAATATTTCGGATGATCAAATTTAAATAGGAAATGCTTGCCTTTTTCTGCTAGGTCTCTAATTAAGGCTCTATATCGCATTGGCATGTCGTGCACATCCATCAACAGATGTCTGGCATTTTTCAAAAGAAGGCCCAATAATAAAGCTGGAAATCAGGAAGTGCTATTCCACCCTCCATCTTTTTCTTCTTGAGTTTTTTCCAAGAGATTCTCACACTCTTGCTCCTCCATTGAAGTTAATGAACCATTGACCAGTATCCTTGCTGTAGGAGCAGATTATATCCTTTGGATTGCCAAGAGAAAATTGCCGCCCAAGCCATTTTGTTCTATTACTTCATAAAGATAGGGCCAACTAACTCTATCAAAGGCCTTGGCAGCGTCTACCATTATAACAGCTGATGGCATGCCCACTACAGTAGCCACATCTATTGGGCACACCAGATCCTGAGTTAAATCTGAGAGCTGCCTTCCCATCAGGAAGCCCTTCTGGTTTACATCTATAATATCTCCTAGCACCTTGTCCAACCTTTTGGCAAGAATCTGTGTGTAAATTTTACAATCTGCGTTGAGCAAGGAAACTGGTCTGTAAGATTCACATTTTGTAGGGTCTTCCTCTGGTTTGAGTATCAGGGTTATCACTGCGTCATTCCAAGGGAGGAGTGCATGATGTTTATATATATTATTCAATAAGTTGCTGAGGAAGGGGGTGAGTTCTTCCTTCAGAACTTTATATACTTCATTGGGTAGACTATCAGGACCTGGAGCTTTCCCGTTTTTTAAGCTTTTGATAACGCTATCTACTTCCGAAGCAGTGATCTCCTGGTTAAGAGATGTCTGCTGACTTATATCCAGGCAGAGGAGTTTATCCTGTTGCAACCATTCCCTTATTTCTAGTTGTGTGGCTGCCATGTCATAAGTATATAAATCTTGAAGAAAAAAAACAAAGAATACCTCCCCAATTGTCCGATCTACCGTACATCGCCCTTTTGTTGTATTGTTCACCACTTCCTTAATCTCATTTCTGACGCGGTCTTGTCTCACCTTGCAAGCTAGCATCTTTCCACATCCTTCCCCATATTCATAATTTGCCAGCTTGCTAACCTCCCATCTCTTTTTCACAATCCCTTCTAGATAGTCTGAAAAACCTCCTTTGCCTCTCTTAGTTTATTTTGTAACACCTCATTTGTGGAATCCTGCGTATGCAAACTATTTACTATCTTTTCCTGTATTTCTTTAATGGACATTTCGTATTTCCTTAATTTGCTCTTCCCTGCCTTTCTTTTATACACTGCGGCGCTAATTCAATTCCCACGAATATAAGCTTTATATGCATCCCAGACAATATGTGGTGGAGCTGAATATCGTTTTCTTTGAAGAAAAGGACTGTGTCAGCTCTTAGGGTCTTTATTATTTTTGGGTCACCTAAGAGGGTTCTATCTAGAGGCCATCTGGTCTGTGATGGAGGGACATCTAAAGACATCTCTAATTTCACCGCGGCATGGTCTGATAAGTGTGTCGGTTGGTGTACTACCCTGCTGATGCTCTTATAATGTTTTCGATCTGTAAGAAAGAAGTCGATTCTGGAGGAAATAAACAGCTTTTTGTTCTGAAAGGTATACACTCTTTCCTGTCCTGCTTTCAATCTCCAAATGTCTACCAAAGCTAGGTTCTTTATCAACTGGTGTTTATAGTCCCTCATTTTAGGAGAGTTCACTGCTGGTCTGGTTGTAGATTTATCCAACACTGGATCCAACAGAGTGTTAAAGTCTCCTCCTATGATGATATGATATTTTGTGTAGAGAAGCTGTTGATATAATTCTCTGAGTGGAGACGGGTCATCGACATTTGGGCCGTAGTAACCCACAAATGCATATCCTAGGTTGTATATTTTGGCGTAGCTTATTAGCCATCTGCCCCCTAAATCTACCAAGGAACCCACCACCCTAATGTGGGCAGAGTTTTTATATAAAGCTGCCACCCCCTTCACATTACAGGACTGATAAGTACATGAGAGGTGGGTGATCAATTTATTCCTCCCTAAGACTCCCGGCCACTCTTCCAGTCGTAGATGTGTCTCCTGTAATATTATGACATCATTGTCGGAGAGTTTAAGAAATTTTAAGATCTTCCTTCGTCTAGTGTTAACCCTTAGCCCATTAACATTCCAGGAAAGTACCCTTAAGCTACGTGCCATTGTATTCTCCTTTCTCTATTGTGGCGCACGTATGTACACCCTCTCCTGCTAGTGTTCTTACCCTTTGTATCAATGAGGACCATATTTTTTTTTTCTTTCCCCCAATGCTACCCACCCAGTGTTCAAATAAACTAAGAAAGTGTGAGTTGGGGCAGAGCTTGCCTGGCCTCAAGATGGCCGCTTAGTAAACGAGCTCCGTAAAACCGTTGCATCTATCCTGCAGGAATCCTCGTTATCTGTCGAGGATTACCATTACATTGAGGTGTATCGGCTTGCGCTGTGCGGCAGAAGCAGAAAAACATCGCTGCGGGCATCGAGCTCGCCAAGACGCGGAGATAAGAGACGGAGCTGTTTGGGGCGGAGCTGCGGCCTACCTGGTGCTGTGAGTGGCGCATCCCTGATCTAGACGTGGGCGCGACGAGCCTGGGCGTATACTGTGCTGGCGTGGGAACTGTGTGCCCTGAAGTGAGCCTGGAGGTGCCGGCGGCCACACAGACGGTGGCGGCTGGGTGATGCCACCGGATCCTGATGTTGGAGGCCCGGGGACGGCACGGAGCTGCTGATCGGGCTGGGCCCGCCTATCCGGGGACGCGAGAGGGACTCCTGGTAGAAATAGCGTGGCCCTGGTGACATCCTCTTCTGCGTTACGCTTGCGGGGGATCCCGCAGATGGTGAGTGGCTGACCCACGCTTTTTGCTGACTTGTGCCTCAGCGGGTCCCACTGGCCCACAAGACCCTGTGCCCCTAGGCCTGGCTCCTGCATTGGCAAAGACCTGCGGACTGGATTCTGTCACGCAGCGGTACCACGGCTGGGGAGTGGGGGGCAGCGGCCCAGCGGCGGACGTGCATCGATTGTCGACACAGCCGGTTACCCGGACCGATCTGCCTGGCCAACTGTGACCTCTCAGTGTGGGCACCCAAATACTGGCAACAGCAGTGGTGGGGGATGTTTGCAGGATTGCCTGAGGGGGTACTGGAAGGATGCAGCGCTTGTACAGCCTGATTCTGTGACCGAGTGGCGAGGTCTGACTCCTGGCTTATCATCTCCCCTGAACCCTCACTGCAGGCATAAAGACGGATAAGAGCAGATGGTGGGCGACTTGCGTAAAATACCGGAAACGATGCAACAAAGCCTCTCAACTATTGATGGGAAAATCGACTCACTCTCGTACAGCATGGATCGCATGACGGAACGGCTGGATGAGCATGCCAAGAGAATTGACATGGCGGAGCGCAGAGTCTCAGAAGCTGAGGACCAACAGATGGAAACCAAAAATGCACAGAAGCAAGTCAGGAAACTATTGGACACCCTGCAGCTCAAGACTGAGGACTTGGAAGCACGCTCTAGGTGTAATTATCTGCGCATCGTGGCCCTTCCGGAATCCACCCCTACAGCAATATGGACCTATTCGTGGAGAAGTTACGAATAACGCTACTGGGCCGGGACACCTTTTCCGAAATATTCGTGGTGGAGCGGGCGCATTGTACTCTGGCATCTAGACCGCCGCCTGGGGCTCCCTCGCGCCCACTTATAGCCAGAATATTAAATTACAGGGACAGGGACGCAGCTCTGAGGAAAGCAAGGGAGCTGCAGTTGCTTCGCTATGAGGGCGCTGAGATGTTCCTTTACCCGGACTTTACTCCAAAAGTGCAAGAGGCGAGACTAAAATTTGCTCCCATGAAGCGGAAGCTGCGCGATTTAAAAATTGAATATGCAATGCTATACCCGGCTCGCCTAAAGGTCACACTAGATGGCAAATCTAAGATATATTCGGATCCTAATCATCTACAGCAGGCTCTCGAAACCCTTACTAAGTCTAAGCACAGTAGACAGACATCAGAGGTTAACGAGGCAGTTGATCATAGCCCCAGCGCACTGGATCAACACGACAGATTGAGCTGAAGCTCCCTCTTGGTAGGCACAGGCGTCAGTGGAACTGTAAGCCAGCAGGTAGTCTGCGGACTATATTGTTCAGTGCACAATCTCACATGTATGGCGGAGTTACATGCTTTTCAATGCATAAAGACTAATGTACATTAACACCAATCGGGGAGTGCACTTAGGTACATGAACACATGATGACTATATGGTCCGGATAGAGAACGGAGGGGCTATGTACATAGGGGCTGATCTACAGTACTCTAAAAGTAAAAGATTAAAACAAAGATAGGGTAATGGATACGTGCTATAAGTAACTTAATGGTTGTGGGAACCGGGGCTTTAATAAGCTGTTGGGCTCTCACCTCCCCATGTGTATCACACACGTTAATGTGAAGTATAGCGGGGACGTTCAAAGGGGATGGGCGAGGGTGGGTACAAAAAAAGTATGTCGTAGTTTGGGGGGCATGCCGTGGGAGGGGAAGGGGGGCATAACAGATAAGCAATTGTGTGGTAGAAGTAGCCCTGTTAATATGATTAGGAAAGACTCGAGAAGCAGCAAAGGTATAGTGAGAGTGATTACATACTATGAGCGGAAATAATGACAGTAATCACCCCTTCGGTCGGCGAGAGGCAAATGCTAAATTTTTAAACATGGAATGTTAGAGGCTTGAATGATCCACGAAAAATACGCAAAGTGGTAGCATACTAAGCCTGGGCGTAGTTTGCGTAGTAGCACTTCACGTAGCTACGTGAAGTACAGCTTCAACGTACAGCTTCAACTACACGTAGCTATGCAAATTGCGTAGTGCGTAGCTGTGTGCTTGACTGCACTGTACAATAATTACCAAAAGCATCTTGTACAGTACAAGTTAAGATAAAATAAATATTTCTGTCTTTATATGCTAAAAATGCATATAGTCATTTCACTAAAGTGAAAACAAAAAGTTAACAAGCAGTGAGAGAGGTGATGATTTTGGTATCCTCGCTAACTTAGGGAGAGAACCAAGCAGATGTCTTGAAAACAAAAAGCACATCTTATTGAACGATTCGGTGGTGGTCCCATCCTCTTAGGACCACCCCAAGCACAGTTATTGGCAAAAATACAATCCCAACCAAAGGCCCTGCAAAGCATTATGGGACGAGATTAGCAGTGGGCAGTGAATATTATAGTATCCAATATCAAAATAATTCTACAAAGAGCTGCAGTTCCACTAGTCGTTACTAGGTGTCCCTCACGAGTCAAATGCAAAAGCTTCATGAAAGGTTTTCAATACTTTTGCATTTGACTCGTGAGGGACATCTTGTAACGACTAGTGGAACTGCAGCTTGATGTATTAATAATTTCAATGCTTTTGCATTTGACTCGTGAGGGACACCTAGTAACGACTAGTTGAACTGCAGCTCTTTGTAGAATTATTTTGATATTGGACACTATAATATTCACTGCCCACTGCTAATCTCGTCCCATAATGCTTTGCAGGACCTTTAGTTGGGATTGTATTTTGCCCATAACTGTAGCTTGGGGTGGTCCTAGGAGGAAGGGACCACCATTGAATCGTTCACATGATATGCTTTTTGTGTTCAAGGCATCTGCTTAGTCCTCCCCTAGGTTAGGGGGACTCCAAAATCATCACTCTCTCATTGCTTGATATTTTATTGTCAAAATTCATTTTTGTGAATTGGTTATATGCTTTTTAGCATAAAAAATTGCTTTATCAAAGCATTTGAAGGAGTTTATTATACTCCTGCTACGCTGATTAGCACAGTTATTCACTCTGCTACGTGCAATTTGCGTAGTGCGTAGTAGCACAAACTTTGCATGCTTCGTGAGCGTAGCAAAGTATTATGCCCAGGGTTATAGCATACTTGAATAGACACCAAATAGACGTAGCGATATTGCAGGAAACCCATCTCACACCTCACACGGACCTGCTCACGCAGAGAAGAATGAAGGGGGAATGCGTGGCAGCTGGATTCACGTCACACGCACGAGGAGTATTAATGTGGGCGAGACAGGGCTCCAACACTAAATTACAGGTACTAGAAACTGATCCTGGGGGTAGATACATAGTAGCGCACTGCCGTAAAGATGCCTTCAGAGTGCGGCTGGTGGGGATATATGGACCTAATTACGATGACCCTCAGTTTTATCGAGCACTACATAACAAAATTGCTACGTATACGGCGATGCCTCCGCTTTGGGGGGGTGATTTTAACTGTGTACAATCCCCTGACCTAGATAGGTCGAGAGGTCCATCACGACAACGCTCATCAGCAGCTAAGGCCATAGCTGCAATAGCGGAGGCAGATGATCTTGAAGACGTATGGCGCTATCGCTACCCCCAGGGCAGAGGGTACACTCACTACTCTTCAGCATACGATATATATACGCGCATTGACTACTGGTATGCCACACGAGATCTGTTTCCCCACATAGTAGAATGAGAGCATTTGGCGTGCATGTATTCAGACCACTCCCCTGTCAGGTTGCAAATAAAACTAGATGAGATATTACCCAGGGCTCCTATGTTGCGTTTTCCACAGTATTCGGTGCTGGATACAGCGTTTAGAGAAGAGCTCTCTCAGGAGATATATCATTACTTTAATAGTAATATTGGTAGCGTCCCGAAGATGGCCACTATTTGGGAATCGTTCATGGTCTTTATTCGCGGAGTGGTTATATCCAAACACTCGCGGTGCTTCGCTGCATTAGGGGTAGAATACAAAAATTGGAAGCTGAAATAGCCGAATTAGAGAAAGGATAACTGAAAGCTTCCACTCCAGAGGTGCTAGGCCTAATTAGGGAAAAGATAGACGAATACAATGAAGTAGCACTGTCAGAGGTGATACACTTGGGTAAATACACGACTGCTAGGGTATACGGGGAAGGCGAAAGGTCCAGCGCCACACTGGCTAGACTGACACGGCCGGCAAAGGGCGCAAACGAGGTAACAGAAATAAGAGATGGCCATGGTGGGTTGATACATGATGCGACAAAAATAGCGGGCAGATTTTGTGAATATTATACAGATCTTTATACATCTCGGCCCTCAAGCTCAGTGGAAACAGCAGAAGAATATTTAGCACATATTAAAATGAGCTGGTTAGCAGATGCTCATAGAGAGACTACTGGCTCCATTGTTGCCAACTGAGATTATTGCTGCGCTTAAGGATATGCCCAACCAGAAAGCCCCTGGCTCGGACAGGCTCACGGTTGCCTTTTAGAAGGCGAACCAAGACCAACTAATACCGCATCTGGTAAACCTATTTGAAGAAATGGCTAAGGATGGTGTCATGCCCCCCACTATGAGGGAAGCAACAATAATCACATTGCTAAAGCCAGGTAAGCCTGCTGAGCAATGCTCATCGTGTAGACCATTATCACTACTTAATACGGACACAAAATTTAATGCAAAGGTGTTAGCAAACAGGCTTGCTCCCCTGCTCCCCTTGGTTGTTTCCCCTGAACAATCAGGATTTGTCCCAGACCGATCACTTACTAGCAATTTACGCATGATATTCTGCACAATTAATCGCCTAGACCCATCAGTTAGAGCCGCTGCAGTATTCTTGGATGCTGAAAAGGCTTTCAATTCGGTGGAGTAGGAGTTCCTGTTAGCCGTGCTCAGACCAGTCGGGGCAGGGGAGGTGTTCATTCAACTTGTTAAAGTATTATACGCAGAACCTACGGCGTGGATACTTGTGAACGGGTTGCTCTCTCCCCCATACATATTATTAGAGGCACCAGACAAGGATGTCCGCTCTCTCCCCTCTTGTATGCCTTAACAGCAGAGCCACTAGCCTGCACCCTGAGAGAATACCACGGTCATCGCGGAATGCGGTTTCCCCAATATACATTTTTAATATCTGCATACGCAGACGATACTTTACTATATGTGCGAAACCCTGAATGCAACCTGACTCCTATATTACAGGAGGTGGAACGATTTGGCCACCATTCAGGACTCAGAATAAATTGGAGTAAGTCGCTAGTGTATCCACTAACTACAAATACCACCCCACACCAGACTGATTACCCCATAACGTGGACCTCAGATCCCATCCGATATCTGGGAGTGCAGATTCATACGGACCCAGAAGTGGTGGTTCGGGAAAATTATGGGCCGACAATACAGCAACTCACAGATGTGGTTAAGAAATGGATTAGATTACCATTGTCACTGCTAGGGCGCATATCGCTCATGAAAATGATCGTCCTCCCAAGGTTGCTGTTTTATTTTCTAATTATCCCAATCCCATTGCCAAAGACATTTTTCCGCACACTACGCTCCCTAATGATTAGGCTTGCTTGGGCCGGGAAGCAACCGCGAGTGCAATGGGAGACACTGACTAAACCATACTCATCAGGTGGGCTAAATGCAGCAGATTTTGAAATATACTATTGTGCACCACAACAAATGCATGCACTGCATTGGATACATGTCCCCCACGAGGCCCCACACTTATACATAGATAGAGGAGAGGTAAGCCCGATGACACTACCGCAATATCTTATCGGTAAAGCACATAGGAAGTATCATGTCATAGACCCTGTTGGGAGTACACGATATCAGCTACATAGAGCAGCAGGACTGCAGAAGATCGAACTGCTATACTCCCCGAAACTGCCCATAGAGTCGTGCAAGTGGCTGCAGTGCCAGCGGGACAAGGCATTTATACATGCAATGCATACGCTAAATATAAAAAACATGGGTGACTACTTTATTGAGGGGGCGGTTAAGAAATGGGATCAATTGCAGGTCATGCCAATGGAGGTAACCCGGCTTGAGAGATATCACTATCACCGGGTGAGACATACACTCCGTGGCGTGCTGGGGGATAGTATGCAGGAACCATGGAAATACACAGTATTGACATATCTATTATCAACCCACTCACCGCAGCATGCAATATCAGCCCTATATGTGCTTATTAGATTAGGAATCAACTCTGCGAAGGCTTTACAGGAATAGCGCGAAGAGCTAGGCGTAGACATAACGGAGGAGCAGTGGCTGTACTGCTGTACTAGCACCAAAGCTGTATCGCAGAATGGTAGATATCGCCTTACACATTTCAAATTTTTGCAGAGGGTGTACTACACACCAGCTAGGTTACACAGATATGGGTTGAGGATGACAACTGTGACAGATGCGGTGTGGCAGGGGCACACTTTACACACCTGGCATGGGATTGCCCTGCGATCCACAAATATTGGTCTGAAGTTATTGGGGCATTACAGGAAATGGCGGAGATGCATATTCCTGCGACACCACTAGTGGCCCTACTGGGATACACCAAAGAACTGCCTAAAGTTACTAGGAAACTGATAGCACTGGGCATATTAATAGCTAAAAGAAGACTCGCTATGAGATGGATGAAAGGCCCAGTTCCCACACTAAAAGAGTGGTGTGCAGATCTGCCATATTGCAATAAACAATCCGATAATTATAATGCACTCATACCAACACGCTGCAGGCCAAAAAATATCTGGGGACCCTACCAAGCATACCTTACTCGTAGAGCTTCTGCAGATGTGAACACTGAAGGCCATGACAGTACGGGAATTGGCTAGACATGACTGTAGCTGTAGAGCCTGAGAGAGACGAGAATCCCAGTAAGGGTGGATACCGTCCAATAGAATGTAGCGCGTGGATACCACACGGGAAAACTGAAGGTTTGTGGTTGGCAGTGTGATGGGGGTTTTGAGAAATGAGGCTACCCAAGAGGATCACTTCAAGGTTCTCTTATTGTTTCTTTTTCAAGAATTACTTGTCATGCTAATGTAACAGAATGTACCTAGTAATGTTGCATGCTTTGCATGGATAAGAGTGTACAAGAGGAGGGCTACTGTACTGTTTATCATTTAAAAAATGAAAATAAAGTTTAAAAAAAAAAAGTGTGAGTTCTTCTGTGTCCCATCCCTCCCTCCCATCCTGGGGAACCCTCCCTTTATCCAAGCTGGGTATTCCATCATACCCCTTGAGCTTCGTATTTCCAACCTCTTGTTTGCAGGTTTTTATGCGCCTTTATGAGTCTTAATCTGAGAAATGAGATTTTCGACCTCGGGTACCTCTCTTAGATTATACATTTTATTGTTCCACATTACTCTCAGCGTTGCCGGAAATTTCAACTGAGCTGTTGCACCTAGAGCCTTCAAATCCTGAATGTATCTTCCTAATTCCCACTGGCGGGTCTGAGTTACTTTGGAGATGTCTGATCTTATAGTGAAGGACCAGTCATGTTTTTTAAACTGCTTAGCCCTGAGGGCAGCTGTAAGGATTAGCTCTTTGATTGAGTAGGTGCAGAAGTGTATCAGAATCTTCCTCGGTTTCCCTATTTCAGGGATTCTTCTAAAAGGGTCGCGATGAACCCTCTGGATGTCCGATTCTAAGTCTAGCTTTGCCGCTTCTGTAATGTTTTCTTTGAGTAGGTTGACTACAAAACCCTTTACATTTCCGCCCTCTGTGCCCTCCGGAACATTCAGGATCCTTAAGTTGTTCCTTCTGGCATTGTTTTCCAAAGCTTCCAGTTTGTCTCTGAGTTCCTTTTCTCCTGCTTTTAGTGCTAGTATCTTCTTTTGGTTACTCTTCACTTCCTCTTGCACAGCCCCTAGGGAGACTTCCATGGTGAGAAGCCTTTCTGTGATATCAACCAACTTTTCCTCTTAACCCTCACAGGCCTCTTGGATTTTGGCTTGATTACGCTCTGATACGGCAAATTTCCCTTTGATGTCGTTGGATAGAGAGAGCCACATCTGACTGATATCCGCATTCGGGGTTTCGTTTTTTTCTGGGGTACTTGTTCTCTCTAGGCCCTGGGCGTCCCTTATACATTCCCCTGTACTCTCAGTGTTATTAGAACAGGCCTGCATTCCTGTCTCAGGGGTTGTTATAGAGCTGTTTTCACGAAGTTTACTCGCGTCATGTTATGTTATGTTATCTGCGTTTATATAGCGCACAGCTGCCCCAGCAAAGAGGCGTCCCGGCGCTGCCAGCGTCAGAAGGAAAAGGGCCAAGAACAGAGCAGATAGGCATAAGGAAAATGCAGAAGGACAAGAAGGACTAAACAGAGGGAAAAAGGAAAGTTTTAATTGCTTTCCTAAAGTCCAACATGCGATCCAGGCTGCGGATCTGAGGAGGCAAAGAATTCCATAGCTTGGCAGCCAAGTAACGGAAAGATCGACCCCCGGCCCGAAGGCGCTTCACACGGGGGACAATTACCAAATGCTGCCCCAGGGATCGCAGCAGGCGAGTGGGGGCGTACGGGGCTAATAAGTTAGCCAGGAGGCTGGGCGAAGCAAGTTTCAAGATCTTAAAAGATAAGCAGAGAGCCTTAAATTGAATCCGCTTGGCCACTGGGAGCCAATGTAACCTCCGGATGGCATCAGTAGAGGGACAGTTACGTGGGAGCCCCAACAGGGCTCTGGCGGCAGCGTTTTGAACATGCTGCAGTCGCATTACCTCAGCCTGATTAGCCCCCAAAAGGAGCGAACTAGCATAGTCTAGTCTGGACAAAATAGCTGATTGAACAATCAGCTGACGCGTAGGTGGATCAAAGAACCTCAACAGAGGCCTAAGTCCCCGCAAGAGGCCAAAGCAAGTACCCGCAACCTTTTTGGTATGCTCTTGAAAGCTAAGGGTAGAATCCATCCATACCTCCAGGTTCTTGACCACCAACATAGGGTTGGGGGTACTGCCAAGTACATTCGGCCACCATTGCTCACTCCAGAGGCTCCTGTCCATCCCCACCAGCAGTACCTCTGTTTTAGTAGCGTTCAACTGAAGGCAGTTTAAGGTCATCCACTCTGCAACGGCGGCCAGGCCGCTCCTAAACCTAGAAGCGTCCTGAATGGAACCATCGGAAAGGGCCACCACCAGCTGTGTATCATCTGCATACGAGACCATGGTGAGGCCCATATTCCTAGCCACCGTTGCAAGAGGCTGAACATATAGATTAAACAGTGCGGGCTCAGTGCAGAGCCCTGGGGTACCCCCTGACCGATGGAATGAGCCTGGGAAAGAAACGGGGGGGCCGACACTCGAAAAGATCTCTCACTCAGGAATGATCTGAACCATTCTAGTGCTAGGCCCACAACCCCGGCATCACGAGAGAGAAATAACGATTGGAGGTGTGCAAATCCTGAGGTATGTACTGCAAAGGCATTTATTAATGGTTCCATCTCCTGAGGGGAGTGGGGGGTATCATTTGTCTGAGTGTTACCAAGGTTACTACCCTGACCTTCCGTGCCCTTGATTTTAAAGTAAGACCTCAGTGAGGGAGTTATTTTAACTCTTCCTCCCAAAACACCCAAAACAGTGGCAGAGGGCTGCAGGGGTTTTGTACCCCCCTTGGATATTTTCCGGGTGGCTGCTTATAGAGGGGGCTGGTTATGGGCAACTTTCTGACTGACCTCAGTGGGGGAGACAATTGTTCCAGGTAGCTTCTGATTGTTCCTACTGCTCTGTGTAAGAAGTTCTCGCCCTGCCCCAAAATCTGCATTCCTTAAAGTATATCTATTTTTACCTGTTTTAGTGGGGGTGGAGGAGAAATCAGCTGGTAACCCTTCTGGAAAGCCGGTCGTCTCCCCCTTACTGGATGATATAGTGTAATCTGCTGGATCAGACGCCTTACTGGAAGAAGGGGGCTTTGGCTTTCTACAGGTGCATGTTTTCACTCCTTTTTTGGGGGCCATAGATGAGTTTCCTTCTCCCCGCATCTGATTCTGCACTGTGTGAAGTTGCAGGAACTGTTGTGCGGAAAGTGCTGACTCTGCCCCCAGAAACCAGGAAGTTAATATGGGCTGCCCCTCAACGATCGCGTCGGAGCTCTGAGGCGGCGAGGAGGCACTGAAAACCCATGTCTGCCGCTGCCGTCCGCCCCCCCTCCCGCAAACTGCCGGATAAGGCACCAGTTGAGGCGAGATTAGAAGCAGAAAATAGACCGGGCGTCTAGCGGAGCAAGCGGGTAAACCCAGAGGCCAGCGTGGACATGGTGAGTGCGAGAGTAGAGGCAGAGATACGAGCGCTCGCGGCAGGCACGCTAGCTAGCTGCCATGTTCCCCCTTCCTTCCACTGTGAGATCCATCCTCTGGTCTTAACACTCTGTTGTCCATTTTGAGAGCATCCATACATATATGTTTGTGCATATCAATTTTATGTACGTTTGTCTACCGTTTCTTCCTGCAGTTCGGACAGATTCCTGATCTCCAATGTGAGATAATTTTCTTAGATACTTGTGCTCTTAACATTTTGCACTTTAACACTACAATAGTGAAATTACATAGGAACACTTTTTTAACAAACACACACACACACGTGTTCCGAAGGTAGATTAGGGCACAGAACCCGGTCCTGAATTGCCATTGACTCGCAGGAGCAGTTAAGGCATGAAAGATGTTGACCTCATTTTAAAGAACCTAAGATTTGATTTGATTTGTTTTGAGCATTTATAGAGCGCACAACTGCCCGGAGGCGTCTAGGCGCTAGTCCCCCGTGATACAGCAAGGTCACCACTGCAACTTGGTGTGTGAAACTTAATTGACAAAGAGCCATGTTTTTAGTGCTTTTCTAAAAGCCAGAAGTGTAGAGCTATGTTTTATACTGACTGGGAGCAAGTTCCAGGTTTTAGTAGTCCCAACCAAGCAACTTCTTTCACCCCAGCGAGCTCTCTTGATCCTGGGTGTTTGTACCAGTTTAAGGTGGCCAGACCTTAGGTTTCTAGGAGGTATGTACCAATTCAGTCGGCTCCTCAGATATTGAGGACCAACCCCATGGAGTGCCTTAAACATTAAGCATTGGGGTTTGAAAATAATCCTCTTGGCCACTGGGAGCCAATGCAAAGTTCTCAACTTGTGCGAGACTGGCTGAGACTTCGGGATATCCAGCAGCAGTCTAGCAGCTGCATTCTGCAGATGCTGCAGTTTTTGAAGGTGCTGCAAATGGATCCCTACATACAACGCATTCCCGTAGTCCAATCTGGACAAGGCTAATGCCGTCACCAGGATTTTTAAAGATTCCGGAAGAATGAAGGGGCGAATTTTCCTAATCATCTTCAAGATGAAGAAGATTGAGGAGGTGAGGGAGCTAATCTGGTTTTTAAAAGACAATTTATCGTCAAAAACAAAACCTAGATTCTTTGCCTTTTGCACTGGGACCGGAAGGTCTCCCAAACAGGACGGCAACCATCTAGGTGTCCAAAATGAGGTGTCCGAACCAAACAGGAGAACCTCTGTTTTTCCCCCATTCAATTTCAGACAGTTCTGACTCATCCACTGATGGACCTGAGTCATACAGTGGTTGAACCGGTCTGCTGTCTCTTCAATGTTGTTGGAGATTGATACCACTAGCAGTGTATCATCAGCATATGAAACCACTGAAAAACTGAACTTTCTGATGATTTTGGCCAGAGGGGAAACATATAGATTGAACAATGTTGGGCTTAAGGCCGAGCCCTGAGGTACTCCACACAGGAGCGTGAATTGCTCTGAGGAAAAGGTTCCGGCCTCCACCGATTGAACCCTATCCGAAAGAAACGAGGATAACAATTTGAGGGCCTTACCTCTGATTCCTAACTCTGACAGCCTATTGATTAAGATGGCATGGCTCACTGTATCAAAGGCCACCGAGAGATCCAATAAAATCAAGGCAGCCTTCCCCCCTTCATCCAGAATTGATCTCAGCTCTTCCGTAGCCATAACCAATGCTGTCTCTGTACTATGTCCCTCCCGGAAACCGTATTGTGATGGATCCAGAAGTTCCGCAGATGAGATCAATGTTGTGAGTTGTTTATTTAGTATTTTTCCAGCACTTTCGCTGGAAAGGGTAATCTCGAGATCGGTCTATAGCTGCTGGGATCAGCTGGGTCAAGATCAGGTTTCTTCAGTAGGGGCAGAATTGACGCTATTTTCCAGGCATCAGGGAAAATTGCCGAACAAAAGATCTCTTTAAAGATGCCCCTCAATTGCTCGCTAATTATTTCAGGGACGAGGTGCAGTATTTTCGGAGGGCAGGGATCGTGTGATGCCCCGGATTTGGAGGACTTAACCACCTGAATAATCTGCTCTATGGGTGGTAGGGAGAAGGAGTTCAGCAGGTGAGGTGGAGAGGGTACTTTATCTGCTATCACCCTTCCCGTTGTGGTGTTGCTACTTTCGCTAAGTGCATTGTACGCTGACTCTACTTTGTCCCTAAAAAATTGTGCCAGTCTGTTGCAGAGCTCAGCGCTATTCTCCATCCTGGAAGGCTCTGGTAATTTTACAAAGCTTTTTACTGTGGCAAACAGCTCCCTACACGAATTCTTTGCCTGTGAAATTTTTATTGTGACATTTTTATTGTGAAGTATTTGCTTAAAAGGCCCATTGTTTCTTTGCTACTTTCTAATTTTTGTTTTTAACCTTGGCATGGGATTTCTTTCTGAACAATAAATATTATCTACAGCCAGTTTTAACTTCACATCCCACTCAACCACTTTCCCTTCCGAGTTAGGCATAGGGGCACACACTCTACCGTTTCATTTCTTGGACGGCGCGAGTAAAAGATCTCCAGCAAAGAGCCCCCACCCTGTAGGTGCCTGCTGGGCATTGCAGTGACCACCCAGCGAGGAGCATGACCCGATGATGACGCATGCCACTTCGGTGGGTAAGAATGCCCTTAGTGTTGGACCTGTAATTCCAACACCACTGTTGAATTGATTTATCTAGGGAACAGCACACTCATTCTGGGTGAATTATTATATTTGTGTGCCTTCATTTATAATTGACTTTCATATTTCAAGTCATGAGGTGGCATAATATTCTTTCAGCAGTATGTGACACCTCTCGCACTGACGCGATGATGTGAGGAGGAAGTTGCTTGAAAGGCAGGAAAATCTACAATGCTGTGGATATTGAATATCCTCAAAATGCTCAAATTTCTGCAGGTAAAAAAAATCCTGTTTGCCTGTGAAAACTGACATTTTTTATTAAAATACAATGAATATACTTCACATTAATTCTGTTCATCACTATCAATAATCATTAATATAATTTTTTTTTAATTTAGATGAATGTTTCTGTTAATAAATCTTTAAAAATTATATTCATTTAATATAGTTACATTAATAAAGTGTTTAACTAAAAATTAAGATAACAGTCCTGTAGCAATGTTCTTTATTTTGTTCTAAATCTAAACTAAATATGTAAAATTAACTTACAATATTATTTCACATAAAATGTTTTTGATAATGTTTTTCGAGTTTAATAAACCTTTTAAATCTTTCCTAAAGAAGGGATGTACCGAATTAATCAAAAGTAATGTAATTATTTTATTGTAATTGTAATTATTTTAATAAAAATGAATGTTACATTAATTTTTAAATTAAAAAAAGGTTAACATGTGGTAAAATAAAAAGTGTTAAATGCTTTATTTGTAGATACGTTTTTCACATTGAATTAAATGTATTTAAATCTTTATTTAAGATAATGCATTCTAATATTGCTTGCTATGGAGTTTTATTTTAAACTCCTATCACCATTATTTTCTGTAGGAGGGGGTTGCAATACCAGTGGTTGGCCATGTGTGGTGCTGGACATACTTCAGATCTGAGTTGGAGCACATTTACTACTGTTTTGGATCTGTTGTGGCGATAGGAACTTTAGAGGAGTAGTTTGTGAATAAGAATGGGCCCACTCTTTTGTGGGTGGGTGCACACTCAAAGCCAGGACACCATCGCAGTGCAGACTAAGTAGTGTAAAAATGAAAAACAAGACATCAGGCCTGGATCTGGAACAACATCCCCATATCCATCAGGATCACCCCAAGGCTGCTCCAATTTAGGTAAAGAGTTGAAGACTCACCTCTTTAAAGAGCACTACATCACAAGGCATTAACTGTCCACAACCCAGCTTCCTTACCTATTACTCATAAAAAATTTTGCTTGTCGTTGACTATGTACAGAGCTGTTATTTGCGAACAAAATTAAATGATATGTAAATATATATCCAAAGCAGAAATCTGAGTGACAAGTGCCACTGCTGTCTGATACCCCAACCTACAGGACTTGTGTTTAAGGTCTCCCTAATCTGAGCAGCAGCGCTGCTGCACAAGAGTACAAAATCTACCTAGCCATAACATATGACTGAGAACCTACCTGGAAAGTTCAGGATGGAAATACGAAGGAAGTGATCTGTAGCTGCATAGATAGATGCTATGGCAATTGCAAAACTGCACCTTCTGAAAAGCCTGTTTGCCCATGGTTTTTAGGAATATGTTTAGGGAAATTGTGCTCAAAACGCACCACTTTGCCGTCATTTTCTAAAAATGATCTTTGAGCAGGTATCCCTGCAGGAGTCTTTGAGGGCACATGTTGCTTTGCACATCT
The DNA here is from genome assembly GCA_963921515.1 of Calotriton arnoldi. Classification (NCBI taxonomy): domain Eukaryota; kingdom Metazoa; phylum Chordata; class Amphibia; order Caudata; family Salamandridae; genus Calotriton; species Calotriton arnoldi. The sequence continues at coordinate 521,213 of CAWUFW010001043.1, forward strand.
GCATTATTTCATAAATACCTGTATAAAACATATGGCATTTTGCATATTTATCGGTAAATTGTCCTGCAAAATTCACAGTCTAACCAAACCTCAAAAGTTTACCAGGGGAGGGGAGAGATCCCTTCTGCCCAAACCCCCTCTTAAAGTTTCATACGTCAAAACTTTCAAAGAGCACAAGCTGTTGCTGCTTGTCATATATCCAAAGGTATACTGTGTTGTGCTGAAAGCACCTATTAACACACTCCCTGCATCCCTACTCCCAAACAGACAACTTGTAGAAAAGGCAGTGGGCCCCACCAACAGTGGAAAAGCACAGCCTCTCTCCTTCCTCCCCGGTGCACCCAAGATAGAAACTTTAGGCCCTGGCACTTATTATTTATTATTTATTTATTTTATAAATTAACCACTACTGTTAGTGTCCTGGCCGCACTCGACAAAACATCAAAAAATAAATATGTGAATGAATTCTAACCCAGAATCAAGGCAAACAGAAATTGTGGCTGTGTAACATCTCCAAAGACATGAGGCAAGATAAACCTAGGCAAAAGCTGAGACCAGGGAGGAAGAAAGCTGGGTTGGCTTGATACTTAGACATGAAGACCATGAGTAGCATCCGGCAACGGAGACGTGTGCTCACAGCGGACATTACTAAGTGGATAAATACAATTTAAGATTATCACTCTGTCATTGGAGGTCAGTGAAAGGGATCCTTCTTGGTGCCCAAAGTACTCCATTGATCCAGGCAGGAGGAAGCACAAGTATCAAAGTTGTGGTCATGCAGGAAAAGAGATAGATTTCAGTGGCAGTTGGTGACATTTGAAAGTGGTGGGGAGTAAAATTTAGGCAGCTGGTGACATTTGAAAGTGGTGGGAAGTAAAATTTAGGGATGAGTTTTACATAGCAAGCAAAGCTAGTGACATAAGGTGTGTCTGAGCAAAGTTTCAAGAAAAAGAGTGGTAATCTTAAAGCAAATTTGAATAAGAACAGTTTTATATAGTGCGAACCTTGTCTAGGACATAACTTATGTCCTTGAGCAAGGTTTGTTCTATGTAAAACTACAAAATAAAATGTTGATTCTGCAAAACAGCTCTTCGCAAGACAAGAGACCCAGCCTGCGGTGCCATGAGGCTTGCCGGATGATGAGCATAGGCTGGGATTTGAACCTGGTTTGCCATGATACATGGTTGCAGTGCTTAATTTGAGATGGTGGCTTCCGGTTCTCGTCACCGGCACTTAATTGTCAACACCGGCACTTATGACAGTCTGCCACATGGTAGCACTGTCTGTCTAATTTAGGGATGAGCAAAACAACAGTTGTTTGTTAACTCAATAAGTATTAAAAAATAACTAAAACCTGCTGCCCAAGCCATGCTTATAGCTTTGGAGGCAAAGATTATTCTAAATTTTCGCACTTGTTAGAGTGTGATGGTCAGTAGTTGTGTTGGTATGACATTGGCAGCGCTTGCAGGGGCAGTGGGTGGAGCACGCTGCAGTGGCCTCTTACGAGGGCCCAGGTACTTATTTATTTTACAAATTAAGCACTGCAAGGTTGCCAGCTGTAGCCATATTGCCACATCGACTTCCATGAAAGCTCAGCTCGTTTGGGCTCAAGAAAGGTGTAGAATAGAAGATTTGTTTATTTTTATGAATCAGACAAGCACAGGATATGATCAATCGTGGATCACTGACTTCAGAAATTGTGTTTTTAGACACACCAGATCCTCTGAAAGTGGAGTTTCTCAACATACAAACTGCCCGATGATCCTTCTGACTGGTAGAAATGGGATATGCATGCATGTCATTGATTAATGGAAGTCTTGGCAGGGGAATGATCTTATGACTTCAGATAACTAAAAATACTTGTGCACACATGTATTTGTTGCATGCTAAAGACCACCCAGTGAAGCTTAAAGCAACAGCTGTGCAAATGTGTTAAGGGAGCCGCTGTATGCAGGCACAGAGCCGTAACGTATATCTACCCTTCTCTGCATAAGGTGCTAAATAACACCTCCTGGTCTGGAAGAGGTGCCGCCAGTCAAGCGTTTCCACCAAAGAGGGCAAACGTTGCATTAGACATTTAAGAATTAAAACCCAATCTTGTCTTTAAGCAAGAATTACATTGCGTGTTAAAAGGAGTAGGAGGCTGTATTGTCTTTTAAAAAATCTGTTTAAGAATTTCTTTACTGATAAGAATTAATTAGTATCTAAAGCTACCCTTTTTTTAGCACCCTTAGCCTAACTAAAGAGTACGAAAAAAAACTATAAGGTTCGAAGTCTATGCTTTGCAGTTTGCATGCAGCTGTTTGAGGCTAGCTCACTGGGCAATATTAGGAGTGTAACTTAAGAGCTGTAAGTAACAAAACAGCTGCTATGAAAAAAGCAGTAACCCACTGAGCTACCTACCTAAAATACAACTCTGTGATCTGCATGGTACAAGATGTGCTTTGCAGGAGGCACATAAACTCTCTATACCTCATTATGATGAGCCAAAATTGCCACTAAACAAAACTCAGATCTCTCCAGCAGATACATTCTTCACCCACATTAACTTGACATTTTTATTATTGGCTGGGAACATAAGGAATTCTGAAACATCAATGGGTTAAAGGCATATGTAGCAAACTGCAGCCGCCCACCCGGAGCTGTTTCCTAGAGTCAGCACTGACTGTCAGCCTCAAAGCCAAATAAATAAGGCATTACTCTAACCAGGGGCGGCTCCTGTCGTCACACTGCCAACAGATGATAAATAAAACGATAATAACACATTGTATTTATCATTTTATTTATTTCTATCAGGGCTGCTTACGTCCGACAGGAGGGGCTGGCTGGGCCATGGCATGGAGGAGTGCTGTGCCCTTATAAGGGTGCATGTCAGTTTGGCCGGCCGTCTAAGGCGGGACAAACAGACATGTGCGCTTATGTTCCACAGCCGGGTTGGAGAAATCCCACAAGCTTCCAGGTACCGAGGCTGCTCAGACCAATCCAGATGCTGCTCTCATGCTATGAGAGTAGCGTCTGGATTGCGTGGGGGAGCCTGTGTCTCCAGGCCCATCCACTTTTTGGAGCAGGAGCAACGAGGCGGCTGGCAGCGGGAGCGAAGTGGAGTGGCATGTAAGTGATTTTAGTTACTTTTATTTCCCAACCTCTCCTCTTCGTCCACTTCTGTCCCCCCGTCCCCTCTCCGCCACTGCCGTCCTAATGGTTTTGATTGGTGGGAGCCACCACTGACCCTAACCCTAGGTTACCGCGACGCGCACATGCACACTTGAGTTTGGCGAGGTGCAGAGCTGGTTTGTCACAGCATGCTAGAGCAGCAGTAGCATATTTTAACTTTTTTCCTGTATTATAATAATATGAGATGTGAGAAATTGCACAAACAATCATTGGCCCTGGTTATTATTTACTCTTTTTCTCTCTCCAAACACGTGCATCTCCCGCCATCAATCGGGCATTTTTCATCCTTTAATGGTTCTATCCAGGGAAGAATGCGTGATTTAGAACGTGGTGTCCGTTATCACGTATGCGTGATTTAGAACGTGGTGTCCGTTAGACGATCAAAGGATAACCGCAAAAAGATGCCTATGAATCTCAATTGAAAAAGAGGTTGTTACAACTACATCGTGTTTGGGAAACGAAGAGGCGAATACGTGTTGATCTCACCATATACTAAGTGCAATAGTATATGGGATGCCTACTCCAGTACACTAGTATATTGATTTACTACGTATGAATTACGGATCGTTATGAAGGACGGGAATTACTGATATATATATAGTTATTAAGAAAGAATACCAGTGTGAAGGCATTTTTCAGAACTAATTTGAACCTTGTGTACCTCAGAAAAGGCACAACTGTTTCATTAGAAAGTGATTAATTGTGAACGTACCTAAACTGTCCTGAAGAAGGTGACGATATTGTGCAAGTTTCACCGAAACGCCGCGTTGACACTTGCCTATTGGTTTTTAATTTTTTAACATCAACATTTTATGGAACTGTATCATGTGTTATGAAATTGTTTTTTGATATTTGCTGTAAATGTGGAGTTGATTGTAATTTGTATTATTTTCAACTGCTTATGTATTTTTTAAATTAAAGCGGCTGGGTTTTTAATAAAGAGAACACACTTTTTTTTTAAGAATAAAAGGTTTCTATCAAGAAAACAGTTATATACATATAGATATTCGTCTTTTTGCAAAAATGATTGTGTTGTTTCAGTATTAATACAACAAAGTGGACCCATTTATATGTCCAAAGCTTTTTTCAATTTTTTTGAAACTTAAATCAGAATATGGTTGTTAAGCCTTTCTTATTAAAAGTTTCAATTCTACAGATGGATTAATCAGTAGTTGAGGTTTCGATGAGAAAAGGGAATTCTTGTTGTTTCCAGTAATATATCCTGTCCCTTTTCTTGATATTGGGGGTGACTCCTTGTTGAGTTTTAATCATGGATGATCCTTGCCAGCACTCACAGACAAGACACGCTTCTGTGGGCTATATATAAATACAAGAAACTAACCTGAGAAACACCAAACATACACAAAAACAAAAGAAACGCACCCAAATTCCGAACGATGGGATGCAAGAAAACTGCACATATTAGACTCGCCGACTTATTTTCTCTGGGGCCTGGTGACTGGACTGCACTGGCATGCACTGCAAACCCACACATAACTCAACCTCGAAGGAAACTGCTGGACTCCTCCTCCAGCCCATCTATCTGAAGAAAATCAACAGGAGTTTCTGGGTGGAAGAGAGGTCACTGACACACCCACTCCTACATTGTCCCAAATGGCCTGCCTGCCCTCAGCCATTGAGATTAATGGAGGTCTTCAAACACAGCCCTGGGCCATGTATATAATGCCCAAAATGATAATCTGTTCCTCCCAGTAACACACACCACGTCCACCAGTAGGTCGTCACGGCCATCGCATCTGCTTCTAGGGTGAGGTTTCCTCACCCAGTCAACAGATGAGCAGGATCCAGGGGCCATCACCATCCCCCCAAACAAAAACACAGATTTAGACATCTTTGTCATCGAGCAGCAAGCACAATTTATTACTAGCTGCTTGGTGGTTCTTCTCATCCTTTTGTTTCTCCCTCACATTGCAGCCAAGACCTGGAACACGCTACCGGCAGACATCAGATGCGCCCCCTCCCTGAACACCTTCAGGAAGACCCTCAAGACCTGGCTCTTCGGCTAAACAGATCTGCGGACCCCCCCTCAGCGCCTTGAGACCCTCACGGGTGAGTAGCGCGCTTACAATTCCCTGATTGATTGATTGATTGAGGGTGATAGGGCGACACCCCTCATGCCCATTAATACCAGCTGTCCCTGATAGATTTTTGTTTGGTGGCATCGTGTTAAAAAGACATGCACTGAGCCTACCCAATCCCCACACTCTGCTCTAGGGAAATAAAAAAAAGAAGAAATGTCACCTTTGTAAACCACCAGATGGCACTGTAAGACTGCCACTCTTTTAGTCCTTAACCCTCCATTAATTGCTACGCCTTCATTTTTTAGGTCTCGCCTGAGCCAGCGCATGCGCTGCTCTGGCAAGAGTTTTAGTAAGCGGGTTTTGGAAGTGCAAACAGCAGTTTGCTGGCGACCAGCTTGCGTTCACGCGAGTGTGCACGCGCGATCAGGCGCCATATGGCTTACCTCGCCATCTGGCTTTCCTCGCGATCACTTTCACTTTCACGGCCGCGCGGCCATTGCTTGTACTAGAGAGAGCTCGGAAGTGTGGTGCCATCTGTTTTCTCTCCTGCGTCTCCTGTCCCCACCTCCCCTACAGAGACGACATGATATATTGTGGTAAAGGGGGAGGGGCATCTCCGCTTTCACTCTTTTCTTGGCTACCCACTTCCCATCCTTCTCCCTCGGTGACACCCGCTCCTCGTCTGCAGAAGGCTTTTTACACACTTATATAAATTAGGATATAAGCGTTATCGCGACCAGAGTCGTTATTTATTGACCGGATATGTGACTGTGTATATAATATAAGCGCACCCCTCGCCCTGGTCCCAGTCCCGCTCTGCTCCCTGCGTACAATGCGCATTCTCGGCCCTCCCGCACCGCACGCCGTGAATTCTACCAACCAAAGAAAACACCATCACGCTTTCACGAGGAATGCCAAACAGAGAAAATGCAGTTTCTTTTACATTTCTGGGCTATCAAAATATTAATGCGAGCTGTGGGACTGTCCTGACAGACCATGACTGCACAGCTGCAGGGATAATTTTTAGATGGCGTTGCATGCCGCCCTTTTACCTTTCTAAGCGCTGTAAATGACAGATGTTACAAACACCACATTTAATGAGTTGTCAGCCAGGGATCGAAGGCTGAGTTTCGAACTCGCGCCCTCCGTAGCGCCGCGTTTCATAACTTGCCACTGTTATCTTTGTCACTGCGGCGGCCCCTCTGTTGTTACCCGGGCACAGTTTCAGTGAAGGGCACTTTTTGCACATCCTTTCTCCTGGCCCCACCTTCCTGGCGTGGAGGCAGTTCCGCCTCCTTTTTACCAGCGCTGCGATGACTCTTGGAACTTCAGAAGTAGTCTTTTGCTAATTTTCTAACGGATTTACAACTTGTGCCTTGAAAAAAAAAATAACAATCAATTTTTGTTGCGGCCACAAGAGACACTAGTGCAAGTAAGCTTTGCATTATAGCTCAACCCCGCAGCTCCCTTCCTTCCATCGCCGGGGGAGTGGCAGGGCCGATACTGCCAAGCTTTCAGTGCCCGGCACTTCCTGTCAAAGGCTTCGCACCAGTACGGGCTGTGCAACTCTCGCTTTCAGCGGTACACGCTGCCTGTAGTGAGTCTTCTGTCACCACTGAGTGTAGTGAGCCCGCATTCACCTGTGCACGCTGTCACTTGTGCACGATGCTCCCACCCTCTTCCCGTGGATGCCCTCTCTCAGCCTCCCGCTGCAAGATCACTTCTCACTCCAGTTGCTGCCCCCTAGTCCCACCCATGCTCTTATTTTAAAATTATTATTTTTGGGATATGTGCTGCATGACTAAACTCTTATAAGGGCCCAAAGGCGAGACCTATTGGCTATGCCAATGCTTGTCTAATTTGTCTAGCTGACAAGTACCAGAGCAGTGGCAATTTAACCAATATAACACTACTGAGCATATTAGACTTGTCCTGCGACAGTAAGTGAGACTTCAAGCTCCATATCTACAGAGTTATGACACTGTCCTGCTCTTTCCTCAGCGCTGGCGCACTATCAGGCTGCCGAGTGCCCCGAACACTATGGTGCAAAGGTGTCTCAGTGAGTCTAGTATAGGTTTTGTACCGGAAAGGTACCCTTCCAGGACAAAATACTATGCTTACAGTAATTTTACAATTTTTCCTACTTTGTGTGTGTGTTGTACAGTACATCATAAATGCAAAGTGGAAATAGAAAGGAGATGAAAAACCATTTCTCCTTGATAATGTCGATTTCAAAAGGGCATTTTTTTTTAATAGAAAACCCTGTCTACTTTTTTTTAATTAATGGGGTTTTGCATTAAAATCCATGGGTGGTTGCATGAGACGCCCATGCACCACCTATAGAACTTCCCTCCCCTGCCCTCCCCCCCCCCCCCCTTGGGGTTATGTAATGAAAAGCAGTGTTAGGCGCTTGTTTTGTGCTCAAAAGTAGATTGGAAGAAAAAGATTTTGCATTGCTAGGCGTCTCTTTCATGACGCAAACACGGCGCAAAATCTTAGTTACTATACCCCTAAGGGTATAAAGCCAGAAATGGTAAATTCCTGAGACAAGATGAAGGGTTCGTGGCATAGACAGTGTGCCATAGTGCTAGGAGGGAAATGAGCACCCTGGCTGCTGTTTGAACTGTGAAATACAGCATAAGTCAGGGTTCAGTGGGCCTCTCAGGGCTCTGGGCCCAGGTGGCATTGCACCTTCTGCACCAATGCAAGCATCGCCCCTTTTGAGAGAAGAAGGGAACACTGTATGAGCAGCAGAGGCCCGTGAAGGTAAGAGCGGTGGGGCGGTGGGACAGTGGATCCGGGTGGGGGGGGGGGGAGGATTTTAACAGACAACGACAAGGGAAAATGGATTCTTTATTTAATTTTTCCTCGTGGTCTGTCGAATCCCTCCCCGACCCGGCCCCACCGCGCTTACCTGCAAGGGCCGCTGCTGTGTATGAGAGCAGATAGGGAATAAGCAACGCTTCATTGCAATGTATGACACTAGGCAGGGAACAGGTATTGCTCCAGTGAAGTGTATGAGAGCAGACAAAGAATAAGTAAACTCTAGTACAGTGGATGGAAACAGAAAGGGGATAAATGAGGCTGTTGCAATGCGTGAGATCAGACAGGGAATGGGTGATACTCCACCGAAGTGTATGAGAGCAGAGATGGAGGGATGAGTACGACTCCCTCCATCCCGAGGAGTTCCTGAGCTCCCCTCGTCGAGGCAGCTCCTGGTCCTCTCTACTCCCAGCAGGTGCTGAGCCTCCTCTTCCCACTCTCTGAACAGCCTCCATTGTTTCTGCCTCATCTGATTTCACAGGAGTCCATGACCTCCCGACGCGGCCCTCACTCTTCCCTCATCGCTGCTACTACTGTCTCTTGCCGGCCCCATGTCTGCAGCTCCTACCCTCTGCCTGTCCCCTCCCCTAGCCCCTCTCCTCCACCCCCCTCGCCTCTCTGCTTGGATTGTCTTCAGCTTCAATCTTGCGTTTACAGCACCGCTCTGGGCAGGGACAACACACACATCCCCTCAGGAGGACATGTTAGAGGTCTAGCACTGCATGGACGGGTCATACTACTGGCATCACAAGTCACAACTGCACACCTCTCTAAAAACACCACACGCCACACTTCAGATAAAACCGGGTACACACATCCAGCACAGATATATACCGTTTAGCTGGGTATCCAACAGCACTCCCCACCAGCAAACACCATGTGCGTTTACACAACAGAACAGTACTTCTGATATATACACAACAAACAAACAGGCCATTACTTTACTACTACACTAAGCAGTAGTGACTCCAACCTCTGTCTTACAAACTCACTTGCGCCTGGCGATGGGCATGTGCACCCAAGAGATACAGAAGCACTTTAAATCACCCTTTCATTCTCACCGGCCCACACGAAGATCATTCACACAAGTCTTGAATTTGGGATGCTGCGAGCTATACAAATGCCCACATGTCCGAATTTAAATACAGACAACACTTTGGTGAGAAAGAGGAGTGGGAGATTGTCAACTTCTTTTGCAAGTTCACAGACTGACTCCACTGGAGAGAGACTTGCAGTTGGTTCGTTTTAAAATTCACAAATGGGACCAGATCGCTAGAGACCCACAAGGGTCAGGTTTCAGCTTCTGAATCGATCTCCTGACATTGTAGACTGTTTGTCAAACTGATTTTGATAACTGTAGAAAATGTTAGTGTATACCAAACAGTCCCCGGGAGTATTGGCCCTGCCCCCACCCTCTCCCTCTCCCTCTCCCCTTCACTTTCATACCTGTACTGCGTTAAGAGATTAAACGAGTTTTGGGCAGGGTGATCTGGATTGATTCTGAGGCTTCTGTGTTTAACATAATAATGTCGTGTAGTTTTATTGGTGTGCAGCTTGGCTGTGGGCACCCACGGCTGTGTGGACCGGGGAGCTGTGGCACAGGAAATGGTAACTTGCCTGGGGTGAGGTGGACTAGGTTGAACCTCGATATTCTAGTCCACCGGTTAGTTTAAACCACCCTCAGCTCTGGATCTTTACCATCCTAATGCAAGAGCATCTTCTCAGTACTGCTCTACTATGGGGAAGTAGTAGTCTTGCAAGCCACGAGCCCTAGATTTAAGATATGTTTTAACTACCTGCTGGTATCTAGATGTTTTCTCCTTTATTCAGAGAGAAATGGCTTTGAAAATAATTCTTTGTCTCTAATCTCTTTTGCGTCTTTGTATGTTAAACAATCTTTCTATGTTTGTATGAAAACAGAATACTGCAAGTACATCAACTGTCTCCTGCATCAGAACAGGTTTGGGTGGTCCTCCTTTTAACTTTCAAATTTCCCTTCCAGGCTGCTATCCTGAGGCAAAGCCGGTCCTAGGTTGCTTGTGTCCGGTTCAGGGAGGCCGTGGCTTGGCAGTTTGGGCCGGACTATTCTTATTGGAGCAGAGTCAAGACTGATTTGCATATAGCTGGGACCAAACTGAGGTGGCACGGTGTGCAAACTAACAATGGATTGGGATGTGGCCCGAGTGGTTACCAGTGGCTGAATTTAAATCCAGCATTCCATCCATCACTGTTTTGTGTACCTATTGTGCTCTCCAGACACAGCCTTTGTGCAGTGATGCCTCTCACAGCAGGATCGTCTCCATCCTGGAGCACCGACAACAGAGGCACAAAGGGGTGTGAGGTTGCTGCATTTCTGTCACCAGCCCAACTGGAAGTGTGATCAAGGCTCCTTCACATTACACTACAGAATCAGCAGTTCCACCCCTCACATCTACTAGTTACCAAAGGGCAGTGCTCAGGGAAGTCTAATCAGCAGCCTCTTGCTAACAAAGTCTTCAGTGACTTTGTAAAGGGAGCCTAGCATCCCTCTCACTCTAGTGTATGCATCTCCACCTCCCAGTCACAGGAATGTAGGAAATACATTTCCACTGTTCGGGGAAGTTGTTCTCGCCCTCCATCTTGTTCCGTGTCAAACCAGAGGCACCCAAAATGGATCGCACTTTGTAATTAATTGTTATAATGGAAAATGGTCATCTCTAGACAGTAATCAAATACTTTATTAAAAGTACAGGAGATTCAAACAAGGGCAGCAGTCAACAATAAGGAAAGGCAGCATTAAATGTACTGTGCTCATTCTGGCCTCGCTCTCAGATGGAACTAAGAACACGCTGCATGACAACTAAAAGCGAGATCCAGGCAGCACAGGGACCACAGAGAAGACTGCAGGACATATTAATACAGTGACCCAAACTGGAGGATGAACTTTAGAAGACATTTGATACATCATTTTTAATGTTTGCATTCATTACCTATTAAATATCTTACACTGATATGATCTTGAGGTTAATGCTTCCTTTGAGCGCAGCCTAAGCTCTCAATATTTCCTTATATATGCATTCAGTCATTACTTTTCGCTTCCAACCCTTGAGCTCATCAGCTGTCCTGGCTGGAGGTGTGGTTTAGGAATAGCACTCGTTACTTAGCATGCGTTTAGTACGCATGCCATTACAACGCAGTCGTTAGAACGACCGCGTTGTTAGTTCGCATACCTTTACTACGCAATTCGGAACAACAAATTGCAGTAGGGGGCGCTGGATGTTGGAATAGTATAATTTACTATTTCAACTCCAGTCTATGCGGACACTAGGGAAGGTGTTGGATTTTAAATCCAACACCTTCTCCCCCCTAACGCAAGTCGTTGTTCCGACTTGCGTAGTAAAGGTATGCGAACTAACAACGCGGTCGCTGTAACGACCGCATTGTAATGGCATTCGAAGTATCGCATGCGAAGTAAACGCTGTATACCGTGGTTTAGCAGTGCCCTAGCAGTGGAAAAACTGTTTGCCTGATTTTTCTGCCAAACAGAAATACCCAATACAGCACTATCTTCATGTGCAAATAATGTTGTTTCCTTCTTTAGTCTTGTATCCTCAAATTGCGTGTTATCTCAAAAAAGATCCTACCTATCCCTACAATCTGGCATTAAAAAAAGATTGTTACTTAAAACTTCTGATTGTTGCCTCTCCTTTTTCATTCAAATTGCCCTCTCCTTGCCATACATCCTCTGCATGTTTACTTTCTCTAAGCACAACCTCTATAAGTCATGGGCATCCTTCCCTTAATTTATATTAGTGTATTTCTGCAAATTGCCCACAACTAATTTACAAGATCACAACTTCTCCTCCTCTAAAAGTCAGGCCGGTGCAACCTAACAATATCTAGCCTCATCTAGCTCATCTATTATTCACACCAACAACGGGCACGTGTCATTTGCCCTCCCACAAATGACCACAAATATCTCCTATTAATTTATTTTACCACAGAAAAACTCGAGTAAATTCATGGAATAGTTTTCTTGGGCACAGAAGACTAACCCCAATAACAAACAATATCCAATAATACCGGCCTAACCACCAACCATGGGTCCTGCAGCAGCGTGCTGCCTGGTGTAAAGCACTTCAACGTCTCGTCAGTGGTAGTAAGTGCTATATAAATGCACTACAATTTCTGTTAGTCCAAGTCAGGGACCTCCAACCTTTCCTATAGTGAGAGCCATTCCTGATCATTGAAGACTCTCCTGAGCTTCTGCCAACATTAGGATTCCGAAAACATGCACAACTGAAACATCACAACTGGAGTACCCCTTGTTGTACTGCAGGGAGCCTACAGCATTATCTCAATAGCTGTATCACAAAAGGGTTACCTGCGTGGTCCCCAACAATGGTTTTTGCCCATTTACTCTTGTTTATGAATCACCTCTGTGAAGTGAATGTCCCCTTGGGGCATGTGGTCTCATTGTCAGTCAGTACATATGCTCTCATTCTGACTGTCACTATCTGGCTAATTGTCCTGAGGCACATTGGTTGATGGCCACAAATAAGCAAATCAGAACATTATTTTTTAACATATGGATCGCTTCCTTAATTAGGACCACTACATAAAATCCATTCTGAAAGGCACATGCAGACTTCACAACTCTCCACATATCTCTGCAGTCACCACTCATTCTAAACTTTTCAGGCAATCATGCCCTACAGATGAATGGATGAAAAGATTTCTCTATGAAACCTAAGCATGCCTAAATGAAGGCGCAAAAGGAAAGACAGAAAATCAACCAGAAAGGGGAGAAAAGGGAAGAGAAAGGAAGAAAAGAAAGCGAGACAGAAAGATACGGAGCAAAAGAAAGGAGATGACAAAAGACAGAGAAGGAACATGGGGGGAAAGGAAGAAAGGGAGACAAGAGCTAACATGAAAGGAAGAGAAGGAGCAGATGAAAGAAATGGAAAGGAATTAATAAGGTGGAAAAATAAAGAAGCAGAAACAGTGAAAGAAAGGAAAAAAGACAAAGAAAGTAGACGCAACAAGAAAGGAAGGAAGGAAGAAAAAGAAGCAAAAACGAAAGCAAAGGCGAATTACAGGGAAAGGAGGAAAGAAGCAGAAAACGGAAAAAGGAAGAAAAAAGAAAGAAATCATCAGAAAAAAGAGAAAGAAAAGAATGGAGAGAAAAAAACATATGAAATGAGTGAAAGCCGAGGAAGAAGAAAACAAAGAAGAATAGGTAAAGAAATACGAAATGAGCAACAAAAAAGTTAAAGAAAGTAAGAAGAACTTGAACTAAGGAATAAAGAGAAATGAGAAATATAGAGAAAGAAACGATAATGAAGAAAAATTAGAGAAAGAAAAACAACATGCTCAAGAAAGAGAAAAGAAGGTCGAAATGAAAGAAAAAGAGAAAGGCAAGGCAGAAGAAAGGAGGAAAGAAAGAAAGACATAGGAAGAAAGAGAGAAAGAATGAGAAAGCAAGATACAATGGAGGAAAAATTAATCCAGATGGAAAAAAAGGCTTGAAAAGAAAAGCAAGACAAAGAGCCAAGGAAGGGGAGTAGAGACAGAAAGGAAAGTAGAAAAAGAAATAAAGCACATTTTCAGAAGTGGGTACTCTGCAGTGTGAATGAGCTGCCTAGGCCTCACAGAACGAGGTGCACGATCTTTAAAGAGCTGCCTTAGCGAAAGGTTATATGGCTTTTTCCAAGCCAGCTAACATGCAGCTATGTGCGAGCTATTGGGAGGCAGGCAGCGAGCTACTGGGAGCTCACAACCGACCTGTTGGAAATCTCGGGTCTAAGTCTAAAGTCCTTTTTCTATTTTTGATCCTGTGGGTTATCTCGCACTTAGGGGCCGATTCCGATTCGGGTCGGACAGCTCAAAAAGAGCCGTCCGGACGCTTACCTCCCGACCGACCCGTCCCGGGAGCCGGTCAGTCCTGCCGATCAAGTATGATGCGTGCATGTGCTGAAAACTCGACCGACACGAACTCGCCAAATAAATACTCAATTCACCCTACGACCCGGTCCCGTAAACGCAGAATCGACTCGCACGGGGGCTAGGTCAGAGCTGTTTCCGGCCGGACAAGTACGATGCGCACTTCCTATGCGCCGAGCGAGTCGACACGTACGGCACGTCACAGCATCCGGAAAAGCTGCATGAAAGGAACGATTCGCGCCACAACACGATCCCCGGACACGAGACGTACAAGCCTGCAACTGGGACGAAATGAACCAACGACCAGTGCAGACGAGACGGTGTCGACGTGAATCCCATCGCACAGGTCATACCGATCCTCTACATCCATGGACTGATCCGGAACAGACGCCAACGACGGAGACGGTAAGAGACACCCCCCAAACAAACAGCCGACACGTACCAGTAAACCTGTGACAAACACCCAGGCCCCCCTTGCCCATCACCCCCACCCATAGGGGGCCTCTTGCCTGTCACCACTACCACCCCCACCCATAGGGGGCCTCTTGCCTGTCACCACTACCACCCCCACCCATAGGGGGCCTCTTGCCTGTCACCACTACCACCCCCACCCATAGGGGGCCTCTTGGCTGGGACTACTCTCACCCCCACCCATAGGGAGCCTCTTGCCTGTCACCACTCACACCCCCACCCATAGGGGGCCTCTTGCCTGTCACCACTCCCACCCCCACCCATAGTGGGCCTCTTGGCTGGGACTACTCACACCCCCACCCATAGGGGGCCTCTTGCCTGTCACCACTACCACCCCCACCCATAGGGGGCCTCTTGGCTGGGACTACTCTCACCCCCACCCATAGGGGGCCTCTTGCCTGTCACCACTACCACCCCCACCCATAGGGGGCCTCTTGGCTGGGACTACTCACACCCCCACCCATAGGGGGCCTCTTGCCTGTCACCACCACCAATAGTGAACTGTGTGAGTACCACTACCAATGCCCACACACATAGGATGGGTGATGTGTAACACATACCCCATACCCCAACATAAGGACTACAAACCAAAGGATATCCACAACAACCTCATGACCACAACATGTAGTCTGTGTACAATACCCACCACAGTGAACATGACCATGTACACACAATGTAACTCACAACACGTGTCTGCAATACCATAGTGTGGCTAACACAAGCCAAGCCTCACATGAGCACTGCAGTAATGTCCTCAACACCCATCACTTGAGTGTACAAAAGGTAACTGTGTGGTACCAAACAGCAGCATATGTAGAGCACTGTGCTAATGGGGTCTCAACCCCCATCAGCACAGTGACATGAAGGTAAGTGTGGGCATCACACATGCAGCATATGTAGAGCACTGTGCTAATGGGGTCTCAACCCCCATCAGCACAGTGACATGAAGAGTAAGTGTGGGGATCACACATGCAGCATATGTAGAGCACTGTGCTAATGGGCTCTCAACCCCCATCAGCACAGTGACATGAAGGTAAGTGTGGGGATCACACATGCAGCATATGTAGAGCACTGTGCTAATGGGGTCTCAACCCCCATCAGCACAGTGA
Organism: Calotriton arnoldi; assembly: GCA_963921515.1. Lineage (NCBI taxonomy): Eukaryota > Metazoa > Chordata > Amphibia > Caudata > Salamandridae > Calotriton > Calotriton arnoldi. The sequence goes on from CAWUFW010001043.1 coordinate 536,754, forward strand.
CATGAAGGTAAGTGTGGGGATCACACATGCAGCATATGTAGAGCACTGTGCTAATGGGGTCTCAACCCCCATCAGCACAGTGACATGAAGGTAAGTGTGGGGATCACACATGCAGCATATGTAGAGCACTGTGCTAATGGGGCCTCAACCCCCATCAGCACAGTGACATGAAGGTAAGTGTGGGGATCACACATGCAGCATATATAGAGCACTGTGCTAATGGGGTCTCAACCCCCATCAGCACAGTGACATGAGGGACTCCACTCCTGTGGAAGGAAAGCTGTGCCATATGTTGTCCATGCAGGCCACCAGCATGTCAGCAGTATACTTTGTCACACAGCTAACATATACCACACATTGGTGGCCCTGGTAACAGCAGCCTGGGCACGGGAGGGTCCCCTGAGTCAACTGCACAGAGTCAACACACATGTAGATGAAGTAGCACTGAGGACACAGATGAGTCCATCCACATAGATGCATACACTTGCATGTCCATTGGAGATGGCCACACAGTCAGTGAAATGGGCCAATTGAACCATGCTAAGGCCAACAGGTGTGCATGTGTGTAAGACACTGATGAGACATTGCTAACAAAAGATAGATAACACATTTCCAAAGACCATAATCATGACCCCGTCGGATTGCTGCAAAGGATGACATGGATACACACCCCAACAGGACATACCCCCATGGGCCACATGGTCTCCAGCACAGTGACACTACATTTCCCAGCCATGGAATACACCATCACTGGAGCAAGGGCATGTCAAGTATCAACAACATCATGTACATCTGAAGCAAAACCACTAGTGAACAAAAAGGAGCTTTTATTCAGCCGAGTTATTTGTGAAATGGAAAATCAAGAAGAAAAACATGAAGGCCTATGGCCAGTCCATAAACAGACCCAGCAGGGTCAAGTGTCCAAATGCCACATTTGGCATGCCTGCACTGCCAACGGAAGGGGACATACCCCTGGGAGGGGCATACATAGAGGCCAGCCAGGCACCGCAGGTACAGGATCATGGGTCTACAGAAACAGGCAGGGAAGGGCTGGTGGGTGCAGGAGCGGCAGCTGCAGCGGAGGAGTCTGACAGGGTGGGTGCCGGCACGACTGGGGGGCACAAGTCAGGATCAGTGGGTGCCGGCACAACTGGGGGGCACAAGTCAGGAGCAGTGGGTGCCGGCACAACTGGGGGGCACAAGTCAGGATCAGTGGGTGCCGGCACAACTGGGGGGCACAAGTCAGGAGCAGTGGGTGCCGGCACAACTGCAGTGGGCAGGTCAGAGGGAGTGGACACGGAACCCACTGCAGTGCCCAAGTCAGACCGGGAGGGCAGAGACTCCACTGCAGTGCCCATCCCCAGGGGAGCAGGAAGTGGATCCGGTGATGTGGGCAGGACGGAGGGGAGGGCACGCCCTCCACAGCAGTGCCACACACAGGCTGAGTGGGGTGTGGGGTGCTGGAAGAGCAAGAGGCAGGGGGAAGGCCTGAGCATCTTGGGGATGCGGTAGCGGTGGGTGGGTGAACCTGGGGCAGGGTGTGGTGGTGGGACCTGTGGAGTGGGAGCCTGGGGGATGGCGGGTGGAGACTGTCTGGTGGAGTGTTGGGCCGGTGGTGGGGTCTTGCTCTTCCGTGTGCGGGGGACCTGCGGCGTGGTGTCTCAGCCTGCCTGCGCCTGGGGGAGGGTGTCTGGGGGCAAGGGACACCCCCTCTGTGTGGCCGGACCCCCTCTTCCCCTTGTGTGCTGGTGTGGATGGATCAGTGGGGAAGAGTCCGAGGTCGACCAGGAAGAGCCTCTTTGCAGCTGGGGATGCAGTTGAGGCAGTGGAAGGGGCCGTGGAAGGGGCTGTGGAGGGTGAGGCATCGGAGGACTGCGGAGTGCCTGTGGATGCATGTGTGTGTGTGTCTGACCCATCCCCGGTGAGTGTATTTTCAGTCCCCTGAGTATGCGTGCGTGCATGTTTAGACTTTGGCTTGGGGGTGTGTGTAGTGCCTGGGTCTGTTGTGTGCAATGATGGTGCAGGTGTGTGTGTGAGTTGGACAGGTAGGGTGCTGGGAGTAGGGGATGGGGCAGGGGCAGGAGGGGGAGGGACTGCTGGAGGAGGGACACTGCTGCCGTCAGTGAGGAGGCCATGCCCTGACTGGTCCTCTGTAGGGCAGACATGGATGATGACATGCCCTCCATGTACGACACCAGCTGGTTCAACAGACCCGTGTGCACATGGAAGACACGCAGCATGGATGTCTGCCCCACATGGATCTGCCGCAGCAGGTCGACAGACTCCTCACTCAGGGCAGCAGGGGACACAGGGGTAGGGGTGCGGTGCCTGACTGGAAGGAGACATGCCCATGAACACGGGCGCCTCCACGGACCTTAGATGTGGGAGCCATGGGGAGGGCAGTGATGGTGGGGGCGGGGACAACCTCAACAGGTGTTGGATGGTGGCTGCTGCCACCCGCCTCCACAAGGAAGTCCCCGTCACTGCTGCTGTGGTCCTCAGCTGCGGTGGTGTTTGCCGAGGAGCCCACAGACTCACTCCCCTCGCCCTCCGTGCCACTGGGTCCCTCCGACTCCTCAAATTCCGACCCAGTCTGGCTCTCTGGCTCCCCCTGGTCCGTGGAGCGGTCTCCCTCTGTGTCCGTGTCTGTATCTGCACAGGGAAAATAGAATGAAAACACATTAGTCATCTGCACTGACCACACACACCACAGAAAGTACAGCACATCAGTGGCCAAGTGCGGGCATCAATCAGTTGAACTTTGCTAGGAGTGCTCACACAGATTTGCATAGGCCAATGGTTAGTCTGAGAGTCGAGCATGGCATTCACATCCCTCCTGCCCTTGCACCCATCTGTCTTGCGCATGTAGGATCCCTACACCCCACTGCAGACACATGCACCACCTACCCATCACTTGACAAGACCTGAAAATACGTAGTGGTCTGTCAACATGCACACATCACATCTGCTGACATTGGACCTGTACATTTGCCTGGACGTAGGGATGGCTAGTGTTGCATCTGAGAGGCTGGGGCTGAGTACATGCACCAGACATCCTGATCCCCGCAAGTCCTGCATACCTTGGCACAATGGAGTGCATGTTGCACATGACACACTCCTGCTGGATCACCCCTAGGTAGTGTAGTCCCATGGCTCAGCCATGCCTGTGAGATCATACATCACAGTCTCCAGTCACAGGGGGCAGGGCAGCCCTACAACAACTGTCACCACTGTGTCACATTCCCAAGACATGGGGCCTGCAAACTCTGTAGCTGACAACTACACATGACCATCCACAGTAACAACAGCGTCTGGATTCTGATGTGCCCACCCCAGATCCATTGGACGCATGAGAGACATGGGACAGGGCACTCTGAAGCTGAGCAACTCGCACTCTGCTGTGAATGACACCCAGCTGCTGGAACTACCCGGTTGCAGGCACCATTGTGCACGGTCAAGTCATCACATCCATACATGTCACAGAGGTATTGTCTCACATGGGCACATCTCAGATTGCATGCTGACCCCAAACCCATGTACACACCAGTGGGCCTGACAACGGTGCCACAGCACAATGACACAGGGGCAGACACCTGAGGGAACTGTTCACCTGGCACAAAGTGCCAACCGAGACACGGGAGTGGGAGTACAGACTGTAGCATGCCCTGGACTAGCCATGACTGTCCTGCTCCACGTGGAACAGGTGATAGCCATGGACAGTAGGCAGGTGGCTGCGCATGTGTGACACACTTGAGGTACATGCTCCAGAGGCCCCAACAGTTTACCCAACCAGCAGCATGGGTGTGTGCCGAATGCCCCAGGCACATGTGGTGAGCCCGAGCTGTCAATTGGCCACATGACAGGAGTACATGCAGATAAATACCAGGACCCTGGCATGTACTGTACAATGGTCCCACCCTTGAAGCACAACACTGAGTCCCCTGAAGCAATGCTGGCCCACATCCCATGCACCTTCACATGTAAGGGCACAGTTTCCACGTGACACTATGCCCAGACAGAAACAGCAACACCTGGCAAACAGATGAGAAGGGGGCAAGTCACCAGAGAGGGACATGGGTCCTGGACTAACTGAACAATGTACTGTTGAGGTGTTACCAGGCCAGAGGGGGCACATAGCATGTCAGACACAGCACACAGTGCAGTCATGTACTCACCCCCTCCTTGCTGCTGTCTGGCCTTCAGCTGCCCATCCAGGTCCGGGAAGACCACTGCCAGGATCCGGAGCATGTGGGGGGTCAGGGTCCGGTGTCCGCCCCTCCTGCATGGAGGCGACAGCCTCAGCTGGACCCGTGCGATCCTCCGGGTCCAGCCCGAAGGTCCTGCCACCTCTTCTGGCAGTTGCGGATCCTGCGCCTGTAGACCCCCACGGATCTCACCGCCCGGACGATGCTCCTCCAGATATCATGCTTCTTCTGGGCAGCAACCTGTGAGGATGACAAAGTGCAGAGGACATTACTACACTGGCAACATATTAGTGCAACACACAGGCAGTCACACATGTGGGCATCAGCAAGGCTAATGAGGTACACAGGTGGTGCAACTATGGTTGAGGGACCGGTGTCCAGCACTCACAGCTTTGAGACATGGCCTGGGAAGGGGACCTAGTGACAATACACCTTGCACTGCACTGCAACTGTGCAGTACATGTGGGTGCCCCATTTGTGGCAAGAGCAGTAGTCAGTGGGCAACCAAGCCACTGGTGTACACACTAATGCTGCTGCTGGTCAGACCAGTAGCACAATTAGCAAAGCAGTGGACAGCACACTCACCTGCTCCCCTGGTTTCCCATAGAGCTTGGTGTACTGCGGCAGGAGCCCGTCCAGCAGGGCCTGGTTCTCCTCCTCACTGAAGGCTGGGGCCCTCTCCACAGTACGTGCCATCATTGAAGCCAGAGGAAGCAGAGACAGCAGCAGTGATGATCTTGATGTGCTCCAGTAGCATGTGGTGCAGGCAAGTGGGTTCTCTGGGGGCCAGGCAGCCTTATATCTGTGCTGTGGAGGCATGTCTGCCCTGGGGTACAAAGGGATAGGTCCAAAAAGCTTGCATCCTATGAATTTGGCCAATCCATGGGATAGCACGACTCGTACACGCCTTCAGCATCATTTAAAACATCACCTCCATGACACACTGGCAATTGCAACAATGTTGTACGACTCCAACTGAATTTCCTGCACACGCCTCGTTCAAATTTCAAATCTGCGTCCCTCACCATGACAGCTCATGGCCAATGAGGGTGCAGGGCCCGGCAAATGACTGTACTACGCGGATTTTGAATGGCAACACACACCCGTCTCCATCAGATTCAATGGGCAAGACGTGCGCGTGGCTCGGCCATACACGACGGACGCGTCACACGCGTCCGTCGCCATTGTGATGTATGTCCCTGACATGCGGGCGGCTCGGTCATACACGACGGACGCGTCACACGCGTCCGTCGCCATTGTGATGTATGTCCCTGACATGCGCGCGGCTCGGTCATACACGACGGATGCGTCACACGCGTCCGTCGCCATTGTGATGTATGTCCCTGACATGCGCACGGCTCGGTCCATACACGACCGACGCGTCACACGCGTCCGTCGCCATTGTAATGTATGTCCCTGACATGCGCACGGCTCGGTCCGAACAAGTTATTTGGGTTTTGGGGACATTGAACGTGTCGGTCAGCCTTGCTGTCAATTCCTGACAGATGCCATCCTCTGTCACTAGCTAGGGACTATGGGGCACACCAATGGCACCACTGCCTGTGCCACAGTGTGTCCCCAGTCATGTATGGCTGCCTCTTATGTGTGTGTCTGGGGGCACAGGATGTGTTTGGTCGTGTGCCACTTGTTGACAAGCACTCCCAGGCTGGACCCGGATGTGGGTGGACACATACATGTGTGGTGTGCCCATTGCCACAGGGGGTGCAGCAATGCAGTACAGGACATTGGCAATGGACACAGTCCCAGCCAGGATGTGTGTGTGTGTCGTGTCACATGTACCCTGTCTCATCAGTGTTAGTAGCTTCAACGCAGGGTGAACCAGTGTCGACATTGTGATGTCCATACACTATCTGTGTGCATGTGGTGTGATCTGTCAGTGATCCAATGTGAGCTGATCCACACATCACATTGGTTTGTACATGCACATTGTTGTTGTGTGGGGGTGGCACAGACACCTACATATGTCCTCTTGTGGCGACAGGGCACATGGACTGTGGCTAACATGCTTGTTGTGTGTAATGTCAACGATACGTCACATCATGCCTGTGTAACTGTCAGTCAGGGAGCTGTGATGTGGAGAAAATATCTGTCCTCACTAGTCACTGTGGGCTTTGTGTGGTAGGTGGCAACAGGGCAGATGTACTGTGCTAGGGCCCATTGCTTTGTCATGGCACAACAGGGGCCCTGTCATGTGCACATCTTGGGCTTCAATGTGCGTTGATGCCATGTATGGGACATTAGTGTCTGTAACCTATGGCAACCACCTCAGCTCATTGTGTTATGTGTTTGTTTATGATGGGCTGTGTTGCTGTGGCTTTGTGACATTGCTGGAGGGTGTGCCTTCATCCTTTGTTTCTGTCTGTACTGCAGGGCCCCAAATGTACCTAGGCCATTCCCGGACCTGGCAACGATGGTGGAACGTGAGTCCATCAGAAAGTACCGTTTCACCAGGGCAGTGATTGAGGAGTTGGCAGGGCAGTTGGGCCCACACCTGCAACCTGGCCGGCCATACCCGACGGCACTGACCCCCAAGGTGAAGGTGATGGCAGCCCTTCATTTCTTTGCGACGGGTACCTTCCAGTACACTGTGTCTTCTGGTGGAGGGATGTCGCAGACAATGTTCAGTCGGGTGCTTCGGGATGTGTTGGAGGCCATGTTACATTTCCTGGACCTGTACATCTATTTCCCCACACCCCAACGACTTGCAGACATAAAGGGTGACTTCTATGCCCTGGGGAGGATGCCAAATGTCATTGGCTCCATTGACGGGACACATGTGGCTTTGGTGCCACCACAGGCACATGAGCTGCCATACAGGAACCGCAAGCATTTCCACTCCATCAATGCTCTGGTGGTTTGTTTGGCGGACATGACAATCTCCCATGTGTGTGCCCGTTTCCCTGGGTCTGCGCATGATGCCTATGTGATGAGGAGTAGTCGTGTCCCTAGACTGATGTCACGGATGCAGAATCTACGTGCCTGGCTTGTTGGTGTGTACTGACTTTTCCTCATTGTGTGTGCCTGCCAATTGTGTGCTACCTGTTTTCTCCAACTCCTCTAATGTGCATGTGTCTGGATGTAGGTGACTCTGGATATCCCAACATGCCATGGTTGCTGACACCCCTGAGGAACCCTGTGACACCAGCCGAGATGCGCTACAACCAGGCACATGGTCGTACCAGGAGGGTGATAGAGCGGACATTTGGACTCCTGAAGAGCCGCTTCAGGTGTTTAGACAAGACAGGAGGTGCCCTCCCGTATGCCCCTACTAAGGTGTGCCGGATCATCATCGTAGCATGCATGCTGCACAATCTGGCAGTGCGAAGGGAGTTGCCCCTCATCCAGGATGACAATGACCAACACCCGCCACCTGTGGAGGATCCTGGCCTGGGCCAGGATGCCAGTAGCGATGATGAGGCTGCGGAGGATGTCCGCACACAGCTCATCAACAACTTCTTCTCCTGAATGTGAGTATACAGTGATGTGTTGTAAATGTGTTGTGTGTGCATGTTTTGTGTGTGTGGTGCACCTTGCGTGTGGCTGTGTGCTACTTGTGTGGATGCCTGCAGTGATGTGTCCATCCAGTTTACCTGTACTCCCCACCAGTTGTGTGATGATTAGTATTTTGGGGTGGTGTAGTCTGTGATTTGTGTTTGCCATGTGTGTTGCAGTTGTATGGCGTCATGCAGTGTTAACAATTGTGTTTCTGTCTGTCCTTCACAGGGTACTGTGGCTGTTGTTTGGTGTACAGAGACCCCTGATGCCCATGCTCCACTGCCAGGATGGAGTCGTTAGTGTCCCGATGAGTGATGTGCCAGGCACCCCAGGACTTCCGTAGTTATCCACTTGGTGACCGTGTGCCCACTGTCAGGTGTTGCTAGCTTGCATGTGTGTAATAAGGGACATGTGGCAATTGCCTGACAATAAACTGTGCTGCACCTTCTGATGTGTGTTGCTTGTGCCTACACATCAGACTGACATTGACGTACTGCACTTGTGGGCCTGTCACCACTGACTCAGGTTGGCTGTGTAGTTTGTGCATACCACAGGCTTGCTTGTCAACATTGATGTTGGCAATGAATTGGTTGGACGTGGTGGGCATGTGTAAAGTAGACCTGGTGGTGTGTCTCCCACATATGTGGCACATTGGCCTGACTGACATGACAGTGTACTCATCACAGTACAGGTTTGCATGCACAGTGTTCTTCAGCACATCCAGATCTACATGCCACTGGCAACCTCTCAATCACCACAGAGTCACGTCTTGTGTTTAGGTGAATTTATTAGCACATAAGTGGGGATGGTGCTCAGGATTGGGAGTGTTGTCCGTTGGCTTTAGAATCCAAAGTTCACAGATAACAAGTTAGGAGTGTTGGTAGATGAAATGTCTAGAGTACAGTCCACAGTCGTTAAGCACATTGTTCCAACTCAGACCCTCCATGTCATGTGGGGGAGTACGATGTCGTACAACAAGGTGAACGGTTTGCACACAAAGGTCACTGTCCAGAACAGGTGTTGGTTTCCTGGGGGATGTGCATGGGCATCTTCGTCTCACTTGTTCCTCACCGGACGACCCCTCTTCTTCTTCTCAGGGGGAGCCTCACCTGCAGGCTGCTGCCGTGCACGGGGGCTTCCACCAGACCCCCTCACTCCCTGTGGCAGTGGCAGATGTTGTTGCCCGAGATGTAGTCGTCGCACAGGGAGGTGGGCTCAAGTTGGTGCTGATCTGGCGGAGGCAGGTCAACATTTCCCGGTGCACCACTGCTATATCTTCCATGGTATCACACTTGGACTCCATATTTGACAGGTGTGTTTCAACACGGGACATGTGGGAGTCCAAGCGGGCATGGTGGGCAGCCTGCTGTTCTTTGATGTCCGTGAGGATCCCCACTACCTGGCTGAACCCTCCGGTGCTCTCCTGGTACGCATCCATGATGCGTTCCAGGTGGGTGTCATCCTGCAGACCCGCACCCTCAGTGGAGCCTCTGCTCGGCCTCCCACCCCTCCCACCACCCCTCGCCACACGGCCAGCACCTGTGGTGTTCCGCACAGGTGTCACAGGGGGACCTTGGATGTTGTTGCTGTTGTCAGGTGCCCTGGTGCCCTGTGACTCTGTGCCGTCTGATGGTTCGGTGGGTCTGTCCGTGTTGGCAGGGGTGGCTTGCGGTGTATCAGCAGTTGCAGGGGTGGTTTCAAGGGGGCAGGTGAATGTTGCCGAGGGGCTGCATGAGGGCCGAGACCGGAGGGGCCAGTTTGGGTGTCGTCCGACGAGGTGTGAGACTGTGCGCCACCGGAGCCAGGTGGGTCCACCGGAGCCTGGGACTGGGACTCTTCCTCGTCTGTGGTTGAGTCCACATCTGCCCCTGTGTTTGGAAGGAAGACACAATGTTAGTGATGTATTCATGGACATCAATGGTTCATACACATGACATTGGCCACTGTGGTTGGTGTTGCATGCCTGTCCATTGCATCATCCTACTTTGTCACTGCGGGAGATTTCCATTAGTGTGGTGCATTCACCTGACACCCTGAGGCACTTTGGTTGTCAAGTCTAGCTGTCTGCCTGCCTGGCATCTTAATTGCACGCTGGATTGTACTGTGCCATTCCTGCACTGGTGCTGACACATGCCTGATACAGGTGTTTCATCCCTGTCAACATTTGTGCTTTGACGCTGGCATCCTTGCAAAGGCACCTAGTTTGGGATCTCTGTTTGGGGCATGTGTGATGCCAGTTTGTGTCAGTCAATGTGCATCACATTAGTGTGTCTGCACAACCTGGTCACAGTCCAGCATGCCCGGGTTGTCCTGATGTTCTCTTCTGTGTTGTCTGTGTCCCCAGTCCACATCCCATTTCACACAGGTGATGGTGTCACTGTTACTAATGGAGTTGTGTGTGAGTTTAGTGTTTGCACACATGCTTTGTGATGTCAATGTCCTCCATGGTGGTATGGACTGTTCGCTGCGGCTGTCTTTCTTTACTAGAGTCGTGACCAGAGGTGTGTGTTCGGTTGCTTCAGCTGTGACTTGCATGCCTGCTCCAGTGCAGCCCATGTTAGTCCTTGTGTCCCCAGTGTCCATGTCAGTGAGTGCTGTGTGGTGTGGATGATGCCTACAATACTGGACAATGTCTGCGTTTCATGTGGCTGACAACGGGTGTTTGAGTGTATGTAAGCATGCTACAGTGTGAGGGATGTTGGTAGGTCCATTGTAGTCAGTCAGGTGTCCCCTGTCACTGCTGTGTATGTGAGTTGCTGTGTGTTTGGATCTCTGTGGTAGGTCTGCATTTCTGCACTTGTCAACTACAATCCGCGCCTACCCGTCCAGGCCAGAGGGGGTCCCTGGGACACTGCATCCCCGGAAGTTGAGTGCAAAGGTACATTTGCAATAGCTGGCAGTGTGACTGTGATTGGGTTGGTCGATGCGTGTGTGTGACTAGCAGCCTACTCATACATTGTATCCATGTGTCAGCCATCTTGCCCTGCTCTTTGGTTTGGAAGTGAGTGTTCCCAGGGCTGCTGTTAGTTTTTGCTGTATAGATGTGATTTGCAGCTGCCTCAATGGTTTTCAGTGTCATTGCAGTACCTCCTCCTCCCCCAGGGGCCAGGCAATTCACACAGAGACATGCTTCAATGTCGGTGAGTGTGGGTTGATGTTGAGGTTGTGAGTCAGTGGTGTAGTGGTGGTTGTACACAAGTGGCAACAGTCCCTGTACGTCACACAGCAGTAGCCAGTATGGTGGGTCTTGGGTGTTGTTTGCATGAAGTGTGGGTAAATGCCTTCTCCCAGGTGAGTTGTGTGGAGTTTGTGTTGAGGGGTGTGTGACAGCACATGGTGGTGGGCATGGTCAGAGCTGGCAGTGCTTCTCCCTCCATGGCCAGATGGGCCACTATTGTGTATGCTTCCCTTGCAGGGAGTGGCAGTTGACTTTCAGGATGTCAGGCATCAGGGTCCTGCATTTGGTATGTGCACATAGCCCATCAGGGCCTTGTGCTCCCACAGCAGGACCCAGTGTCAGCCATCTTGAGGGTACATTTCCACTGCCTGTGAGGTGCGCATGGTTAGAAGTGGTGTTGTTGGTCCATTTGTGAGGGGGATTATTGGCTGTGACTACAACTCCCATCATGCTTTTGGCTACACTGACTTCCCCAACATCCCCGAGCTTCCTTCCTGTGGGTCAGGTTCCCTGTGAGGTGGTGTGACAGTGGTGGCAGACTGTGTGGCAGTGTCTGTTGGGGTTTTGTGGCACTGAGTTGCTCTGATTTTTGCTAGGTTTGTACATGTGATGACATAGTTCAATGTTGGTATGAGATAGCAGGTGTTGTGTTGCTGTGCCAGGCATATGGCTGTAGGGATGACTTTGTTTGTGTTACTGTGGCTTTGTTGACGGAAGTTGTTTTGCCTGTCCCCTTGACGGTGACATGTGTACATGGCCCCACAATCTTGAGTCTCTTATTTGTGTACTCACCAGGCTCTGGGATGTCAGTCAGACCATGTATGCTCTCCGGTGGTAAGATGGCCTGCACCTTCTCCTCCCCGGACCGGAAGTAAACGGGTTTGGCAGGGGAGCCGCTGCCGGTGTGCTTGCTGAGCTTATGGTCCTTCTCCAGCAGCTTCTTGACCCTCCTGCGCACGTCATACCACCTGTTCTGGCAGTCGTCCTTTGTGCGCAAACAAGGTGCTTGTGCGTTCACCTTGTTGATGATTCTCTCCCACATCTTGGCCTTCTGGGACATGGGGGTCTTCTGTACCAATGTGCCAAACAAATGTGGCTCTACTCTGATGATTTCATCTACCAACACTGTCAACTCACTATCTGTGAACTTTGGATTCTTCTTGGGGGGCATGGTGGTGGTGGTGTCGAGGGTGGTGGGTTGGTGGTGGTGGTGGTAGTGGTGAGGGGGGGTGGATGTGGGAGTTGGGGTAGTGGTGTTGGGGTGGGGGTGGGAGTGGTGAGGGGGGGTGGATGGGGGAGTTGTGGTAGTGGTGTTGGGGGGGTTGGGGTGGTGGTGGTGGTGGTGGTAGTAGTGGTGAGAGGGGTGGATGGGGGTTGGGGTACTGGTGTTGGGGGTGGTGGTGGTGGTGGTGGTGGTAGTGGTGAGGGGGTGGATGGGGGAGTTGTGGTTGTGGTGTTGGGGGTGGGGGGTGGGTTGGTGGTGGTGATGGTGAGGGGTGAGTGGATGGGGGTTTGGGGTAGTGGGGGTGGTGTTGGTGGTGAGGATGGGGTGGATGGGGGGTTTGGGGTGGTGGTGGGGTGGTGGTGGTGGTGATTGGTGTGTGTGTGTGAGGGTGCAAGTGAGGTTTGTGGGTGTGTGTGTGTGAATGCTGTTGGTGAGATGGCAATGGTGTGTGTCAGCAGAGTTGTGTGTGTGGAGGTTCTCAGGAAATGGCAATGGCTCATGGGAGTGATTGGTGGCCTTTAAAAATATGTTGAGTTGTGGGTGTGTCTCTCTTAATTGATTTTATTTTTTTGTATATATTTTCGTTGTCAGTGCTTGTTTGGTCCTTTTTTTGTGTTTGGTCAGCTGTTGTTTGTGTGTGTGTACGAGATGTTCTTCTGACCATGCCGGACGCTGCTGGTGAGTCGTACAGGCTTCTCCGAGCCTTTCACGCTGTTGTTATGCTGTGTTGTGTATGTCGTGTGCGACTCGGTCAATGGGCGTTCGACTCGGTCGTGGGCGTTCGTTTCGCTCGCGGGAGTTCGAGTCGGTCGCGGGCGGAGTCCGTTGGTTTGAGTGTTTGTATTGTGTGCGTGTCGGTCGTGCGGCTTGTGCTCCATGCGAGTCGTTCTTGTTTCCCGCGTATGGCATCGTACTTTGCAACTCGTACGTCACGGGTACGTGTCGCTCGGCTCCGTTCCGGGAACGTGTCGGACGGTACTGCTCGAGGGCTTTTTCCGGCCGGAGGCTATTTTTCCGTACGGCTCGGTCGTCCGGTTCATATTCGGAAGAGTCGGTTGGAATTCACAGGCTTTCCATCGTACTGCGCGGGTCGTACGGCGGCGAGACGTGTCGGTCGGTACTTTATCCCGGGACGTGTCGGTCGGTTCACTTTACAAACGGAATCGGAATCGACCCCTTAGTGGTAGGACCAAAAACTACTTCTATAGCAATACTAGTACAGAGCTTTGAGGGCCAGTAACAAGTATGCTTACGTGTGGCATACCGTTCATGACAACAAGCTTTGGCAAAGCCAATACATTTGAGACCTATTCGCTCTGCGAATGCCTTTTATTCAGGCTGTACAGCATCAGCAAAAATGCATATGCTGTACAGCATGAAGTCAAAAAAAGAGGTGCAATGATATGGCCACATCATTTTCTAGACACACCCGCATGTGTCATGACGTATATGTAGAATGCATGAATCGGTAAATAAAAAAATATCAAAATGAAGCAGTGAGAAAATATTTTTAGTTAGAAAGCACAAGAGCCGGTGGCAATTTGTTGTCCGGCCCTCATAAAAACAAAGGTAAAATTATTTAAAAAAAAAAAAAAAATATATATATATATATATATATATATATATATATATATCCAAACACTTCTGGCACAGGAGATCATCAAGCCAGACTCCGACACCCCAATTCCAGTGTTCAAGTAAGCTTTATTTGTTACGTTTTCAGGGCTGTAATGCGTCAGCAGGATCCCCTGCCTTGTTCATATATATAAATATAAATTATATTAAAAAAAGGGACAGCAGTAGGAGAAAGGCATCGGAGGAACGGGTTGGGGTAGCTGGTAGGGTGGAGGAAGGGAAAAGATGCACCCAAAGGAGGGAGCATCAAGGAGAGTGGATGGAGACACCCAAGGAAGAGAACAAAATGGGGGTGATGGGAGAAGCACACACACAAGAGCAACACAGGGTGCGAGCTGGGAGAAAAGCACATAAGCTAGAGAGAGCAAAGCTGAGAGCAGGTGAATAGACAAGCACACGGAAGAGAGAGACCCACACAGAGCATGAGAGGGGAGAGAAGTACACGAGAGAGACACCTGTAAAACACATGCACTCTCTTTGAGTACTTATGCAAAAAGAAAAAAGTAGTTTCCTAAAAGTGAGCAGTGGAAGGACACTAGTAGAGAGGCTATGCTGCAGGGGTAGAACAAACACAAGACGGACAAGACAAGCTAATGAATAAAAAGCAAGGAAATGATAGTGATACTACAGCTAACCAATGGTAAGCAACAGGCAGGCTTTCAGCTAACTGTAGGTTCTCAGTAAGCTGCCAATAAGTCTCTTGCAACCAGACAGGCTGTGCTGTCTGGTAGGCTCGACCCAAAAAGAAGCTAGCCAAGGTGAATTGACTGGTTGATGGCTGAGGCATCAGCACCAGGATGTAGATAATGAGAAAGAGTCTACAAACTAAGAGTAACAAATCACCATAAATTTAATTTTATCCAACTCTGCCATTTTTTTTTGCCATTACCAACCCCTGATCAGATTAACCAAGAGCTGAGAACAATTGAGGGAGGAGGAGAAAATCTGCATTGGGCAGCTGTGGCCTAGGCAGAGAGGTACTGCAGAAATTCCTCAACAAACTCGGCATTGTTGATGGATGAAGCCTCAAGAGCATAATGCTGACAGAATGCAACATTGCGTTTTAACTCGGGACAATGTTTCCGACAGGCATGTGTCTGGAAAATGCTCCTAATACTGCGTTATTCCTGGTGGAGTGTAACCTAACACTGGATGGAGGCTGGGCTTCACTCAGAGTGTATCAAAGGGCGGTAAAGCAGTAACACGACTGCCATCATTTCCACTAAAGGGCACAAATTCTGGCCTGTTCAAGGTAGGTCCCTGGTGTGGTGAAGTTAAGAGTGTAAGGTGTGCTTAAAGTCCATATTGTGCAAGATCTCCTTGGCTGGGTAAGCATGCAGACATCACAAAATGTAGGAAGTACAATGGAATACTTTTGCAGTGAAGCAAGGGTGAGGTTGGAGAACCACCCTCTCAGTGCTTAATTTGTAAAAGAATAAGTGCTGGGTCCAAAGGTTTTCTCAGAAGCCGGCGGCCAGTGCTAGTGAATGTCAGGGTGTCAAATACCAGGCAGTCTAGTCTTGATTCCACCCATGCCTCTTTTATCCACAATACGCCATGCAACTTTATCTTACTCTTAAAGACTTTTCTCACCCCTGCTTTCTCCCTTTGTTTAACCATCTATCTCTTCCTCCTGCTTTCCTTCTTTCTGTCTTTCTCTTTCTTATCCTAAAACAAATTCTGATGATAAAAAATAAGAAGTCCCAGTCCCCAAAAATGAGTGCCTGGACCTCACCTCCAACCACCAGCTCAAATTAAGCACTGTTCTACCTAAAGAAGACTGTGAAGACTCCGTGGCGCCACGGCCTTATACCTTGTATATATGGCTGACCAGTGTTAAGGTCAAGAGGAAGGACATCTTCCACAATAAAAGTTCCATGCCGCACAAGGGCAATATTTTGAAAGGTGTGTGCATCAGTCTGGCCGTACCAGACTCAGGTCCCAGGCGGAGGCAGGCACCATTCAAGGAGAAACAAAGTCATTAGGATCATCAGGTGTCGTTTGATAACCTTGTTAGCCATGGAGGAGGATTCCCAAGGCCTGTTCATGTTGGCCTGAATGACCACAAGGTAAGGCTTGCAGGTATCCATCTGCACCTACGTTCAGCCAACTGGGCCAACAAGGACAACAAATCATCTGATGAGCAAGTAAGCAGGTTAACGTTCTTTACTAATGCCCAGTGACAGAACTTTAGCCGTTGGTTTTTATAATGAGTTCTTGTGGAAGATTTCAGTCGGCCACTGTCCTAGGTACTGAAAGGTCAAACTAAAGCCGAGCAATGGCATAAAGGGGTTTAGTGCTCTCTCTCATCCCTCCTGTAGGGTGGCAGACATGGTTTGTCAGCTGTAGTAAGAACAGGTTTTTGTACCCAAACTGGTGATGCAAGGATGGAGACACCAGGATCACAAAGCACCCTTGACTCTCCCTGTTTTCCAGAAACAAAGAGTTCATGGAAAAAAGTGTTCAGAAGCAGCTACATCCCGTTCAATGTCAGACTGTGCATAAGGATCCAGGCCCCACGCCCATCTAAAAACTGACCTTATTGCACTAGGAGTTCTGATGAGTTGTTGAGGTGACTAATTGTGACCAACTCCAGGTCTCAAGGACGAGTGGAGAGGAATTCTTGGGCAATCTCCCACTCATGCCGCTCATACCTACTCAGGCTATCCTCTCAGGTGTTTGCTGATCCCTAGAATGTGGGAGACTAGCAGGAACATGCCATATTGAAGCACCTACTTCCACAAGGACACTGCCAGAACAATTGATCACTAAGGAAGGTACTGGACCTTTCTGATTATTAGAGTCCACTGTATTACTAATTCAACATATTGAGAGATAATATTTAGTGTGGAAGCAAGAAAAGGTGGAAGAAATATAGTACAATGCACAAAAATTATTCAAACTAAAATTCTATTTACAGAAAGGTTATCTGTTTCAGAGAGAACTGAAGATGTGTCCAAACAGTAAGGGAAGCCTGTCTCAAGGGATGTGTATTGAACAAAGACTACCCCTAATTGATTGAGTGGTGTTCTCTTTCTCAACAGCCATTTGCAAGCAGTACTGAGCCTAACCACTGAGGTGGATATGGTGAAGGAAGTGACCCGATTAGGGCCACCCGGGTCACTCGCGACCACCTCTCAGCCTTCCACACAAATAAAGAGTCGGTCAGACAGTAGAGAATACAAACCAAGTATATGTTTATTCAGATACACTCGAGCGGAGCCCCGTCTTCCCAGTCGCTTAGGGGTGCTGCAGAGAGGACTGACATCAGCAAGCATGGTGATACATTATGTACGATTCAGAACCCCAGAAGGCACACCCAGACTGGAAGTTTCCGGATGGAGGCAACTACACAAAGGAGGTACAGAAGGATAAGTTTCGATCCTGAGACCGGGCACACACTATCTCTATGCCAAGGTCGTTCTGCCTGTACCCATCGCTGAACTAGTGGGAGCAGGCCTCTATCTAGTGGGAAAGGTATGCGCTAATAAGAACAATGTATTCATTAGTACAGCAAGGCCTAACCTTGGAGGAAACGAAAATTACCAAAGCTGCTTCTCGTAGAGGCAGAGAGAGATTAGTTTCGCTCATGGATCAAAATGGCGGCCAAGCATAAAATGGTGCCGCGAATGCTAACTTATGCAGTACAATATGTAAACAACACAGCAAAGACATTTTTTTATATTCTAACAATGGGAAAATAAGTACACCAAATCTGTACAGACGCAACACTATCATCTTGGTGAGTAACTTTGGGAGTATGACCAAACAAACATGACTGCTGAAAAATGAAAGCGTTCCCATGACAGCATGAATCTGAATAAACGGCAATAGCAATGCCGAAAAGATAGGTGTATAGTGAAGTCCTAACTGTCCAGGGACACTACACAATCCTTCCTCTCTAAGGGTGGCAGTATGTGGGCCAACATCACTATCTCCAGTTTTTATTATGTCAGAAACTTGTTAAAAATATGCAATCCAGAATAAGGTGATGGTCGCCCGCCCTTTTGTATAGTTCTAGAAAAACCCTTTCTGTGACTTCTTTCAGAGTGAGGCTCTCAGCTTTTATCAATTTGTGCATATGGGAGAATGCAGAGATGGGTACATGTGACTTCCAGGTTAAGGGGAAGGTGTAGCCTGACTGGCTAATTTGCAGGACGACTGAGCCAAATTCATCTCTCAGGAACCTTTGAAGAATCTCAAATCTCTGCTCTTGATTGGAGAATTGTGGACTTTGAAGATGAACCTAGTAATGTAGTTTTGTTTCTGGAACAGAAGGAGAAATCACCACTGAAAACTGGCAAACTCAGGCAAGTGAGGTCCATCTGTGGCCAAACTAATAATGACACCTTCTGTACCTTCAAACCAACTGTCCTGCCACTTGACTTGAAGTGCGTCATTGAGAGCAATAGCAATATGCGTTTGCACTAGGCGATGCTCCATAATACTATAAACTGCTAAAAATCTATTATAGGTTACTCAGATCAACCAATAAAGATACCACACAGCGAAAACTCTCTGCCGCTAACCTCTCCAAAGATTCATTTCAGGTCACTCGAGAAATGATTTGGCCCTCCTTTATGGATTCATTAATTGAGCTTTCCTTGGATCACTGCAAAACGAAATTCTCCTCCAATGTTGGCAAGACCAAAGTAAAGTTGGTGCAGCGCCCCCTGCACTGCTTGGAATTTTAAATGTATTGACAACGTTGTTATCCCTACTGATCGAAAGGTACTGTTATGTTATGTTATGTTATATAAATTGATAGAGCGCAACGGTTACCTGAAGATGTCCTGGCGCTTAGCTCAAACAACCGTGATAGCAGGATAAATGGAGACCTAGGTACAAACTAGTTGCTGAATAGCCAAGTTTTCAGTGCTTTCCTAAATGACAGCAGGTCGGGAGAGGCCCGGATGTGGAAAGGAAGTTCATTCCATAACTTAGTAGTGCAGGTAACGAAGCTTCTGCCGCCCAAGTTGGCTCTTTTGAATTTAGGCACAATCACCGTCTTCGCTCCTAAGGAGCGAATAGTTCTGTTGGGAGCGTACCAACTGAAACATTGCTGCAGATGGACTGGTCCACAATCACCCAGAGCCTTGAAGACCGTACAGAGGGATATTAATCTGACCCGTTGCCTTATTGGCAGCCAGTGGAGCTTTCAGATTTCTTTTTGTACAGATTTAAATTTAGGTATGCCTGTTAGCAATCTAGCTGCTGTATTTTGCAATAATTGCAATTTGTTCATATGTTGCTGTTGGATATTCAAATATAAACCATTACAGTAATCGAGTTATGAGGGAGGTAATCACTATTCATTGGCTTTTCTGGGGAAGTGTAGTATTTTTTTTATCATCCTGAGTCTGGAAAGTAGAGGAAGTGACCGCGTTCACCTGATCCCCAAAGGTGATCCTATTGTCAATTACTACTCCTAGGTTTTTTGCTTTCCTGACAGCCATCGGAAGGATACCTAATTCTTCAGGCCACCATCTGGGTGCCCAAAAGTTAGCTTTGTTTCCAAAAATGATCACTTAAGTTTTACTCGAGTTCAACTTTAAACAGTTATCACTCATCCAGGTCTTTACTGACTGCATACTATCGTGAAATTTCTCACCAATCTCAATTTCCTGATTCAACATCAGAGACACCCCTAGTTGCGTGTCATCCGTATAAGAAGTTAGGTGAAAGCCGAAGGTTCTAATCAATCGAGCATAAGATGATACATACACATTAAAAAGCATAGGGCTTAGTGAGGACCCCTGTGGGAATCCACAAGGGAGAGAGAAAGGTTTGGAGGTAAACATGTCTAAAGCAACGGTTTGATTTCTTTCCATAAAGAAGGAGCACAGTAGTTTCCAGGCCGTGCCCTGAATGCCGCACGTCGACAGTCGGTCCATTGAAGAATTTGTGTCACATTTTTCTTCTCTCTTTTACGTTTTTCTTCTTAAATATCGGGGCATGGCTACCAGTACTGTTTAGTTTAATTTACTCTCTTTTAAGTGAGGTCACTGTGTGAGCATGGGTTTTTTTCTGCTGATGCCACCTAGATGTGGCCGATTTCTAACATCGTAGATGCATGTGGTTAACACTTGCATGTAATGATTGACACTGTTAGTATCATCCTTATTTGTATTCTGAAGTGATCTTAGTGGTACATTGTATGTTCTCATCAACAGCCTTGAAGAAGTCGTCTATACGACGAAACACGTGTCGGCTGTCCATTTCAACGCTACAACGACGTGTCAACAAGCCAAGCACTTTTACCTTGGACTATATATTTTTTTTTGTTTATCTTGCTCTTTCTTGATGTATTATTTAAATCAACTGACAACAGAGTCAGTTTGAAACGATTCTTGTGTTGTGCTCTGCATCATAAATTTTGAGTATTTAAGTATATGGAAAATTCATTTTCCTATACGGAGCAACACTGTATGGATGGCACAGTGTTTTGCAGAGAGCACGCTATTACTACTGTTAACTAACAAACTGCAAACTCAACAGAGGTGCTGACTGGTTTCTTATTACCACTGCCATCTGTCTTAACTGTTACACTATGAAAAACATATAATGTCCAATTCTAACTGCTAGGGACAGGGCATAAGCACAAGAGTATTAGCAGCTGCCTTACATATGCAAAGTGATTCCTAGGTTTCCATAAAAGTGACCTATGACATATCTATGAACTATCTATGATGTAGACTGCTATCCCATTCAGCTTTTTGTTTGTTTTGAGGAAGCCAAAGCAGTATGAATAGCCCAGTGGGTAAGAAATACCTGCCTTGATTTACATATCTGTGGTGTTTAACAGCTAATAGCTAAAGGCACTCATTACATTCAGTGTATGGAAAACTTTTCCTTAGGGAGGATGTCCTAGGAAAGTAAGACTAACAAAATAATCCGATTCACGTAGAGATCTGAACTAATATTTTCTGGAAGAAGGGAAAATTCTCATTAAAACCATACGGTGAAAGATTACAATACAAGGTTCATTAGTGAATATGGCTCGTATTTTACGCATTCTGTTGGCCAATGTACTGGTCACCAAGCAGAATATTGAAGGACATTCTTGCACAATAATTCAAAATGAGAGCTATTCATTTTGGAGAGACTATGGTCTTCCATTCAGTTAGAAGAGGGGAATGTCTTGTTACTTCATGGAAGACTTGAGCCCTATAAAATAACTTCATTACAAGGTTTGTGGAACAGGATGTCCACAGACATTTTCCATATGCAGTAATCTCGGAAACGTGTACCATCAGCCAAACTACTGAAAACCATATTTTACTAAATTAGTTGGGTAGAGTGGTATCAACTCTTCTTAGCACGTTCAATTTCAATCTGTTTTTTAGTAAGAAGATGCGAAATCTAGCTATTTAAGAACCTCATATATTATTGTGGAAAGTTTAGGTGACATCAACTTTAAATTTCTTAGGAGCAAGGTGGTCAGGTTTAGTAATGGAGGTTGCAGTGTATGATCTTGCCCTTAATCCTGGATAAGACATAAAGGGCTCCAAGGGCACCCGCTTTCTGCACCCTGGTGCACTTTGGTGTTATAGAAGGGGCCGCAGAGGCTTGTGCAGCCCCTTCTATAACACAGGTAGGGCTGATGTGATTCTAAGGAGGCTTGGCCACATACTGAGAGAAACACTTTTCCCATGTCATATTATGGATGCGGGCACACAGGCAAAAAGACCGTTAGGATGTGCACTCTCTAGCGCCACAAAGAGGTGGCGCACAGTCAGTGGGCCCCCAGAGGGCAACCCCCGCAAGGGGTGAAACAGACATCCCCTTGCAGACATGAGCAGTCACTCACTGCACCCATTTGCTGGGGGATATCGGTTTCCTTTTGAAGTACACACCAGAAGCCATCTGCACGGTGAAAGACGGAACACCTGTGTCAAACAGCCGCTCTATCTTTCGCCAATATGCTGTACCAGTGCAGCTGTGAGTTCACCCTTGGGGCAGCAGATTTATCTTAAAAGGCCATGCTACGGCCTGCGTCCAGCACATCTTGGTAAAGGTGCACCATGCACAGACCACGGCAGGATAGTCATTCCCTGGTCTGCAAAGAAGCCTCCTGTGTGGCTCTTTTAACGGGCAAAGTTGGTCCAGATACCACCACCAACATGGTCGATCTGGAATGATGAGAATAGTCTCTGCTGCTTTATCATAGCCTTCAGCAGAAGTGAAACTGATGGAAAAGCATAAGGAAAGTTTTCGGACTACTCTATAAAAAAAAGTAATTTCCTCTGGTATTGGGTTCTTGGACCATGGACAAAATCCTCAGCACTTTGCATTTCTTGAAGAACTTCATCTAAGAGAAGTAATTAATGTTCTATCACTAGATACATCAAAACGCGCTTTGGAGTTCTTAAGAACCAGATGGTGCATTAAACCAATCTCCCAAATTTCTGACCAAGAGCCCCAGTTAAATGGCAACATTCCCTCGAGAGATTTACGAATTTTGTATATTGGTTTGTTCAGATCATTTACGATTCTAATGTCCATAAGAGGCCAAGGAAAGGAAATGAACTGCTCTCAGCTTCAACATACTGAGCATACTGATGTGGTACAATTGTTAACTGGAAGACCTTTAAGCCCGCCAGGTGCCAAACTCCGAAATGGATGCACCTGTGACTGTCTAAATTGGGTATTGGTTTAGGAGCGGCAACCTTATCAGCAAGTTCTTTCTTTGGCACCATTGCAAGTTATTGCAGAGCCAACTAAGAGTACATCTGCTTGTCTTAGCAATTCCACAATTCCTGGTAGCACTAATCCTCTAGGCACTATTGAAGCAGCAAGGAACAAAGAACATGCATTATGCTTTCAAATCTAGAAAGTAGAAGACCTGTCACTCCAATGGAAGTGGGTTCATCTGAAGAGATGTACACTTAAGCTGTAACAGACTGTCCTCTGAAAGAGACACTTTTGCGACCATTGTGTCTAGAAGTGCTGCCAGGAATTGCATTGGCTGAACCAACATTGATTTTGGCTTGGTGTCGTTTATCTGGAGTCACAAGCGATATACTTGAGGCACCGAAATGTGAATGTTAAGTTATCTTGCAACCTTATTAGAAACTTCAGATAATGTGACAACTAGTAACTTATTACAGACACTGGCTACTGTTCACACCCAGATCCGAAAACCTGGGGCATAACTCTGTCTTAGTGCAGTGAACTTCAAGGTTCAGATTAGTAGAAAGACCATTATCTATCTGTGTATCAGGATTCCTCTATACGATGGCAGCACTATTGCGGCAGAGGAGTATTTGCACGTGGTGTCAGTTTTAATAGATCATTAAGTTCAAGGTAGAATGATCTTAAATTGGTCATATTTTGATGACATTTCTGAGACATACTTAAAATTTTGCCTCCACTACAGCCCTGAGCATCAATTCCTTTTCTTTCTTTTTTTAAAGCTTTATTTATTGATGCATTAATACAATACTAAAGATTTACTGCTATGACAGTCACGGTAGACTGTGTGCAATGTACATTTTATAATAATAAAGAGAGAGAAAAATAAACTTGGCAAACAATCAGGATACAGCCTCAAGTACCAATGTGTATACTATCCAACACAATCTGATTCACAGACTAGCTACCTTTGTACTTAAACTGCCCCTCTTGTGAGCTGACCCCATCTGACCTGTGAGAACATAGATCGATCCCCCCCCCCATTCTTCGTTGTCATTTCCTTCCCTCCCAGAAAGATAAGTTCTCAGCAGGACTCAAATGTGTGACATGACTACTGCCCAGATACACTGCCCTGCACCTCAACTTGCACAGCGCCCAGATCTGTAGACAATGAGTCCGGTTACACGATTCTGCCCTAAACTTGGACCAGTTTATGGCAAAGCCTGGCCAAGATCCAAATTCGGTGATATCAGTAAGGATGCGTTCCAAGTTAGTGTCCAGGTCTCACACCAACAGCAGTATGGCGTCAGCATATAGCGATATCAACAATCTGTATTGAGTTTGCGCAGTCTGCTAACTAAAGGCTCCAATGTTAGAGCAAAACTTATCGGGGCTAGGGGATAGCCCTGCCTCGTCCTGTGCAGTATAGTGATAGTGTCAGAGATACATCAATTTGATTGTATGCGCGCTATTTGGTCAGTATAGAGCAGGTTTAGCCACTTCGTCTTTGCCACACCCAATGCCACTCTACCCAACACTGCTCGTAAGTATGGCCATTCTATAGAATCAAATGCATTAGCAGCGTCGAGAAATACAGCCGCGATCCGGGCTTGATTTGATGGAGAACAGCGAAGAGCGCGCAGAGATTATCAGCGGTAGATCACCGCGGTATGCACCCTGATTGTTCCAGCAAGACAAGACCATGCAATAATGGTACCAATCGAACTGCCAGGATTTTTGTCAAGATTTTATTATCAGTATTTAAGGATAGCGGTGTATATGAACTACGTTCCTGCACAGGGTTCCCAGGTTTAAGGAGATTGGCAACCACCACTTCCAGTACCGTAGGCAGGAGTTCACCCTTCTGTATAGCGTTGTTATACTTAAGGAGGTATGGGGCTAGGAGTTCACTATACTCTTTATAGAACTCCACCGGCAGGCCATCGCTACCTGGCACCTTGCCATGTGCGAGGTCCCTAATAGCCCAGATAATGTCCTCCAAGTTAATCGGGGAACACAACAATTTCGCTCTGACGCTTCCACCCATGGAAATGTGATCTGTTCTAAATACTCTGCAAGTCCCTCTTTGTCTGACCGGTAGGTAGTGGTGCATAACGTACGATAGTAAGACATGAATTTTGCAAGAATATCTAGCAATCAGGTTTTCTACTCACCGCAGGTAGTCGTTATCAGGACTATATGATCTGCAGCCTATTTGGGTTTTAGTAGTCTAGCCGATAGAGGCCCTGGTCTCATGCCCTCCCCGTACCGCAGCACCGTCATGCCCCAAGTCAACACCAACAAAAGACAGACCCTATTTCTGTATGAATTACACACTGGGACCCTACCCTTTTTGTTGAACTATATATAATGCAATTGGCTGTCTTATAAAACAACCAATATACCATTTATGCTCACTTATATTGTCACTTTTGCTTTCTTTATTGTTTTGGTTTTCTTTTCACTTGGGGTTCTTGTAAAGCATCTCTTCACCACTCCCATGATTGTGTGATTTCCGAATCATGACTGTTTTTTCTAAAGAAATACATTTCTAATCAGCTGAATCGAATAGAATTATGAAATACTGGTTGTTTGTCCCTGTTTTTCCTGTAGCTTAGTTCCAGAGAGAACTTCGTCTATCGTAAATGTAACTAGTTTTTCTTAGATTAAGTTATACAGGATTTCCTTTATCACATTGAGTTTCGGAAAATGAGTTTCATGTGAAGACTTGTCCCAAGTTCTACATTTCCCTTTGATATGCACTCTCCTCGTATTATAGTCTTAAAGGCCTCCCACACTCTTACTCATGTCAAAGCACACCACCATAGCCTGCTTAATTTCCTTCCGAAACACTATGTCAAGGAGCATGGTTGGTTGCAGGCGCCACAGTCAACATGCCCTGTCCGTCTCTGGCGGGTGTAGTGTAATTATAACCGAAGAATGGTCAGACAGTGTAAGGGGCATATGTGTAATGTCATGTGTCCACCCAAGTACATCCTTGGTCCCCAACCAGAAGTCCAGCCTAGAGGCCAACCTGTGGACCACTGAGCAAAAATATTCCTGTTTGGTACCCGAGCGAATTCTCCGGATGTCGATTAGTTCATGAGTCTGTATTATATCCAGTAGTGCAGCTTGAGCACCACTGTGTTGTCGAGGTCTGATGTTTGAACTATCTAGGGTGTCATGTAATGTCAGGTTAAAATACTCCCCCCTCCACCTCCAATAGTATTGTACTTGGTTGAAGGCGGTGGCAGCACGCCACGGGAAAAAAGCCAGGGTCATCATGACTGGGCCCATAAGTGTTGATAATAGTGAGGTGTGTTTGCTGCAGTGTCCCCTGAACTATCAGGCATCTCGCCTCTGGATCAAACACTACATGAAGGAGCTGAAACCAGTGATCATGCGTAATAAGCGTGGTGACCCTCCACCCCGGAGTATGTAGAATAGGGGGCAAAAAAATCTATGTGAGCTCCACCGTTTAGCCATATGCTGGCTTCTGTAGGGCAAGAGATGGGTCTCTGCAGCAGAATGTCAATCTAATATCTTCAGGCATAAGCTAATACCTGGCATATTTTTCTAGAATTGTTCAAACTTTGTACATTCCACGTCATGCAGTTCACCGAAGGGGGGTAAGCGGTCAGTCTCTATAGGGGTAGCAGTATGCATCAGGCTGCATTGTATGTAAGGTTATAGCATACACATAGCAGTCACTTATGTAACTGTGTAATTGTTTTCCCCAATTTTCAAAACCTCAACCCACCCTCACTCCCACGCCGAGTATTTGCTGATGAGCGAAATTTCCCCTCCATCGCCCTTCCGCCATCACAAACATACCCATAGTTCAGGCGACTTGTGCCTGGGGGTGGTGAACAGAAAACCGTATGAACTATAAAAAAATTATATAGAAAAAACAAAAAGCAAGTCATAGAGTGCCCTGGTTTGTGTTTTTTTTTTTCTCTGCTATGGCTCTATACCTATACAGACAGCAGTGCGATTTGGCCAATTTCGTAGGCTACCCAGCGCCCACAGTGGAAATCCAGGTCACAGTGAGCAAGTTTATATGCCATGAAGTGTGGTCCAGGCCACCCTGGCAGATCCCCCTCGTCACCATGTAGCAGAATGCAAGTGTGCCATAGACAGAAATAAGCATATCATTCAATATCACTGAGGCTGTGATTTGAGGCAGATCCACTGGGGTGTCGAGTCTTAGGTCTGTTTCCCTTGTGTTTTCAAGAGGTGGGTCGCAGCTTGGTGGTCCGTAACGATGTGAGGTTTGCATTATAGTAGAATCACAGGTGAGCAGGGTACAACATCACATATTTAATATTCAATTCCTGCAACTTCTTTATCACAGGTGTAAATTTCTGATGAACTTCCTGTACCACCCGAGTGTGATCTGGGTACAGGGCCGGACTGGCCATAGCGGGCACTGGGCGTTTCCCCAGTGGGCCGCCTGGATGGGGGACGGTTTTGGGCCCATTGGAGTCCGTTTTTGTTACCAGGGGCCGGCAATATCGTCCCCTTGTAACAAAATCAGCTGAAACCGGCCCTAGCAATC
Organism: Calotriton arnoldi; assembly: GCA_963921515.1. Taxonomy (NCBI): domain Eukaryota; kingdom Metazoa; phylum Chordata; class Amphibia; order Caudata; family Salamandridae; genus Calotriton; species Calotriton arnoldi. The sequence continues at coordinate 563,705 of CAWUFW010001043.1, forward strand.
AGCTCGGCCGCACCCCCTCCCCCCTGGGGGCTGGCCGAGCAGTTTGCCAGGGCCGGTTTAGGTTCCCAGTCCTGCCCTGTCTGGGTAGAACAGTTTACTACCTTCATGTGTGATTTCAGTTTGTTCTCTAGCTAAGGCAAGTTTGATGTCACGGTCTCTGTAGTTAAGTAGCTAGTCCAAGATTGGGCATGGCCTCAGGGTGTGGTGGACTCTTTCCACCACAAATTGGGTAGACAGTTTATCCCGGCCAAAGATAGTCAAAAGTAAATGTTCTATGTACTCTTCCAGTTTTCTCATTGCTGTCTCCAGCAGTCCCAGAATACGGATGCTACACCTCCGAGATCTTGCCTCTAAATACTAGTTTTTCTTCTTTACCGCCTCCAGTTCAATTGCCATGCATTTACAGTTCTCTGTTACTGAGTGCAGGCGTCTTCGGTATCGAAAATTCCATGTTCAGGTGCAGTTAGCCACTGATCATGTCCCTCCAGCTTTTCCTTCATAGAGTTTAAGGGCAGCGTAAGCGCATTGATCTTCCCATTAATCTTGGCCAAACTCCCATGCATCGCTATTATTAGTGCCTTCACCCCTTTGTCAGCGTTAGGATCTGTAGGTTAATCCATTGCCAAAGTAGGGTCCGGATTCGTATGCTTCTCTTGGGAGCGGGTTGCCTTCTTAGACTCAAATGGCAGCCGGCCCTGTCTTAGGTCCACTTCGCGAGTAGACATTTGCTGGTATTGCTCAGAGTCCGGACCGGTGGGAGCAGCAGGATGTGGCACTGCAATCTGTTGTAGCAGTTCGCAGGCCCCTCGAGGAGAGTTCAGGGTACACAGGCTGCATTTAATTCACCTCTTATAGCCTGAGGCAGGGAAGTTTGTTATTCCCTCCCCCCAGAGGGGGTAGGTGAGCAGATTGATAGTATATGCAGTCATTGACTTGCAAGGCCAGTGAAAGTAGCTCAAGGGTCTCAAAGATGTAAAGGCATCATAGCAAGCGTACTAAAGGCGGCACTACACTCTAGAGTTCTCAGTACCATGCCTTAGAAGAGCATGCCATGTGGTGTCTCAGCAGCAGTACCCAGCAGGAGTTATGGAGGCCTCAACTGTTGTATGTAGCTGGTTGATGATTCATCTTTACCCTCCCCATGGCCATCGGGGGGGGGGGGAGGTGCGCAGGCCCCCATCCTACCTCAGACTGCAGGAGGGGTGCCACCGATGGCCGTCCCCACTGCCACGTCATCACCTCAGCTAGGCCTGGCTGCAGGACGCGAGGCTGAGGATTTGCGGCCTAGGCAGCGGACGCGTCTTCCTCCAGCGTTCCTCTCTCCAATGCCACCAGTAATTGCATCGGGGGGAGCCAGACGGCCGATGGCGCAGCTACACCCTCAGTGCCACTTTCTGTACAGCAGGATTAAATATGGGCATGGTCTCCACAACTGGTTTCCCCCCCCCCCCTCCCGAGGCCGCCGGAGCTCAATCACGGTGCAGCCATCTTGCTAGCATTCCAAGACATGCCCCTCTCAGCATCAGTTCCTAATCCTCAGATAGGGTAACATGCATTCTGAGCGAAAAATGGATCTTCCATGTCAAAGGTGGCAACATCTACAAACAACTGCAGGAAACGCTTTGATGTCAAATCAGGCAATAGTGACACCAATCTTGAAGTTTTCCACATCAAAGGTTTTCACTGGGACGGGGGGCAGACTCGCTGCTCTGAAGGCTTTCTGGGGGCATCAGAGGGAGTCCTAACAAGCTATGAGAAGTAAGAATAACTCAGTCCATGATCTTATTACCTGAAGACCCAGATCACCCCTGAGTTGAAAACATGCACTGTCCATGGACCTCCTACCTGGCATCAGTTGACAGATGTTGCAATCCTAATTTTCATTAGAATTCAGGAAGATAAACCACAAAAACGGTGTTCCCCTTTTTAAGATCCTTTGCCATTGTAGTAAAGGCACTGGAAGCTCTTAGCTTAATGAAAGTGTGAATGAGAAAACAGAAGCGACTCCCCATGAGAAAATTATCCAAAATGCTTCTACTTAAAAAAAAAGAAAACAAACTGAAATAGACAACTGGATCGGCAGCTCTCCCTTATCCATCTAAGTGACCTATTAAAGAAGACTTAGCAGACACTTCCAAGTCTCAATGTTAGGGACAGCATATGACACCTATGCCTAATAACCGTGCAAATTGCTTGGTTTCATTACCTTAGATTAGTTCTTACATGGCTTTTCTTCTTTTAACTTGTTTTGCGTCTGGCCTCTCCAACTTTTGTCCCACTGCTAGACAATGGATCACCCTTCATCCCTGAATTTATGGGTATATACCCTCCAGCTCTGTGGCCCGGTGAATGTTCTATAGTGTATATTGGTATAAAGACTCACAGTTATTAATTTGATTTTGCCATTATGCTAACAGTGGCAGCTGGTGACATTTGAAAGAGGTGAGGCGTAAAAGTTTGAGATGAGTGCCCTGTGGCGAGCGAACCCGACTGTCATAAGACAGTTCAGGGGGTTCTCTCTCCCTCTCCTCCCCCCCCCCGAGATTGTGAAAGTGTAGTTATGACCGCAATAATGAGATTTCATATGATAATGACGTAGGTAGCTGCTTATTCAGTATAACCACATAACTTCATAACAGACTTTGAAATAACAATGCTGAGCACCTCACATATTTCTTTATTTATTGATATAACTTTACAAATGAAATATACTGAGGAAATACAAGTTATTGTGATTTGTCGGACTGGACACAAGGAGACAGCTAGGAATAAACATTAAAAGCCAGTAGGCCACCCTACAAGGTAATGTACTTCTCATTCAGGAGATAAAAAAAATATGATTTGCTGTTGTGGTAATATCAGGGAAAACTGCAGAACACAAAACAGGCCAACATATGGCGGCAGCTTCTGTGATCTCGTAGCCATTATTAGGCAGTTTCAGTAAACACTTCGCATTCCAGCCACCAAACGTTATTTTTAGAAACAGATGCAGAACATTAGGGTCAGACTGGAACACAAAACAAGCTCCAGCATGGGCACCAAAATAAAAGCAGCCCAAGATAGCTAAAAACCGGCCCACATTTGCAAATCGGGCCAAATTTGAACTTGTTAAGACATGGTGATGGTGTATAGCTATTTTACCAGGTATGGTATGGTACACTGCATGCATTTGTGTTTTTGCTGTTGTCAATGTTTGCGGTAATATCAGGGAAAATAACAGTAAACACCAACCCGCCAGAAAACAAAACAGGCCAACGTACAGCCAAAACAAAACGGCCCACACACTGACCTGTCGGGCCAGTCCATCTGGCACTGCCAGACTACCCTACAGCCTTGGGCCAGGCCGACCCTTCAGAAAGAACATCCAGCAGGCCCAGTCTCACCCAGAAATTCACACAGACGCTCTGAGAAGTAAAGCACAGCGCGGGGGCACATGTCATTCGAGCAACACAAAATAAGCTCCAGCACTGGCACCAAAATAAAATCAGCTGCTAGATGTGCAAATCAGGGCAAATTTGAACTTGTAAAGACATGGTAACTGTGTATAGCTATTCTACAAGGTATAATATGGTAGACTGCAAGCATTTGTGTTTTTGCTGTACTCAATGTTTACTGTAATATCAGGGAAGACAACAGTAAACACCAACCCACCAGAACACAAAACAAGCCGACATACAGCCAAAAACAAACAGCCCACACACCGACCTGTCGGAGCAGCCCATCGAGCACTGCCACATTGTCCTGGAATGATCCTGGAAAAAAGTAGTTACTTTTCAGAGAAAATTCTCCAGGCAGGTAACTCTAGTAAAGTACTCTTTGCAACTTTAAAGAGGCTGGTTAAACTACCCGAAACATCAAAAGGTGACAGCAGTGTGGAATTCTGCAACCAACTCGCAGAATTTTTCAAGGACAAAGTGCAAACTGTTTTCAAGTCCCTTACAGACAAGGGCATGGATAGCACAGGAAACACTCCCACCAAAACACTCCACAGTTCCGATAATGTTCTGGCATTTTTCGATCCTCCTAATGTAGAACAGGTATCCCAGGTAGTCAGATCATTAAAGTCCGAAGCACCTACAGACCCATGCCCCCCAAAAATATTCCAGATGGCACCTGATAGCATCAGCGAGCAACTCAGCATACTTTTTAAAGAAATTATTATCTCTGGCATCTTCCCTGACGCTTGGAAAACGGTCTCAATTCTTCCTCTTTTAAAAAAAACCTACTCTGGATCCCAGCGACACTAGCAACTACAGACCTATTGCTAGGATTCCTTTCCCTGCGAAGGTCCTGGAAAAAATACTAAACACCCAACTAACAGCCTTCATCTCCTCGGCAGACCTGTTAGATACCTCACAATATGGCTTCAGACAGGGGCACAGCACGGAAACTGCCCTGGTTAAGGCAGCAGAGGAGCTCCGAGCAATACTGGATTCTGGTGCCAGAGCCGCCCTGATACTTTTGGATCTATCGGCGGCTTTTGACACCGTCAACCATGATATCCTAACCGGAAGGCTCTTAGAGGCAGGAGTTAAGGACTCTGCACTTAATCTGATTAAATCATATTAGAACAATAGGACCCAATATGTTCAGATTGGTGACGCATGCTCAGAACAGTTTACGCTTCCATGTGGGGTGCCGCAGGGCTCCTCATTGAGCCCCACACTGTTTAACCTGTATGTGACCCCCTTGGCTGATATCATTAGGCAGTTTGGCTTCTCGTTGGTTTCCTACACGGACGATACCCAAATAGTGGTGTCCATCTCAAGCAATCTGGAGGAAACTGCGGACCGTTTTAGCCAATGCATGTCCCGTGTATACCAATGGATGAGTGCAAACTGCCTTAAGCTCAGCTGGGCTCCGATACATCTTTTTGGTCGCAGAACTGGTGGCCTCCCGGTATGGGAGCACTTCCAGTCCCAGTTTGTAAGGTGAGGAATTTGGGTATCATCTTCGATGATAAACTGACTTTTCATCATCAGATTAACAAGGTCTCATCTTTAATCTTACAGACACTTAAGACAATCAGGAAAGTGCGTATTTTTATTCCCCCAAAAGCAGTAAAAACATTGGTGACCGTTCTAGCCTTGGCCAGACTCTATTACAGAAACGCCTTGTATGCGGGCCTTCAAAAACAGCATATGCTCAAACTCCAGCGGGCGCAGAACGCAGCTGCCAGACTGCTGCTGGAAATTCCCAAATTCCAGTCCATTTCCCAAGGCTTAAGAAAACTTCACTGGCTCCCAGTGAAAAAGAGGATAGACTTCAAGTCCCTATGCCTAGCTTACAAAGCTATGCATGGGATCGGTCCCTCGTTCCTGAAACAACATTTCACCTGGTACCATCCAGCCAGAAACTTAAGATCATCACAGAGCAAACTCCTCCAAACACCCAAATTTAACAAAGCCCGCTGGGGAGGCAGAAGCTTTGTTCTGGGCACAGTGAAACTATGGAACTCTCTCCCGATGGACATCAAAAACAGCCCAACATTACTCTCCTTCAGAAAATCACTAAAAACTTGGCTATTTTCCAACTAAAGTCACCAGTTTCTGTTATCTCTGGCACACCTTTCTGCACAGCGCCTAGACGCCCATGGGCATTCGTGCGCTATATAAATTTTAAAATCAAATCCTATAGCCTTAGACCAGTCGGACCCTGCAGAAAGAACACCCAGCAGGCCAAGTCTCCCTGAGAAATTCACACACAAACTCTGAGAAGTAAAGCAAGGCACAACCGTGGGTCACGTCATCCTAGCGACGCTTTAAGCTCGGTCCTGCCCTTAAATGTTGTTGTCTGAGCTCCGTTCTAAAGATCAGGGGTCATCTGTGGGGTGAGTGAGAGATTTAAAGCATGGAAGCCCTGGTTCAAAGTAACACAAATCATAAATTACCAGTGAGTGAGTCACCGGTGTCAAAGAGGAACACTCATGACTTGCTGTCTCTGGGCGTGCTTGGAGGAAGTTGTGAGTTGACCACCAGCTCGGCCCTTTAGTCCCACCTGCGTCTCCTGAACCAATCTAGAAGCTGTTCCCTTGCTGTTTATGCTAGTAAACAGCATGGCTCGGGCAGGCGCTGCCAGTGCTCCTTTGGAGACATGGGGGATGTGGATGAAAACCCCTGTGCTCCTAACATTGTGCAGCCTGGTGAGGGTTCAAGTGTGCGTGTCGGGCTGGTCACAGCAAGGCTCCCGTTCGACCCGACATGCACACTTCACCCCAAGGCCCAGCTGAACCACCTGTGTCAATCATGATTCAAGCTCTACCCCCTTGCCCTCTCACTCACTCTCAAAGGCAAACTCTGCCTTTTAGCCGATGCGGCTAAATGTAATTAAAAAAACATTTAATATGGGGCTGCCCTGGGGCAACAAAACAAACAGGGGGGCAACACCCTAATAAAGAAACCACCACTGTATGCTAATAAGGTTTTTCTATTACTTATATTTACAGAAGATTTGCAGCAGATGACCTCTTCCTAACTTTTTTTTTCAGATTTTACCCTGGTATTCCATGGTCCGTTTCCTCCTGTAATAAAAGGCTCAAGGTGGGCGATTTGATTCTCAACTTCTAAAATATGAATTCTAGGAGCGTGGCCAAGATGGCAGACGGCTAGGACATTCTCTTTGTTCGCTCCGAGCCGCCACCGACAAAAGCATCAATAAAAGCCCACCCGCTCTCTCCTGTGCCTTCCGGGAGTGCATACGGGCTGCGGAGAGCACAGGGCATAGATGGGGGCCCGTGAGGATCGAACGGGTCCCTAGAATCGGAGCTCTGGGCTGATCGAGCGGAGCGGCCAACGCCTGGCGCATGCCTGCGGAGCGCTCCGGAGCTGGAGGGGGACCCACCCGAAAACCGCTGCAGCGGAGGACGCATCACCCCAGGGAAACGGGGTCAGACAACTCCCGCATATTGAGTGGCGAATTCCCCCACGGTGGACCTCCAATGATCATGGGGACGAGAGACCGGTGAGAGCTGCCATGGCAGAGGAGAGCTGGGCGGAGCAGTTGTCAGGCCTACGTGCCCAGGCGCATGGAGTCCTCGCCTTGCGGGGCAGACTGGCATAGCCCTGGACCACAGATGGGCTTGAGGCACTTGCCGTGGCTGAAAGTAGAGTTGTGGATAACACGGCGGCTGCGGCAGGAGGTCCCCTGGTGGAAAATTGAGGCACAAGGGGGCTGATTGAGAGGAGCATCGGACGCCTGGGGTGTGCCCGTGTCCTGCGAGGTGCTCCGGAGCCGGAGATGGACCCGCCAGACACCCACTGTAGCGGGGGACATAACACTCCCGGAAAAGGGATCGGATAACTCATGAGTCCCCCACACCTTTGACCTTCATAAACACGGAGATAAGAGGCCGGTGAGTGCAGCTATGGCGGAGGAGGGCCGGGTGGAGCCGCTGCCATGCCTGTGTGCACGGGTCCCGGCGCACGGGGCCTCCGGCCTGCGGGAAGGATTGGCTTGGCATCAGATCACTGCTGGGGCCCGAGGCGCTCACCAGGGTCGAAGGTGGGGCTGCGGAGAAAGCGGTGGCTGCAACTAGAGGCCCCTAGGGGAATTGAGACACGAGAGGGTGATTCCCCCCTCCTTTTTCCTTACCATACATGACGAGGGGGTGTGAGGCGGGCAAGTTGTGGCGATGACGGAGTGCTGGATGGCGCCTCGAGTTGACCTGTCCTGCCCCAGATGGGAGTGAGGCCTTGGGACTATGGGACGAGAGGGAAGCTGCAGAGGGTCCGCGGCCCGGGCCATTCATTAAGGAAGGCGGAGAGGCAATTGTGGCAAACCTAGCTGTGGAGCATCTGGCTGCGCTTCGCTGCTCCCTGGGAACCTGCCCCCCGAAGTGAGTTACAATTCCAGGAGGCAGAGGCGCGTTGAGGCCTAGGACGGAGCTTGAGGCCCTCGTGCATCGGTCTTCTTCGGGAGGCCTTATTGACCATCGCTAGGCCCCACAGAGCAGCACCCTTCTATTTGTGCCCCCCCCTTTGTTGTCTGCATTGCATTGATCCCCTCTATCCCCCCACTACTGCCTCGCCACAGCCAAAAGATCAGCGCTCCGTACTGAATCCTTGAGGGGGAGAGGACAAACTTTCTACGGCTTGGGGCGAGAGGCCTACCTGCAGACTGTGGCCAGGAAGAGTCGAGTCGAACTATAACACCCCAGTAGGGAGCCTGTTCTCATCGGCCTCAGAGCAAGCAGCCACTCCCAGGCACTAACAACATCGGATCGTACTTGGCCCATACAACGTGTGGCTGCCCTAGCAAACCTAAGGTTAGAACAAGGATTAAGTGCGGTTGACTCTCCCTGACTTTGAATCAAGAGCAGGAACTTCTTGCCTTGCAGTGCAAAGTGAATTAGTGGGAAAGCGACATTTGCCACATTAAATACAACATGTCAGGGAATAGAACAAAGAAAGGGCGTTCCCTCAAAGAAATGTTTGGCAAGTCAGGAAGCACTTGTGCGGAGGATAAAAACGCAGATGCCAAATCGGATCCTGAAGATGGGGGAGGCCAGGTAACCAAGTCCTTCTTGGAATTGTTATTCACCTCTCTCCGTGCAGACTTACCGGCGATGAAAACTGAAATAGCATCAGAAATCCGGGAGGTGAGACGTGATATGGATAAGGTAGGCGAGCGGGTGGCCGAGCTGGATGACAGGGAATCCAGTAGGGAAGAAGAACTTACATAGCTACAAGAAGTACTCCGGCTTAAGGAGCAGCATCTGGATCTTCAGGCCCACAATGAAGACTTGGAGAACCATTCTAGGAGGAACAATATACGGATTAGTGGAGTGCCAGCAAAAGCAGAGGGACCCAACCTAAGTGAATATGTCATAGACCTTTTCCGCCAATTCCTGGGCCTCTCTGACAATTCTACCTTGCAAATAGATCGAGTCCACAGGGTAGGGCCTGAACGAACAGGGAAGGGACCCCCAGCAGATATACTGGTGTGTGTACATGACTTTCAAATAAAGGAGGACATTCTTAGGAAAGCTAGGGAAACGCACCCAGTCCATTTTAAAGGTCACTCCCAGATGTTCTTCCAGGATCTCTCCCGGATGACTTTGCAAAAACGTAAAGACTTTCGCCCTGTCACAGAACACCTAAGGAAAGCCAACATCCCTTATGCATGGGGACACCCTTTTTGCATTATTTTCAGATATGAGGGGGCGCTCCGCCAAATCAGATCCCTCAAAGAGGCCTGCACCCTATTACATATCGACTTGCCTGAAGGCAATGAAGGGCCACTTGCCTCCCCTAAACGACAGCGTTCAGCATGGCAGCAGGCGAAGACCACTCACCACAGGACTAGGCTCGACCCAGCCACTATCAATAAAGACAGGAAGTGTTGCAGGCCCTCTCAGCATAATCTGCTCTCTCTGAAGCATCCTGAGTTAGCGGCAGCCCCGTCCCAGGGGTGTGGGGGGGGAGCGGAGCGGTCGTGTAGTTCCTATATATAACCTATACAGAATCTGCGCGTTCGGATAACATGAACTGTGGGCTTGGTGGCAGACTGACTCTGAACACCCGCACCGAAAATGTTAGCCTGTTTGCATTAGCTAGCTCACAGTGCCACTAGTGTCTCCTCTTATCGGGGAGAGAATAGTTTCTGGCAACCTCAGAACATGACAACCCTGATCCCTCAGGATCGTGGAAACAATGCACTACTTTTCACTCAGTCACTCGTGCTCCCTTATCTTGTCTCAGAGATACACAGAATAAACAGCCTGGGCGTTTCAATAAGGGTTTATTGAACAGTCGTTATTCTTGTGTAGAATATATGAGCTGCAACAACCATTTGACAGTAGCAGAGATACATGATTAGCAGTACAATGAATATAAATGGATAGTACAGTTCTACCATCTTGCACTACGCATGAATAAATACATGAATATAAAATGCATTGATAAAAGAAGGCGCGTACTCCTACGATGCCTATCTAGATGTACCTAGCATGTGAGTAGGTGTGAAGCCAAGAATCCCTCTAGGATTTAGTCGAACCCCATTACCTGAAGTGAGAATGTAGGAGCCCTTCTTGGTCTCGAGCTGGACACCCCACGAGGGATGTTCAGACCACTGTCAGCTGGAGCGTCTGCATGCAGGAGCCTCAGCGTCTCTGGTCTGTGCGTCGGCCTGGAAGTCTCGGTTCCCTCTGACTAACACTAGCAAGATGTGCTGTATTTATACAGAAAATATCTAGGGTTCCTTTGTCCCTTGTTGCTTGTATTAGCCATTGTTGGATGTGAGGATGAACCGTGTACGTAGATATGGGGAGGAAGGTGGTGTAGCCCCAGCCTGGTTTCTAAGAACCCTTATAAATATTCATTCATACTTTGTGAGTCTATTGATGGAGTTATAGGACTCTATTGTTAGGAGAAACCCTCCTTCTGCACCCAGGACTAGAACTAGGTAAAGGTTCAATCCTAAAAGGCCCGTTGCAGTGTAGTGTAGGGGAGGTAATGTAGGTGAAGGGGTATGATGTTACCCAGGCCTATATTAGGGTACCTACATGGAACATAACAGAGCGACATGAAGATTGAAGACATTGGCGATGCCCCGCCGTCCGCTCGCCCTTAGGTCAATCAGATGTGGTCACGAAAGACCTCTCGTAGGCACAGACACCCCATGTGTGGCCACATTCCACCCCGATCCGTTGGAGTTGACGAACTTTGGTCACCCGTTGTTCTTGCAGTATCCTTTATTTTTGTTGTGGGGTTCTGTCTGTCTTCTCTTACTTCTTTCTCCTCCGCACCAATTGTTACATTATGTAGGCAGCAAGCGCAGTAGGAACTACATGCTAATGCATCATTTTCCCACCTCCCTGGAAAGACATAGGCGTTGTAAGTTAGCTACAGCAGGGTCCACTGAAGATATATGACACAATCCATTTCTATACTAAGCCTTAATATGCAAGGCCTCAATAGCCCGGTAAAGCGCAAGGCGATTTTGTCTTTCTTAGAACGTTCGGCGTCACATGTTTGCTGCAGGCGACTCACTTGTTAGCCAGGGACACTCACCACATGCGATCTCCTCGGTTTCCAGGACAATACTGGTCTCAGATACAAGTAAAAGGAATGGGGTAGCCATACTTCTTGCTCAGAAGTTCCATGGCAAGGTCACTACCACGATGGCTGAAATTAGAGGCAGAGTGCTAGTGGTTAGGCTTCAATGGGGACGCATGCAGTTCATGGTGGCCTCTTTATATGCACCAAATGAGCACCAAGAAAGCTTCCTTATCACCACCCTTAAGCAGGTTCTCACCACTCCCGACCGCGCAGTAGTGGTAGGTGGCGATTTTAATCTGGTAATGAACACTGATTTAGATCGCTCTATTCCACACACTACACAAACCGGGGCTCTAACACCCGCCGGGCTTCAATGGCTTGCAACCAGCTCACTTAATGACATATGGAGACATACACATCCCACCACTAAGGATTATACATTTTACTCAGCTGTCCATAAATCTTATGCCCGCATAGACCACTTTTTAATTACAGATGACCTAAAGGGATGCGTGGGCGATATGACAATTGAGCCTCACTCTTTCTGAACACGCCCCGATCACGCTATCACTGAATCTCGGACCCTCTCAACTTCTCCCCTCCCGCTGGCGACTTCGGAACACCATGCTTCAATCAGTACAGACGGTAAGCGCTAGTCACAGGGTGATTACTAATTATCTCAATATTAATGATCACAAAGAGGCCCACCTCGCTTCTGTATGGGAGGCATTAAAATTAGTAGTACGCGACGAATTAATAGCAATCTCAGCGGGTGAAAATAAGCTCCGTACAGAGCAGCCCAGACAGAGGATGCAGTCGCAAAATTAGAATCAATACATAAACGCACAGGTGCCCCCGTGTGTGGAGGGAACTGGGGAAAAAACGCCCGATTCTGCGCCACCTGGACTTAGATAGAGCTGAATAAGCCGTCCTACGCCTCCGGCATAAATTCTTTATTAGTGGCAATCACTCAAGCTGTATGTTAGCCCATAGACTACGCCATAGGGAGGTCTCTGGAACAGTACCGGCAATCAAAAGCCAGTCGGGGATAGTTGTACACTCAGATTCGGAAATCGCAAAAGCCTTCAGAGCCTTCTATAGCAAGCTGTATGCGTGAGAAGATTCTCCTTCCAGGAACATTGATTCTTATCTACATGAAGCACAGCTAACTAGGCTCCCACCAGACATTGCTTCCCAAATTGACTGTCCCATACTAATAGATGAGGTGGTCGCAGCAATAGCCCGTCTCAAAATCTCCAAATCACTGGGTCCAGATGGCTTCAGTCCGCTATTTTATTAAAAAAATGTCCAGATCCTAGCTCCATCACTGACAAAACTTTTCAATTCGTTCCTTGATATGGGATGTCTGACTCTCTCTCTGAAGCTTCTATCGCTGTTATTTTAAAACCCACTAAAGACCCTTTAGAATGTGCTTCTTACTGCCCTATTTTATTACTCAATGTGGATGCAAAAATATTTGCGAGCATCTTGGCAGCTCGCATTAGTCCCTACATGACAGACCTAATCGACCTGGACCAAGCTGGGTTTATCCCCTTGAGACTATGCGGAGATAATACTAAGTGACTCATCCACCTCATTGATCTTATCCACCGTTCTCGAGAAGAAGCACTATTACTTTCTGTCGACGCGGAAAAAGCATTGGACAGGGTCCATTGGCCGTTTCTATTTGAAACGCTCCGCCGGTTTGGCTTTGGGGAGAAGTTTGTGGCTTGGACGAGATGCATTTATAATACCCCTAGGGCATCTGTTCAAGTCAATGGATATTCCTCCAGGCTCTTCCCCATCTACCGAGGAACAAGGCAGGGTTGCCCACTCTCCCCATTGTTATTCGCCCTATACATGGAGCCAATGGCGCAAAGAATTAGGGACAATCCACAGATCTCGGGGATACACCTGGGGGCAGATACGCACACTAAAAGCTTATACGCTGACGATGTGGTCCTCTCCTTGACGAATCCAGCTTCTTTGCTACTGGCTCTGGTAGACGAATTTAGTTGCTTTGGTGGGGTATCCAGGTTTAAGGTAAACCTTTTTAAATCTCAAATACTAAATCTCTCAACTACCCCAGACGCAGTGGCGACCTTAACCAGACAATTCTCATTTTCATGGGCTGGGAATCATATACCATACTTGGGCATTTCACTGGACCGCACCCCCAGAGAAAACGTTAGCAGCTAACTACGGTCCGCTTCTGGAACAAACTAATAAAACTCTAAATATCTGGACCCGAACGGGCCTCTCATGGGTAGGACGTATCTCTGCAGTCAAGATGACAATCTTACCATGCATTCTGTATATCTTTCAGACTATCCCCCTGTCCCCTCCCTCAGCCTCTTTACGCAACCTACAGGGAGCCATTAACCGCTTTATATGGGGCGGGAAACAGCCACGACTCAATTTTTACCAGATAACTAAACCTAAAGCAGACGGAGGAATGGGAGTTCCGGTGATTCAGAGATATTTCCAAGCGTCTCAATTACGCTATATCTTAGAATGGAACCGCCACCTCACAGAGAAACACTGGTCGTTCATGGATCAATCAATTGCGGGAGTGAATATATGGAGAGAGATCTGGCCGCCTCGTAAACATAGGGCATGGGGGCTGTACTACTCCCCAGTAAAGGCGACCACCTTAACAAAATGGGATGTAAAAGCAGTACGATGGGGTTTTACTACGTTCCCTTCTCCGATGACCCCTCTAATAGATAACCCCGACTTCCCTCCGGGCTGTAAGTCGAGCCATTTCAGCTATGGCGTGAGCAGGGTTGCAAGAGAGTAGGCTCACTATTTGATCAGAATGGGACTATTTCCTTTGATCAGCTTCAGCAAGACTATGCAATCCCAGCATCTGACCTCTTCCTATATGATCAGGCAATACATTGGGTAACTTCCCCGGGCCCCGGGGATGGGGCATCCCGTCAACTGACCCAATTTGAAAAATGGCTCATCACTAAAAAAGACGACAAACGTATCATATCAGAGCTATACGCTCTGCTTTCTACAGGTTCCTTATCCACAAATCCTAAAGGGCAGCTGAGATGGGAGGAGGAAATAGGCAGAACACTTACAAAGAATGGCAGGACATTCATTTAAGAACCCATCAAACGGCACATGATATGCCAGGCAGAGAGGCAGCATTTAAACTAGCATCATACTGGTAGCTAACACCGGCCCAATTAAATCATTGGAGTGATGATCGCTCTGCTTTTTGCTGGCGAGGATGCGGACAAACAAGCTCCCTGATACATTTACTCTGGCACTGCCCCAAACTGGTTAGATACTGGGAAACGATCCTCAATGACATAAATGAAGCTTTTAATACTGACATTCCTTGTTTTCCAGCCTATACCCTGCTAGATCTCCCCAATCCACTAACCTTTCCCCTGCACTCACTTAGAAGGAGGCAGTTAGCCTTAGCCCTTAACGCAGCAAGATTAGAATTGCTATCTCATTGGGGTACGATGGTGGTACCAGACCACACGGCTTGGCTGAGAAGGTTGTGGACAGTACTAGCGATGGAGCGCATGTCTATGATGGTGGATAATAAAGCTGAAACCTATGCTGAACTATGGGCACCATTTATTACAATACTAGTAAAGGAATTCAGGGAAGTGACCTGTCCCAAATTCTTGCGAAACCTGCGCCTCACCTCTAATACCCAAGAAACTAACTCATAAATAAGAAGTGTCTTAAATAGTTTGTCTGCATGAAACAAGGCGGGTACATCATAGAAACATCTTCTGGTGAGGAGGAGACCTGGGAACTGAGGAGAGGTGGGTCTTGGGGGTGTGTTCTCTTTTTGTTATGTACATTTGGTTTCTCTCGTTTGTTTTTTCTTATGCTTCCTCTTTTTTTCATGGGTCATGGCATGGACAGTGCAGACTGACTACCACTGGCACAAAATATAGGGCTCATTCTGCTGATATTTTGAAATTTGCTGCCAGCCTCCGGGTTGTAGGCGTATAGCTGTGTCTCTTTCAATTACACTCAAATTCGATGCTGGCCAGTGGTTGTAGGCATACGCTGTGAATGGTTTTATGAAACTGAATAAAAAGAATTGTTCCATAAAATATGAATTCTGTGTGCCACAGCACAATATCTTACGGGGAAGTGCCTCTAAGCTGAAAAACTCATCAGTTTAAATATTTTCTGGCATCCTTCACATCAGCAATTGTATTCTACTTATTAGGAATTAAAAGAACTACCAATGGCAGAGAAGACTAAATTGGACTCTTGCTCAAATCCTCCGCTTTTTCCCCATTATCAACGTCACTGAATTGCAGACCCGGTAACAGCTTCAAAAACAGGTTATTAAGAACTTTTTGCATACCAGTACTGTGCAGGCATGTATTCAACAAAGGGCACACCATTTTCCAGCGTTCCATTGACAGCCCCCTTCTTAGACAAGCATTGGCATAGCCAATAGGTCTCGCCGTTGGGACCTTATAAGTGTTTAGCCATGCAACACTTGATGTTGTTGCACCAAGGATATTGTGCTGGGTAACTAAACACTTCTAAGGTCCCAAAGGCGAGACCTATTGGCTATGCCAATGCTTGTTTTTGCCTATGCGATTAGGTAGGGACAAGCAAGCTTTACAAAAACAGTGTCAACTTTCCCAAAATTGTTAAAAAGTAATTTGGACTTCCGAAACAAACATACACACTATAGCATACTATAGTAAGAAAGCCACCGAACACATTGCACACAAGCGTCTGTGAAATAAACATGTTGAAAAGAACCCTGTAAACATAAAAATGTCTTCTCTTTAAAGTTGTTCAGAACATAGCGCACATTCTCCACGAAAACAGTGGCAACCTCGTAAATTCCATAGTTATTATCCCCGTACAGACAAAATAATTTATAATATAACTTCTGTGCATGTTTAGTGCCCTAATACTTTCTCTTTACCTTAATTGATATTTAAGTTCTTGAATAAATAAAGAACAGAAATAGGAGCATATTAAAACTGCATTTGGCGGAGACGTATTTCACATACCCCAACAAAAGGAACAGTAAGAAAAACAAGCACTGGTATACAGGAGAGGGCGCCGCACTGTGCATGTAATACGCAACACTTTGGTCCTCACTTAGTTTAAGTACAGAACTGCCGACATGTGGTGTAAGTACAAAGCTGCCGACATTGGGACGCGGGAAACAGCTTCGAGCATTGGCGTGGCTTTCATGTGTGTACCAAAAATGTCGATTGGAAGTAATACAAAAATAAAGAATGGCGTGCAGAGTGCAATTAACAAAATAAATAAACAATGCAAATCGTATCAAAATGTGCTCAAGTATTTATACGCTGCATATTTTCAATGTTTTTACCAATAGTAACAAATAGACAGATATCGTGCCCATCATTACAATTAGTAACTTTGCAATTGACCGAAGAAAACTTACAGTAGACAGTACATGCATAGTATAACAAGCATTGGCCGCACGGCCGTGAAACTGACACGGCCGCGCGGCCGTGAAAGTATCGTGAGTAAGCGGGTTTTGGAAGTGCAAACAGTGGCTTTTGCTGGCGACCAGCTTGCGTTCACGCGAGCGTCCAGATGGCGAGGGAAGCCATATGGCGCCTGATCGCGCGTGAACGCAAGCTGGTCGCCAGCAAAAGCCACTGTTTGCACTTCCAAAACCCGCTTACTAAAACTCTGGCCAGAGCAGCGCATGCGCTGGCTCAGGCGAGACCTAAAAAAGGAGCTAATCAGTGTGTCCTTTTGGTGGAAGGCTGAGAGATCGCAGAGGGTCTGGTAAATATGAAAGGGTATATAGCTAAGAGTAACTCAGCCAACTCAAACAATAAGAAAGAAAATGCATTGCCAAAGCCAAAATGCATCATCTATGCAAGAGCTCTTGGGTTTGCCAATGTCTTTTAGCCATGCTGTACAGCAGCGTGGCTGCTGCTCTGCATGGCTAAAAGTTAGTGGTGTGGTGTAGAGTAGAGTGACGTGGCGTAGAGTGACGTTTAGTGGAGTACAGCAGAGTGCTGTGGAGTGGCATCGAGTGCTGTGGCATAGAAGTGGAGAAGAGTAGTGTGGTGTGTAGTAGAGTGGCAGAGTGGAGCGGTGTGGAGTAGCATGAAGTAGTGTGGAGTGGTGTAGAATTGAGTGGTAGTGAGTGGAGTGCCATTATGTGGTGTGGAATGGCACAGAAAGTTGCAAGAGTTGCCACTGAATTGCCCTATAGTGCTCCAGAGCCTCATCAGGGCATGTAAGGGCTAATAATGCAAATATAATACAATAGATTACCAATTATCTCGACCTCAGATCTATGTAAACATCTCATGCCTTTGATCCGATGCAGGGCCTTGTTAGTATGTACAACACTTCTGTGAGAACTGGTTTGTTTACAAATGAATGCCTTTTAGACCAGAAAGGGCTAGTGGGCAAGGGAGCACACATATTTCGTCCCAGATGGGGATAAAGGAGATGGAGCCAGGTGGCGGAACTAAAAGAAATAGTACCTGACTCACAGTGCAATCACCGGACGGACACTAATTAAGTTGAATAAATCTATGGTTGGTCCATGCGCCACAGAAAACCAAGGAAGTGATGCCCAGCATGCTTTGGCCAATTAGGAGGTAGCATAGGAGAGTGACAAATAAGCCAACGAATGGCAAGCAATGGGCAGGCTCCAAGTCCGTTATTGTAAACAATACCCCGCGCAAGCGCAGCGCATGCACTGTGCAGGCGAGACCTAAAAGGGATGGGAAGGCAACTTGCGCCGTAGCAAACAAGTTTAAAAAAAAACTCCTGCACACACATAGCACTGCTTAGGAAGGAGGCATCAACAGCATCATGCCGGGGAGACCATCACACATATCTAAATATTTGGAAACATCTCAAGTTGAATATGATCAGATGCCAGTTAGTGTTCCAGCCACGTTATAATTTATTTGTAGAGTGCTCAGATGTAGATGCTTCTTGGAGCTGTAGGAAGATACAACCTTAAAACCTAACAGTGACTGGGAGGAAAAAGGCCGGAACATTCTTAATTAATAAAAAGCCTGGTTCTCCAAAATAGAATAGATTTGTTTCTACCTACAAATTCAAATGGAGAGTTTTACAGTTTGCCTACTACTGTAGAAACAAGCATTGGCAAAGCCAATTGGTCTCGCCTATGCGAAAGCTATTGGATTTGCCAATATCTTTTAGCCATGTTGTTCAGCAGTGTGGCTGTGTAGTCTGGCTAAAAAATAAAGTTAGAAAAAAGTGCTATGACGTGGCTAGTTTTGGCTGGGTCATAGCACCTTTTTTCTTATAATGGATGGGTGGTGAGGAAAATGGACAGAGGGAGGGAGGGTGTTAACGGCCAGGGTAGGACTGGGACAGAAACAGGACAGGCACAAAAATAAAAGTGACCCTCATTAGTGAATCACATAGCTAAAAAAAAGTGGCCCATGTTTGCAAATTGGGGCAGTTTTGAATATGCTGGATAAGTGTTTTGCAAAGTGTGGATGACTGCAAGGATTTGAGCTTGCTGCAGGCAATGTTTGTTTTAATATCCGGGAAATCAACAGTAAAAACCAACCCAGCAGATCAAAAACAGACAGCCACAAATACAGCCCACACCCTGACCCTTTGGGCACTGCCTGATTGCCCCATAGACAAGTCCGAACCAGGGAACGGCAACGGGACAGTAAAAGAAAAAAAAAAAGCTCTATGACACTGCTAGGAATATTCCCTGAATGTTTGGAGTCCAGCAATACCAAATATGCATGGGTAGTCCCAGAGAATATATTCTGCACAATCAATGATGTCATGTTAGCGCAAATAACTAAATTGTGGCAGAATCAATGTTTTATCGTGCACTGTTGATTTGACATAATGACACTTAGGAATATAAGGAAAGTATAAAATCTATATATTTTCCAATCCTGTACAACCCAAGGAAACTATGTCGCAAGGCAGACCTCCCTTGTCCTCATTGGCTTGCTAGTAGAACATGCCGAACAAGAGGTTTGACCTACTTTTAGAATTGTTTTTCTCCAAAATATGGTAAGTTCCTTTAGTCTTTGTGGGGGGGTTTCTATTGTAACGCACAGGCAATAAACTGGGTGTAGTGCATTTAGAAAACTGTAAAGGAACTGAAAACAAAATACCAATTTCAGATACATGTGTTCTGGTCACAGATATTGCCAGAGGGACATTTGGAAACAGACCACAACGATTTATGTTTAATTTCTACACATCCTAAAGTTGATATCGCTGGGTACCAGACCTACCTCATCCTGGCAGGCTGACTGGGAGAACATGCTGAAGATGATGTTTTTAGCAATTCAATATCTTTTTCCAAAACATATTAGTTCCTTCTACTTTTCCTCGTATAGGAACATATCCCTGGCAAGGCTTGAAACCAATCTGTGTTCCTCTGGGTTTCCTCAGTTTGGGGCTATCATACATGGTGGATTTTTTTATAGGTTCTGGGTGCTAAAAACCCATAGAGTGTGGGCAGTGCATTAGGGAAAGTCTGAAAGCAGCTGCCAGCAAATTGCCTGTTAAAGGTACCCGTGTTTTGGTCGCAGACATTACCCCCTAGGCGGTATGGAAGAATATCACAACCTTACATTTTCAACATCTACAGAGGCTAAGGTTTCTGCTGCTGGGTGCAAGACCCCACCCCTTGTTCTGATTGGCTGCCCAGTAGCAAGTTTAGGTCCCCTAAATACAGCTTTAGAATTTTCCACGTTTCATTCGTACTCTGCCCCTCACTCACCAACTTCTTTGGCCCCTCTTACTGAAAAACACCTCAGCTCCTCTTCATATTTTTCCTTTTTGAAGAGTTGTAGCCCACACCTGGGACCTTGCAGCCCTGGTGTGAGGAGGGAGCCCTATGATGAACCATGTCACCTTCGGGTGAGTGAGGGTTCTCGTCCTTAAAGAAAAGGTCTTCCTTAACCCCACCATACTGTTGTCCTTTGAGATTTCATGGTTATCGAGCGGATATCTCTAGGACAGATATTCCTTTAGAGAACGTACTTTGTGTGAGTTTTCACAAGTGTTGCATCATCTGGGACAATGTTGAGGATGTTAGCCAATCAAGGCACAACTTCCCAACTCTGTAAGTTGTTACCACCCCTGAGTGTTGTGTCTATGCATAACGTGGGTCAGGCCTACTGATCTTAAACCCTTTGGCGTCACCCAGAAAACGTGCATGAAATCTGTTAGTATTTAACAGCCATACTACCCCCCCAGCCCACCCCCGATTGGGTCCTGAAGAATTGTATGAACCATTGTGAAGCAAGGTGTCTAATGTTTCCTCCGTGTTATTTGCGAACTGTTGCCAGTTCAAGAATCATGCAAATGTAGGAATGTTTGGTGTATTTAAATCTTTAATCTTAGCCAGGCCCAGACTTGATGTGTTTAACACTGTTTTGTTAAAAACAAAATTAGTTGGTGGTATCTGGCATGCTCTAAATAATGCCTTGTTTCCCTGAACTTGCCAAACTTTTGTCCCCCAAATTGATTTTAAATCAACAGTGCCCCTCCAAAAGTCAAACCCTTGTGTAGACAGCTGGAAAAGAAAAGTTTCGGAATATATCGGCCTTGTATCAGTAAGCATAGTTTTCTTTGCTGTGACCCCGGGTCTGTGGTATTATGACCAGAAAAATATGCAAACTTTTGTGCAAACGTGTGTGAGCTAACCCATGGTGATGTATGGCAGTGTTTCCATTGCATGTAATTAAACACAGCACATGGAGTACGTGCTTTATGCAGGAAATGGTGACCAAAAAGTTGAAAACAGAACATTTCATCATAATTAGTTGTTCCTTCATACATGTCCTCAGAACTGGAAACAGTGTAATACTCTAGATCTTCTAGCATTTCATGCACTGTAACAATGTCCCAACTATCAGAGACCATACTAGGGGTGATAATATTATTCAAAGAAATGCAAAATTCATATGGTATTTGCAGACGTTTAGTTGCTCCAAATATATCATACAATACCCTTTCCCAAACAAATCCATCGGGAACTGGAACAGCAGAGATATTCACCAGATATTCACCATTGCGTCTCTTCGCACTTTGTGTGATGAAGAATGAAGTGTTAAAACCAAGTTCACCATTTGTACGCCAGAGCATTCTGGGAGAAAGTATCCACTCAGAAGCTAGAAAAAGACCATCGAAAAAACCAAGTATGTATTTTTCAGTCAAAAGTAGAACACACACGCAATCTAACTTGGAGAAGTGGAACAGGAGGTGGTAGTGGCCCGATTAATCTAACGAGAAGTCATCAAAGTCCATGAAGAAGTCGGAGGCTGTTCGACCTATTTTTGGCAGCCCTGGAGGCTGTGTGGAGTTGACTCGAATTGTGGTACATTCCCGTACACACCATTCGTGTCAGGTTTCCACAAAGAAATCTGTGTTTCCTTACAAGTAGTTTGCGTGGTAGTTGTTGATGTAGCAGGTAGAAGAGATACTTCCCTACCGGGGAGTAGAAGCTTCATCACTGATAAATGCTTGCAATGGGACTTACTGGATAGTAGAGAGAGGAGGCAAGTAACTTCTCAGGATCCAACGTGGCCTACTTTGTAGTACCAGCCACATGATGCGGTTTGATGAGATCTATGGACACAAATCTCTTGTTTTTGCAACCAGGAAGTAGAGGCAAAAATACAGTTCCAGTACCTTCAACAGCCAGGACAGGTACAGGCGCTCTGTAAGATGGCCCAAATTATTTCTTTTCCACAATCTTCTCCCTGACCAGTTCTTGAATCTTGGGCATCCACCCAGAGGTTGCTGGAGCTTCCTACACTTCTTCAGTGGTGGTGCGTTTTACTTGGACATTGCTCTGTGCGTCCTAGAAACTGTTCAGTTTCTGTAAAACAGCCAAACGTTCATTGATGTCAAAGGATGTTTCGGCTGCCACTCAGCTGAGACTGTCGAAGTCAGGTACCCACATCTTAGCCCCAAACAGGATCTTGTAGGGAGTCCATCCACTCCAGGATTTTCCATGCAGATTGTTTAATGCTCTTAGGACCACACATAGGTGATGGACCTAACTGCAACCTGAGCTTAATACCCTTCTATTAAAGTCTGCTTTAAGTCCTGGTTCTCTCTCTCTCAACTATCGAATTTCGCTCTGGATGATAGGGGGCAGGAGGGGGGGAGGAGTACCGCTCGGTCACACCTAATTTTCCATGAAGTCTTTGTAAGCCTTAGAGGCGAACGCTGGCCCCTGATGCGAATGGAATGTGCCAACTGCGTATGTCCCGATGAAGACTTGCAAGTCTTTGGTAACAGTTAGGGCATGCGCTGATCGATGTGGCCAAACCCATAGGAATCGAGAGCAGGAATCCACTGCAACCAAGAAGTATGTGTAAGCCCCATCTGATTATAAGGTGCCGCAGTGTTCCAGATAAATACAAGCGAGAGACTTGTCTGAGATTAACAGAGGTGTTCGCGGTGGCCAAGTCACGCTAGAACCCTTCATCTGCTGGCAGATGTCACATTTAAGGACAAAGTCCCTAGTCTGTAAAGACCTAGCTATGAGTAGAGTTGCTGCAATAGTGAAATTGTAGCCGCCAACCATGCAGTGCAGATGCTAAACCCTCATGTGCTGCTAGGATTAAACCTAACCTGTGATCTGAATTTGGTATTACTCTATCCCCCACTCAGGGAATACAAGCAAATTGAATATTCTGTGCACTTGACTAGAAAGAGTACTTCACTGGAAAGCCCTTCTGCAAATGGGTGTCTTCACGTGCTGTTTCGACAGCCATCATGATGTCTCCATCTGTTCTCATACTGGAACGAGAAATCGCAGCGAAAACAGCAGTTTGCCCTGTTGCTTTTGCAGCTTCATCAGCAATGGAATACCCTGCAACGTGTATCCCTACATGCTGATGACTCAAGGTGTGAATCACAGTAGACGTGGGAAGCATTCTTTCAGTTTAGCCACCTGTCCCCAAAGCACTTTATGGTGTACCCTTTGGTATCTCTGAATCCATTCTGGCTCCTATAGTGTAGATACTCATTGTAAGACTGGACACAATAATACAAATCACACACTATGAGTGTGGGGAATTCAGGATCCGTATTCTCTAGTGTCAGAATCAGAGCTCTAAAATCTGCCAGCTGCTCTATGCAGTCACAAAGTGATTGCATGTAGGTTTTCTCAGGGTGGAATTCTTCATCTGACATTCGCCCCTTCACAGCAGCGTATGCCACCGAATATTGGTGCTTTGTCCCTATCGCAGGCTGTGCAGAACTATCAGTATAGATGATGGAAACATATTGATCAAAAGGCGTGACTTCATTAGGCAGAGGGTATTCATTTTCGTATTGCAGGAATGCCTGTGTTTGTAGTGTAGAGTCAAATTTGTAGTCTACATCTGTTGTGGTGAGAGAGTTGGCCCACTGCATTCATCTTGGATGTAAAGCCTTAGTGTTCCGAAGGCTGACTTTTGTGATTACCTCCAAGGCTGGCACCGGAGTCATGACAATTATTAGTTTCCCCTGAGACAATGCTCTCTCGCACCACAGCAGTCTGTACCGCTGTCAGGATCTTTCCTGTCCGTGCAAAACGCATCTCAGCATTGGTATATAAATGCGATTTATATACAATTGGTACAGTGTCACCTTCATTGAATGTAATATAGGTACATCCTGATGACCCCGCAATAATACAGATCACCAGGTTTGTGGTGTTTAAAAGTGTGTGTAAGTGTTTTGAAGCTAGCATGTCAGCTTGTACTAAACGTAAATTTTTTGAATGTTCAACTATCCAATGTTTACTTGAAAAGTCTTGATGAACTAAGTCGTAGAATGGTTTAACCCATTCTGCGTAATCTGAAATGTATGTTCTGCCAAAATTTAGGAATCCAAATATGGACTGAAGTTTCTTAAATGTGTTTGATGATTGTTAAAGTGCACAATTCTCTAAGAAGTGCATTGCAAGGCTTTTGCCTTCACTTGACAGCTAGTATCCCAGAAACAGAACATTGAGCAGGGCAATTTTCGATTTCTTGAAATTAAATTTGTAGCCCATGTGAGCAAATCCTAGAACTATGCAATCTACTCGTCAAGTGTGTGGAAAGGTCATCATCCATTAAATAAATGTCATTAACATAGGACAATGCCTGATCTTCAAATTCTTGTAGAAGTTCTGTGACCAGTGCTGAGAACAGCCCGAGGCTATTCTTATACTCTTGGGGAAATTGACAGAACTGCAGTTGAGAACCCAGCACAGAAAATCGGGCAAATACCGGCTTTCAGGCGCTATATTTTGGCATTAAATCCCATTTGAGATATCTAGTGTTGATTTGTATTATTTACGCACTATTATGCATATTGTTTATTAGTGCTGCACTGTGAGCATTTTGTATTTCGAATGCACGTGTAGCTGTGTTCAGATGTCTGTAATCCAATACTATATGACATGAATTTTCAGATTTCATAACTGGAAACAAGGAATTATTCATAGGAGAGGTGCAATTTTCTGTCACACCTTGGTAATCAAGTTGTTAGAGAATCTCTCTACCTTGTTTTTTAGCCTAATTTTTAATGGGGTATTGTCTTTGAGGTTGTTGGGTCAACCTCAATGGTATTTCAAGTTAAGGGGAACCATCATCCCAACCCATATGGTTGCGGTTTAACGCAGAAGCTAACACCTTGGCATATGAATGTTTAACTGATTCTGGAATGAGGTCAGAAAAGGCAAGTAAAATTACTGTTTCCCCGTTTGGGCAATCCATCACAAATTAAGGTAGTCAATCCTTGTCGGACAAGAGAATGTCGTAGCCAAATGACAAGTTCTCCCAAAAGAGAACGTTAATGTATTCTGGTACGTCCCCCTCCAATTGGAGTTGCATCGCATATAAATGATGCAGGACGCTCACCCTAGTATCCAGTGTTTACAACTGGATATAGTCATTCAACGCTACTGCCACCAGACAACCCATCAGGTTCTGGTGAACTATTTGTGACTTCTGCCGCGCTGTCCAGCATGGTCAGAGCCCACTCCTTGCTCAGAAGCAGTGTACTCAATATGTGTGGCATGCTTGACTTTGAGTCCTGCTTCCTTCTTTTTGAATTGAGGCTTTGACTGTTTAGGTTTGTCTTCCTTTTTTATTATTTAGTCAGACGAGTGTTGAGTACTTTTTTGGTTTCACATACTCATCTAATATGCGCTCTGACCACCCTCTCTCTTTGATCATTTCTTGGATATCTCCTGAAAGAAACGGATGAACGTTTATCAGTATCCCGATACCTGTCAAGCGTTTTAATATTATCACAGTTATGCAGATTATAGCATTTTTTAGGGCCCTCCTGTTGAGGAGATCCACCCCGCGACTTCATCTTTTCTTTAGGTTTCTTATTTTCCCACTTCTACTTGGAAGATTCGGGTGTGAGCTTTGAGTTATCCTTTTCAAAATTACTCTTAATTTGATGTTTACTAGGTCTGGCTCCCAAATTATCTCCACCCACTGCTGCGTAAGTTTCTTCAATAATTGTTGGTAATTCAGGCTCCTGCTGTCCCGGAGCCAAATTAGTGAGTCTCTGGCACATAGCCAACACAGCTGCTTCCCCTTTAATGTTACTCAACATTATGGCAGGCACTGCGGTAAAATTGCTCATCAGTTTCATCCCCAAATCCAGGGCAGGGGCTGCCCCATACTCATTTTGAATCTGTTTAAGAACATGTGGCAAAACAGCTAATGAGGGTATACCAGGAGTTCTGGTATATACTGCAGCAGAGACTGAACCCCATGTGGTGCAGTCCTCCACAGGGTGAGCCCTTCCCATTGGCAAGCATAATGTAAGAATTCTGTGTTTTTCCTGGGGTACCGTATGGGGACAAACTGATTCAAGCTTGTTTTTTTCTGTGATCCTAAAGGCAATTTCCTGTTTGGTAGGACTAGTACCCATAACATTGATAGTCTGTGGACTAATGCCTGGTGTAGCAGGTTGTGCAGCTTGAGCAGTCCTCACAGGATTTGTCATTGTTCACATGACAAACTGTGTTAAACATCTAAATGTTTCAACCAGATCTGTGTATATTGTATAATCTACACAGTTCTGGAGCTTCCAGATCATCTAAATATGGATAAGGTGTGTAACCGGCTAAGACTGGCCATGTTGCTCCCTCGTTACCAAGGAGACCTAGTCTAACATGGTTATGTGGTAGGGTGCCTTCAAACCAATTTTGATGTTCTTGGTAAGTTAATGGTACTTCTAGAGCTTCAGAAGCTGTGTAGTTGTTAGGTATTGTATCTTAAGTGTATGTATGAAATAGTCTTGTGGTTGTATTAACTGCTGGGAATATAACCCATGAATAGAATAACTCTGTCCTGAATGCTTCATGAGCCTCCACCACGAAGGTAACGTCTCCACCCGTCTGGGGAGACCACATTGCAACAGCATGTGTGTAACTGCATGTCTGCCGTTACCAGTTATGTTAATAACCGTGTCGTCTGTTTAAGAGATTTGGATATGTAGAATCAGAGAGGGTATCTCTATGGGGAGATCATTTTAAAAGGTTCAAGTTTGAAGAACCTGCAGGTAATACATAGTTATAATACAATCAAACAAGATTGGCAACCCTAACTGTATATTTCTAACAATGCATTAAGTCATATTGATTTATACCTAACCAGTGCTAATAAGTGAGTTAACATGGAGAAGAGGACAAAAAATGTATATCCAAAAATATAAATTTATTAAGTCAATACATTAAAAAACATGATAATAAGATCAATAGAAACAAGTCCCACCGCTTATTCAATCACGCTCGCACTAACATTCCTTCAAACAGACCGCAATCATTCAGAACAAAACATCATACATTCACTCAAATAATCACTTCAAACAGCATACATGTTTAAATAGATCCCCACATAGTGTCCAAAAACAATCAGACATGATATTGGACAAAGTACTGAAAATAACACAATACAATCAATATAGCTCTAAAACATTAGCCGTGAAGAATTCAATAATGCTACACCAGCAACAAAATTTAAGACACAAAAAATTTATTCTGAAAGGGGAAATATAATAAACACTAACAACGGTTAGATCAAAGAGCGCCGACGCGCGTTTCGGTGTATAGCCCTTCTGTGGGCAAACACCTTCTTCAGGGCACAAATGGCGGTAAGTTCAAGCGGTGGGTAGGTTCTAAATTGAGAATGATTTAAATCTCAGTAGATAGTAGACCAACGAACAATAACAGCAAGTAGCAGTGTCGAACTGGATATAACGCCGCCCTTGGTGTAGTCAATAAGAATCCAGACAGAAAACGCCTCCCGGATAGGCAAGTAGCTAAAAATGGATTCTGTTAGATCCATTTTTCTGCCGGCCGACCATCATGTCGCTCGTTTGCCTCGCCCGTTGAGACCTAGAGAATCGGCACCCTGACGCTATTTACATCGCCGGAGTCGGTCCATTTGTTACAAACGGGGAACTCAACGCACAATCTGCTGTTGCGCTCCCAGATTTGGGAACCCTAGAAGTCAGGATTCTCCCCCATTTCACTGGATCCAGCTATTCCTCATTTGAGAAGCCACGGTTCCAGAACCAGTCATTTCACTCCATCATAGAGTATCCCGGCCTATTCGTGCTTTTCACCTTTGGATCAGCCTATTTAGCTACTTGCCTATCCGGGAGGCGTTTTCTGTCTGTTTGGGGGAAAACAGAGGTGCTCATCCTCGGCAAAGACAAGGATCTTTGGAGCCCACAACATTGGCCATGCGAGATGGGTGTCTTGTCTCAGCCAGCTTGCCAAGTCCGTAACCTGGGCTTTACTATCGATGACTCGCTATCTATGCGCGCCCAGGTGGTAAAGGTAGCGGGCACTTGTTTTTCCATCCACAAGTGGCTCAGGAAGATCATTTGGATGCTACCAGAGTCCACCAAAAGAACGGTAGTCCAAGCTCTAATTACATCA
Organism: Calotriton arnoldi; assembly: GCA_963921515.1. Taxonomy (NCBI): domain Eukaryota; kingdom Metazoa; phylum Chordata; class Amphibia; order Caudata; family Salamandridae; genus Calotriton; species Calotriton arnoldi. The sequence goes on from CAWUFW010001043.1 coordinate 591,617, forward strand.
AGGCTGGACTATGGTAACGTTCTTTATCTTGGTGCTAACAAGGATGTGACTCGCAAGCTGCAAATGGTCCAAAATTCTGCAGCCTGACTTCTCCATTTACCTAGGTCTGCCTCTGTTTCCAGCCATTTGCGAGCCTTGCACTGGCTTAAGGTGGAAAATCGAATTCGATTTAAAGCTCTGACATACATGTTTAGGATCAAAACTGGAACTGCACCACACTACCTGTGTTCCCTAGCCAAACTGTATGTTCTTTCCCGCCACCTGCGTTCATCTTCTCAGGGAAGATTTTCTGTTCCCAGATTCAGGCTTTCTCGAATGTGTGGGCGCTCTTTCTCCTTCCTTGGTACTTCACTCTGGAACACCCTTCCCATTTCCATTCGGAACGAAACAGTCTATGTTCAATTTCGCAAGGCATTAAAGACCTGGCTCTTTAACAAATGATTTTGCTACTAAGTCTTAATATCTGGTCTGTGTCTTTGCTCGGCGCCGGGAAACCCTTTTTGGGTAGCTGTTGCGCCTTATAAATTAAATAAATAAATAAAATGGACTCTCATGCCTACCCAAAGAAATACACAAGAAATACTCAGCAAGGAGTTTCAATATTTATTGAAGCATTGTGATTCTCATAAAATACGTGCACTGCGATAATTAGTAGAATGAAACAGATTAGCTTAATTGGCATTACAAGTACAGTGAAAAAGATGAAAAAACATTTCCACCATTGTGTTAAGACAGAGTATATGTGCAGGCATATAAGTACTGGTATTATTATATTGAATTTGTAGGGTGCACAGCTACCCCGAAGGGGTTTCCGGCGCCGTCCCGGTAGGAACGAAAAGGTAATGAACGAAAGAAACGGAATTAGAGGTTGAAGAGACAAGTCTTCAAACCTTTGCGGAATACACCGTACACGGTTTCTTCGCGTATGGAGACAGGTAGAGAATTCCACAGGGTTGGTCCTAAATAAGAAAAGGACCTACCACGCATGCGAGAGTGTTTAACTTTTGGGACAGTTAACCTAGTTTGCTGCGCAGAGGGTTGATAGCGCTGAACTAGATCTTGCAAATATTTCGGGGCCACTCCAGTTTTAATTTTAAACATATAGCACAAGGCTTTGAATTTGACTTGATTCTCCACCGTCAACCAGTGTAGGTCACGAAGAAAGCCTGAGACAGAGGAAAACTTAGGCACATGACACAGCAGTCTCGCAGCCGCATTTTGCACCACTTGAAGTCTCTGGATCGTTGCTTTATTGGAGCCTAGATAAAGAACATTACCGTAGTCTAGTCTAGAGGTAACTAGGGCATGGACTACTGTTCTCTGAGCTGAGAGGGGAATCATCCATAAAATCTTCTTTAAACATTTTAAAACAGTAAAGCAGGCAGAGGACACCTTGGTGACTTGTTGTTTCATCGATAGATGTTCGTCTACAATGAAGCTCAAATTGTGAACGTGATGCACCGGTAAGGGTAAAGCACCCATTTCAGAGGGCCAGTGTTGAGGTCCACAAAGGCCATGTTTTTTCCCTAAGATCATGACTTCAGTCTTGTCCTCGTTTAATTTGAGCAGGTTGTTTTGCAACCAGGACACGACTTTATTCAGACCTAACTGAAGAACAGAGGATTCCGACCCCTTAGAAGGGAAAAGATGATCTGGGTATCATCAGCATAGGAAAAAAGGGACAGACCAGCCTCTTCAGCAACATCCGCTAAAGGACGAACATACACATTAATTAGTAATGGGCTCAACACTGAACCCTGTGGAACTCCATTTGTGGACGGATAAGAGTTGGAGCTAGCCAACGAAGAGAAGACCTGGAAAGCTCGGTCCGTTAGGAAGGAACCGAGCAACTCCAAGGCTGTACATGCCAGGCCAAAAGATTGCAAGGCTCTCAAAAAGACAGAATGAGACACTGTGTCAGCAGCGGCGCTGAGATCCAGCAATATAAGTGCCGTCGTTTCACCCTCATCTAACCGGTGCCTTAACATTTCAGTGATGCCTAGGAGGGTTGATTCAGTGGAGAAACCAGCTTTAAATCCTGATTGCGAAGTGTGGAAAAAGTTCTGAGATTCAATAATAGAGGTCAACTGCCCAATAACATGCTTTTCCAAAATTTTAGAAAAAATAGGAAGCAACGAGATAGGACGAAAATTAGACGGCATAGCAGGGTCAGCATTGGCTTTCTTTAGAAGAGGGAGCACCATAGCATGTTTCCATTCCAGCGGAACTATACCCTCCTGTAAAGAGGCGTTTAAAAGTTCCATTATTATCAAAAGTATAGAAGTATCTAGCTGTTTAAGCACATGAGTGGGGAGTAAGTCACGGGGAACCAGATTTAATGTTTGCCAAAAGATGGTTAAAGGAGCTTGGTTCCAAGAGTGTCCAAGTTTCCAATTTGCAGGAGGAAGTAATGTTGTTGGGGAGCTCTATCAACACAGGATCCCGAATAGCATTCGGAGTAGTCTCAGTCTCTGATAGAATATTTTGAGAGTTTTTACTTAGCAGCGCAGAATGTATCTTTTCAACTTTATCCGTAAAATAGAGAGCAAGTTCTTCACATTGCGTGCAAGTAAGAACAAGGGGAGTAGTCTGGGTCTCCGAGCCGGATAGTTCTTTTACCACTTTGAAAAGCGTTTTGGAGCAGTTTTGTGCTTGAAGGATTTTATGTGAAATAAACTCAGCGCGGGCTACTTTACAAAGAATAGGATATTCACTTAGGGCTTTTTTATATGCCACTTTGGCGTCTTCATTTTTTTTTTTTTAAACATTTTTATTGGCATTTGTGCAATATAACAACAAATATCATACGAATACATTCAATTGGATTGCCTTCTTGCAGGTTACCCCTCGGTGCTATGCTAAGTATATGGTATGCATACTGGTATCACGACGCCAGTGAAACCTAACGTGAACTAGGTGTCGTATAAAACTGGGGTGTGAACCTGGGGGAGGTGTTCATGGGTTTCTGTAAATTGACATCTGGTGAAGTATCAGGGTGATATACGTCTCATTGTGCGGTACATCTCGATCGTAAAGGGAAAGGGGGGTGAACGGTTCCGTTCCGATGGCTAGGGTTCTAAAGCGGTGTGTTGCGTGCCGTTAAGGATGGGTATCACTGAGTGCGCTGCGGGAGAGGAACTGGTGCGTGCATTCGCAGTCTGCGTTTGTGAGTCTTGGGGCAACGACGTGTGCGGGTGGCTAGTTGTGCTTGCCTGGGGTTGTGACTGCTTGAATTGGTGTAATAATAGTGCCCACTCCATGGAAATGGGGTGTTTGCGTGTTCCCTTCACCTCTTCTTCTCGTAATGTTTCTTCCTCTGCCGTGGCCCACTTGTGCACCGCTCCCACCCAGGCTGCCATTGGGGGGCCCGTGGGGGATCGCCAATGCATGGCTATGCTCCGCTAGCAGGGTGGCCAGTGAGATAAATCTAATGGTACTTTGTGCCGCTTCTGGTTCTCGAAAAGGCCCAGTGCACAGGCCTCCCATGTGGCCAAATGTTTGAGCCCCGTAAGCTCTTGCAACGAATGGTGAACCATTTGCCAATATGGTTGTATGGTGGGGCAGCTCCAGAACATATGATAGAAGTCTGCGTCTTGTGAGTGGCATCTAGGGCATAAGAACTGGGTGTCTGGATAGTATCTGTGGAGGCTTGCTGGGGACAGATACACCCTATGTAGGATGGAAAATTGTATGTTTTTGAAGCGTGCGTTTCTGGACACTTTCTTGGGAAATTCCAGAGCCCTCTCCCATTCTCTCTCATGCAACGGGCGTCCCAATTCCTCCTCCCAGTTGGATCGTAGGGCCGCTAGGGGACTGATCGTGAGTACCCGTACGGCTTTATAAAGCCAAGTAATCAAGTGTCGCCCCGCTCCCATGTGGAGAATTGTGTGAATGACCGGGTGCGTAACTGGTTCTCCGGTTGAGAGGTCATGGTACTGCCGATAACTTTCAAGTAGTTGGCGATGGAGTAGAAATTGGCCAGGGGGAAGATCACATGCGTCCATAAGTCTTTGGAACGGTCTGAGCTGCCCATCCTCGAGTAATGATTCGATAGAGGTAATGCCGCACTCCGTCCATATACGGAGCATGTTAGGCGTGTAATAGTGTTCGTATTTGGGCCATCCGGCCAACGGGAGCAGAGGAGAGTATGGGGGCCTCCCCGATGACAGACGGTGTATCCTTTGCATGCACTTGCGTGCCACAGCCACTTGCAGGGGATATGTCATCTCGGCTTAGTGCCCGGTATCAACAAGTGACACAGCTCTGAGGTGGGCACCTGACCGGCGGCGGAGCACGTCTCGCCTATGTGTCTGCCTGCTGTCCAGAAGGATAGCCACTGCAGCTGTGTCGCTAGGAAGTAGGATTCAAATGACGGCGCGCCCAGTCCCCCTTGCGCGGTAGGTAGCTGTAGCTTCGCCAATGCAATTCTGTGTCTGCCAGTGCCCCAAATGAGCGATCGGAGGAGGGAGTCTATGTCTCGAAAGAAGGTTTTGGGTGGGATTATCGGTAAATTTGCAAAGTGATATAACAGCCGTGGGACTATTATCATTTTGGCTAGGGCTACCCGGCCGATCGGGGCCAAGGGGAGGTTCTTCCAGAACGCGACCGCCGTTCTGATGCCCGCTAACGCCCTACAGTGGTTGCCTTCGTAAATGTCAATTGGGGAATGGTAGAGACGGACCCCAAGGTATCGGGGAGCTTCTGCGCTCCAGGCTACTTTCTGGTCGCCTAACCAGACATCCCGGGGGGGAAGGGCCGGATGTAGTGGGTACACTGTGGATTTTTCCCAATTCACTCGGAGTCCAGAGACCTCGGCAAACTCCGTAAGTGTCGCCCATATGGGTGTCAGATCGCCCGTAATATCCCGGATATACAGGAGAAGGTCGTCAGCATACATTGAAACACTGTGTATAGTGTCTGCTATGGGAATTCCCCAGTGTGCCCCCTCTTGGCGTAGTCGGATGGCTAGGGGTTCCACCGCGAGGGCAAAAAGCAAGGGCGACAATGGACAGCCCTGCCTCGTGCCTGTTTGTACCGCGAACTCCAAGGAAACTTAGCGTCCCATGCGGATACGTGAGGTGAGTTTGGTATATAAGAGCCGGGTGTAAGCCATGAGGTTGGGTCCGAGTCCCGCTCGCTGTAAGACCGAGAAGAGATACTGCCATGTAAGAGTATCAAAGGCCTTCTCTAGGTCTAGGATAAGACAGGCTGCACTGGGATGGTGATCACCCACCTGATCCTGCACATGGAACAGTCGGCGAATGTTCTGGGACATGTTCCTACCTGGGACGAAGCCGCTCTGGTCTGGATGGACCAGGGGGCGAATAATTTGCAAGTATCTGTCCGCTAATATCTTACCTAGAATCTTGCAATCGGCGGACAGGAGTGTGATGGGTCGATAGGAGGCCATCTGCTGAGGGTCGCGGTGTGGCTTCAAAAGGTCACTATAACAGATTCTCGAAGGGATCTCGGTAACTCCCCTCTTTCAAGGGCAGTCGCGAACATCGCCACCAGTCTAGGGACCAGCAGATGAGAGAATGTGGTGTAATATTCTAGAGGGAACCCGTCCAACCCCGGTGCTTTTCCATGAGCCAGGGACCGAAGGGCTTGGGTAAGGTCAGCGGATTGTATCTTTGCATCTAATGCTGTTTTATCCGCCTGTGGAAGTGTGGGTATCGTCAGAGGGTTCAGGAAGTTGGCAATCGTGCTCGGCTCGACCGGTGCTGGGCTGCGGTAAACCACCGAGTAGTAATGATAGAATGCTAAAAGGACCTCATCCTGGGACTGAACCAGGTCACCTTGGTGGTTTATCACTTCTGTTATGGGCTTGACGGCTGTATCTTGTTTGGCGAGCCAGGCTAATAATGTGCCTGTTTTGTCCCGCTCTTTATGCATCCGGGTTGCATATGCCCGGAAATTGTATCGGAGGAGGTCGACGAAAGCGGCCTGATAGTCGGTCTTTGCTTTGGCTATCTGCGCCGCTATTTCAGGTGAGAGATCATCTCGTTTGGTAACTATGGCGAGTTGTTGCTCAGCTTTGATGAGTGCTTGTTCCAACGTCCGCTTCACCCCTACTATCTGTTTAATACATTCTCCGCGAGCCACCACTTTGAATGTGTCCCACTCCACCAGCGCGGAGGACGCCGTCCCCGCATTATTAGCGAAGTAGTCCTGGATACTTTGTCCCTGCTCGTGTTTGAAAACCTGATCTGTTAGGCAGTCCCGCGATAGTCGCCATGTGGGGACCGGGGGGGGTGGGGGCCGCCAGCACAACTGCAGGATATGGGCGTCATGGTCAGAGACGATCCTGCCCAGATAGTCAGTATGTTGGATCTTGGGCAGAATCACCGCTGAGCAAAGGAATCTGTCCAGTCGGACCCGCAAGTTATGCAGGATGGAGTTAAATGAATACAGACGGGTCTGTTGGTGGCGCGTTCTCCACGCATCGGCAAGTGCCCATTGTGTGACCCAGGCCCTAAAGTGCTCGGTTTGTTTATAGGCCGGGGAGTGTGAAGGTGGGGGGTGGGAGCGGTCCAAAGCAATATCCAATGCACAATTGTAGTCGCCCCCTAGGATCCAGGGCACGGTTGCGAATTGGGCTAATACCCGTGAGGCGGTTCCAAAATTTGTCCTGCTCTATATTTGGGGCGTATATGCTACCCAGGAGTACCGACTGACCATCAAGGAGTCCCTCCAATAGGGCATACCGGCCCTCTTGATCCACCACCCGCCGGAGTTCCTGAAAAGGGGTCCCCGGCCGCACCCAGATCAGTGCCCCCCGTGCGTACGCGGAGTACGATGTAGCACATATGGTGCCCCGCCATTTGGTCTGTAATTTGCTTATCTCGGCGGTGATGAGGTGCGTCTCCTGTAGGAACGCGATTCTAGCGTTCTGGCGCTTAATATAGGAGTAAATAGCATAGCGTTTTTTCGGCGTATGGAGGCCTCTAGCGTTGAGTGTGAGGAGGCCGGTGTCAGAGTGCTGTACTGTGACAGCCATATAGTCTTGTTAGTGCAAGCCAAAGTGTCGATGAGCCATCGGAGTATGGAAGCCGCCAACCCCGTGGGCCAGAGATGTCGCTTGTGCGTGCATGTTGGGCACCCTGTCTTGTGAGGTTCCATGAGGGGGTGGGACGTGTCAAAACACGGATAATAAACTGCAAAACTGGGGTCGGGAAACAGTCCCAATACCAAGGACCCATCATTGGGAACGATGCGTCCAAACCTACTCTCTCAATGACGGAGAGTACAACAATATGTGGTGGGGGTGGCAGTACGTGTGTGCGAGGCGCGTCGCGCATCGGGCCCTTGCAGGATCATTGGGCGTCGCTGAGGAGGTGTTGGAACAGGCCTATGTTGTGTACATGCGATTGGATGAGTTTGGGTTGTGTAAGTAATTGCCAAACGCTCCGCAGTCCCATCTCATGCCTAGGGAACATTCATTTGTCCATCCAGAATGGCCTCAGCCGTCTGAGGAGTAACTATGGGAGGCGCGACAGAGTCTACGCCAGACAATGTTCCGTCACTGTCATCTTCACGCTCCGACGAAAAAATGTGTGGGGGTCGGTTGATGTCTTCTGCGAGGGGGGAGGCCTGTAGGTCGATCACAGCTTGTAAAGCTTCCCGGCGTTCCTTCATGATTTGTTCTAAGTCAGGAGAGTCCTGAATGCCAGTCCCGGCCACTTTGGACGCCCCGCCGCGCTGCTGTTTCAGGGTACGGCTCCTGGCGCGTGGCGTTTTGAGGGTTGAGCTTCGTGCGTTCTCGGCTCTGGTTTGCTGTGCGCAGTGCTGATCTGTCCATTCTTGCGCGTCGTCAGCATTGGTAAAAAAGATGGCGGTGCCTTTGTGGAAAACCTTGAGGCGGGCCGGAAAGAGCAGGGAGTATTGCATATTGTTCGCCCGCAACTGCCGTTTAACGTCCAGGAACGACGACCGTTGTTGTTGCACTGCGCGTGCGTAATCAGGGAAGATCAGTATCTGTTTATTGTCCACGTGCAGGGGGCCTGCTTGTCTGGCCGCCTGGAGGACTGCATCCCGATCTCGGAAATGCAGGAATTTTGCCAACATTTGTCTAGGGGTAGCTCCCGGAGGGGATCTGCGAGCCGGGACTCTGTGGGCTCTTTCGATAGAGAAGAATGCCGTCCGGTCTGCTGCAGGGGTGAAGGATTTCACCCAGGTTTTTAAGTATTCCAGCGGGTTCGAGCCTTCAATTCCCTCCTGGAGACCCAAAACGTGAATGTTGCAGCGTCGCGACCGCCCCTCCATGTCGGTCGTGCGTTCCTCCAGGATGTTTAGGCGGGTCAGGGCGCCCTGTATTGTCTTCTGATGGGACTTAACTGTGGGTTGCAGGTCAGCCATCGCCTTCTCCCCCTCCTTCACTTTGTCAGCCAGTTTGCGGTGGTCGTCCCTGATGAGGCTGACATCCGTTGCGAGGGTGCCAAGGCGCTCCTCCATAGACACACTGGATTGTTCAATGGCTGCCAAGACTTGATCCAGTTTGTCCGAGATCGATGTGTCGGGCTGTGACGCGGTAGGCATGACCCAGGACCGGGTGCCCGGCATGTGTTCCGGAGCCGTCTCTGGTACCGTGGTTTGCTGCGACGGTTTCGGCTTTCCCATCGTGGCACCTGAGGATGCTTCTTGCAGAGGGAATGCTGCCTATGGAGGCAGTAGACGCGGGTCACCGTGAAGAATGTCTCTTGGGGGGGTCTGGCTCTCACCGGGCTGCCGTTGCTTGGCAGAGGTCTGAGAGTAGAAGGCCTTCGTGCCAGGAGCTCCCCCGGTGTGTCCGCCTTTCCACCTGTGAGGAGAGGGGCCAGGCGATGTCCGGAGAGGTGTAGCGCGATGAGCGCGCGGGAGCTGGGATAGGAAGAGGAGGCCGCCGGTGGTTCGGCAGTTGGGACGCGTGTTTCACTCGTGCCAAGGCCCAAAGACTGATGCAGGGGTCGCCATATTAAGGTCAGGCAGCAGTTGCTGAAGGTTTGTGCATTACTGGCGCCCTTAGGTGGAAAAGTTCTGCGCGTTGCCTCCCAGCATCAGAGGTGCATGGCTCTCCTCGGTCCTGTCGGGGTCCCGCTGTCTGCAGCACCGGTCGCCGGGAATTCAGGGCGCCATTTCAAGGTCAGGCGGCTCTGGCCGGCAGCCTTCGTGAGTCGCAGCTGGATGCGAGGGGTGTCAAGCAGCCGCCGCGGCACCGTGCGGCGTCCAAGCCTCGCCTGGCAGGGGAGATGTGTCCTGTCCTCCGCCGGCAGAACCGCTGATGCGGGCCGATGTGAGGCTGAGTCGCGGCGCCCAAGATGGCGGATCGTCCCTGGACCCAGCCATCTATGTCCCCCTACGAACCTGCTTTTGGGGGCCCAGGGTCTGGTGGCGTCAATATTGGGGTGCCTTCCCGTGCAGGTCGCGCCGACTGCGTCTTTGTCTCACCTCTCCTCCGGCAATCGGCTCGTCGTCTGGGGGTTCACAGGAAAGTGTGGACGGCCGCCATCCTGCGAACGGGAGCCCGCACTCGGGATATCTGTGCGTTTGGAGTGTTATCGCCCATCCAGTCAGGGCGTCCGGTGTCGCTGTGTTCTGTGTGCGTTCCGCCACCCGGCTGATGTCTTTGCCGGTCTGAGCGACGCCAGGAAGCGGGCAACAGGCTAGCCCGATCGCGGAGCCTCAGCAAAACACGACCGCCATTGCAGCCGTCTTGGCCACGCCCCTCACTTTGGCGTCTTCATTGTAGTGTTTCCTCCAGCAACTTTCTAGTGTCTTACATTCAGCTTTTCACTTTTATTTTTTTATAAATATTTTTATTGAGTGAGATGACAAAAAAGCAAAAAGCAGTAGAATTCTCTTTCCCACACACAGTTTTTTTTAAATATCTCCCCGTGCCCAAAGCCCCCCCCCCACCCTTCCCCCAGTTTGTCCAGCCAACTTTCATGTGGGTTTTCTTACATTTTGGGGGTCTTATTCATACTGAATCCTAGAATATAGCTCAAATACATTTCCCTTGTCCACGTCTTATACGGACAAATTTCAATTCCTGGTCCAAATTTAGCTTAAAATACATTTTCTAGCAGCATCTTTGAATTATCACAATACAATCATCGGCCGTCCATAAAGTGCATGTGCATATCTTGTTAGCTATTTGAGCAGCCCCCTAAAAAAAAATGCAGGGTTTTTAAAGTGCACACATGGCCTGTCTAAGCCTACCATAAAGTGCATGTGCATACATTGTTAACTGTTTAGAAGCCCGATCACCAAAGTGCGACTTTTTAAAGGGCATACATGGGATCTCTAAAACTTTTGGATATCTTAAAAATATTTCTGATTTGACATTCTTACAGTATTTCAGGAATATAAATAATATACATTTCCTGTACCAGCTTTAACACACATCTCATTTTCTGGTTCAGCTAGCTGAAAACACATTTTATAACAGCCGCTTCCGATTATCAAAGTGCACTCAATGCTAAGTCTTCAAAACTTAACTTGCGAGACCTTGATCATTTAGGATCCCTAAAGTGCTTGTGCCTATCTTATCTATTTTATGCAGCCCCTTAATAAAGCGCAAATATTTTAAAGTGCAAACCAGAAAAAGAAAGGCTCTCAATACTGCTACACAAAATGATTGAGGCCGTTCCTATGACATATGTAAATTACCCATCCAATTGATCCCTCCAATTGGCAAAATACTGCCATATTTCTACCCCTTTCTTTTTGGCATTATATCCCCTCCGCTTATATAAATGGCTTTCTCAAGGTTATACGTGCTCAACAGGCGAGCTAGCCATTGATGAAATACCGGCGGAGTAGCATCCAACCATGCTGCAGCTATGCATATTCTGTATACTGCCATTGCAATACAAATAAAAGCCCCGCCTTCTTTTTTTTTTCCAGGTTAGCTATACCAAGCAGAATTACCTGGGGGGTTACCTTCACTTGTAACAGCAGCTTCTCTTGTAAGAACACCTCTATTTCTCTTATAAGCAGACCAAGCTCACTGCAAGTAGCAAGCATATGCATTAGGTCTGCTTTATAGACTGCACACCGTGGGCAAAACACCCCTTTCCTCTCCCCCCACTTGGCAATCCGATATGGGGTGTAATATAATTCAAAGCATGTTTTGTAGAACTGTGCTTGAAGGTTTGCCGGCATTAAAGTCACTAAGGTATTTGAAAAGGCCTCTTGAAAGTCTACATCAGAAATGCCCAGCATCCCTTACCACTTAGATGAGTATTTTCCCAGATCGTCTTTCATATAGTCGTTCAACAGTTCATATAGCAGCCCAATCCTTGGTACCTCAGGTCACCTTAATCTATCCACTAACTCTCAGCTCTCAAATTTCTCCTTCCCTTAAGCAAAAAATCCCTAACCTGTAAATATTTTAAAAATTCTCTATTAGTTACATCAGATTTCCCTCTCAATTCCTCAAATGACATTAAACAACCTGAGGAAAAGAGGCATCCGACCTGAGTTATACCGGCCTTTATCCATTTCTCAAAATAGTGATCATTAAAAATACCAGAAAGGTCTTTGTTTTGTACAAAGGGCGTATAATAATTTAATTTCCCTAGTCCTAACGAGTGTCGTACAGAGGACCATACTTTAAAGGCCGTAAGCAGTGTCTTAAAGCGCACACGTTTATAGTATCCAAAATCAAGTTGGCGCCATAAACACCCTCTTACATCGTGGCCACTTGCTTGTACATAAGAAGTATCACTGATTCTTCCCATCCCAGGACTCACATTCAAAAAAGCTATATATTGTTTTATAGAGGCTGCCCACCAGTATAATTTGAGATTGGGTAGGGCCAGACCACCACGCTCTTTGGGTAAGGATAAATATTTAATTGCTCTTCTAGGTCTAGAGTACGCCATATGAACTGTGCAAATATGCTTTCAAACTTTTTAAACTAGGAATTCATAAATATCAAGGGTATTGCTCTTAAAAAGTATAAAACCTTGGGAAAAAATACCATCTTAACTATATTCACTCTACCAATCAATGTGAAGTGCAAATTATCCATTTTTTTTAATGCTTTTTTCATTTTGCCGGCGCACGGATCTAGATTTTCTTTAACTATCTCATCAATTTCAGCAGTTATCACAACCCCAAATATGTGGGTTTTTTTTACTACTCTATTATCCACACTCGGTGTAAATTCATTAATAACTATTTGTGTTTTGTCCCTATTTAGGGCATAGCCAGACACCGAGCCAAATCTCTGGGCCTCCTTTTCAATAGCTCTCATCGCCGTCTCAGGGTGTGATGTGACTTATGCGACATCGTCAGCATACGCCAACACCTTATCTGCTTGTTCTGATTCAAATAGTGGGGGAATATCTGGTGAGTACTCTAAGTATTTCAAAAAGGGGCTATGTAGATTGCGAACAATAACGGAGAGCAGGGGCACCCCAGTCGTGTGCCTCTCGTTATTTTAAATACCTCAGTCAATTCCCCATTAACACATACTCTAGCCTCGGGTTCCTTATACAATGCTTTCACTGCACCAATGAATTGTTCCCCTATCCCTTTCCATTGCATAGAGGCCCATAGAAACTGCCAGGAGACCCTATCAAAAGCTTTTTCAGCGTCTAAAACAATTGCGGCCATAGGGTCCCCTGCCACTTGCATCACATCAAACAGCATGATAATCTTTCTGATGTGTTCTATGGTACCTCTACCCGGAATAAAACCATGTTGTCTCGTGGAAACAATTTTGTGTATCACTAATGACAAACGAGAGGCTAGGGTTTTAGAGTAGATTTTCACATCCCCATTTATAAGGGTTATTGGCCGATAGGATCCCAATTCCTCACTAGGTTTATTTTTTTTGAGAAAAATAGTAATCTTTGCCATAGCCCAGGATGCTGGTGGGTTCATCCCCTCTGTGATTTGCAAGAACATGGCCGACATGATTTCTTTCAATTGTTCCTGGAAAACTTTATAAAATTCTGTAGGGATCAAATCTGGTCCAGTCGCTTTCCCTCTCTGTAAACTAGCTAGGGCTACTGCAATCTCATTCCAGGTTAATGGTAGGTCTAACTGATCCCTCTCTTCTATTGATAAGATCGCCTCAGCAGGTTGCTCCAGATATTTCCCTATCTGCTCTTCCCTCTGACTTTACCCCCCCAGGTCCTCTGTATATAGAGGCCGATAAAACTTACAAAAAGCTCGAATTTCCTTTACGTCCGAAACCAAGCCTACCAGAGGATCTCTTATTTCCTTGATTTCATTTCGAGTAATTTCTTGCCTTGTCCTGACCACGAGAAGATCGCCAACCCTTTCGCTACACTCGTACATATCCTCGCGATGCACAGTTGCTTTGTCAATGGCTTTACTTAGTAGTTTCTCCCCAATTGCTGCTTTATTTACTGGGACCCCTAGGCAAGCATCCTCTATGCTTTCCTTCTGTTGTATGGCCTTAATTAAATTGCCTTCAGCCTGGGCCAAGCTAGATTGCAGGGATTGAAGGTCCGCCCTTTCCACTTTATTTTTCCTTATTGCGTATTGAGTTGTTTCCCCCCAAATCCCTGCTTTTAGTGTATCCCAGACTGTGCCAAGAGCAGCCGTTCCTAGATTCCTACCCAGAAATTCCGGGATCCATTTCTTCATGTACTCCACATAAACCTCATCCACCAGTAATGCTCTTTCAAATGTCCAAGAAGAAAAATATTTTTCCTGGGCAATCCCCCCCCTGCATCTCTAATACCAGTGGATTATGATCCGAAAGATATCTGGGTGCACTTTCAATTGTGCTTTTCTGTCTAATCGATTGCGAGACAAAAAAAATAATCCAACCTCACATGTTTCTGGTGAGGGGCAGAGTAATACGTAAAACCTTGTTCTTTAGGTCTTAATTTAGCCCAGACATGGCACAGACCATGCTCTTGGCACATGTTGCATAGTGCTTGATATACTTTTGGTTTCTTTCCGACATATGGTTCACCCTGATCCCAGCCACTGGCAAGATTAATATTGAAGACCCCGCACATCACTATAGGCAGTTGCCAGTGCGATAATTCATTTGTCAGCCAACCCAATAGAGCGGGGTCATCGACATTGCTACCATAGAGGGAGCATATCGTAAAGTTGGAAAAGCCGGGGGCTCTGCAGCTAGCAATAACCCAGCGCCCGACTGGATCAGCCCTAACTAGGGGGAAACTAAATCGCTTTGTTACGGGCTAAAATTGCTACCCCCGTGTACGAGTGCCTTGGGTTGTTGCTCCTATAATACTATATCCCAAGTATTTTAAAAAATCTTTTTGACTCCCTTCTATATGGGTTTCTTGAAGACATACTATGTCAGCCTGTAGCAATTTTAGCCCTTGAGATACCTTTTTTTTTTTTTAAATCATTCAGGCCACATATATTGACCGTTGCGATCCTTAACTTACTCATCTTTAAATTCTTTGATTTTACCCCACACTGGAAAACTCTTTACTTCATTATTACCCGTTATGCAATCCCTGTGCAACCTCCCATACCCAAAACCCACACTGTGCAGCTCTCGTCTCCCTTCCCCCCTCCCCATGACCGTGTCTCCCCTCTCCCCCTCCTACCCCACCCTCGGCCCTCCCAAAAACCTAGGCAATCAGGCATAGCCTGAACAATGTGCGTCTGATAAACTGCCCCACCATCCCCCCTGAACAAAATCAGAAGATACATTATCATTAGCGACTATTCATCATTGTTCTTCAGGATAACCTCTTAGGTTGCTGCACCTCATATCTTCGATGCTTCCCCTCCTTTTTCTTTCCTTGTTATTTCTTCCAGGAAGCCCTGCGCTAAAATCTCAGATAAGAACGTGTGGGAGGTTCCTTTAAATTTAACTTTCAGCCTAGCCGGGTTTTGTAAGAAGACCTCTGCCCCTACCTTTTGAAAGGGAGTTATCAACTGCCTTAGCCGCCAACAGCTGCGTGGGCAAAATCTGGCTTGACAAAAAAAGAAACCCCATCATAAGATTGGAGAGTTAGGTCAGGCTTGGTCATACACCAGTTGTCGCAGCAGGAAATTCCCGAAGAATACCAAAAAAGCCCTAGGTCTTTCTTGGGGCTGTTTCCTCATCATTAAGGGTACCCGGTGAGCACATTGGATCTCGCTATCCCAGTCCAGCTTCACTTGTTCGGGGAAGATATTCTTCAGCAGGTTGACAATATATAGTCTAGGATTGCTGCCTTCCACCCCCTCCGGGACCCCAAAAAAGCGCAAGTTGTTTCTGCGCTGTCTATTTTCCTGCTCTTCCAGCTTGAGCATGACATCCGACAAAGCACCCCCCTGGCCAGTATTCTGCTCTTTTAGAGATTCAATCTCCACCTCGAGAGTCTCTGTCCGCGTCTCCACAGAAGTCAATCTTTCTGCGATATCTCCACATTTATTTATTTTCCGAATTCCGGCTTGTACTTTTTTGTTTGCCACTCTGGCTCTGCGCCCATCCGACCTCACCTCCTCTTGCATTTGCTTACTAGATCGAAAAATCATGGTTAAAGTAGGTTCTTTTTCTTGAGAGTCCGTCTTTGCCTCTTCAATTGAACACTCCTTTGGTCCTTCCTTCTGGTGTACAGGCCGCGTGTCCAAATAATCCCACTTAAGCTGCTTACCGACATGCCATTTCTGGCTGTCTTTCCTTTTTCTTCCCCCTATGATCTTTTTCTTCTGTATTGTTTGAGCCTGGTCTCCTGAGGAGGTGCTGTCTGACTCCAGGAAGCCCTCACTGCTAATAGAAGTACCTTCCTGCCCAGAAGGGTCCGATTCGTCAGTTAGCGGAAAAAAAACGCTTGCCCACTACGTCAGGCGATAGCTCACCTCTACACCGTCGCGCCACATTTGGGGGCCCATCCCCTACCAGGCTTTCATATTTTGCCCCCTCTCTATCTTCCCTTCCTTGGCTCTTTGTCTCACCTCCCAGGCTTAGCGCTGTGGCCCCCTCTGCGCCCAGCAGTTTTTTGTCCCCCATTTCTTCTTCTTCCCCTTCCTTTAAAGTCTCTGATCAGAGGGGTGGCATTTTTGCGGGGATATCAGCTTCTGCTAGACTCTCCCTGAATTCTGTGACCACTATACCCTCACAGTTCAAGATTTCCTCTGCGCTGGGTGGGGGGGGAAGTACTTTATTCTTACTTGTACTAAGGTCCGATGCAGAGAGGTTGGAAAACATTTGTCATGAGCGATGGCTGCGCCGGATCCCTCTGTCTGCCTTCCTGACTTCAATGCTGTTTTTTTAGACCGGGTTCTCTCTTTCCTCTCCCCATGCCGGCACGTTGCTTCATTTCTGTTGAGCTCCCGTTCGCCCGATCAGATTGGGAGCCACCGGTAGTGCGGGACCGCCCCCTGCGGATCCCGCAGCTCGGGTCTTCCCCGTCTTGCCACCTCTGGCCACCCTCCGCTGAATTCCGCGCACCCGCCGGCAGCACTTTCGGGAATCGCAACTTTTCAAGATTACGCGGCAGGAACACGAGCTTGTGAGCCGCCAAACAGTCAGCAACAGCAGGACGTCCAGCACCCAGCTCACCGCGTCCGTCCTCAGGCTCAGCAGTACAAACAGTCGCAGGACGCAACATCGATCCATCAGGGGAGACGGTAGGCTCAATGCAGTCAATCACACGCCATCTTTGCCTCCATCCTTTAGAACTCGACTTTTCACTTTTAAGCCTCTCAGTGACCCAGGGGGCTGGAGGCAGATGTCTGTTAGAGTGCTTGTTGGAGAGAGGAAGACCTGTATCTACCGCTTGTAAAATCCAATTTTGGATAAGACCATGATCTGTAGTCGAAATATGTTCGACAGCTGGTCTACTGTTAACTAGAAGTTTGATAAAAGCCATGACATCAAGCTTTGCCCATCTTCTAATCTTTAGTTCAGGCACCAGACAGATCTATGGAGGAGAGGATGTACAAAAGAGCTACAGCAAAATGATCAGACCAACACAGAGGAAGGGCAGGGACACAGCTAAGGTCAGGCAGGTTAGAAAAGATAGGATCTTAGAGATGACCCACTAAATGGGTAGGACCTGCATTACATAATCAAACGTTCATCGCTTCTAAGTCAGCTATGAGCGACAAACTTTTGGTGCATTTAGGATCATCTAAATGGAGATTCAGATCTCCCAATATAGTGAAATTGGCAGCCTTCAAAATATGAGGGGCTGCTAGATTAAGGTGTATTGGTGTGCTCCTACCTAGTTCTCCCTAACCTAGTTCTGCTAGGGTGAGTGATCTGCCAAATTCCCTCCACGGTGGACTAGCTCCCCATTACCTGTCAGTTTGTGCCATCTAGCTGTCTATCTTGGTATAAAGTTGGGCATCCCTTGTGTCAGTAAACGGGTATCAGCCGAGTTGGAATTCCGGTATGAAGTGTCCTCGCATTGTCAGCTAAGTGCTCCTCTGCCTCAAAATGGAAGTGGTTGTGTATTTATAACAACAACACAGAAGTGGCCATGTCGCAACCTCAGTCAGGCCGCAATTGTGTATTATAGTTAGTGTTGTCGCTTTACGGACAATAACAATTATGACATTTTGCGCAGTGAACTTTATCCCTTGTACCAAATGTTCAAGGTGATGCCATAATGTACCCACGAAGTACAAATGTAAGCAATGCAGATTCAGAGAATGTTATCCTGCACTGTCACACACGCAAATGTATGTCAAAAGTCATTGTGTGAAAAAGAGAAGGCAACTTAAGAAACTTGAGCATGTAAATGGTGGTGTTTCTTACTAGACTATTCTGACCATGTGACAAGAGAAGGGGAGACAGTGTCACAGGCAGCAGAAGACCATGACCCACAGCAGCCAGCATCAAATTGCAGCTAATAGCTTTTAAATGTATATAAACCATATCTGCTATGAGGGTTGTCCATCACCAGCCAAAAAACAAACATCACCAAATGACCTGGCATGGAATAACTGAAGAGATTTGCCAAACATTGCAGGACAATTTGGAAGACTATAATATAGTCCACTACTGGAAGTCCTAAATAGCCATACAATCTGACCAATTTTCTTATACCTCACAAAAACACAGATATAGGTTGATAATAAAAATTCCCATCCCACTTCTCCCTCCAACCATGCCATCAGGACCACAACAATACACAAAATCTCAGATTGGACAACCCAGTGTAGCAACCAGCTAAGAAGACTACATCATAAGAAATACTATAAAGTGACCTGAAGAGCTATTTAAAGCTACCACAATACTGAAAACCATCAGACTGTGCGTCTGTCTCTCACACGTCATCATCCACCACGCTGCGTCCCATAACACATACCTCAGTGGTCATCATGCACAATGTAAGGAAATGCTTCTTTTTGCACGATCACCTCCAACATTTTGGACTGATGCTGTTTTTGTGTCTCTCAAGGTGCACTAAGCCATGCTAATCACACCTCAGTGCCAGTGCTCTAACTTGTAAAAGGTATAGGTCTGATTGATTCACCCACAATTGGCATAAGCAACATTAATTATAAATACCTATTCTATGGTACCAGGAGTACTTAGGGCCTGTAAGTTAAAGTGTCTCTCAATGACTGCAGCACTTATTGTGCCACCCGAGTGCGACAAAGCAAAGCAAGACTTCCAGCCTGCCATTGCTGACTGGCAGAGCAGTTTTCGAACTGCTAACTCGACTTTGCCATTTAAACTAATAACAAATCCAGGCACTCCTATGGTAGGCCTTATTGTGCCCTTAGGCAGGGTGCTGTATATTAAAAAGTAGGACGTGTTTTTTTATGTCCTAGCAGTACAACCCCCCAAATAGTCATTTTTGCTGTAGAAAGACTAGTAGCCCCTTTGGCGAGTACATGGTTACATGCTGGCAACTCAGCTGTGGTAACCTCTGAATGGAACTACTAGTGTTGTTACTAAAGTTTGCACTTCAAGGTATCAAAAGAATAGCTACATTAAGCCTGCCTTGATGCCCAAGCCAAATCAAATGTAACTTAAGTAAATGCC
Source organism: Calotriton arnoldi (assembly GCA_963921515.1). Taxonomy (NCBI): domain Eukaryota; kingdom Metazoa; phylum Chordata; class Amphibia; order Caudata; family Salamandridae; genus Calotriton; species Calotriton arnoldi. The sequence goes on from CAWUFW010001043.1 coordinate 610,548, forward strand.
ACTCTGTTGCCGTGTTTTGCAGTGACTGTTTATGCTTGCTGGCCATGAGACAGTCTTTGGTGTCTATTTTTATAGATTGGTGTCTGCTTTTCTTTGTGTCATGTTTCTTTCTTGTACAACTGTTTGGGTAATTCTAAATGATTTGCACTAGTTCATTTGACAAAGCCGGACTGCTCGAAGCCACAGCTACCCACGGTTAAGCTAAGGTTTGTGAATTTATTACATGGTGAGTGAGGTCACACAACCACACCATACAATAAACAACTTTCCTCACATTGGTGCCTAGTGATGGGATCCAGAACTTGTGTTTTGCCATACCATAAGGTTAATAAGTCTGAAACCGCCACAAATCCACCAAGTCCACGGCTAGGGGGAACTTCTTGTAATTTCCAGCCAAGTTCTGGAGTCTCCTAAGTACTGTTTCTGCAAGTTTGCAAACTTTTAAAAAGATTTGAGAAAAGTTGAAGAAGTTTGTGAAAAGTTTGCCAATATTTTGCAAAGTTTCTAGAAGTTGCAAAAAGGGCTAGGAAACATGGAGATTAACTTGGCCACCCTGTCCACCCTCAGGATCAACAGCTTAAGAGACATGGGCAAGGGCAGGAAGATCAGCTTGGGTGCTACAGCAAAGAAAGAGCATCTCAAGAGAGCCCTCAGGGTCTGGGAAGAGGCATACACAGCCCAAGCACTTTACGAAAGTAAGATTACCCCAGACAGTGGGGAAGATGATGATGAGAGGGAGGTCATCAATGAGGAGGATGAGGGGGACGACACCCTGACCATCCGAGGCTCCCCTCAATATCTGGCAGAGAGAGGAGCAGAAAGTCAGTGGGTCAAAAAACGTCTAGGCTCAGGTGCGCCTCCTAGTGCTGGAGGAAAGAAGACTGGCCTTGGAGGGGAAGAGACTGGCCATTAAATGGGGAGGAGACTGCCCCTTGAAGAAAGGTCAAGCTGAAACTAAAATCCCAAGAGAATCGTGACAGCAACAAAGACACTGAGGTAAGTGCAGGGGGTGTCTTTGATTCTAGATTGCCCAAAGGGACTGTGCCTAAAATGTCAAGGGAGATGACAAGCAGGTGGCTGGCATACTATAAACGAGTAAAGATGAGAAGGGTGAGTGCCCAATACTGGGGGTCCTTACTGTGGGAACTGGCTCCAGTGGTGGGAAGAGATAGGCTCCTGACACTAGAGGATGAGGTGGCAGAGTCTTAAACTAACGTGAAGGCAGCACTGATGGAGCTATTTGGTATAACTCCAGATGAGTATCAAAAAAAGTTCAGAAATATACAGAAGGGAGCAAACACAGACGTGGACTTGGTGGATGTTTCAGTAAAGTCACTGAATGGCTGTACTAAGAGTAACAAAGTGGATACCAATGAGGGGCTCTACATTTTGATGGTCAAGGAATATATTCATACAAACAGGTCCTCGCAGAAGTTACACCAGCATCTGGTAGATTCTAAGCTGTGTAGCCCTGGAAAGTTGGGCAAGATGGCTGATGAATGAGTGCACACTAGGGTGCCCACAAAGTCCCATTATGTGATCCTAAGAAAGGGGAAAGAAGTGGGAAAAGATAAACAAGCATTGGTAAATGCAACAGGTTTCACCTATGTGATTAATAATAAGCTGTTTTTGTTGTAAGTTGTAGCTTGGTGAGCAGTTGTGCAATATAAGTTACTGAAACTCTGTGAAAGTGCTAGGACTTATTTATTGAGAAAAGGCAATATATTGTGCTGTTACTGGTAATACTGTAAACTGGGGAGATTAGGTAGAGGAGGAGGACAAAGAAATAAAAAAACATTCCCCCAGACAAGTATGCTTGAAATGGGTGAGCCATGGGGAGATCACGTAAAGGGCAGAAAAAAAACCAAACAAGGACACCATTAAAATATTTTCCGCTGGATTTAAATAAAGAGGCCTACGTTTTGACTTATAGGGACTCTAGGCGAGGCCCCTCTTCTTAAGGGATTTAAAGTTGAGTATCAAATTCTGAGTAAGCAAGAGAAAAAAGCTAATTCTGCATTACATCTCTGGAAAAGGGGCAAACTGAGAACAGGGGTAAGAGCAGTTTTGAAATGCACGCTGCAGAATTGTTTAGGGGCGTAAGAACACAGATAATTAAAATACGAACCTATTATAGTTGAGAGGAACTAAACTATCCCATTAAAGCTGTATCTGGAGCCCATGATCGATGGTCTTATTCAGCGTAGCACAGAGTGTATCAGCAAGCGATAAACCACTTTTCAACAATATGCTCTCAAAGCAATTGATTAATTGCAAATTAAAACACGAAGACAGTCATGCACAAAAAGCAAACTGTTAGATTAATACTAGCTACTAACACCAGTCTTACTGCCAATCGCCTACCCCCACGCAAATGCCACCCTGCTGGCATCAATGCGGCCCTCGGTCACATCACAGACCACACTTTATGGCCCTTGGGAAAATGTTTGTGAGTACCCCTAGTCTAGACTGTACTTAAGGGGATCGGATTCATGAGGACAGTGAGGCACTGACTCATTGCTCATGGATGGTGCATAGTTTTGTAGGCCACCCATATCATTTGCTGGCAGTCCACCAATATTTTGGGAGAGAAACTGGTCTATTTGTCCATCCATCTGTAGAACATGACGTGTGCATTTTTGTTGATACATCAAAAGTCCCTAGTAATAAGAGAATTGGCAGGACGTCTGGTCAGCCAGGTCCTCAGGCCCAAAAGGAGCCTGGTGCCTGAAGAGGAGGATGTTCCCTTGACAGACTTGCAGGAGGTGGTAGAGCTTCAGGGAGCAGGAGGTCCCTCCAGGAAGGACTTAAGCCAGGGGCAGAAGACTTGTTCCACTCTTGAAGGCCTGAGGTAACTAGTTGAAAGACATGAACAATAGGATAACAGTGGTACTCATAAGGTATACTGAGAGGAGGGAGTCCTGTACAGTGAGGCAAGGGACCACAAATCAGAGGCAACCAGGAGTTTGGTGGTCCCCCAGAAGTACAAAAGATTCCTCCTTAACCTAGCTCACGACATTCCTTAGCTGGCCATCTGGGGCAGACTAAAATCTAGGAGAGATAGTCAATCACTTTTATTGGCCCCAGATGTCAGAGAAAGTAAAGGTGTTCTATCACTCTTATGTCATCTGTCAAGCAGGGGGCAAGCCAAAGGCTTCCCTGATACTCCCTCTGTGAGGGTAAGAATTGAAATTGTTGGCCCCTAGACCCACACACTGCATCTGGAAATAAGTTAATTCTGGTGATAGTGGACCATCCCACCAGGTTACCAGAAGGGATTTCACTCAGGACAGTCACTGCTCCTGCAGTACCTAGGGCCCTCCTGTTATATTCCATATAGGTACCCTATATAGGCGCAGGTAACATTGCAACCTTTCACCTATATTCTTCCCTACATTGCATACATAACGGTTCTTAGGGACTGACCTTTTACCTAGATACGACACTGCATTCAGAACGCGGGTTTCCCCCTAGTTCGAATCTCAAATTATGCATGAGGCTTCTTGGAAGCACAGCAGGACGAACATCTCCTGTATAATATCTCTGTATAAAGTTCAGGCCCAACGTCATCCTTTAGGCCGACACAGTAACACAGCAAGGTAGGACCCCTGGGGAGACCTATGGGTATATATACATCACATCTTGCTTAGAAGGAGAGAGGAGACCGAGACTTCCCGGCTGACACACTGACCAGAGACGCTGAGGTTCCTGCATGCAGACACTCCAGCTCGCAGTGGTCTAACATCCCTCGCGGGGTGTCCAACTCGAGACCAGGACGGGGTCCCATATTCTCTCATTCTCAGGTAATGGGGTTGACTAGATCCTAGAGGGATTCTTAGCGTAACACCTACACACATGCTAGGTACATTTAGGTACATCTAGTTAGGGAGGCATCGTAGGAGTACACACCTTTTATCATGTGTTTTATGTACTTGTATATATTCATGATTTCTGCAAGATGGTAGAACTATACCATCCCTTTACTTTCGTGGTATTGCTAATCATATATCTCTACTGTCTAATGGTTGTTACAGCTCATCTATTCTACACTAGAATAACAAATGTTCAATAAATACTTATTGAAAACGCCCAGCCTGTTTATTCTGTGTAACTCTCTGAGACAAACTAAGTGAGCACGAGTGACCGAGCGAAAGGTAGTATATTGTTTCCACGATTCTGAGGGTTGGCATGTTCTGAGGTTGCCAGAATCTATTCTCTCCTTGGTAAGAGGGGATTATAGTGGCACTGTGAGCTAGCTAATACAGATAGGCTAACGTATCCGGTGGGGGTGCACGGAATCAGTCTGCCACCAGTCCCACAGTTTATGTTATCCAAACGCGCAGATCCTGTATAGGTTATATAGGAACTACACGACACTCCTTAGTATCTTCATTAGGGTAGGTTTACCTAAGGAGGTCATCTCAGATAGAGGCACCAGCTTTATGTCCGCCTATCGGAAACTAATGTGGGATGAGTGTGGTGTTACTTATAAGTTCACCACACCCTACGATCCCCAAGGAAATGGTCTAGATGAAAGGTTCAACAAGACCATGAAAGGCATGATAATGGGTTTGCCAGAAGGAGATAGGATGTTTTCCCATCATGCCTTATGTTTGCCTACAAGGAGGCACCCCAGAAAGGAGTGTGCTTCAGCCCATTTGAACTCCTCTCTGGTCACCCTGCAAGAGGTCCACTGCATTTAGTGAGAGAAGGATGGGAGACGCCCATCAAAGAACCTAAACAAGACACAACGGATTATGTACTAGACCTTTGCTTAAGGATGGCAGAGTACATGAAAAAGTAAAAACAATTTAAAAAAAAAAAAAAAAAAAATTGTAGGCACACCAGGAGCTTGTCAACCACTGGTATGACCAGATGTCCTCAATGGTAGATCACCTACCAGGACATTAGTTTAAATGGCAAAGTAGAGTTAGCAGTAGGAAAACTGCTCTGCCAGCCAGCAGTGGCAGGCTGGGGGTCTTGCTTCGTCACACTCGTGGTGGCACAATAAGTGCTGCAGTCAACAAGGGCCACTATAACTTACAGGCCCTGGGTACCCCGTGTGCCATGGACTGGAGAGTGTTTAGTAAGTTAACTTATGCCAGTTGTGGGTTAACCACTCTGACCCATAAAAGGTATATGTCTAAGCTCTGGCACTGAGGTCTGATTAGCAGGCTTCAGAGTCTAAAAACCAGCAGCATCGTCCAAAACATTGGGGGGTGATCTTGCAAAAAGAGGCATTTCCTTACATGCCCCCTCCAGATGAAAGGTGATAAGCAACTAACCTACACCCTGGTAGTTCTCCATCTAGATGGAAGAACATGGAAAGGCAATCTGCATTGGCATAGTCAGTCCCAGGTCCGTGTTCCACTAGAAAGTCCATACCCTCAACAGTTTGAGGGTCTCGTCTTTCATCTGCATAAGCCACATGAGAGATCTGCGGTCAGTGTGAACTCTGAAGTGAGTGCAAACAAGTAGTGTCTCAACTTCTTGAGGGACCAAATCACAGCAAAGACTTCCCTCTCAATGGCACTCAAACGCTGCTCCCTGGGGAAAAGTCACCTCCTAATAAAGATAACTGGTTGATCCTTGCCCTCGTCATTTACCTGTGCCGATACTGCCCCAATCCCATTTTCAGAAGCATCTGTCTGGACAATAAACTCTTCTAAAATACGGTACCTTTAGGACAGGTGCTAAGTTCAAAGCTTCCTTTAGGGTGTCACAGACCTTTTGAAACTGCTCAGTCCAGATTTCTTTTCTGGGCTGTTTCTTGGAAGTGAGTTCTGTCAGTGGTGCCACAGTGATACCATATATTTTCACAAACCTCCTGTAATACTTAGTCAGGCCAAGAAAGGACCTGACGTGTCTGTGTCTTAGGAGCTTACTTAGCAGAATGGTCTGGATCTTGGGCTGGAGAGGCTGTAAATGGCTTCCACCCACTTGTTAGCACAAGGATACAACTGAGTCTTGCTCAATCTGGCACTTAATTACCTTGATAGGCCTGCCTTCTGCAAGGCCTGAAACACTTCCATCAGGGTGGACCAGGTGGAAATAAATACTACAATAACATCTAGATATCCTGCACTGAAACTTTCCAAACCTGGAAGAACTCTGTTCACCTATCTTTGGAAGGTGGCAGGTGCATTTTTCAACCCAAATGACATCGCCTTAAACTGAAAGTGGCCTTCAGGAGTTGAAAAGGCAGACCTCTCCTTAGCTCCCTGTGTTATGTAATGTTATACAGTATATGTAAAGCGCAGCTTTCACTCCGAGGAGCATCATGCCGCTATGCGGAGCCCCAAGTAAACACATACAGCCATAACTAGGAAATCAGATGAGTGATCTACAGAGAGCGTCGGGTGCATAAAGATCCAGGTTTTCAGGGCTTTCCTAAAGATAGTCTCTGATTGAATAAAACGTAGATGACTAGGAAGCAGGCTCCAGGCTTTGGTCCCTAGCACCGCAATAGATTTCCTCACCCTTTATGATACACCTAAAACCAGGGGGCTTCAGAATGTTCGCAGATGAGGATCTGAGGGGGCGGTGCGTCACATAGTGAGCAAACCTGGACTGAAGATATAAGGGACCTGAAGATTTAAAAGCTCTGTGGGTAATTACCAAGATCGTGAAAAGGACTCTTTTGTGGATAGGCAGCCAGTGTAGTAAAGTTAGGGCAGCCGAGGCGCCTCTGGGCCATTTTAGTACTAGCTGTGCGGCTGCATGTTGGACCATCTGTAGTTTGTTTAAAACAGACTTATTGGTCCCTGCATATAGGCTGTTGCATTAATCGAGTCTAGAGATGATTAGGGCCACTGCAACTGTCTTTCTAGCCGTGCAGGGGAGTAGATTAAAAAAAAAATTGAGGGACTTTATCAAGTGTAAACATGTCCCTGCCACTGCTAGGGATAGCTGGCGAAAGGAAAGTGATGAGTCAAATTTCATCCCCAGGTTTTTTTTTACTACCTTCACTAAGTTAGGGGGGGGGGGTGATGTATGTGGGCCACCATAGGTTGGGGGAGAAAGTATTGGATCTCTCTAGAATGGCATAATCTCTCTTTTGTCCGAGTTACACTTTAGGTGATTTACTTTCATCCATTGAAATACCGTTGTGAGACCCTGTTGTAGATTTACTTCAGCCTGGGTGGAGTGTTCGTCTAATACCAGAATTAGCTGTGTTTCGTCAGCATACGAAATGGTCTCAAAGACAATATCAGGCTGACGAAGGGAGCCATATAGGCGTTGAAGAGCACTGGACTTAGAATGGAGCCCTGTGGAACCCCGGAAAGCAGGGGTTTTTCTGCTGATTGATAGTGGCCGAGAGCAGTGGTGTAGGGTGCATTTGCGTAGGGTACAGTGTTGCAGAGTCGAATAGAATGGATTGGCATCAAGTGCAGTGGTGCAGAGTGGAGTGGCCTAGACTGGACTAGTGTAGTGACAAAGAGTACAGGGGTGCATAGTAGAGCGCCCTTGCATAGAGTAGAATGGTGCAGAGTAAAGGCATAGAGTGAAGTGGCATAAAGTGTCGCACCAGACACCAGCAGTGTTAAAGCCGGCCCTGGTGGTAAGTCGTTGCTGTTTCAGTGGAACATGTTAACCTATTTTATTGTTGACAACACGCACATCCACCAAATAGTATAAAAACTATGTTTTGACATAGGCAGGATATTTAAGGATGTAGTGTAAATAATGTAGTTGCTTACAGGATCCTGTTTGAAGTTTTCTGGAAAGCAGTAATCTCTGCTGTCTAGGCTTTTATGGCACGTGCTACTGCACGTGTTGCTCATACTGAGTATTGCTAAGTAAGTGTAATTGTGTAGACTACACCTTTTGGCTTGCCAATGTGTGTTATTATTTAAAGGATTTGGTACTATGACTTGCTGACTGTAACCAGAAAGATCATTAGACAATCACTAGAATATTTGTTGCCACAGAAAAGGTGTGCACTTCCACCCTGCAGGCCTGTTGTAAGGGTTATGTTACAGCCTCGTAAACTGGAGAACAAGAGGGGCACCAGCGGGATCCATGTGGAGAGTAATCTGCATTCCTCTTGTTTTCCTATAAACACTCACTTTGAAGTCACAGAAAGAAAAGTAAACACCAAGCTCCCTCAGAAGAAGGAGCCTGACGTTTGACCTTTGTGTTTAAATGCACAACAAATGTAACAAGATAAGAACAAGATTTAAAGGCCCGTTTACAGAAAGTTAAGTCTCGGAAAGATCCAGTAAACAAAGTGGGCAAGGGAAGGGACAAACTCAAGCTGGGCAGCCTAACAAAATAGAGCAAGCAAATAGAAAACAAGGAAATGCGAGTTACAAAGCCAATGGTAAGCAATGAGCAGAATGCATTCCCAGGGAAGTTTTCTGAATGTCCCCAAGATGTCTTCAGCAAACCAGACTTCAGCCTAAAAAGGGTCAGTGTGTAAGGAATACTCCTCACCTAAGAGAAGGGTAAAGCCTTAAAAAAAAGTGTGCAATCCAAGAGAGACATAAGGGATCGCAAAGTGAATCAAGACGAACCCCAACCCACAGACTGAAATAACTAACGGCCAACAGCACAGAGGTACCAATCAAAATTCTTTCAATGTCGAGGAGGAGGCCTTCACATCTGAAAAGACAAAATACGCATCCATATGGAGGAGCTCTTCATACACTTCCTATCCCTGGCTGTTTCCCCCAGCCAGACTCAACCCCTCTTTCTCAGCACAGCATTGGGATGTCTCTTAAAGGCCAGGCCTGGAATATTTTGACAGCCCTGGTAAATTGCAGGTCACTTCAAAACACACGTTTGATTTACACTGCTTATTGACAGAGAACACGCTTGATCTTCTGCTTTTAACCGAAACATGGCTCTGAGTGTTCTTTGTCTGACATTGCCCTTGCTAACCCAGAGGGCTTCTCCATTCAGACTACTGGAAGACTCACCTTTAGAAAAAAACTCAAGACTTGGTTATTCCCCCAATAACCTCTTATTGGCATAGTCACCCAGTTCAGCACTCACATAGCGCGGGGAAGCCCTCGGGTATCCACGTGCTTCACAAATTTTAAACAAACATTCAATTCTGCAACAGAGAGGAGCAGAAGGGTGGGGGGATTGCGGACATCTGCAGAAAACAGTGGATCTGCACCACCTCTTTGCCGGACTGTGATCAGATTGAAGGTTTTACCTTCTCTGTCACACTTAACCCATCATTCATTTTACATGGAGCCTTAATTTATAGACCTCTGAGCAGCTCAGTCGAGTATCTGACACAGCTTTCCGATCTTCTGTACCAACTCTCTGTTCTGCACTCTAATTTCCATGGAGATTTTAACCTTCTCGCCGATGACATTCATTGTTGTAGTGCCTTACAGTTTGTTAATACCCTCAAGGGCTTCAACCTGGGCCACACTCACTCCGCGGGTTATACTCTGGACCTGATTTTCTCACACACTGTCCCTACATATGAGACCAGCTACTACTTTACTAGGATCAGATCATTTTTACTACCCTTTGAGATTGCCACCAATCTGCCTGTTGAGCAGGCTACCCCAGCAGAAGCATGGTAGATCCTGGCGTCAAATGTCCAAGGGCATTTTGGAGAAGCCTTGTTGGTGACCCTCGTATCCTTTATCCTGTTGATCAAGACCTGGAGCAGATGAACAATTGGCTCACTGAGGCCCTTTGTCTTGTTGCCCCTATAAAATCTAGCTCCCAGTGGCATTAGAGGCTGTCTGCAACTTGGTTCACAGAAGCCTTAGTAAGGAGAAGGCACACTGTAACCAGCTGGAGCGTACCTGGTGCACTGCATATGACAAGAATGCTAAATCAGCATATAAACAGACCCTGCAAGCTTTCATAAATCCGCCAACAGCACACAGAAAGAGTTTATTGCCTTCTCTATTGAGGCTGCTGATATTAAACCTAGGGCCTTATTCAGCATTGTTAACTCTTTTCTCTCGCCAAGGGCTATTGTATTGTTTTGTAATTGCATTTGTATAGCGCTTACTACCCCTGACGAGGGCTATGAATAATGCGCTTACTCCCTCTGCCCTTTTGTGTAAAGAGCTCAGAGTTTTTACAAATAAAAAAACCAAACTGATTTATGATCAGTTTCCACTTCAGAGTTTAACGGAAGGCTCCTTTGAGAAGCCAACCCCTCTTGGTCCAGTGTTGAGGGAGTTTGAGCCTATTTCATTGCAGGACTCGGCCTTACTTCTCGCTAACTGCAAGTCTGTTGCCCACCTGAAATTTTGAAGTCAGTCTTCCCCTTCCCCATTGTTAACCCAGTCCTCAATAAAATACTGAATGCTTCCTTGAACTCTGCTACTGTCGTGTTGAGGTAAAAACAGGCTCTTCTGCTGCTTAAAAAGCCTAATGCTGACCTTAAAATACTCAGCAATTTCTAGACCTATCTCCCTCCTCCCTGCAGTGGCACAGATGTTGGAAAAGGCAGTCAAACAGATCTGTAGGTATTTAGAATCCAATAACCTGCTGCATGATACTCAGTCTGGATTTCGGGCAGGCTACATCATTAAGACTGCACTTCTGGAGGACTCCGAATTCATCAAGCTCAACCTAGACAGGGGCGCATCAGCTATGATCATTCTTGTAGACCTGCCATCTGCTTTTGATACAGTTTCGCATCGCATCCTGCTGAATAGACTTGATGGGATTGGAATTCATGGGAAGGCGCTGGCCTGGATCGCTTCATATTTGGAGGATAGATCGCAGGCAGTTTCTTCTGCCCTTTCTCTCCGATCCCAGTCCTCTCAAGCATGGGGTTCCTCAGGGCTCTGCCCTGAGCCCCAGGCATTTTAATATCCATCTCGAACCCTTGGCCAAACTGGTGGAATACTGGGGTCTGAAGATAACATATGCTTATAATACGCAGCTTTTGTTCTCATTTCAGGAAGATGTGTCTGTCGCCCTTGAGGCCTTTAAAGATTGTCTCAAAGCTGTCTGCACTTGGTAGGCGTGAGCGCCTCAAGCTTAATTCTGATAAAACTGAACTTTTCTTTTTGGTACGAGCAATATCCTGGATCCTCTTGGCTGGTGGCCGTCTCCGTTTGGGGCTGCCCTGCCCCTTCATACTGTGTTAGAAATCTGGGCATCACATTTGATTCCACTCTGTCATTCGAACCACAGGTTAAGGCGGTCTTAGCCAGTTGTTTCGCCACACTAAAATCTTTGAGAAGGATGCTACACTTGGTGACTATGGCCCCCTGTAAACCGATTGTTCATGCCCTTGTCACCACCAAACTAGACTATGCTTACAGTCTTCATTTGAGACTGCCAGCATACCTTGTGTATCCACTGGAGATAATTCAGAATGCCGCAGCGTGCCTCATTCTCACGGTCCCGATGTGGCAATCTATCTGCTCACCTTCGCCAGCTACACTGGCTCCCTTTGGCCAGCTGCATCAGCTTTAAGGTTCTTATTTTTGCCTTTGGAGCTTTTGAGAACAAAGGACCTTTGTGCCAGAGATGTAGACTCGAGGCTTATCGGAAGAGTCTATCTCAGGTCTAACTCACAGAGGCTTCTCCGCATTGTGAGGATCAATAGAGCTAGGCGAAGATCTTTTACCTTATTGACGGCAAAACTGTGGAACTTGTTGCCATCAAGTTTATGGTTCGCTTCACCGAAAGGATCTTCAGAAAAGGTTTAAAAACCCATTTGTTCAGTGCCTAGGCCGGACCCAGCAGCCTACTCTTTCCTGGGCAGTCCCTGTTTGCAAGCGCCAGGACGCTCCTCCGGGAGCAGCCGTGCGCTCTACAAATGCCATTATTATCTCTGCAATGGAGAATCTGTGGATGAAAGATGACAAACGGAAACAACCTAGCAATCGTCGGAAACCCCTACAGGAGAAAAAAGGGAAAGCCACCAGGGTCCAACCAAGAAAAGAGGATTAAGAGTGCAACAGCAGGCTCAAATGGGGTTAGACTCCTACAGAGTTCCTATAGGTAAGACAGGTTTAAAAAGACATTCCCACTTACCCGGTGCTTCCCTTTTTACTTGCCTTAAATCAAGCTTCAAGAAACTACTCTGAGGTTATCCTAATTTGCAATTTATCTCCTGGTTCTGCACGCTTAGAAGACAGGCCTCCACGGTGTGGGCATCATCTCGAAAGATAGAATAAGGTCAGTCGAGGGGTAGTAGAAAAAGGTACCAACCTGTAACTGTGGTTGTCCAGTATTGGTATCTTTCAGAGATTCACATACTTAAACATCCCAGTCGTCCAGCTTGGAGTCCCACACAGCCATAACTAGCACTTGAAAGTAAACTGTATGCAGAAAAGTAGTCACAGAAGCAGCATAACCACATCATTTTGAAAGATCCAAACGTCAGTCAATAAGCATACAGCACAGAATTCACCCTTTCCTACCCATGAAACCACAGCTTAGATTTTTATAGCACAAGTGTTGAAAAAGAAGATAACATGGAAGTGCCTGAGATTGGGAGGAGAGTGGGTAGCATGTGAGTCTATGAAAGGTACCAACAGTGGAGAACTACAGTTACAGGTAATTACCTTTTTCTACTCAAATGATGGATCATTCATAGATTCACATACTTGAATCAGAGATGCAATCAGTAAATTTACAGTACACAGTTATTAGTGGAGGGTGGGAGACAGAAAAAGCTGACCTTATTGAAATCGATGACACAGAATTGCTTGTCCCACAGCCGCATTTTTGTGTACTCCAAATCCAGATGGTAATGTTGCATAAAGGTGTCCGTCCTTTAAGTTTTCTGCCCTGAAAATGCCAGCTATGGGCACTCCTGCAAATAAGGCTGTGGCTGTAGATAGTAGACACATCTTGTGGAATGTGCCATTACAATTCCTTTGAGAGGACGACCCACTTTATTTTAAAGAAAGACTGGCTGCAGAAACCCAGTGAACATTATCTTGCTTTGAAGAACAAGTTACTTACCTTTGGTAACGCCTTATCTGGTAGAGACGATATCTAGCTGCAAAATCCTTATCTTTGAATTCCACCAGATATCAGACTGGATATGGAAGATTATTTGTGAGCAGTACCCCTATGCGCCGGTAGGTGGGGTCGGTTGGCTCCACGTGGCGTTGGAAGTGACATCCACGTAACCTCTAAAGGCGCCACTTCGGTGCGCTGACGTCAGTTACTTTTCCCGACTTTCCACGCCAGAAGCGTGGAGCCATGAAGTCCAGTGACACTGGCGTGTCCAAACTAGGGCCCTGACAGGTATCAGCTTTGACCCTATAAACTTCTACACAGAGTGTGGAGGATGGGTCGGTAAGGAATCTGTGACTAGATATTGTCTCAACCAGATGAGGTGTTGCCAAAGGTAAGTATCTTGTTCATCTGATAGAGATATCTAGCAGCAGATTCCTTATCTTTGAATAGATACCCAAGCAATACCATCCCCAGAGGTGGGTCTTCAGACAAATTTAGACTAAGAAGTCCTGTAGGACCGAATGGGCAAAGTGCCCATCCCTGTGGACCTGACTGTCCAGGGAGTAATTCTTGGTAAACGCGTGCAGGGAAGCCCACGTTGCTGCCTTGGCAGATGTCCTGGACTGGAACTCCATGGGCTAACGCAGTGGTCGCTGCCTTAGCTTGGTGGAATGTGCTCTTAAACCCTCAGGAGGCTGTTTCTTTGCCAGTGTGAAGCAGATCTTGATACAGAGAACGACCCATCGAGAGAAAGTTTCTGCACCGCGTGACCTTTCTTCGCACCAACATACCCCATGAAGAGGTGGTCATCCACCAGGAACTCTCATGTGCTGTCAAGGTAGAACGACAACGCTTTTATTTTTGGGTCTTCTTTAGAGGGATGTGGAGGAGCGTAGAAAGTGGGCAAGGTGACAGACTGGCCCACGTGAAATGGTGTTACCACTTTTGGCAGGAAAGAAGCCCTAGTGCGAAGCACCAGTTTGTCAGGAAAAACTGATACGAAGGGAGGCTTGGATGATAAAGCCTGCTGCTCACTCACCCTACTGGCCGATGTAATTGCCACAAGAAAGGCTGTTTTGAGGGTGAGCAGCCCAAGGGGGCAATTGTGTAAAAGCTTGAAGGGAGCACCCATCAGAAATGTGAGAACCAAATAAAGGTCCCACTAAGGCATAATGAAAGGGGAAGGTGGAAACACATGTACAAAACCTTTCAGAAATCTATTTACAATGGGAGATATAAATAAGGAGGGGAGGTCAGGCAGCTGCAAGAAAGAAGACAAGGCTGAAAGATACCCTTTCAGAGTGCCCAGAACAGAGCCCTGCTGGGCAAGGGTCAAAAAAATAAAAAGATATCAGAAAGGGAGGCAGAAAGAGGGTCTACAGACTTTTCTGTACAATATGATACAAATTTTTTCCATGGGCAGGCGAAAACCATCTTGGTGGAGGGACGCCTGGCTGCCAGAATAACATTACAGACTTCAGGAGGAAGGTCGAAAGCTATCAACTGCTGCCGCATAATATCCACGCAAGAAGGCGAAGAGTTGACAAGTTCGGGCGGAGAACCCTCCCCTGATGCTGCGACAGAAGATCCACAAGAAGGGGCAGCCTGATCGGAGGATCAATGCTCATGTTCAGAATCTCAGGATACCAGACTCTCCATGCCCAGCCAAGAGCCACAAGCATGTCTTGGCCCGGTCGTTCCTGATCTTCTTGAGAACTCTGGGCAGGAGTGATATAGGCAGAAAGGCGTACAGGAGGCCTGAGCTCCACTCGAGACAAAGAGTCTCCGAGCGACAGCTGCCTTGGAAACTCCAGCGCGCAAAACTGCTGACATTGCACGTCCTTGTCAGAGGCAAACAGATCTAACCAAGGTTCTCCGCACTGTTGAAAGAGACCTTGCGCCACCTTTGGGTGGAGACGCCACTTGTGATCTGCTAGGCATTGATGGCTGAGTTTGTCCACCCTGGCATTCAGGAAACCTGCCAAGCGTCTAACCACTAGGGATATGCCCTGCTGTTCCAGCCATGTCCAGAGATGCAGGGCCTCTTGACAAGGGTCCACGACCACACCGTCCCGTTTGTTGCAGTAACACATGGCGGTGGTGGTGTCCGTGAACACTTGTACCAGCCTTCCTTTGATGGAGGGTAGAAAGGCCTTCAATGCCAATTGATCACCCAGAACTCCAGCATGTTGCCTTGGAGTCCAGATTACGCAGGAGAACAGAGTCCTCTGATTTCCACCTCTGCCATATGGCCGCCCCATCCCTGGAGTGACGCATCTGTCACTATTGTGAGATCTGGTTGGGGAAGGAAGAGGGGTCTGCCTCTGACCCAATTGCGGTTCGTTAGCCACCACTGCAGGTCCTTTGCAGTTCCCCCTGAGATCTGGATCATGTCAGAGACATTTCTCTGATGCTGCGCCCACTGGAACTACAGGTCCCACTGCGTAGCCTGCATATGCTATCAGGCATGTGTCACTAGCAGGCTGCAGGAGGCCATGAGGCCCAGCAGCCTCAGGGTCAGTCTCATCGAAATCCAGGATAGAGGCTGAAAAAGCCGGTATCATAGCCTGACTATCCTGGTCTCACTGCTCGGGAGGATAAGCCCAAAACTGCACTGTGTCCAGAACAGCTCTGATGGAAGGGAGTGTCTGAGAGGGAGCCAGATGTGACTTTGGCATGTTGATAGTGAACCAGACTGCTGGCTACCCGACCCACGAGGCCGGTAGGAACCATGTCCTCGTCCACACAGAGGCTGTAAAGCTTGAGTGGCTCGGGACTGAGTTAGGGTTGGCCCAGTTGAAAACCCCTTCCATGGCCACGAAACCGAGCGCAAGGCAGACTGGGGACGTGGGGCAGCTGATAGGCCCAAGGACTTAGTCGTAGCCTGGAAGACCTTAAAGCACTCAAACGCCAAGTCTGCCTCCTCCAAAGAGACGGGTGCCATCGAAGGGCATGTCCATGAGCGAATTCTAGACATACCCTGAAAAACCAGATGTTCTCAGCCAGGTGTGGCGTCTGAGTGCCACTGTCCACGAAACCGATCTGCCTAGCGAGTCGGTCGTGTCCAAGGCACAGCGTATGGTGAACTTTGCTGCATCTCTCCCGTCTGTAACCGCATGAGAGGGAATAGCCCCGGCCTCCTCTGGGTCATGTGGCAGCACTAGTGGCCCAATAAGCATGCAGTGTACACTAACCGCAATGCAAGGCTGGAGGAAGGAAACATTTTCTTACCCAAGCTATCCAGCCTCTTGGATTCCCTGTCCGGGGGAGCGACAGGGAATGTGCCATGGGAAGTGCAGGCTTGGACTACCAAGCTCTCCCGGGTAGGGTGTTGGGTGAGGAAATTTGGGTCCTAGGAGTGGGGCGGTGGTGGCGGGCAATCGTCCTATTCACAGGAGCCCCAGTGCTGGGTTTGGACCAGGTCCACAGAAGGACGTCAGTTAGGCCTTAACTGAACATAAGTAGAAGTTCAGAAGAGGAGGCTCCCAGTTGCAGCACTTCCATCAAGATGTTAGTCTTGACTGCCACGAGGGCAACTGAAGTTCAAGGACCTCAGTCGCCCTCCGCACCACCATTGCATAAGTAGCTCCCTCCTCTGTAGCCACGGTAGCATGCTGGTATCTAGAGACGTATCCAGTCCGCTGGCATCACCCAGATCCTCACACCAATCAATCAATCGGATTTGTAGAGCGTAGGTGCATCACCTGTGTGGGTCTTGAGGCGCTGGAAGAACAATCTGCCGGTTCTCCTAATGGTTGAACATCCAGGTATTGAGGTCCTTCCTAAATTGATGGAGCGATGGTGATGGTCTTGTTCATACTGTTATTCGAAGGGTCCAGTGACCCCTCTAATTCCTCCAAAGGCCTTGCCCTTTAGAATAGGGCTTAGGCTCCGACCTAGGACGCTGGGGTCCTGTCGGCGCCGTAATCTGCATTGATCGCCGCGGCTCTGTGTCGTCGGGTATCAGAATGGGGCTGGTGTCTGGGCCGGGGAAGGTCACAGTGGCACAACCAGTGCCGGTCCGGATCCATGACAGGATCCATGGTGGCTCATCGAAGCTAGGGGTAGAGTGCCAGCGCAGAACCAGATTGGGCCCGTGGGGTCGGAGCGGGCCCCAAGGCGCACCGGAGGGTTTGGTCAATCAAAAATTAGGCCTCGTAAAATTCCTTGATTTGAGCGGGGGTTGCTCCCAGGAAACAAGGAAGGTACGGAGTGGGCCCAAGTGCAGGTTCTGGAGAACTATGCCTCGAACGCCTATGTTCCCTTGTCACCCGAGGGAAGAGAAGTCAAAGCGTGCTTCGACTTCTTGTGTTTTTTTGTGCCTCTTACCCGAGTGCCCTGACGATTTGGAGTGGGACGAAGAGGACTTCGGACTCCGGGAATGGTCCTGAGACCTTCCTCTCAAGTGGGGCCGTGACTTCCGCAGAGTTGCATTCTGGGTCACTTGCAGCTTCAGGGACCACTCCCTAAAGCCTTCGGTGCCTGGCCCGGCAGTCGGAGCATGACGAAGTCGTGGTGGCGCTGCAAGCACCACAAACCCATGTTGTGAGGGTCTGTCACCGACATGGCGCAGTGACAGGCACCACAGGGTTTAAAACCTGTCTTCATCAATGACATTCCTCGATACACCAGGAAGAAACCTCAAAAGAGAACTGCAAAACGTTGCAAAAATCATGTCAAAAACTGACAAAGGGGTAGCTTTTCTCTCTGATCTGTGCTGGCTGGTGCGGAAAGAAAAAAACTGACTTCAGCTCGCTGAGGTGGCTCCTATATAGGTGACACGGAAGTTCCTTCCGACCACGTAATGCAGAGCCGACCAATGCTACCTACCGGCACGCAGGGGTACTGCTCACGAAAAATCTTATGGATCCAGTCTGACGCCTGGGGGGAATTCAAAGCTAAGTAATCTGCGGCCAGATGTCTCTATCAGATAGAGATTGTCCTTTCTGTGGATGACCACGAGCCACAAAAAGTTTACAAGTTTGTCATAGAGATTTTGCTCTGTCAATATAAAACTTTAAGCTTCTTTTTACATCGAATTTATCAAGAGCTCTTTCAGCTGCATTACTTGGATTTTGAAAGTATTTTTTTTAAGACTACTTGTTGAAGTGAAGTCAGATAGTGTTTTAGGACTAAAATGCAGATTCGTTCATAGTAGGACTTGGCTCAAAAGGACTCCAAATCAATTAGGGCAGAACTACATTAAATTGCTAAGAAAAGACATTTAAGGAGTTTCTTAATGAGTCTATTAGACCAAAGCAATGGCTGGTTCAGTGTCCTTCTAAAGTGTGGAATAATGGAATTTGATGCATGACTGAGGCCAGATATTGGTACGTGAGCAGGTGAGAAAATACTTGCTGTGATGACGATATTGGGTGTAAACTATGGTCAACACAGCATAAACAGAATATTTTCTATTTTGTCTCACATCTTATTGGTAGACGCTGCATTGGCTGTAGATAGTAAATCTCTGCAGACATCAGAAAGGTCAGGAGCCAAGCCGGCATACTCAGTGAGTGGGTCTGGATGCACGATCTGGCTGTTGCAGCTATAGAGTAGATTTGGTTACAGCTGCAGCAGAATTCGATGTTACTCTGTTAGTAGCTCTGTGAACCAGTACTATCTAGGTCATCATGGGACAATCAGAATAAGGCAACATGGTCCGCTCTTCATCTTTCTCAAGACCTGAGGTAATTTCCGGTTCAGATTGGTTGCAAATAAATCAAGATCTGGTTTGCTCAGCAGGATGAAAGATGTGATGCAGCTGCACTAGATTCAGCTTCCGATTGTGACAGTTTTAGACCAGTACATGATCCAATGTTATTCAGATATTGTTTTGTATGGCCCAGGTCCCATATGTTTTGTGCTTCTTTCAAATGCAGGCAGGAAAGTGTTTTGCCGGGCTTGAAGATGTAATTCATACCCATTGTGTTGATGGTGCGTACCAACACCGAGGAGTTCTTTACTCTTGGGAGAGAAGTGTAAGCCTAGTGCTACAGCTCAATACACAGATATTGATATGTAGTTGTACGTCTTCAAGCGGCCTCTTGCCGCTGACTTATAGATCCAGCAAGCGAGCACCTTAACCTTCTAGAGAGGAGTCTGTGGTCATAAAGCTAACGTTGTCTTGAAGACAGGACAATCAGATAGTGGTATTTTTGTGCTGTGCCCACCAAGGTAAGGCTAGTTTCATTTGGCTTGTCATCTGTATCAGGTCTTCAAATGATCCTTCTGCTTGAACCATTTTTATCAAACTCCGCCGGCAAGGTGGGATCAAAGGTATGCAGGAGGAAATCATTCCTACAAAGGACTTGCAATGGCAGACTGTGATTGACTTTTCTTTGTTAAGTCATCTGGCCAATATAGTTAGACAAGCTACTCTCTCTTTAGACAGAAAGGACTTGCTTACATCCCTGTCTAATACAGCTTCTGAAAAACTTGATTTTTCAGCAAGCAATTAAAAACGGTTTGCTTTTGTTTAGCTTAAGGTTCAACTGTCAAAAGAGCTGCAGATAGTCTTTCGTAGACGTTGTAGTCCTGCGAGAATTTCCTTTGAGTAGTCAATTGTCCAAGTAGGCAAAATTTTGATGGCCTTGATTTCTCAGACGACAGCGACCGGAGCCATACACTTGGTAAATATTCTCGAGGCAGATCTGAGGGTAAATGGGCAGACTGACTTGATAGTAGCTACTAGCCACTTCAAATCTCAGACATTTCCAATGACTGGGATAGATTTGTATATGAAAATATGCATGTCAGGTAAATAAGCTCTTTAGAGAACTTTTTGCAAACTTACTTAATCTTCGCAGATCCAAAATCAGCCTCCACTCGCCTGACCTTTTTCTTTATAAGGAAAACGGAGAATAAAAACTTAAATTTCGCTGAGACTTGGGGATCGCTTTTACGGCCCCTTTAACATAGGGAGGATCTTGGCTTATAACAGACAAAGATGTTAATGGGGCCTTGTTTGGTGGTGGCGTAGGTGGTAGTTTCTGGATGAATTCCAGTGTGTGGCCAAACTGGATCAAAAACCAGCAATCCGATGTTGTCTTGGTCCATTGTTTGTAACAAGATGAAATCTTTCCTGCAACAGGAATGCCTGGATGGTAACCACTGCCTTGGCAATGTTACTGCTGTATAGAACTCACTGAGTTAGTATTCAACAGCTTTGCTTCGAGGGGCTTGCTTAAGATAGGACGCTGGTAGTGATACCTTGTACTTCTGCAGAAAACAAAGGCAGTATGGCTGTTGTGGCTTGGCCAGTTGGTACCTTTAGGGATGGTAACCTCTAAAGGAGTGTTAGACTCAACTACTGATTCACTGAAAGGTTTGAAGACTTTTTTTGTGTAAGACTCCTAAAGATGTTGCCATGTCTATCAGATTGATAGAGTGGAGAGATTCAACAACATATCGCCCAACAAGGATTGTCCTTTGCACCGCAGGTCTCGAATCCTACTCTATCTCTGGTCTAAAGGAGGTCAAACGTAACCAACCCTGCTGCATAAGACAGCTGCTGCCACAAGCCAGTGCGGCGACGGACGTAGCAGCCGTTCGAAAAATACCTTTCTTATTTTTGAAGCCTTCTTCCCGCTATAGGGTAGCGCAGGGCATGGATGTGTCAGGTTTCTGGACAGTCGTTGGGCCACCTCCAGCACTACAGAATTTGCATTGGGGTGACCAACAAGGCAAGACAGTGTATTTTCATTCAAAATAAACTTCTTGTCCAGCCTGGGGATCACAGAGGTCACTGTGGCTGAATTTCTCATTACCATTCATGGATCTTTAAAGTCGTAAAGGAATCAGCTGTTCTCCTTTGTTGGCGCTGGCATTTCAAATCTTTTAAATACTGAGAATGAGAAAGCTCCCAATGTCAACTGGAGAATTCACTGTAGGAGGAGTGAAATCTCTAAAAATGGGTGGTTTATAATCATCCTATTCTGGGCCAGTATACAGAGTAGAGGTAGCTGCCCTTCTTCCTGATCATCATCAGAATAGGAGTCATCTCTGGTTGGTGGTAAACACTGAGTTGCAAAAGGGGGTTCTAGGGGCAAAGGAGTTTGGGGGGGGGGACTGATATTAAAGGCACAATGCACAGGAGTGCATGGAGACATTGGTCTTTCTGAAGTGTTGAATGAAATGGAGAAGCAGGTCTTGAAGGTTGTCTTCTAGACTCAGATGTAGTCATTTGTAGTAATCTGCTAGTATAAGTTGCAGATCTGTAACCAAATTTATAGGCACATGGATCAGATATTCCCGTGATGATTGAGCAGTCTGATCGCAAGGATCATACCCATAAAACCAAACAATCATCATCACCTCTACGTTTTTCAAAGGATTGATGGGAACCTCTGGTAGTAGGGCCCTCTAGGTAACCACAATCTGAGGGAGAAAAAGTCCTCAATTTCTCGATACTCCTTTTTGTCTTTTTACTTTCAATTGTGTTGGACTAGTAGCTGGTCCAAAAGGACCATCATCATCAAATGCTTCGGTATCCAGGGGCTGTTGTGCGGACATGGAGCTACCTTTGCCTGGAGATGTATGTTCAGGCTTTCGTGGCATTGGGATGCCTTTCTCAGATATTGAGAAACTGAAGTTATTTACGTTATTGTAAGAAATTGGGTTTTTGATGAGGGGGTGAAAACCCTTCTCAAGTAACAACCAGAATCCTTGTCAGAGTAAACCACAAAAGTCACTCAATTAAACTGGGCTTAACCCTCTGCCAGCTTGGCACAAAAGCAGTCAGGCTTAACTTACAGGCACTGTGTTGGGTAAATATGCAGCATGCAAACAATAATAAAGCAATAACACAATAAAAATGCGAAATCAATTTAGAGAGTAAAATGTAATAAATAAAATGAGACCAAAGAAAAAAAATATGCAGAACTGGAAATATGCAATTTAAATGGTTTAAGTAAAAATAGCACCAAGAAGCAGAAAGTGCTAACTGTGGTATCTGGTTGTGCTAGACCGGGACAAAGTTGCAAGTTCAGGCTGACCGTGATGGAGTGCAGGCCATATACAGGGTCCCACTGAAAAAGTTACCT
This sequence comes from Calotriton arnoldi, assembly GCA_963921515.1. Lineage (NCBI taxonomy): Eukaryota > Metazoa > Chordata > Amphibia > Caudata > Salamandridae > Calotriton > Calotriton arnoldi. The sequence goes on from CAWUFW010001043.1 coordinate 632,501, forward strand.
TCTCAAAGTGCGGGTTGCAGAGGTTAAAACTTAAGGATTTCACAGGAGGCGCTCAGCTGATGCATGCCAAGGGTCCAGGACCTGGATTGGCGCCTTTTGGGAGGAGGAACTCACTAGAGCAGGACTCAGGCAGGTCTAGTTGCAGCTGGGCAGGTGCAGGGAGGCCTCTGGAGCTTGTTGTGTCCCTGTAGCTCAAAACAGGTGGTCAGCCAACTGATCCTTGGAGTCACTCTGGTAATCCTGTATTAAAAGAGATGGTCCTCTCTCCTTCAAGCAGCAAGGCAGGCCTCAAGCAGCAGGGCAGTACTCTGAAGAATAAGGCAGACTTTTACTTGGTGCCAGCTTTGAGGAGTAAGAAACGAATAGTTTCTTACCGGTCGGTGTAGTTTTGCAGCTTGAAGAATTTTCTGGATTCACATGCTGTGCATTATTCCGCCATCTAGTGGTTGGGTCCGGAATTACTGTATGTCTTTTTTTTGTGGTTGGTGGGCGTCGACATACCACCATTTGGTGTCCTTCTGTGACGTCGACAGGCTTCCTCCGGAAGCTCCCATCTTTGGTCGCCATCTTCGGATTCTTTTTTTTTTTTCTTTGTCTCATCCTTCCTGGCAGAGGAGGGTGGGTTCGCTACTGAATCCAGAAATTCTTCAAGCTGCAAAACTACACCGACAGGTAAGAAACTATTCGTTTTGCAGCGTGAATCTTTTCTGGATTCACATGCTGTGCATAGACTTTGTAGCGGTTTGCTAGTCTTGTGGTGGCTGAGTGGAAGATGAGCGTTGGTTTGTGAATAGATGATGCAAGGCCTTTTGTCCCACTTGTGCTTCCTTATTCATTTGGATGTCCACACAGTAATGCCTTGTAAATGTGTGCACGGAAGACCAGGTTGCTACCATGCAAATGTCCTAAATTGGAGTATTTGCCAGAAAAGCAACTGTAGCTGCTTTCTTTCTTGTTGAGTGAGCCCGTGGTGCTCCTTGTGATGTTTGTCCTGCTTGTTTGTGACATAGCTGAATGGCTTGTGCAATCCATCTTGCAATGGTATTCTTGGTTACTGGTCTTCCCAAAAAACTATTAGCAAAAGAGACAAAGAATTGCTTTGTCTTCCTGTATTCTTTGGTTCTTTCAACGTAGTACGACTACTCTCCTGGCGCCAAGTGTATGCAGTGTTTTTTCCGCCTTAGTTTTTGAAAGAAACTTGGAATTTGTATGGTCTGATTTATGTGGAATTGTGATACCACCTTTGGCATAAAATGTGGATCTGTCCTCATGACCACTCTGTCACTATGTATTTGGAAGTGGGGTTCCTGTACTGTTAGAGCCTGTAGCTCACTAACTCTGCGTAAAGATGTGATTGCTACTAGGAAAGCTGTTTTTAGAGTGAGCATTTGTGGCGTTGCTTTATGCAGAGGTTCAAATGGTGCTTTCATTAATTGTGTCAGCACTATGTTCAGATTCCATGTGGGCGCTGGCACCATTTTTGGTGGTGCTATTCTTTTTGCTCCTTCTAGGAACCTTTTGACCACATGAGAAGTGAAGAAACTCTTCCCCGTTTCTCCTCTTGTGTATGCTACAATTGCAGCTAAGTGCACCCTTAGTGAAGTGTAGCTTAGGTTACTGTGAAGCAAATGAGTCAGGTACTTTAGAACTGTTCTTTCTTTTGTAATTTTTCTTGTCAGATGTTTTTTAAGGCACCATTGCGTGTATTTTTTCCATTTAGCTGTATAACATTTTCTTGTTGTTGGTTTTCTTGCTTCTCTGAGAACAGCCATTGTACTTTCTGGGAGTTTGAGGTGTGCAAATTCTGAGTCCTCAGGAGCCATGCTGCTAAGCTTAAGCTCCCTGGTTCTGGGTGTAGCACCTTTCCGTTTTGCATTGTTAGTAGGTCTTGCCTTTTTGGAAATTTGTGCATTGTTCCTTGAGATATTTCCATTATCTCCGAGAACCAAGTTTACCTGGCCCACTGTGGTGCAATGAGAATCATTGTCATGTGGCTGATCTTGCATTTGAGGATCACCTTGTGGAGTAGTGGGATCGGGGGAAAAGCGTAAGCAAATATCCCTGACCAGTCCATCCATAGGGCATTCCCTAGGGACTGATTGCACGGTTGCCTGGATGCGAAGCTTTGGTATTTTGCATTGTGGGGTGTTGCAAATAAGTCTATTTGTGGATTCCCCCATTTCCTGAAAATGTTTTGGAGTTCCGATTGATTCATTTCCCACTTGTGGGATGATGACGTTTGTCTGCTCAGTCTGTCCGCTTCGATATTGTCCTTCCATGGTAAATGTATTGCTACTATGTCTATGTTCTTTGGGATTGCCCATTTCCAATTTTCTTGGGCTAGAGTAGAGAGAGCTACAGACTGAGCTCCCCCTTGTTTGTTTATATTAAACATGGTCGTTGTGTTGTCTGTTTGAATAAACACCTTCTTGTTGTATATTTGTTTCTGAAACGCTTTCAAGGCTAATAACACCGTTTTCAACTCCAAAAAGTTGATGTTTCACTGCATCCTGGTGCGCCCACAATCCTCGTACCTTGAGATTGTTCATGTGCGCTCCCCACCCCTTTTGGGAAACATCTGTTGTTATGGTCACTGTTGGGGTTGGTTGTGTGAAAGATCTGCCCCGTGATATGTTTGTTATGTTCCACCATGCCATCTCCTGATGAACTCTTTGTGTGACAACCACTAGATCCTCCCAACTCCCTTTTGACTGTGACCATTGTTGTTGGAGCCATTCTTGAAAAGGTCTCGTGTGTAGACGGATGTTGGGAATTAAATGAATGCATGATGCCATCATTACTAGTATGTTCCCCACTGTCAGATGTTGCCCCTTCTGGTAAAGATGAGTCTCCTTCAGTAAAGCTAATGTTCTGTTGCTGCTTGGGAACGCCTTCCCTAACACTGTTTAATTCTGCACCTAGGAACACCTTTACTTGTTCTGGCGATGATTTTTTCCAATGAATTGAAAAACCGAGCTGAACTAGTGTCTGTATCACCTGCTGTATATGCTGTTTGCAGAGATGGTATGCGCTTGCTCTCACTAACCAGTCGTCTAGATACGGGTAGACGTGAATTCCCTGTCTTCTTAGGTGTGTGGCTACTGTTGCTAGGCACTTTGTGAACACTCTTGGTGCTGACTTGAGTCCGAATGCTAGCACCTTGAACTGAGTGTGTTTTGTTGACCACGAACCTTATTAGGTTCTTGTGTCTTTTGTTCATAGGGATGTGCAAGTAAGCGTCTTTTAAGTCTATGGTTGCCATGTAATCTCCTTGCTGCAATTGAGGTATCACCTCCTGCAGCGTAGTCATTTTGAACCTTTGTGTTTTTACGTACTTGTTTAGGAATCATAAGTCTAATATAGGGCGTAGTGTTCCATCTACCTTTGGAATTAGGAAGTACGTTGAGTAAATGCCTTTGTTCCTTTCCTTGTGAGGCACCTGTTCTATTTCCTGTTTTGTTTGAAGTTCCTGCACTTCTTCTCGCAATTGAGATAATTCCCCTTGTGAATGTATCTTTAGCTTTGGTCTTTTGTTGGGAGGTTGCTTGTTTAGCTCTATGCAGTAACCGTATTGAATTATGTTCAATACCCACTTGTCAGTAGTTATTTTCTTCCATTCTTGGAGGAAATATTTGAGTCTGCTTCCCACTGGTGTTGTATGATGAATGAACTGTTCGCTTACAGGATGTTGAGTTTCTGCCGGTTGTACTGCTGTGGGTACACTTGGTGACGTTTTCGGTAAGTGTGCCCTTTTGGAAAGCAGTCACTTGGTGGTGGTCTGTTGACCACCTCTTTGTTGTTGGCCCCTTCCCCGTAGGCACCCACGAAAGGACTGTCTTCCCTGCTGGTACTGCCAGTTCTGTTGGCCCAGCTGTTGACCTTGGCTGTATCCCTGGTATGTTTGCTGGTATGCCTGATGTGTGGTAGTAGGTTGGTGCCCACCTCTACCTGTTGGTCTTCTTGACGGGGTGCCCCTACGCATGGCTCTGAATTGTAGAGCGCCCATAGACTTTGCTGTGTCGTTGTCTTTTTTCAACTGATTTAGTTTTTCATCAACAACGCTCCCAAACAATTGTTCTCCATTGAATGGTGAATTAATTATGTTGCTTTGGACTTCTGGTTTGAAACCTGAGATTCTCAGCCAAACATGCCTTCTTTCTGTGATGCCAATCATCATTTGTCTGCTGGATGTTTCTGCTGCTTCCAGAGCTGATTTCAAGCATGTATTTGCAATGTTTTTACCCCCTTCCACTAAGTGGGTAGCTCTCTTTTGGAACAGTTCCGGTAGGTGTTTCAGTAGATCCCCCACCTCTTCCCAATGCTGATATGCATGGTGGTTCAGCAATGCATTTGAGTTAGCTATGCGCCACTGGTTCGCCGCACCTCTCTCGACCTTTCTTCCCACTTGGTCCATCCTCTTACTCTCTTGGTCCGGTGGTGGGCCAGCAGTGGTTGGCACATTTGCTCTTTTCCTAGCAGTGGAAGTGATAGAGTCAGCTGCTACTGACCCCTTGATGTAGATTGGATCTTTTGAAGAATGTTTGTATTTCTTCTCCCCTCTTGGTGTGACTGCCTTGCATGTTGCAGGCTCCTTAAACGCTTCTTTTCCTTGATCTAGTACACTTGGTAGCATTGGAAGAAATTGGTTTCTTGACTGTATTGGCATTAAAGTTTCCAAAAGAAAACATGATTGTGGTTTTTCCTCTTCCAAATGCACTCCATAAGTTTCAGCTGCATTTTTAATCACCTGATTGTACATCCCAATGTCATCTGGCGGTGAGGGCCTCGAGGGATATGTATCAATCGCCTCTTCTGGTGATTCGGCGTCGATATTTTGCCATTGGAGGTCTTGAGTATCCGAGGTCGCGGACTCCACATACGTGTGTTCATCTACATCCCTTTCTTCCTCGAAGTAATCTTCCTCCTCTTCTTCGTCGAGCGGTGCGGGTGTCGTTGGAGGCTGCAACTCCTCAACGCCTTTCTCTACTTCTGTAGAAGTTTTCGGCGGTATCTTGAATTGCTTCAAGCTTTCGTCGAATTCTTTTTTGCGCTGTAGTATGCTCGCCATTTCGGCTTCGAGGCGCTTCCTCTTTTTCTCAACCTCTGCTGCGTGCGTTTCGACGCAGAGAATTTCGGCCTTTCTTTTTGTGCTTGCTGACGCCGATGCGGTCGTCGAAGCCTGTTTTGACCTCTCCTTTGTTGACGTCGAAGCGTCTTTATCGTGATCATCTTTCGACCTCTTCGATTTTTCGAGGGTCTTTGCCGTTCTGGGGTCCTAGTCCAAGGATCCGACAGAGTGCCTATTTTTGAATGCTTCTGCAGTCGTCGAGTGCTTCGACGCCGAGGCTCCCTTCGAGGCTTTAGAGTCAGTTTTTCGTGACTCGTCTACTTTTTTCATGGTCGACGTATCCCTTACCTCCTTAGAAGTCTTCTTCTCGACCACTACGACCTGGACGTTTGTGTCCTTGTCGACTTCAGGCCCTTCGGCGATGTTGTCCTCTTCTTCACTGGAGAGGCCCAGGTCTCGAAGCGATGGTGGAGGGCCCTGTCCCTGCATGTTGTAGTTGGCCCTTCTCTGCCTTTCTCTCACCCTCAAAGTCTTCGGGGGGAAGGCCGAGCACGTGTTGCAGGCTTGACTTTGATGATCCAGCGGGAGGCAAAGGTTGCAAACTGGATTCTGATCTTTGTGCGTACTTGTGGTGGCAATTTTTGCAGAACTTGAACAGTGTCTTGTCCATTACTTTGAGCAGGGAGCCCCCTGCATTCGCATTCTCCGGTTGTTCGTCGAAGTTTTATTGTTTTTACCTTTCGGCGTACTCAGACTGTTGGAATCGACGACCGGAACGTCGAATATAGGGATCGCTGACCTGTAGAACTAATTTCTTCAATTTTCGTGGATTCTTCTCTCCAAATCTTTGGAGCTCCTTCCATAACGATCCAGACCCAACGGCGGAAAAAAAGAATCTGAAGATGGCAACCAAAGGGGGGAGCTTCCGGAGGAAGCCTGTCGACGTCACAGAAGGACACCAAATGGTGGTATGTCAACGTCCACCAACCACAAAAAAAAAAAAAAAAAAATACAGTAATTCCAGACCCAACCACTAGATGGGGGAATAATGCACAGCATGTGAATCCAGAAAAGATTCACGCTGCAAAACTTCTCAGATTTCTTGTGAGCTTTTCTTGGAGGTTACTCAGAAGATGAGGATTTCCCCCGTTCTTGAAAAGTGCTCAGAGCGTGAGAACTCTTTTTTGCGCTTTTCCTGCGGTCTTTGATGTACCTTCATATTCCTCTTGAGGGATGCAAGTACCTACGAATTACAATCTCTGAAGCCATAATAAATGCCTACCTCTCTGTCGTTGAGGGTTTTATTAAAAACAATTTGCCATATTTTGCACTCCTTTGTCTCCTATTCAGGATATAAAAAGTCCCTGTAAGGGTCCTTAGAATGGAGCCTCTTCCTGCCACAGGTTCCACACGGTCTAAAAAAGACCTTTTTTAGATGATTCGGCTATGTTTAAGTCTTGTCAGGTTAGGAATGTCTTCAAAATGGTGGATATTCTTTCAGAAGTGAAGAAATTAAGCTAAAATAGCCAGGTTATGTGTGAATGACTGAGTTGAGCTCAGGGGATTCCCTTCACGCGATGTGCAGTATAGTGGCTGAAGTTTAATCTTTGAAAATGATGTGGATAGTCTACTTCTGTGACTATATTAAAGTTGTTCTGCTTATGTTTAACACTGCACTGTTCTCTATAGTTTCTATGGGACTCCCAACTCAAGAACTGGGATGATTCAAGAAAGTTAATCTATGCAAGATGCATATTGAAGAACTCAGCCAAACTTTCCCACAAACTGCTCCCACCCACTGTGTTCCACCCCTACATGCTTCTTCAAAATTAACCTTCCTAGTGAAGAGAAACACTTGCACATCCCACCTACTCTGGAAAGAATAACATACACCCGTTTTGAGGACTTGTAAAGTCCTTGTTGGTGGTCATACCCAAGATCAGTGCATTAGCCTGTATGAGTTAGTGGGAGGAATTCTGCTAGATCATGCTGCCCAAAAGAGGAGATGCAGGAGTGAAACAAAAGAGGAGATGCAAACTGTACTTCCAGAGTCTCCAAAATATGTGAGCCAGGTCCTGTGAAACAGCTAAGAAAATAATATTCAAACTTTCCATATCCACAGCATAGCACCAGCTAACTAGGTACTCCAGTAACACCCATGGAAGAGAGGTCACTCTAGAAGAGTAGCTAAAGCCACTCCGAAAGCATGACTACCCAGAACGGTCAGCATACTTCCCCTGAGCAGCCTGGTGCTTTGGCAACCTCCACACCTGGGGACATGCAGTAAAACGTAACTTCTTTAAGAGGGTCCTTAGATGGGAAAACTAATTTTGGCCTCAAAGGACTTGGGTTGCTACAGTGTGCCAGCCAAAGAAAGTAATATAAGGCCAGTGAAGGGAAGCGCCGTGAATTTTTTTTAAGCATTGGTTACCTAGTAATGCTACCGAGGAAAAAACTTACCAGCAGAGGCAACATTTCTGGTGGATACTCTATCTACCAACAGATTTCTCACCTCTTAAATCATCCCCATGCGCCAGAGTGGCCCAGAAATTTTTCTCCAAAGCTATCCCTGACACCGTAAGTGATGTGAAGTTGTAAACTCCATATAGTGCCCCCGCTGCAGTGCCGATGTCAGTTTCTTATCGTTTTGTTCCAAGCCGACACAGTAACACGATGAGATGTATAGTGCAACAACAGAAGCATCTTATTTCCAGGCCATAGCCATCCGTCAAAGGGGAGGTGTGAGGGATCGGTGAGGAATCTGAAGGCAGAGTATCCACCAGAAACAACATTACTGTAGGTAATCTTCTGATGGATACGTCTATCTGCAGATTTCTTCACCTCTTTAATAGTTTGCCAACCAATACCCACCTACAGGACAAAGGGCCTTGATGGATGGTTATACTGAGAAGTCCTGTAGCACAGATTGGGCGAAATGCCCATCCGTCTTCTCCGAATCTTGGCAAAGGTGCTTAGTGAATGTGTGAAGGGATGACAAAGTGGTCGCTCTGTAGATGCCACCTACAGGCACCCCTAGCCACTGCAGACGAAGGATTTGACTCTCATAGAACGTGCCCAAATGCCCTTAGGAGGCTGTTTATGGGTCATGACAACAGATTTTGGATCATAAAATGAATTTTATGTTGCCTACATACCTTACAAAATGGTCATCTTTGCAGAATTCCTTTGTGCAGTTGATGTAAAAACTCACTGCTTTTTCGAGATAATGTTTATGCAACTCCTATTCCTCCTTGGTAGAGAGGTGGGGGTAGAAAGATGGAAACTCTGATTCTGAGGACTAACGTGTCAGGGTTAAAAGTGGTGAATGGGAGCTTGACGGAGAGTGCTTGTAACTCATTGCAACGCCTAGCAGAAGCAATCGTGACAAGAAAACGATATTAATAGTTGAAAGATTTCTTGAACAACTGTAGAGACTAAAATGGAGACCGCCCCCCCCCCATCAAAAATGTCAGAACCAGATTTAAATCCCACTTCGGCACAACATGAGGAGTTAGGGGGAACATATTAGTAAGACCCTTCAAGAACCATGGGGGACTTGAAAAGGGATGACTGATCCGGTAGACAGAGGAAGGTAGACAACACCGCAAGATACCTGCTTCACTGTACCCACAGCACAGCCTTCCTGTGCTAACAAAAGTTAAATCTAAGGATGTCAGCCAGCCATGCTTTTAAGAATTCTATCTGGTAACGTATTGTATAGCAGCGCAGCATTTATATAGCTTACTACCCCTATGTGGGGCACTGAAGCTCTTGAATTCATGAGGAGCGTGCTCACCGTGTAGGGTGTGGCTGGAAGGGTGTTGTCTTTGCTTTGATCCTAGGTCAGTAGTATTTCCATTGCGTGAGTGATGACCACCAAGGTGCGGTTATCGTGCTATGGGACACAGCGTGTAGCAGTGTGTTGTAAGATGAAGTGTGAGAGACAAGCAGTTTTATGGTTTTCAATATGCTGGTAGCTTTGTAAAGCTCTGCAGGACCCTTAATGGTATTTTATAGGATATAGTCTGCTTAGTTTCCTTATTACACTGGGTTATCCAAGCTGAGATTATGCATGGTTGGGGTCCTGACCTGCCATGGTTGGAGGTAGAAAGAAGTGGAGAGATCTGTTGGGAAAGGCATTTTAATTATCATCCAATACCAGAGTCACTTTGTGAGACATTAAGTAGTAGAGAAATTTTGGGACCAGCAGTGGTGGACTATATTAAAGTCCTTCGAATTGTCCAGCAATGTGTGACAGGTTTCTTCAGTTATTCCATGCCTGTTCATTTGTTGTTCATTTTTTTGGCTGTACAGTGCTGGACAACCCTCTCAGCAGAAATGTCTTGTGAATTTAAGAGGTACAAATTATATTTTGTTGCTGACTGCTGCATAGTATGGTTTTAGTATTACTGTGGGCCATAACAATTATATTTGCAATTACATAACTATTTAATGAGATGGCGATCTAGAGCTCAGCCCTTCTTAGCTTACCTGCATATTAAAAGCAGTTTGCTGGTTGAGTTGTTTACATTTTGTGGGTTGAAGGCTGAGGACTGGCTTGAGGGGGCAACTGTTTTCTGGGCTCTGTTGCCTTGATGTGGGGGTGCAGTCATCTAGGAAACAGCCATGTTTTAAACTGTCTTTGTGAGTGCATATGCTCCTGGGAGATTCCAATGTTGGTTGGTAGTGAATTCCAGAGCTTGGTGGCTTGTACTTAGAAAGCTTTGCCTTCTACGGATTTCCTATAGCAGGGTGGTATGAAAACTGGTGCAAGCCTGGAGCTGTGTTCTGTTTAGTTTGTATTGCTTGAATTTAACTTGTAGGTATAGAGGCCCTTTTCCTTGGGAGGCTCTGTGGACAATGCAGAGAGCCTTGAACATTGCCCTTCTAGCTATAGGTAGCCAAAGGTGCGATTGCAGGACTGGTGTGGAGCGATCGCAGGACTGGACTCATGCGTTCTCTTGGGTGAAGGCGGAGAAGAAGCCTTGGGGCAGCATTTTGGAGGAGTTGTATTTTCGGTATAATAAATACAGGTGCACCAAGGTATAGGCTGTTGGCAGTCAAGCTTGAAGACTAGGAGTGTGAGGATGGCTTGCAGTTTATGTTGGTGTGCAAGGCATGGGAAGATGCAACAGTGTTTTCATTGTGTAGAAGGCACTCTTTGTGACATTGTTAGCATGCAGTATCAAGGATAGGTCTGAATCTATGGTTACTCCTATGTTTTCTTGATGTTGTTGGGGGGGAGTTTTGAAGTTCTTTAGGCCATATGGTGGTAGGCTGGTGATTGACGCACCAAGCTACAAGTTTACGCTATCTATTGTAGTAAACCGACTAGGTGGAGGGACAACATGCAGATCATATCCACTCCGGCATCAGACAGCTGAAATGTAGTCAAGTGTCCCTGCTCAATCTCTACACAGGAAGGTGTAGGTTCTGGAGATGTGGGTCAAGAACCTGTACATCCAACTGAGAAAGAAGGCCTACCCAGAGGGGGGAAAGGTGAAGTGACTAACGCAGGGAGAGGAACAGAAAGTCTGTGTACTACATAGTTTTCCGCCAACTCAGGGCAACTAGCATGGTTTGGGCCCTGTCCTGGCATATCTTCCTCAGAACCTGAGGAATTAAGGGTATGGGTGGAAACGCAGAGTAGAGAGGAAAGTTCCACATCAACTGAAAGGTGTCCCCTAATTCTCCTTGCATTAGATGCTAGAGGGTACAGAACTTCGGGCAGTGTGAATTGGAATGTGTAGCAAAGAGATCCACGTGGGACATGCCCCGTAGATCGAAGATATTCTTCATGAACTCTGGGTAGAGATGCCACTAGTGGTCAGCAAGATGAGGCTAACAAGTTATTTGCTCTTATGTTCAGTGAGTTCACCAGGTGATTCGCCACCAGACACATTCCGTGGCCACGACCAGATACTCAGGGCTTTTCAGCAGAGAACCTGGGCCCTATTCCCTCTCGTTTATTGATATCTCACAACTCAGTCGAATTGTCTGTCAAGATCTGAACTGGCAGACTGATAGTAAGGGAAAAATGCCTTGAGCACCGGGCAAATTGCCCTCAGTCTGAGCAGACTCTGCTCCTCTGGAGACCAAACGCCTATGATTTCCAGCTCCTTCAGAGGAGCACCCCAGTCCAGGGTGGAGGCATCGGTCACAACTGTGGTCAAGGCTGAAGGGGATTGAAAGAACATCCCTCTGGAAAGATTCTCCTGCACACCCCACCAGGCAAGATATGCTGCAGTGTCCCTGGAAACCGCAATGGGGTCTGCAAGGTCGCACCCCTGTTGGAACCACTGGCCCTATTATGCCAGTGGACTTTAGTTACCAGGAGAATGCAAAAAGCCAGTAAACCTTGCAGGCAAAGAAGAGACAGGACTGGAATCGGACCCCCCTTCCTGGATTCCTGGAAGCAACACCTTAAACAATCAATCAGTCAGGGGTTGGTAAGGCGATACTGCTCACCCGTAAGGGTCTCAAGGCGCTGGAAAAGGTGGGGGTGGGGGGCAGCTCCGTTGAGTGCTGGGGTCATCTGAAGACCCAGGTCTTGAGGTCCTTCCTGTACTGGAGCAGTGTGGGGCTTGCCGGAGTTGGATGGGGAGGTCGTTCCAGTCCGTGGCTGCGAGGTAGGACTTACCTTCCGTTCTGGTCTTGTAGATGCGAGGAACGGAGGCCAGAGTGAGGTCGGCTGATCGGAGGTGTCTTTTGGGTGCGTGGAAGGAGAGGCGGTTGTTCAGGTATATAGGTCCGGAGTTGTGAAGGGCCTTGTATGCATGGGTGAGGAGTTTGAAGGTTATTCTTCTTTTGACTAGGAGCCAGTGGAGGTCTCGTAGGTGTTGGGTGGTGTGACTGCGACGGGGGATGTTGATCAGTCTGGCTGCGGCGTTCTGGATGGTGTGGAGTTTGCGAAGGAGTTTGTTGATTTCGGCGTAGAGGGCGCTGCAGTAGTCCAGTCTGCTGCTGATGAGTGTGCGTGACAGATTTTCTGGATTCGGATGGGATCAATCTGAACGTCTTTCGAAGTATGGGGAGGGTGTTGAAGCAGGTCGAGGATATGGCGTTGATCTGGTGGTTCATTGTGAGCAATGAGTCTAGTATGATGCAGAGGTTTTGTGTGTGGTCCGTCGGGTTGGGAGGATTTCCGAGGGCAGGGGGCCACCAAGAGTCTTTCCATGCAGAGGGAGTGGAGCCAAGGATGAGGACTTCTGTTTTCTCAAGAGTTGATTTTCAGGCAGCTGTTCATCGAGGTGGCGACGGCTTTCATCCCTTCTTGTAAGTTGTGTTTGTTGATGGGTTCGTTGGTGAGGGAGGATGAGGAGCTGGGTGTTGTAAGCGTAGACGATGTTGAGCCCATGGTTCCTGATGATGGTTGCGAGTGAGGCCATGTATACGTTGAAGAGGGTGGGGCTGATGGAGGAGCCCTGGGCCACACCACAGTTGGTCTCAGTCGGTTCCGAGAGGTAGGGAGGGAGTCTGACCCGCTGAGTTCTGCCGGTGAGGAATGAGCATATCCAGTCAAGGGCTTTGCCGCGTATACCAGCATCGTGGAGTCTGGTGCTTAGGGTGCGGTGGTAGACAGTGTAGAAGGAAGCCGAGAGGTCCAGGAGGATGAGGGCTGTGCTTTCCCCCTGGTCGTGGATGGAGCAGATGTAGTCGGTGGCAGCCTGTATGGCGGTCTCGGTGCTGTGGTTGCTGCGGAATCCTGATTGGGAGATGCCAGGACGTTGTTAGCTTCGATAAAGATTGTTAGCTGGGAGTTTACGACCTTTTTGATGACCTTATATGCGAATGGAAGCAGGGAGATGGGTCTGAAGTTTTGAGGTCCGGGGAGGTTTTTTTTAGGAGGGGGTTGATTTTGGCGTGTTTCCAGTCTGGGAAGGTAGCAGTCTTGAGGGAACAGTTGATCGTCCCACGTAGTTCGGGTGCGATGGCCGAGGTGACTCTGTGGAAGATGTGATGTGGGCAGGAGTCTGAGGGTGCTCCGAAGTGGATGCTTTTCATGGTCTTCAGGGTGTCTTCTGTCGTGAGTGGGGTACATTTCAGCAGGGTCTGTTGGGTGGCGTGGCATGGAGGGGCAGTTGGAGCAGTGTGGGGGTCTTGGTTGTCGAAGTTGTCGCAGATTCTCTTAATCTTGTGGTGAAACAAGGTGCTGAGCCTGTTGCAGAGGTCTTGGGAGGGTGGGACATCTGTTTCGCTGCAGGGTTTGGCGAATTCCTTGATGATGAGGAAGAGTTCTTTGGTGTTGAGAGCATTGGTGAGGATTCTGTCTTGAAGGGATTTCTTCCTTGTGGATTTGGTGAGGTGGTGGCTACTTTGTAGGCGGTGTGTGTTTCCGGGGTTTTATTGTTCCTCCATGTTTTTTCAAGTTGTCTGGAGGAACGTCTGGATTCTTGGAGTGAAGGGGTGAACCAACTTGCTTTCTTGATAGGACTTCCTGTCGCTTTCTTAAAGGGGGCGTGTGTATCAGTGCAGTTCGTGATCCAGCGGTCGAATTTGCATGCTGCAGAGCCTGTGTCTGGCAGAGTAAGTGGTGAGGTGCGGATGAGGGGGAGGTGAGCTGGTCTTCGGAGACTTTGCTCTAGCTTCTGCGGGGGAGGGTGGTGGGGGGATGTCCGAGGGTGTGCTTGCGTACGGTTGATTTTTTGAAGGAGTAATGGATGCAGTGGTGGTCTGTCCAGAGGAGTTCCATGGTGTGGCTGTAGGAGATGCTGTTTCCTACGGTGACGACTGGGTCTAGTGTGTGTCCCGCTGTGTGCGTGGGGCAGTGACTAGTTGCTTCAGTCCTATGTTGGCGAGGGTCTCTAGGAGGGAGGTGCAGAAAGAGGGGCAGAAAGGGGATCCACAGCTTTTGCTGTGCACCATGCCACAAATTTGTTCCACCGGCAGGCGTATACCGTCTTAGTGGAGGGACGCCTGGCTGCCAAAATTACATCACAAACTTCAGGAGGCAGGTCAAAAGACGTCAACTGCCGCCGCTCAATCTCCACGCAAGGAGGTGGAGGCTGGACAGGTTCGGGTGGAGGACCGTCCCCTGCTGCTGCGACAGAAGATCCTCCCGAAGAGGCAGTCTGGTCAGAGGATCGGTGGCCATGTTGAGCAGCTCGGGATACCATACTCTCCGTGCCCAATCGGGAGCCACAAGGATGACTTGGGCCCGGTCGCACCTGATCTTCAGCACTCTGGGCAGAAGTGGTATTGGCGGAAAGGCGTACAACAGACCGCAACTCCACTCGCGACGAAAGGCGTCGCCTAGCGAGTGCCGTCTTGGAAATTCCAATGCGCATAATTGCTGACATTGCGCGTTCTCTTCGGTGGCGAATAGATCTAACCAAGGCTCTCCCCACTGTCGAAAGAGACCTTGCACCACCTCCGAGTGAAGACGCCATTCGTGATCCATCATGCACCTGCGGCTGAGTTCCTCCGCCCTGGCGTTCAGGGAACCTGCCAGGTGTAGAACCACCAGGGATATGCCCCGATGTTCCAGCCATGTCCAGAGGCAGAGGGCCTCCTGACATAGGGTCCACGACCCCACCCCGCCCTGTTTGTTGCAGTACCACATGGCGGTGGTGTTGTCCGTGAACACCTGCACTACTCTTCCCCGGACAGAGGGAAGGAATGCTTTGAGTGCAAGACGAATCGCCCGGAGTTCCAAAAGGTTGATATGGAGCCCGGACTCCGCTGGAGACCAGAGTCCTCTGATCTCCGCCTCTCCCATGTGGTCGCCCCATCCCAGAAGGGATGCGTCAGTCACCACTGTGTGGTCTGGTTGGGGAAGGGAGAGGTCTCTGCCGTTGACCCAAACCAGGTTTGTGAGCAACCACTGCAATTGATGTGCAGCGCCCTCCGAGATCTGGACGCAATCGGACAGATTCCCCTGATGCTGCGCCCACTGGAACTTCAGGTCCCACTGCAGAGCCCGCATATGCCACCTGGCATGATCGACCAGCAGGATGCAGGAGGCCATGACGCTCAGCAGCCTCAGGGTCATCCTGACCGAAACCCGGGACAGAGGCTGAAAGATCGGAATCACAGCCCGAATATCCCGGACTCACTGTTCGGAAGGATAAACCCGAAACCGCGCCGTGTCCAGAACCGCTCCGATGAAGAGGAGCTTCTGAGAGGGGATCAGGTGTGACTTCGGCACGTTGATGGAGAACCCCAGCAGGAGGTCGGCCGTAATCTGGAGGTGGGAGACGACAGCCTGGGGCGAGCCCGCCTTCAACAGCCAGTCGTTGAGATAGGGGAAGACTGGAACCCCTGATCTGCGCAGATGAGCTGCGACCACCGCCATCACTTTTGTGAACACCCGAGGGGCGCTGGTAAGGCCAAAGGGGAGCACGGTAAACTGAAAGTGCTCGTGGCCTACCGTGAACCGCAGGTAACACCGGCAGGACGGGGATGTGAAAGTAAGCGTCCTGCAAGTCCAACGCTACCAACCAGTCTCCAGGGTCGAGGGCAGACAAGACCTGAGCGAGAGTCAATATCTTGAACTTCTCCTTCCGGAGGAAGCGGTTGACGTCCCCGAGATCCAAGATAGGACGCAGGCCCTTGTCCTTCTTGGGTACCAGAAAGTAGTGGGAGTAACAACCACGACCTACTTCTGGGGCAGGAACGCGCTCAATGGCTCCCTTGGCCAAGAGAGCCGTAACTTCCTGTTGGAGAAGGCCCAGGTGATCCTCCGACATGCGGTGCTATTGAGGTGGCATGGCTGGAGGGGTAGCCTCGAAGGGGAGGGAGTAGCCCCTTTGGACTATTTGCAAAACCCACCTGTCCGACGTGATGGTGCGCCAGTGGGGGAGGTGATGGCGTATCCTGCCGGCCACTGGCGTTTGATGGGCCTGAAAAGTCGGACTAGGAAGGTTTGGAGGCTGCTGCAGAGGGGGGGTTGGTGGACTGGCCCGCCCGTGGCCCCCTGAACCACAGCGTTGGTTCCCACGTCCCCGGCCGCGCGAATGTTGGGTAACTTTCTGCGGCCTGTGGCTCTGGGCAGGACGTAGTGGGGCACCCCTTCCGTAGCCACGAAAGGGGCGAAAAGCAGACTGCGCTGGGCGGCAGGAGAGGCCCAAGGACTTGGCCGTAGCCCGTGAGTCCTTGAAATGTTCTAGAGCGTTGTTCACTTTGTCACCAAAAAGGTGACGGCCATCAAAAGGCATGTCCATCAAAGTGTTCTGGACATCCCCCGGAAAGCCAGTTGATCTCATCCAGGCGTAGCGACGAGGGGCTACGACGTTGAAATAGTCCTGCCCAGAGAGTTGGCGATATCCAGCCCACAACGGATGGTAAACTTCGCCGCATCCCTCCCGGCGGCAACAGCCTGGGAGAGCACTGTCCGGGCCTCCTCCGGACACTGAGGCAGCACGTGCGCAATCGAGTCCCACACAGAGTGGGAATAACGGCCCAAGAGACATGCAGTGTTTACCGACCGCAGTCCTAAGCTGGCGGAAGAGAAAATCTCCTTCCCAAGATGGTCCAGCTTCTTGGATTCCCTTTCCGGGGGAGCGGTAGGGAATGCGCTCTTGGAAGTGGAGGCTTGGATCACCAAGCTCTCCGGGGTGGGGTGTTGGGAGAGGAAAGTGGGGTCGCCCGGAGCCGGGCGGTGGGCAATCATCCTATCCACGGGTGCCCACGTGTTGGGCCTGGACCACGCGCCCAAAAGGACGTAAGGGCCTCATTAAACGGCAGCAGGGGCTCCGAAGAGCTCGCAGCCGGTTGAAGCACCTCTGTCAGGAGGTTAGTCCTGACCGCCACCGTAGGAAGCTCAAGGTTGAGGGCCTCGGCCGCCCTACGCAACACCACTGCGTATGACGCTCCCTCCTCCGTAGCCACGGTAGGAGAAGACAACATGCCAAGGTCAGGGGAAGTATCAAGAACACTGGCATCCCCCAGTTCCTCTCTCCAGTCCTGTTCAGATCCTAGCTGATCAGTTAAAGGGTCACCTGACCCCTCCCAGTCCTCCTCCTCAGGTTGCCAATCTGGCTGAAAAGGGAGCCCAGGAGTGAACAGGGGCACAAAAACCACACTCGGCGCTGGATCCAGTGTCGGGCGACGCCGGTCCGGCTCCGGGTCCAAATCGGGATGGAGGCTGGGGTCGACGCCAGCCGGGGACACGACCGGCGTCGGGTGCGGTGCCGGAGGCAGTGGCGACGGTGGAGGTGTAATAAGGTCAACCGGCGCCGATCCGCATCCAGGCCTGGATCCACTGGGGGCCTGCGGGGCCGTGGCCGGAGCCGACGGCGGAGAATACCTAGGCCCCCCTACTGAGTCCACGGGGCCCGAAGGCACGCCGGCGGGTTGAGGTCGCCCGAAGATGACATGCATCGCCTTGTAAAATTTACGAAGTTGGGCAGGAGTCGCTCCGGGTCCCGGGAAGGGGGGGTAACCCGGAGCAGACTCTGCGGGCTCCGCAAGAGGGGCACCGCCCGCATCCCTCGTAGCGTCAGCCGACCGACGAGGAGAAGTCGAAGAGCGACGTTGCTTCTTCGACTTCTTTTTGTGCTTCGACTTACCCGACTCCGAGTGCGAAGACTTCGATGACTTGGACAAGTGGTGATGGCTCCGTGACCGGTCCCTCGACCTCCCTCGCGACCGGGACCTCAAAAGGCGCGGAGCCGACTGCCGGCACTCAAGCAGCTTTCGGGACCGCTCCCGCAAAGCCTTCGGCGCCATCGACCGGCAGTCGGAGCACGACTTTGGGTCGTGGTCGCGCTCCAGGCAAAAGAGGCACACGCGATGCGGATCCGTAACCGACATCAGCCGGTTACAGGAACTGCAGGCCTTGAAGCCGGGCATCCCTCGTGCACCAGGAGTCGTAGACTCAAAAAAAGACGTCGACAAAAGTCGCTCAAAAAAGTCAGTCAACTGGAGGTACCGCTCTTTCCGGATCTGCGCTGGCTGGCGCGGAAAAAGAAAACTGATGTCAGCGCGCGAGGGCGGCGTCTAAGTAGCTGCCGCGACGTCATCTCGGCGACGCCAACAACGGACGCGGAACCGACCGTCGCCACCTTCCGACGCGCAGAGGTACTGCGGACGAAAAAAACTTTCTGGATCCAGTCTGACGCCTGGGGGTAATTCTAAGGTAAGGAATCTATAACTAACGTGTTTCTTTCAGATGTGGTTGTTCAGATGGAAGTTCAGGTCTCTGAGTAGGATGTAGTCTGTGGAGGCAAGGGCGTGGGGTGCGAGGAGTTCGGTGATAGCGTTGGTAAAGGGAGCGCGGGGGCGGGTGGCCTGTAGATGAGGGTTCTGCGGAGTGTCGATTTGGGGGTTGGCCTGGAAATGGAAGTGCTCCATAAGGGTCGATGTGGCCACAAATTGGTAGGGAGTCTACCACCCAATATAAAACACAGGTACTTCCTGTGGAACTTCAGAATCTGTATAAGGAAATATGCATCCAGTAAGTTGAGACACACCATCCAATCCCTAAGATCAAGTTCCAACAGAACCTGCACAAGGGACTGCATCCTGAACTTTTCTTTGCTGAGAAAGAGGTTCAAGACCCTAAAATCCAGGATAAGATGAAGGCAGCCATCCTTCTTCGGAACAACGAAGTATTGGGAATAACCACCTTGACCACTCCACTGGCTCCCTGTCGAGGCAAGAATCACCTTCAAGATGCTCACCCACGCACACAAGGCCCTCCACGGCACCGGACCAGCATACCTGAACAGCCGACTCAAATTCCACGCACCCCAAAGGACCCTACGATCAGCCCAGCTCTCCTACGCCGTGGTCCCCCGCACCAGAAAGACCAGATCGGGAGGCCGCTCCTTCTCCTTCCTCGCGGCCAAAGCATGGAACGCCCTTCCGCTCCACCTCAGACAGACATCGCTCCCCATCTTCGCAAGAAACCTCAAAACCTGGCTCTTCGACAGACCCCCTCCTTGATGGATGGAACCTGCACCCCTCCCCTCCCCCCCCTAGCGCCTTGAGACTCTTACGGGTGAGTAGTCGCGCTTTAACAAACCCGATTGATTGATTGACCAATCTACTTCTCTGACACCAAGTCCACAGCTTCTTTCTTAAGCAAGACTACTGCGGCTTGCTGCAGGAGGTTCCTGCGAAAGATTTGACCGGTTGTAAGGGATCCAGGGGGGGAGACTACTGGAAGGGGTGGGTATACCCCTTTTCCACAATTTGTAAGACCCACTGGTCATAAGTTATGGCCTTCCAGGCCTGTGGAATAGGGGACGCCTGGCCTCCCACCAGTCTCAAATGAACCAACAAAGGAGAGATAGAGCTGCTTTCCTGTGGTGGCTGGAGAGGAGGAAGGAGTAACTGTTAGGGTGGCTGGACGTCCTCTACCTTTTTCTGCAGCCCCTGTACTGGAGAAGGATGGAGTTCTGCGTCTGCTGCTGAGCAAGGACACCCTGGCATTGGGGGAAGTTTAGGCCTCCGAAAGCCACGAAATTTCCAAAACCCTGAAATCTCTTTTGAAGTTGCAGACCAAGGAAAAGGGCCATGGCGGAACTCGCCTTAAAACGTTCCAAGCCCAAACCGGCCATCTCCCCAAATAGTTCGGTGTCTTTGATGGGGAGGTGTATGAGTGAGGACTGGAGATCAGATAAAAATCTGGATGTTGTCAGCCAGGAGTGTCTGCAAACAGCAATAGATGTCCCCATGGAACTGGCACCCAAATCAGCCTTCTCCAGTTCCAACTGGTTTGTTTGTCCAGCTGCTGCCAAATCATCATTATTGAGGTCTTGAAGAACAAGTTACTTACCTTCGGTAGCGATATATCTGGTAGAGACATACGTAAGTTGTAGAATCATTACCTTGGAATTTCCCCCAGGCATCAGTCTGGATCCGGAGATTTTTCTTCAGCAGTACCCCAGCGAGTCGTTAGGTGGCGTTGGTCGGTTCCATGTCTGTTGGCGGCGGCACCGGGATGACGTCGCAGGACCTAGACACCGCCCATGCGCGCGGACGTCAGTTCTTAACACGACTTTCTACGCCAGAAGCGTTTAGCCAATGAAGACACTGACCACTGGTGCATCAAAACTAGGGCTTTTTAGGGAAGTCCCTATCCCTAGAAATCAGTTCGCAAAGCACGGAGGACGGGTGTGGCGGTAAGGTATCAACAACTAACATATGTCTCTACTAGATACATCGTTACTGAAGGTAAGTAACTTGTTCATCTGATAGAGACTGTTTGTTGTAGATTCCTTGCCATAGAATAGATACCCTAGCAATACCATCCCCGGACGGTCTGCAAACCAAGATCATACCAGAAAGTCCTGGAGGACTGAACGGGCAAAGTACCCGCCCCTCCAGAATTGGCTAACCAGGCAGTAGTGTCTGGTAAACGTGTGCAAGGATGCCCACATTGCTGCCTGACAGATGTCAAGGACTAGGACCACGTTGCTGCCTGACAGATGTCAAGGACTGGGACTCCATGTGCTAACACCATGGTTTCCGCTGTTGCTCTGGTGGAATGAGTACGCAACCACACAGGAGATTGCTTCTTCGCTAAAGCATAGGATATTTTGATGCAAAAGACAACCTATCGGGAGATGGTCCGTTTTTGAACAGCCCGACCTTTCTTGGCACCCACAAAGCCAACGAAGAGTTGGTCATCCACTGGAAGTCTTTGTGCGATCAAGATAAAAAGACAATGCACGTTTTGGGTCCCGACGGTGGAGTCTCTCCTCCTCCTTGGAGGGATGCGAAGGTGGGCAAAAGGTGGGCAGAGTGATAGATTGTCCCACATGAAAACGAGTGATGACCTTAGGAAGGAGTTAAGGTTTGGTCCAAAGCACCACTTTATCTGGATAGACAGAAAAGGGGGTTAGAAGATCAAGCCTGCAGCTGTTCACCCTACGAGCAGAGGTGATAGCAACAAGGAAGGCAGTTTTGAGAGGGGACAGTTACGAAGAGGCTCTAAGGGAGCACACATTAAAAGTGAGAACGGGATTTAAAATCCCATTGGGGCATTACGAAAGGAGATTGAAAGAACAGATGAGTAAGACCCTTATAGAATCTGTTAACAGTAGGACATTTGAATAAAGAAGGCTGATCTGGTGGCGGAAGAAAAGCCATAGCCGCAAGGTATCCTTAAGGAATGCCCAAGGCAGATCCCTGCCGGGCCAAAGAAAGAATGTACAAAAGGACCTCCGAAAGAGGAGCAGAAAGGGGGTCAACAGCCTTGGCTGGGCACCATGCCGCAAATTTGTTCCATCTACAGGCGTAGACCATTTTAGTGGAGGGATGCCTGGCTGCCAAGATAACATCACAGACTTCGGGCTGAAGGTAGAAAGCGGTCAGGGGTACCAGACTCTTCGTGCCCATTCTTGAGCTACAAGAATGACTTGAGCCCAGTCGTGCTTGATCTTCTTGAGCAATCTAGGTAGAAGTGGTACAGGCAGAAAGCGTGCAGGAGGCCTGAAGCTCCACTCATGACGAAAAGCATCGCCGAGCGAGCACCAACTTGAAAACTCCAATGCGCAATGCTGCTGACATTGTGCGTTCTTTTAGGAGGCGAACACATCTAACCGAGGCTCTCCCCACCGCTAAAAGCGACCTTGCACCACCTCCGAATGGAGATGCCATTCGTGATTGACTAGGCACCGACTGCTGAGTTCGTCCGCCCTAGCGTTCAGGGAGCCCGCCAGGTGGTGAACCACCAGGGTTTTGTCCTGATGTTCCAGCCATGTCCAGAGGCGGAGAGCCTCTTTACAAAGGATCCACGACCCCACTCCGTCCTGTTTGTTGCAGTACCATATGGCGGTAGTGTTGTCGGTGAACACCTGCACCACTTTCACCTTGAGGGAGGGAAGAAATGCTTTCAGTGCCAGTCTGATCGCCCGGAACTCCAAAAGGTTGATATGGAGACCGGACTCAGACGGAGACAAGACGCCTCTGATCTCCGCCTCTCCCAGGTGGCCTCCCCATCCCAGAAGTGACGCATTTGTCAACATCTTTAGATCTGGTTGTGGAAGTAAGAGGGATCTGCCTCTGACCCAATATTGGTTCATTAGCCACCACTGCAGTTGGTGAGCAGTCCTCTCCGAGATTTGGACGTAGTCGGAAAGATTCCCCTGATGCTGTGCCCACTGGAACTTCAGGTCCCACTGCAGAGCCCGCATATGCCATCTGGCATGATCCACAAGTAGGATTTAGGAGGCCATGAGGCCCAGCAGCCTTAGAGTCATTCTCACCGAAAGCCGGGATAGAGGCTGAAACATCGGTATCATAGCCTGAATATCCCAGACTCCCTGCTCGGGAGGACAGGTCCGAAACTGCACTGTGTCCAGACCCGCCCCGATGAAAGGGAGCGTCTGAGAGGGAGTCAGGTGCGACATTGGCAATCTGGAGGTGGGAGACGACAGCCTGGGGCGAGCCTGCCTTTGACAGCAAGTCGTCGAGATAGGGGAAGACTGGAGCCCCTGATCTGCGTAGATGAGGTGCAACTACAGCCATCACCTTTGTGAACACCTGAGGGGCACTGGTAAGGCCAAAAGAGAGCACAGTGAACTGAAAATGCTCGTGGCCCACCGTGAACCGAAGGTAACGTCTGTGGGTTTGCAGGATGGGGATATGAAATCGTCCTGCTAATCCAACGCCACCATCCAGTCTCCTGGGTCGAGTGCAGACAGACCTTGGGCTAAGGTGAGCATTTTGTACTTCTTCTGGAGGAAGAAGTTGAGAGCCCAGAGGTCTAGGATAGGACGCAGGCCTTTGTCCTTCTTGGGTACCAGAAAGTAGTGGGAATAACAACCACGACCTACTTCTGGCACAGGGACCCTCTCTATAGTTGCCTTGGCCAAGAGAGCCGATACTGCCTGGCAGAGAAGTGCCAAATGATACTCCGATCGAAAGAAGGTGGCATAGATGGAGCGGTAGTCGAATGGGAGGGAGTAGCCCCTTCGGACTATTTGCAGAACCCACCTGTCCAACGTGATGGATTGTCAGTGGAGGATGTGATGGCAGATCATGCCTCCGACAGGCTGGTGATGGGCCTGGAACATCGGACTAGGAAGGTTTGGAGGCTGTGGCAGCTCCCTGACCCATGAAGACACTGGGTCCACCGTCCGCAGCCACACAGAGGTTGGACAGCTTGCATGACTGTGGCTAGGCTGAACAGGACATGGTTGGGCGCCCCTTCCGTACCCACGAAAGGCATACTGAGGTTGCCGCGAGGACAAGGATCTGGCTGTGGCTCAAGAATCCTTGAAGTGGAGAAGTGTGGCTCAATGGTTAGAGCGGCAGACCCTGATGCAGAGATCTGGCCCAGGACCAGGGTTCAATTCCCGCCTCGGCGGGTCTTGGGCTCAATTTCCTCGGACCTGATAATTCTCGCCTCGGTGCCTATTCTAATCATGGGTCCCACTCTGCAACTCTGGGCAATAGCTTGCTTAATCTCCACAATGGCCCCAACAGCGCTGGGATGCCTGGCTTCACCCTTGGGGTGCCCAGGAGTGGACATTTCACAGGGAAAAGCCAGGAAGGGTTCCACAGCGGTATGCGTACAGCGCCTGGACACCCCTTTGGGGGTATGGGTGCGCTTTACAAGTACAAATTTCATTTCATTTCATTCAAGCGCTCAAGTGCTGAATCTGCCTTGTCGCCAAAAAGGCGAGAGCCATCAAAGGGCATGTCCATCAAAGACGACTGGACATTCCCCGAAAAGCCAGAAGTCCTCAACCAGACGTAGCGTCTAACAGCTACCGACGGGGCAAAATCGTTCTGCCCAGTGAGTCGCGGTAGCCAGTCCACATCGTATGGCGAATTTGGCTGCGTCTCTCCTGTCTGCAAATGCTTGAAAGAGCAGAGCCAGGGCTTCCTCCGGGCACTGAGGCAGCACCTGTGCGACCGTTTCTCAGTTAGTATGGGAATATCAGCCCAAGAGGAATGCGGTGTTCACCGACCGCAATGCCAAGCTGGAGGAAGAGAACATCTTCCCAAGGTGGTCCAGCTTCTTGGATTCCCTATGTGGGGGAGCAGAAGGGAATATGTCTTTTTATGATGAGGCTTGGACTACCAAGCTCTCAGGGTAGAGGTGTTGGATTAGAAACGCTGGGTCGCCCAGACTGGGGCAGTGGCGGCGGACAATCGTCCTATCCACAAGAGCCCCTGTGGTGGGTTGGACCAACTGCCCAGAAGGACGTCCGTGAGGGCTTCATTAAACAGCAAAAGGGGTTCAGAAGAGGAAGCGCAGGCTGAAACAGCTCCGTCAGGAGGTTAGTCCTGACTGCCACCGTAGGGAGTTCGAGGCCGAGGACCTCGGCTGTCCTCCTCACCACCACAGCATAGGAAGCTCCTTCCTCCGTAGCCCCATAGGGGGAGAAAGCAAGCCAGTGTCAAGGGACGTGTCCAGACCACCAGCATAACTCAGGTCCATTCGGCAACCAAAAAACGGCTAAGGGGTGGACCTTTTCGGATCTGCGCTTAGGCTGGCGTGGAAAAAGAACCGATGCCAGCGCGCATAGGCAGCTTCTATGCAGGTCCCGCTACATCATCCCAGCGCACACGACGCTGGACGTGGACCCGACCGACGCCACCTAATGACGTGCAGGGGTACTGCTGAAGAAAAATCTCTGGATCCAGACTGACACCTGGGAGAAATTCTACGGTAAGGAATCTACAACTAACAGTCTCTATCAGATAGTGGATCTGGAGTTCCTGGGTCAGATTAGAAAGGAGTGCCTAGCATGACCAACTGCATGTGCTAACCGCATTCTAGAGGGCACGTAGCATTCAGGGACTTGAGGACTAGGCTTCCAGCTGCAAAGATTCGTGGCCCAACCCTCTACTTTTTTCGAGTCTCTATCCATTGGGTAATTGGGGAAGTGCTAGGGGACAGTCGAGAAGAGGAAGAGGCCTGAATAACAAGGCCTTCCATGAAAGGGCTCTCCAACAAAAATAAAGGGACACCCGGGGCCAGTCTATACCTCCTGGCAACTGACCTAGTGACGATAGTGGCTGAGGATGGCTTGGTCCATGTAGCTACTACAGGGTCTAGAAGAGTCTCATTGAATTGTAGAAGTGGCTCTGAGGTGTGGGCTGTAGGACCTCTGCATTCATTTTACAGAGAAGGAGACTCCCTAGCTTCCTTTTCCTCCAGGAGATAACATGCTTCCCATCTAGAGCAATGCAAAGGTGTCAGGGGTTGTGAGCCAGTAATGGCCTGCTCTGGAGCCGTCAGTACCAATGTCATCAGGGATACAGTCTGGGTTGGAAGCACCTCAGGAGGATTAGGTCGTTGTGGGCCAGCACCGGAATCAATGGTGGCATCTATAGCGCTATCTGGAGTGGGAGAAAGAGGACAAAAGGCTCCAAGGGAAAGCCTGCAAGACAGAATCCAACCAGCATCCCCAAAGGTCCTATAGGGCCCAGAAGCGCTCCAGAGGGCATCACAGCAAGCCGGAAGACCTCGAACATGGCACTGAGGTATGGCGCCACATCAGAAATGGCCAGTGTAGGTAAACTGAGCTGGAACGGAGGGTCCGTGATCCAGGATCTCGGTCAGCCTTGGTCCCTAAGACTGGGGTTCTTAAACAAACTCCAGCTCTGAAGAGAAATCCAAGGTTGATCTCTACAACTTAACTCATTCATGCTTTGCTTCTCGCTCTTTTATGTTCTTAGGGTGCATACTCTCTTATGATTCGCAATCAGAACATAGGCACCACAGACACTGCCCCTTGTAATCCTGACAGGATTTTAAGCCTGATCGCTTTGCAGGGGACACATTTTCACTAGTTTATTTAGAAATTTATGAGGAGACTCTAGCTTCGGAACCGCATCAAAAGTCACAGAAAAGGGGAATGGACGTTGTCACGATAGTGGAGGTGCTATATGGTGTCAGCAACATCACAGGAATGTCTTTACCGGTGTCACATGGATCAAGTGCCTGCTAATGTCGGGGAGACCTACGGAGAAATCTTTTCCGGACTAGTCTGGCACTTGGGAGATTATTCAAGAGGTGAGGAAACTGCAGGTAGAGGTATCAGAAAGGTGTCCAAATGTTCCCTTATTAAACAGTAGCTGCAGGGGGAAAAAGGGGTGTGAAAAACACTCAAAGCCCACTGTTTGAAAACAAAGTATGTGATGAGAAGCGGCTTGATGAAGCCCTACCTTGAGGGACCCACGCCCTTTACTCTTACTCCCTCTTATTCTCTTAAATGTAAACTTTGGGGGGGGAAGGCCTCTGTTCCAAGTGAAGGATGACATGAGGTGCCAATCCACTCATATAAAGGGGACAGACCAAGAAAAGAAAGGGGGCGCCAAGGTTCCAAGGGAGACCCTTGCTCACAGGAGGAAATGTCAACGATAAAGATAATATAAGGAACTTAGATATGTGAGGGATTACCAGTGAGGAAAGAATATACTGCAGCATCCCTTTTGGAGGGTCCCAATAGGAGCAGGAATGCTTGCAGAGCAAAGGGACACCTTCAGATGGGCTCCGTATCTTCAAACTGTTTGTAGTAATCCACAAACGATAATCTACTCACAAACACTTAGCTAAACACAGGCCTTCATTTAAACTAAAGAGTAAATGTGAGAGGGGTAGGAGGACTGAATTACAAACCTTTATCTTGGTCAAAGGACGAAAGCCCAAAACAACCTCCTAAAATGCAGTAAGGGGCACTGAGACCGTACATGATGCCAAAGGAGTAAACGGATCTCACAGAGCCCTCATAGCAAACAGAGAAATCTCGAGTAGGCTCCATGCACCAGAAGAAAAGAACTTAGTGGATGGTGAGGGAAAACCCTACGGATAACACAGCTCAGCTTGCTTTCATGAAGGTAAGGCATGTGCCCTGGCCATTTCTCAAGAGCCAGTTTGGGGTCAAAGTACCAGGAAAGTCTGAGAATACAAGGTGAACAGGCTAAACTGCTTCACCACACACATCTTTCCCCTAGAGCCAATGGCCTTTAAGGACTGCAGTAGAAACCCAAGCCCATTCCCCCAATTATGTGATGCCTCCCACTTCAGAAGGAAATGTATTCAGAACAGACAACCTAGTTCAACCAAGAAGAGCTGGTGGGGAAAGAGGAAAGCACAGATGTGGGCACCTCAAGATGGACTTACTGTGAGATCCAACATACACCTGTCGATTGCTCACTAATTTTTTATGTCATGTGAACCCTCCCGAAGGTCGCCTGGTTAAGAGGCCCAGTTGTCACCCACGGTAAGTTACAGAATAAAAGCCACCTGGAAGTTGCCTCTGTTAAATCCTAACAGAAGGTTTGTCAAAGGGGTTGATAGGAAGAGCCTAGAAACTGCCCCCCCCTGATGTTCAGAGCACAACCCGAGTGAGAGAAATCGCAGACTGCACCACATGAGACACGTTAAAATACCACGTAAGATGCAGAAATTGGCCCTCTGTGGAAGATCTACAGCAGAGGAAAGAGCAGGCCCTTTAGGACATCACAGGCGCAGTCCACTAAAATCTTCACATGATCGCTTAAGAGTAAGCAATGGAAAAGGCTCCAATGTGCAGTCTGAGTGAAACAGACTTCAGACCCAGGGAGTTACATCAGACAGAACTTACTGTCTGGCAAGAAGGAGCCCGATGCACAGCCCAGAAGGGCACCTTGGGCTTCAGGCAGGGTCCAGATGGGCACCATCTTTTAGCCATGTTGTACAGCACCATGGCTGCTATACAGCATGGCTAAAAGGTAGTGGTGTGGCGTGGAGTGGCACAAAGTAGGACAGAGTGGTAGAGTAAAGTGGCACAGAGTAGAACAGAGTGGCACAGAGTAGGACAGAGTGGCACAGAGTAGGACAGAGTGGTAGAGTGGCACAGAGTAGGACAGAGTGGTAGAGTGGCACAGAGTAGGACAGAGCGGTAGAGTGACACAGATTAGGACAGAGCGGTAGAGTGACACAGATTAGGACAGAGTGGTAGAGTGACACAGATTAGGACAGAGTGGTAGAGTGACACAGATTAGGACAGAGTGGTAGAGTGGCACAGAGTAGGACAGAGTGGTAGAGTGGCACAGAGTAGGACAGAGTGGCACAGAGTAGGACAGAGTGGTAGAGTGGCACAGAGTAGGACAGAGTGGTAGAGTGGCACAGAGTAGGACAGAGTGGTACAGTGGCACAGGAGAGTGGAGTGGCACAGAGTAGAACGGCACAAAGTGGAGTGGTGTGGCGTTCAGCGGCGTGGCATAGAGCAGAATGTGTAGGATGGCGTTGCGCAGAGTGGGGCGGCGCAGAGTGGGGCGGCATGGTGTAGAACGGCTTAGAGCGGAGTGGCTTAGAGCTGAGTGGCTTAGAGCGGAGTGGCTTAGAGCGGAGTGGCTTAGAGCGGAGTGGCTTAGAGCGGAGTGGCTTAGAGCGGAGTGGCTTAGAGCGGAGTGGCTTAGAGCGGAGTGGCTTAGAGCGGAGTGGCTTAGAGCGGAGTGGCTTAGAGCGGAGTGGCTTAGAGCGGAGTGGCTTAGAGCGGAGTGGCTTAGAGCTGAGTGGCTTAGAGCTGAGTGGCTTAGAGCTGAGTGGCTTAGAGCGGAGTGGCTTAGAGCTGAGTGGCTTAGAGCGGAGTGGCTTAGAGCGGAGTGGCTTAGAGCTGAGTGGCTTAGAGCTGAGTGGCTTAGAGCTGAGTGGCTTAGAGCTGAGTGGCTTAGAGCTGAGTGGCTTAGAGCTGAGTGGCTTAGAGCTGAGTGGCTTAGAGCTGAGTGGCTTAGAGCTGAGTGGCTTAGAGCTGAGTGGTGTGGAGTGAAGCTGCGTCGAGCGGAATGGAGTGAGTGAAGTGGCGTAGAGTGGAGCAGCACAGAGTGAACTGAGTAGAGTGGCGCAGTGTGTGTAGAGTAGAGTGGAATGACATGGTGTGGAATGCCATGAGTGGAGTGGCTACAGTGGAGTTGCGTACAATGGCATGGAGTAGAGTAGCATAGAGTGTACAGTAGTGTGGCGTAGAGTGTAGTGGCGTATAGGGGAGAGGTGTAGAGTGGCCCTGAGTGTAGTGGAGTGGCATATAGTGGGGTAGAATGGAATGGCGTGGAGTAGAGTGACGTGGAATGTTACAGAGTGAAGTTGCGTAGAGTAGTGTGGAGTGGCTTAGAGTAGAGCAACTGTGTGGAAAAATGTGGAGTGAAAGAGGGAGCAGAGTGGCACAGGGTTGCGCGCGTAGGGCAGCATGGAGTGGCAGAGTAGAGTGGCATGGCATAAAGCGGCGTGGAGTGGC
Organism: Calotriton arnoldi; assembly: GCA_963921515.1. NCBI lineage: Eukaryota > Metazoa > Chordata > Amphibia > Caudata > Salamandridae > Calotriton > Calotriton arnoldi. The sequence goes on from CAWUFW010001043.1 coordinate 661,694, forward strand.
ACAGAATGACTGGCAATGTGTGGTGTTTAGTTGAGTGGCACTGTGTGGCGTGGAGTGGCATTGTGTGGTATGGAAAGCTGCCCAAGGTGCCCTGAATTGCCCTATTGCGCTTGAAAGCCTGATCAGGGATAGTAAGTGCTATCTAAATTCAATTATAATACAAAACAATAGGTTACCAATTATCATGACCACTTATCTATCAAACATCTGATGCATTTGATTTGATGCAGGAACAATGCTTCTGCGAGAACTTGTTTGTTTACAAATAAATGTGTTTTAGACCAAGAGGGACTATTGAGTGAGGGAGCAAATGTATTGTACCGGTTAGGGATAAAGAAGTTGATCCCAGGTAACGGCAGTGATAGAAATAATACATGAATCACAGCGCGATCAGCGGGTTGACACCAAGTTAAATCAATCTGTCCTTGTTCCACAGAAAGAAAAAGTAGCAAGGTCTGTCTGGAGCTGGCCAATTAGAGGGCAGCATAGGAGAGTTACAATGAAGCTAACGAATGGTAAGCAACGGACGGGCTTCAAATCCTTTATTGTAAACAAAACCCCTCATAAGCACAGCGCATGCGCTGTGCAGGCGAAACCTGAAAAGCAATTCCCTAGGCATTTGAAGTGTGCCTTTTAGAGCACAGTTTACAGCAGCAGTATTATCTAGAACATCATTCCCCCTCAACCATGAAAAATATTGTTTGCAAAACGTTGAAACTAAAGAAAATTAAAGAAAACCTCAAAATGCAGAGCACAAATATCAGTTTGGGCAACTCAACCTGATCTGTATTTCTTCCCTTAAAGAAAAAACTGAAGTGATTCGATAGTGCCAGAAGAATGTTTCGCTCTGCATCTGTGCACACGAAATTGTAACAGTTAAATGGTCCTCAAAGCAAAACAGTGTGATTGATCAATGGAGAAGACTTCACAAAACGTTTTTCAATTTATTTTTAAAAAAAAAAAAAAAAAAAACTGAAAATGTATATAGAGAGATTGGACAAAAACAGAATTTTAGCTAATTTTATTTGGAGACTTTAATTAGGGATGGATTATCAATCTAGGTAGTACTGCTGCATCATTACTACATTAAACCTTATTCCAAACTATCAAAGGGGGCAAGGATTATCTGGGCAAGAACATTCAAAGTTGTCCCCTTCTTTTTACGCCAGCTAATCTCTCCAGTTGATGAACAAATAAGGAACCGGCAGTTCTAACACTTTATTCAGCGAAAAGGATGTATTCAGGTGGAGAGAATACACTACAAGGGAACAGAATAGCTGACGATTTGACCGTGTCCTGGAACTGGCCTCCACTGGTCCAGAGAGGACAAAGTAATGGGAGAATGGGGAATGAAGACAAGTCTCGACTTCAGGGAGGTATGCAAGTCAGAAAATATTTATGACACAGGCTTCATTTTAGACTTCTTTCATCCATGTATATTTACCAGTTTTCACAGATGGCAGAGGGACAGGAGCATTGTGAACAATAAATTAGAACATCAGTTCGCTATCATTTGGCATTACACAGTCAGGCAAATTTTCAGTTTCATATTTCTTCCTTTTAAATAAGGCAACACAAGCCAATACGCAAGTTATCGGTCTCAGGTGAACAACCTCGACTTTACGGTTCTCCCTAAAGAGAATTCCCCATAGTAGAATACAATTAAAAACAATAATTATACATTAAATAATGACGTTATGCGTAACCAACATAGAAAGATGGCTAAACTTTTAAGGACTACCCATTTCAATAATAAAAAAAAAAATATTCCCCTCCCCTGTTTAAGTTATCTATTTAGCTAAACATCACTTCAAAAAAAAAAAAATCAGAAAAAAAAAAAATCAGATGTTAAAAATGGGGCAGGTTTTCTATTCATGCTTTTTGTAAAGGAAAGATTAAAGTTCATTTGAAGATTCTATTTTAATACAAAAAATTAGTGTTCAATTTTAAATAGCTTCTGAGAGTGGGTTGAAAAAGGCAGGAGGAACCTCTATTTCATATTCATTGGGAGGAAGGTCAACTTTAAGTCGCACATCAACAGTTTCTAATAGTCATCCATGTTAAACAAAAAGGCCGAAAGACGCTGAAATGGCTGCATGGAGATACCCCATCGTGGGTGCCGACACAGCTCACGCCCAGCAACAGAGGAGGGAAGCACGAACTGCGGGGGTGGGGAATGGTGGCACAGGGCAGCACCTTAACTATTGTGGACCAGATGCTGCCCACGTGGCTCTGCTGCACAGACCCATCTCACTGATAAGGCCAGCGAACGTCAACAGAAAGGCAAAAACATGGGAGGAACAGTCTTGGATGGAGAGACAATGAGGTCTGTACGATAAGGTCCGGGGCCGGTAGGAGGGAGATTTTGCACAGCACTGGCCCAGTCGTGGTGTCTTGGTTTCGGATGCCGACTGGATCGGTACATTGGTTGCTCCTTCCACATTCCAATTCAGTGGCTAAAATGATACTTAGTATTGTTCAGAAGAGAAGGGGGTTACAACTCGGGGAACTTTCCATGATGCTGACAAGGAGAGCCACAGGTACTTCGACTATATTTAAGGCTTTGTGATCGGCTAGCTTCATATTCGAGGACAGTGAGGGATGCCAATGACCTGCTGATGCTGTGGATGCACTCATACACATCGCTACTGATGCCCAGACTAACAGGCACCATTCACACAGAAGAATTACACTTAGAGTTACAGTAGTATAGCAATAGTTTTTAGCCAGTGTACATTTAAGAACTAATGTTTTTTGTTTTAATACTTCAAACTTTGGCGTGATCATTAGTTCTCGCAATAAGCAATCCATTCCAGCCAAGCAAATGTGATGGAAGGAACCACGCAACCTGGAGGGACATTTGCAGGACAGATTAGAGACCGTTCTGCCCTAGCAATGCCTGAGCACAGCATGCAAAGTGGGCTACTTGTAGCCCTACATTGGCATGCAAGGCAAAGAGAGCTCCAACAGCAGCATGCTTCTGAGAAGCTTAAATGTGTCCTAAGAGAGAGTCCGGATCGGATGGCTGAATGAATGTAGCCAGGTAATTATCTTCCAGCCTAGAGTGGGTTGGAGTACAGTGGGATTGAGCGAAGGATCAGAGATCTATGGTTTGCATCTGCTACAATGAAATCGGCGTCCTCCACCATAGTGCTATACAAATGCGTTTGGGTGCAATAAAAGAAACTGACAAGTGCAAGCAGCACCAACAAATTCATAGGAAGTAGCCACAAGGCTGTCGTATAATGACATTTCCCTGCAATTTAGGTCACTCAAAATTGAGCAAAATTCGAAAGGCCGTGTGCTAAAATCTAACCAGTGAATTTGGGAGATACTTGCACACTGTGCAGATTAGAGTGGAAGAGGTGTTCAAGCAAGACTTCGAAAGTGTGAAAACAGCCAACCATGGAGATAACTCGCTAGGTAAGAATGTTTAGCTTCCATACCCTGCAATGTGCAACCTCAAGAGACATGTCTTTCAATCACTGCCATAAGTGTGTGTTTTAAGCAATTACCACTGATCCCAGGCACAAATCTGCAGATACAAGTCTACTAATTTTTCCACCCCCGGGGAGGCTCTCTCAAACAATCTGCAGCTCATACTCACAATGACTAGGTCCCACCTGATTAGTTCTCCAGTTTGCAGCCACAAAAGGCTAATGCCAACCAACCAGTTCTGCAGCCACATCAATGAGTTCACTCACACATGTACACTTTCAGAAACCTGCATTAACATTGTGGAGTTTACACGGACTCAGTTCTGCAGCCATCAGCAACATTATGGAGCTAAAAGCCAGTCAGCCACCTAGTTGTGCAGTTAGCATCCACCAGGTGGAGCTGATACCCAGGCAGTTCTGTAGTCAGCACATCATGAAGCTCAAAACCAACCAGTTCTGTACCCTTCGTCTACATTGTAGAAATCACAACTACCTAGTTGTGCAGTCTACATGCACACAGGTGACCTCACAACCAATGCCACACATGTAGTCAAACTGTAAAGTTCACACCCAACCAGTCCTGCAGTCAACATACAGAATGTGGAGTTCATACTGAGCCATGTCTGCAGTCCACCTAAAACCCATTCTGGGCACCTTGTACCCACATAGTGTTGGTCACACAATGTGGGTATTCAATCCATTCTGCATCTCACATTCACAATGTAGCAGTCGCAAACTAGTTCTTCAACCTTAATATGAATATCGTGGGGGTCGTAACAACTCATTTAGCTAGCTAGTTCTGTGGCCTTCAGCTTCATCGTTAAGTTGACTAACAGTTCTCCTGCTCGATTCCCTTTGATGCGTCATAGCATTATTTTAGAGTGGAAAGGTATTAATACACACGAAAAAATAACTTGTTCTTGCCAGGTGGGTAGAATAAATGAGATCAGGAAGAAAGGGGGATACTGGCACAAACTCGAGCAGAAATGGGAGGGCTGAGAAAAGTGTGCGTGAAGATAACAAAAAATCAAATATGGGGAGGACGTGAGGATCAGCACAGCAAATGTGAAGTGTGCACACAGATTAAAAGCTGCAGGGGGAGGGGGTGTCACAGGATCAATAACTGGGCCTGGGGTGTGAGGATTAATGAATGGGCATGCTGGGTGAGGATCGAAGACTGGTTCTGGGGTGTAAGGACTGAAAACTGGGCCTGAGGTGTGAGGAGAGAGTTGGGGAAGGTGTGAGGTTAGGCAACTGGTGAGGGTCTATGACTCGTAAGGGCGCATGTATCAATTATTGTGTGGAGAGGAGGCTGAGCACTAGCAATGATGGTTTAACTAGCAATTGATGTGTGCGTTAAGGGAGAAGACAATCTGCCATTGAGGAGATTTGTCGCAGTCTGAGCTGGAGATAGTGTTAATACTTAACTCGACACTTCTAATACTTAAGAAGCATTTAAGATATTAAAGCAATGACCATGACACCAGCTACAAGATGGAATTCATAATATCGTGCAGCATGCTAATGATCACATCAAGTTTGCAAGTAAAAAAAAGAAAAACAAAATAAAAAAACAGCCTTGCTAGGAGTTCAAATTAAGACTAAAACCTATAATTTCATTGGTAATGGTGGGGTTCACCTATCTATACCCAGGGTGTTGAAGATGAAGGTTATGACTATCAGTGGGCTCTTGGGCGTGGCCTGTAGCAGGCCGCTGGACCTTCCCAAGAGTGGCCATGCTCTGATCTCTAAAACAGGATTGCTGGAATTCCCCACCGAGGCAATCCATGGTCTGCATGATGCTGTTCTGGCCGGAGGAACCTGCTCCAGCCCTGTAATGAGACCCCATCGCACAGTCCAAGGGTGCTGCTGCTGGCGGCCCTCCATGGAAAGAGATGGCCAGCTCCTGAGAACCAGAGCTGTCGCTATTCGGTGTGGGCAGGATATTATTCCACATGGGCTGGAAATAGTGCCCATTGGGGTACGGCAGGGACCCAGGCAAGCCGTTCACAGGGGGAGAAGGGGTAGGCTTTTCTATAGGGGGCTTCAAGTTGAACGACTGGCCCATGCACAGTTCTTGAGGGTAGGCTGCTGTTTTGATTGGAAATCCCTGCACTGCCATCTCTCGTTGAGGGTGTTTACCAGCTTCTCCACACATCTGCTGCAGTTGTGCAAGCTGGTGCTGGTTCCATGCAAGAGGTTTTAGATCACTGGGGTATGATGCCGGCATCCTGATATTCACCAGGGGAACGTTACCAGAAGCAGCAGAAATAGCAGCAGCATGGTCAGCAGGGGCTCCTAGGCAAGCAGATATAGGCAGGTTGTGAGAAGAGACCCTGGTACTTGCATTGATAAGCAGGTTACGACTGATAGGGCTGGGATTTGCAATCTGTCCCTCACACACCGAGGTAGTGCCGAGCCCAGCCCGGGCCTGACAGAACTGGTTTATCTGCTGGACGATACTGGTCAGGTCCGGGGGCCGGTTCTGCTGCAGCATAGAGAGAGGAATGGTTGAGGTAGACACGGTCACATTAGGTGGGGCATCCGCATCCGGCATCTTTCTGCCGCTATGCAAGCCAGTCTGCAGAAGAGGATTGGCAGGGTGCTGCAGAGTCTCATGGGGCAAGCTCGAAGCGGTCTGCAGTGGTTGCGGTTGTGCCATGCTCTGAGGGTGCTGTGTCCGCACCTGGGGTTGTGCCATGCTCTGAGGGTGCTGCAGGGCCTGCGGCTGCCCTAGACTCTGAGAGTGCTGCGCCTGTGACATACTCTGAGCCTGACGCATCGTCTGAGACTGCGCCATGCTCTGAGAATGTGGTAAACTCTGCTGCTGCTGGATACTCTGATGGTGCTGAAGAGTCTGTTGTGATATACCATGAGGATGCTGCATGCTTTGAGGAATACTCTGAGGCCGTTGAAGAGGCTGTGGTATGCTCTGTGCGCGTGACATATTCTGGGCATGCTGCCGAGCCTGCTGTTCAGCCTGCTGCTGAGCCTGCTGCAGGGCTTGCTGCATACCCCGATGGCGCTGCAGGGCCTGTTGCATACCTGGAGGGTGCTGTTGTAGAGTCTGTTGTAGGCCCTGCGAGTGCTGCAGTGTTTGTTGCATACCTTGAGAATGTTGCTGCAATGCCTGTTGCATGCTTGGATGGTGCTGCAGTGTCTGTTGCATGCTTTGAGGAGGGTGTTGTAACACCTGTGGCACACTCTGTGGACGAGCCATAGTCTGTTGCTGCATACTGTGAGCATGCTGCAGCGCTTGTGCATGCTGCAAAGACTGCGGGCGGGACAGGCCCTGTGTGTGACTTAAAGTGCTGGGTGCGGCGTAGGGAGAGGACGGGGGATTCATCATCACTTCCGGGAGCAGATGGGTACGCGCTCCTTCAAAGTCCTTCAGAACAGCTTTGGCAGGAGGCTTGACTATCGCCAGCAGGCCAGTCTTGGCGCTGGCCTGCGCTGGATACGGACTATACCGCTGCCCCGAAGTATCCAGCCCGTTGACAGTACGACGAATGTGCTTGCGCTGGGGTACCTTCACACTATTTGGGAAGATTTTTATTGTCAGTGGATTGTTGGCAACCTTCTTAGCATAGGCATCCAATTCTGCAGGCGTAGGATTCCGAGCAGCTTTCATCTTCTGTGTAGTGTCCCCTGTGGAGACAAAAGAGAAGTGTTGAAGTATTTACTTTTACAATACACAGGTTAACGCTGAGAAAGGAAGAAGGCTACAACCACTATTAGAGAAACTAGCAATCAGCCACAAAAGATGTATGCAATTAAATAATTTTTCTGAAGTGTAACAGCGTGGTAAGTCATGACAACAAAAAATACGAGTTTATCGGTCAGTCTACTAAGTTATTCAATCAGAATACTCGTATTTCCAGTGGTGAGTTAGCCCGATTTAAGTCATACTGTGGCATTTCACAAGCTGATGTGCAGTCAAAGAAAGCATGTCGACAAATAGTTTTCAGGTACTGATTATCTAAGTGTGTTCCTCGGTCCAAAATGACAGACGGCCACAAAATGCACCCCCTTTAATTTAAGAGGTAAGGTTCATAAAAGGAAAAACTACAAACTCATTTATTTTTTGAAATAACTGCATTGCTTCTTAGTCGAAGAATGTCCGAATGCAACATAGGCAGAAAATGTTCATTATCTGTACAAATGCTTCTTCATCCACCAGTCTCTGCACTCATACATATTTCAGAACTTAAGAAGGGAGGCAGGGCGGGAAGGATCAAAAAGAGGCCAGTTTCAGGAGGGAGAACCGCTGGGACCTAAACAAACTATACGGAGCAAGAAAATCGAGCTCCATCATATGACAGTCCAGAACTAGAGTGCATCTCAGCTTCTTGAGGAAAGCACTACAAGAAACGCTCAGACCAGAACAGCTCACTCTTACAACAGCTGGCCCAACACAGACGAAATGTCCTACAAGGAAGCGTGCTGGTTGTATCTGCAGAAGTACATTTTGCCATACGAGTTAGTCTGGGGCAGTTTTAAGTCTCTGCTCACTTCTCCAAGTCACTCTTAAGTACCATGGTGTGATCATGACTATCACACCAGCAAATTATAATCAAAGTGGTAGAGATGGCTGTACTACTGACAGTGAAAGGCCTGCTGCATTTACTTAAAAAAAATCAAAAATGAAAAGAGAGGGCAGAGAAAAGAATTTGCAGGAAACGCCTAACTACAAGGTCGAACGAGGAACCACACTAAGTTAACAAGAGGAACGATGGGTATGCAGCATTACCTGAAATGGTGTGGGGTAAACCAGAGCGGTGCTAGTGTGAAAACGAGCATTGGCAATGCTAATATGCCGGGCTTTAAATGAAAGTGCCTCCTCAGTGAATGATGGGTTTTGGCATTAAATAAATCATCATATATGCACTTTGGCACTCATGTGTTCATTCATTCACTCACTGACTCATTCTTGAGTTCATCCACTTACACAACCATATTAAACTCACAAACAAACTCAACGATATATGGAAGATGGAGTAGAAAAAGAGAACATGCAGTCCCTAAACACGGCAGACATACGGTTGCAGTAACACAATTAAACATGCAGCAGGGGGCTGGCTTGCAATGGCGTTGCACATGGTGTTTCCTTGTTTTGAAGTACCAGTTTGGCTGCCACGTGTAATGGCAAAACAGTGAAACTATGGACAACACCTTTCCATGAAAGTAGCCTGATCTTTAGGGTGTGGCCTTGCAGGAAGCACACGGCAGATGAAATGAACGGCAAGCAGCCAGTTACCTCTGACTGGGGAGCTGTAATATGCTCGACAATAATGAACATAAAAATATGAGACGGAACGAAATTAGTGGAAAAATGGAAAACGGAAGAACTGACAGCCAGTTCTGGCACTGAAATGCACTTATTTTCAGGTGGATGTGCATGTGATCAGAAAAATGCTGTCACTAGTGGAACAATAGAGTCCATGTCTGAAGTGGCTGACCCATTGCCCCACGCTGAATGTAGTCTTGGATGCTAGTGGAGTGCTTCCCCGTTTGCTCTATTGTCCTGTGAGTGACAGCATTTTATTTCTCTAATCTGATTGATTTCCTTTTCTCTTTCTCAAGATACTCGCAGACAAGTATGACTGTCAGACCTACCGAAGTGATTCTAGCAAGAACTTTTGCAGTGCAAATCTTCTACACTCTATGGTCTCTGCGTGAGGGTTAATCAACACCAAGATTGTTGCCTACAAAGGTAATCTGTGAGAATTCATGTAACAAAATAAGTCTGCAGGGTTAACACGGTGCAATAACAATTAATCCTTAAAGGCTTACTAGCTTTTGTGTTTCATTACATTAACACACGTGTTTCATAATGAATCAATACAACTCTATTGTCTTTGTAACTTTTTAAAAGACAGATCAGAACTATGGCATTTGGAATAACGTTTCTAATGAACCAATCAGTCCTATGACCTTTGGCACTGCCTTGTCATCAAAACCAACTTAGACCTACTTGTTAGACCGGTCAGCCTTAGGGTGGTATTCCCCCAAAAAGTTTGACTCCCCTCCATTTTGCTGGACCTATTTCTGCTCTCCTTAAGACTGAACACTTCACCACTGCTAACCAGTGCTAAAGTGTATGTGCTCACTCCTTAAAACACGGTAATATTGACTTCTTCCCCAATTGGCATTTTTAATTTACTTATAAGACCCTAAAGTGCACTACATATGCCCGGGCCTGTACATTAAATGCTACTAGTGGGCCTGCAGCACTCAGGCCTGCCATGGCAGCTTTAAACTGGCATGTCGACCTGGCAAAAACAAAAACTTTTGCCAAGTCCGGACCCTCCTTTTTAATACATACAAGTCACCACTAAGGTAAGCCCTAGACAGCCACAAGGGCAGGGTGAAGTGTACTTAAAAAGTGTGACATGTACTTTTAAGTTTTACATGTCCTGGCAGTGGAAAACGCTTGAATTTGTTTTTCAATACTGCAAAGTCACCCAGAGGGAAGCATGTAAGGGGACTTAGAGGTATCTACTTCAGTGCATACCCCCTTAATGTCCTTACATGCTTATGTAAGGGCACCAAGAGGTATGTGTCCTGCAGTGGTACTTAAAGAGGGCTGGAAGAGCGAACAATCCCCTTCAAAAACACTGCAGATTAAAGTTTAATCTGCAGTGGTTTTTTAAAATAGAGGGACTACTCCCTCTCAGCCCTCTTTAAGTACCATTACAGTGCTGATATTCAGCCGGCGGAACAGCGGAATTAATTAGTAATACGCGGAATTACTAAATAACTCCAATTCCGACGGGCGGAATTAAAAATTCCACCCACCCCTATAATTACATTTTAAAAGTGTAATTTCCAAATGGGAAGAGATCACTAGTTCATGTTTGGTGTCTGTGGAATTCTAATTTAAAATCCTAACTTATGGTGTGGTCAGATTTTAAATTACAATTCTGAAAATGCCACTTTTAGAAAGTTGAAAATGAGAATGTGGTGTTGCACTCAAAGTAAAAGTAGTACTCAAAAGTTAGCTCAAGTGAACTAGTTTTGTGCGCTTTGTGTGCACCCTGCGGAGGGACATCACACTCGTCTCCAATTGTAAATAAAGCAAGTATCCAGAACATGATCCTAGAAGCAGCGTGCGCTACAAATATCCCAAACTGGGAATAAACAATGTTAAATATCAAACATCCATCATCTACTCAAATGGTGAAACAATGTGTTCATATGTATAAATCACACAATACAATTGAAATCAATACAATGTAATACGCGAGAACACTATTTAATCACATCATTTTATTCTCAAAGACGTGAATCTTCAATTAATTGTAATTTTCGACGGCTAGTCTTGTCATTCTCCAGAAACTAGCTTCAAGCTGAATCCCAATGCATTTCGGGCTCTATTCATGGCCCTTCGTCAGGGGTATCTACAGACAAATATGTGGAAGAATTATGTAACCAATTATTGGGAAATATTTGAAAGAAAACTCACACAGCCTCTACTTTGACGGACATTCCTCGCTATGAATACCCATCAACCATAGTAAGAGACAAAAGGAAAGAGCCAAAAGAAAAAAAGTGCCCGAACATAAACTATATATTCGGTCGTGGAATCAAAATACCATCGAAAGGATATGTGCGTTTCCGCAATTCAAACAAACCAAAACGGTAAGGTGACACGTCGTGAAAAACTGACCTTGTGTTTCCTAAAATATAAGCTGTGTACATGCATTGTCAATCCAGGAGTGAAAACCCTAATTCCCTAAATATAAACTGAGTGAACTTCCAGACTACTACGTGATGAAAACGTGGATGCTCAAGTTCACTGTATTAAAAAATGTACCTCGCAAATTTTCTTGCACTGTCCATTTAACAGTGGCGAACGCCAGCAGTCAGTCATTACATCCGAATGTAATTCTGCAAATGAACTGTAAGAGAGACATGAACAGTGATCCTAACACTGTGTACTACTGACTCAAGTAAAAATGAAACCCATCTTACCAACGGAGAATCCAGTGGAATTGACACACTGTCCTTGATGGATGCAAGGAACAAACAGACCGAAAAAAGGGGGGGGAAACTGAAACAAATCAAAAATATGTCCAACTAAAAACCAACTTGCCCAAAACTGTAACAGCTTATGGCTTACCCTAATTGGGTCGTAACTGTTTCCACTGACTACATCTCTGTGTGCCCAGTTCTGGTGAGTGAAGCGAGAATGACGTCTTCCCAATGGTTTATGTAGAAAAAGAATAAGGGCTATGTACCTTCTTCCGTCGAAGAAATAAAAAAAACAACACGCGCCCGAACAGACCAGCTAAAACAAAGTTAGGTGAGTGAAAAAAGTTGAGTAAGAGAAGAAGGATCAAGTGAGTGAAAAAGTGACCGAATAAAAAGGCTCAAGGCATCTTATAATGGTTGCAGGTTTACAATACAGAGATAAAATAAAATGAGATGAAACAGAAGATAAAACAGAAAACCTGCTACGAACCGCATCTGAATAACCTGAACTTTAAAAATTCAACTATTCAGGTGGTGGTATTGTAACAAACCCGAGCTCTGTGAGATAAATGTAACAATGCTGTAAATCTCATCCCACTTGAATAAATGAAACCAATCATGTGACTGGTACAAAAGTTAAGCATCTGATAGTAGCATGTAGATTACAAATCAGCAGCACATCTACTATCAATAGCAATTCACGCACTTGCTCAAGTTTGGAAAAACCTGTGGCAAATTTATCAGCAAGTACGATACAAAACAAAGAATTCAGCTGAATAAATTGAGATGCAAAAATCATAAGAGCATTCAATATGTACCCACAACATTACAGAGACTAAAAACATTACTGAATGATATGCAATGGAGTTATAGAAAACATGCAAATTCTATCTTGTCATTTAAACCTTTTGGAGTTAGGGTGTCTAGGAACCGTATCCAATAAGTCTCGCATTGTGATAGTGTCTTGGTTGAATCCCTGCCTGGTAACTGTATCACTGTCTCTAATATGGTGAAACGCATCTGAGCAATGGTGTGATTGGCCTCCATCCAATGAGTTGCCAAAGAAGATCTCAATGTTCTGGTTCTGATTCGACACTTGTGCTCAGTGATTGTTGTTCTAATCTGCCTCTCAGTTTTGCCCACATAAAAGAGCCCGCAGGGACACTTAATTGCATATATTACATATTGCGAATTGCAATCTGCTGTGAAATTAAGTGTGATGTGTTTGCCAGTCCACGGATGGGAAATGGTGTTCCCTACTAACACATTATTGCAATGTTTGCAGATATAGCATTTCATCATGCCTCTATATTTGGTACCACTTGTTTAACAGTCCTTGACAACAATTCTTTCAAATTTCTGGATCTTTGGTAAGCAAATAGGGGAGGAGCCGTGAATAAGCCTTTGAAATCCGGTTCCAACTGAAGTAACTCCCATCGTTTCAAAATGATTTTTTTGATGCTTGAGGACTTGGTAGAGAATCTGGAAACAAATACTTCTCTAGTTTTTTCAGGTTTAGATTGTTGCACCATTTCCCATCCATTATTGGATACGGTTCCTAGACACCCTAACTCCAAAAGGTTTAAATGACAAGATAGAATTTGCATGTTTTTTATAACTCCATCACTATTCATTATGCAGTCATGTTTTTAGTCTCTGTAATGTTTTGGGTACATATTGAAATGTTCTTATGATTTTTACATCTCAATTTATTCAGTTGAATTCTTTGTTTTGTATTGTCCTTGCTGATAAATTTGGCACTGATTTTTCCAAACTTGAGCAAATGTGTGAGTTGCCATTGATAGAAGATGTGCTACTGATTTGTAATCTACATGCTATCAGATACTTAACTTTTGTACCAGTCACATGATTAGTTTAATTTATTCAAGTGTGATGAGATTTACAGCATTGTTACACTTATCTCACAGAGCTCGGGTTTGTTACAATACCACCGCCTGTATAGTTGAATTTTTAAAGTTCAGGTTATTCAGATGCGGTTCGTAGCATATTTTCTGTTTTATCGTATTCTGTTTCACCTTATTTTATCTTATCTCTGCATTGTAAACATGCAACCATTATAAGATGCCCTGAGCCTTTTTATTCGGTCACTTTTTCACTCACTTGATCCTTCTTCACTTACTCAACTTTTTTCACTCACCTAACTTTATTGCTGTAGCTGGTCTGTTCGGGCGCGTGTTGTTTTTTCTATTTCTTCGACGGAAGACAGTAGTTTCCATAGTTCTATTTCCTTTTCTACATAAACCATTGGGCAGATGCCATTCTCACTTCACACACCAGATCTTGGAACACAGAGTTGGAGTCAGTGGAAACCGTTACGACCCAATTCGGGTAAGCCATAAGCTGTTACAGTATTGGGCATACTTAGTAAGTTGGTTTTTAGTTGGACGTATTTTTGATTTGTTTCCGTTCTTTTTCCCCTTTTTTTTGGACAGTTTGTTCCTTGCATCCATCGAGGACAATGGGTCAATTCCACTGGATTCTCCATTGGTAAGATAGGTTTAATTTTTACCTGAGTCGGTAGTACACAGGGTTAGTATCAGTGTTCACGTCTGTATTACAGTTCATTCGCAGAATTCGGATGTAATGACATTGGCTGCTGGCGTTCACCACTGTTAAATGGACAGTGCAAGAAAATTTGCAAGGTACATTTTTTAATACAGCGAACTTGAGCATCCACGTTTTCATCACATAGTAGTCTGGAAGTTCACTCAGTTTATACTTAGGGAATTAGGGTTTTCACTCCTGGATTGACAATGCATGTACACAGCTTATATTTTAGGAAACAAGGTCAGTTTTCACGAAGTGTCACCTTACCATTTTGGTTTGTTTAAGAATGACAAGACTAGCCGTGGAAAATGACAATTAATTGAAGATTCACGTTTTTGAGATTAAAATGATGTGATTAAATACAGTGTTATCGCGTATTACATTGTATTGATTTAAGTTGTTGTATTGTGATTTATACATAATGAACACATTGTTTCACCATTTGAGTATATGATGTATGTTTGATATTTAACATTGTTTATTCTCACTTTTAGAAAGTTGGCATTTTCTTGCCTTAGCCATTTGGTGTCTGCAGCCTGCCTCTGGTCACGTGGCTGGATGTAGTTGGCAGTTGGACTTTGTGCATTACTTTTAGACAGTTGCACACAATGGGAGCTTAGGTGTGACTCGATGGGCCATCCCTGGCAGGATGGGAGGGAGGAACTGGGCCTAGCCTCACTTATACCTGAATTGGCTGTGTCCTGTCTCCACACAAAGGGCCTAATGACCCTGCATTGTTACCGCAGTCAGCTTGGAGGCAGGGGGCAGGGGAGGCAGGGAATTCCATGCACTTCAAAGACTCTGTCCAGAAGCTTCTTCCACCTTCCAGAACCAGGGCACCAGTGTATGAAAGAAGGACCTCAGACACCACCACTTCATTACACTTCTGGACCCCGTAGATACTCTGCCAGGAAGGACTGCTGTGCTGCTGAAAGGACTGTCACTCTGCTAGACTGCTACTCTGAAGGAGCTACTGCCCTGCTGTACTGACCTGCTGCCCTCTTGCCTGGGTTGAAAGAACTGGATCTACAACTAATCTTGAACCCAGGACCCTAGAGTGACTCAAAGGTCAGTCTGCTGGCCTCCTGATCTGAGGCCTCAGGAACATAAAAGGCTTCCCAACAGCTCCATGACCCGTCTTCAGAGCGTTCCTGACCTCCAAGTTGTCCCCCTCAGGTCCTGGACCCTTGGTGTGGCTCAGAGGCTCTGCAATCAAGCTTTTGGGCTCTTTGCAACCACAGACAGGCCTGTTTGAACCGGAACCTTGCTGTTCGCACCAAAATCAGCGCAAGCCGCAGTCAGCTGGTCTCTTCGCACAGCATCAACAGCCTGCGAGGGACCACCAACGCAAAGCTCCGAGACGCCCAGCCTGCTCTTCGCACCACGCCAACTACCGTCCATGATGCTCTCCTTGCAACCCTCTCCCATGCAAACATGACTTTTGGACAAAACTTGAGACGGTAAACCTAAGCTGGGACTGCATCCGATCCGTGATCCATCACACTCAGCCTGAACTTTTGGAATTGACCCGGTCCAGCACGACCAGATAGCCGCGATTGGTGCTTTATGCTTTTAGGTGCTATATTGCGGTTTATTCCTTAAAAATTCTTAACACTGGTTCTATTGATTGGATTTTTGTAGTTTTGTTTTACTTATTAAATTAAGCTCTATTTTTCTAACTTGGTGTGGGATCCTTTTTGCTGTGTTTTACTGTTTGAAGTGTTTATCAAATACTTTACAAGTTGTATTTAAGGTAAGACTGACTGCTCTGTGCCAAGGTCCATGGGAGTGGAGCACAGGTTAATTTGGGGGTTGCTTCTGTCTTGACCTGACTAGGATTGTGGAGGTTGCTTAACCAGGGCTCACACCCCAGTCAACCAGTAACCCAATTCCTAGCATTGGTGGTAGCGGTGGAATAGGACTTGTGTTTGTGCAGTGCCACACAGTGATTTGGTGATGGAGCTTGGCAACCTAGAGAGCTACACTGTTGCTGAGTTCACGGAGTTTTACAAGGAGAGGGTGCTGCCTGTCAAAAGGAGCATCAGGAAGGCAGAGATCCAAAAGGCCTTGAGGGCATGGGCAGAGGCCCAGCAGGAGGATCATGAAATGCAGCCTGCTAAGGAGGGGGGTAACCTACTTCCAGGTTTGAAAATTCCCACCCTTGCAGGGAGCAATGTGTCTTCAGGGGACGAAGGATGCTATGAATCATCAGTTCAGAGCGTCTATGCACAACCTTAATGACACCTTCCTGTTGGCCCCTCCTGCATTCACGGTACAAGAAGAAATGCTGAATAACCCCTCACCACGTAGACTGATCACACGCATCTATACTAGTATGCAGCAGACTGCGCCGATCAAGGTCGCATCTGCCCGACAGATCTGGTCAGATGATATTAATGTGGTGATAAGTGAGGAACAGTGGTCCTTCTCCTGTACTCCATCTAGGCGCGATCTCCAAACTACAGGATGAGTTTGATCCACTTAAAGTTTTCTAACAGACTTTATCATATACCGGCGTGACTACAGCAAATGGGTTTAGTAGGGGACACGTGCTGCTTACGCTGCACCGCGTGCAGACTTCCTGCACTTGGCGTGGGAGTGCCCCGAGATCCATGACTTCTGGGCTGCAGTATTCAGGGATATCACCAGCATTACTGCCCATGCTCCGGACTACACACCCCTTGATGCCCTACTGGACTACGTCAAGGAGACTCCCAGAGGTACGCCGACTGAAGGCAATGCTGCTGTTGCTAGCGAAGAGTGTAGAGTGTCAATGCATTGGGGCAGGTGATGAGTTCCCACGGGGAGCAGCTGGTTGCACGATGTGGCCCTTGGCCAGGAGCTGCTGGACACGTACTAGGAGCTGATGCCAGTCCGTTGCTGCCCTAAGGATATCTGGGCCCCTTTGGCAAGTTATTTTAGATTGCTTGATGAATCACTGGAGAATCTGCTAGGTCATGATGCCCCTCCCACCCACGAAGTCTGTGCCTATATTCACGCCCCCCTCTCCTATTGATGTCTTGCCTGTATGCTCAGCTAAGCCTGACTGATGCCTTAACTATCTGAGCTGTTAGATGTGCACATCTTGCTAAATGGTAATGTTATTGGTTACTCTCTGGCTTACTTTCCCCTCACTCCTATCTCACTCCCTCCCTTCCCCCCCACCCCATCTTTCTTACCATGCCTCTTATTGCATTTTTATACGATGGAGATAACCAAATTATCTGACTATGTAATGCGCCTATTTAAAGATGCAATCTGTACCGATGTTCTTGTATGTTACAAACCTCAATAAGTAAAAATAAATAAATAAAAGATTGGGCTGACCCATGGTAAGTACTGTCAGAAGTTCAGGGACAGCCACAAGCTCCCAAATCAGTCCTGTGTGGATTTCTTAAATTATGCCAGCAAGGCACTGAAGGGCTGGGTGAGAGGAAGCAAAGAGAATGATTTTACTGGGCTATATAATTTAATTCTGAGGGAGAACATGCTCAATACTTGTTTTCCAGAGCTGTGCCAACACCTAGTGGATAGCAAGCTTCCTGATCGCAGGAAGCCTGATGAGGAGGTAGACCTCGGAGTCAGAAACTGATAGTCTACGTAGGTGTCTGGGGGTGGGAGGCAACTCTCAAAGGGGTGGTCAGAGTTCCCACCAGAAGAAAGAGTGGGGGCGGAGGGGGCAGAGATAAAAATAAAATCAAGGAGTTCTCTCAAGGGCCCTCCCTTGGTATCCTGCCTGAACCTGCAAGATGGCAAGTAGAAGAGGGCCCACCAGGAAGGAGCTCTATAAGGCACATAATGAGTGCCCACCCCTTGAGGGCCTGAGGCAGCAGCAAGCTGAAGCCCAGGCTGCTAGTGACACCTCTGGAAATCACCTAATATACTGAGAGAATGAACTCCTGTATAGTGAGCCTAAGGCTCCTGAGCATGGGGCAACTTGTGTATTGGTAGTTCCCCAATATTACAGGGCTTTCTTACTGGAGCTGGCTCATTAGATAGCCCTGGCACGACATCTGTGGCAGGACAAGACCTTTGACAGGCTTGTCACCCACGTTTATTGGCCCTGGATGAGGACAGCTACTGCTGTATTCTGTAGGACTTGTCTCACCTGCCAGACTAGTGGGAAGACTGGACAACAGGTAAAAGCTCCCCTGACTCCCAGACCTGTTGTTGGCACACCCTTTGAGAAGGTGGGAATAGATATTTTAGGCCACTTGGACACCATGATTGCCCTAGGCAACAGGTTTGTTGTGGTCTTGGTAGACCATGCCACTAGGTATCCAGAGGCAATCGCTCTGAGGTCCATTACTGCACCTGTAGTGGCTAGGGCCCTAATGGGGATTTTCACCAGAGTCGGTTTCCCCCAAGGAAGTAATGTCAGTCAGGTGCACCAACTCAATGTCCTCATACATGTAGTTTATGTTATGTTATGTTATATGGTCTTATAACGCGCACAGCTACTCCAAGGAGTGTCCTGGCGCGAACCAGAGGAGGAGAAGCCTGAAGTGTTTACACAAACAAATAAGTCTTCAGATTTTTCTTAAAAAGACGGAAGTTTTGAGTGCTACGGAGAGCGAGAGGAAGTGAGTTCCAGGCAGAGGCAGCTCTAACAGTAAGCGAACAACGCCCCATTCTTGAAAGCCGAAAACAAGGTAAATGGGCCAGAAGCTGGGAGGAAGACCGAAGATGCCTGGAGGGGGTGTAAAACTGGAAGCGCTTCCGTACATAAGGGGGACCACAGGCATAGAGAGCCCGGTGGGCCAGGGACAAAGCTTTAAACTTCACTCGCTGAGCCACCGGGAGCCAACGGAGTGAGCGCAGATGCTGTCGGACGCTGGTTCTCGTTGGAATATTGAAGACCAGCCGTGCTGCAGCACTCTGAACAACCTGTAGTTTGCTGAGAAGGTAGCCCGGAAGACAAACATACAAAGCGTTTGCATAATCGATCCGAGAAAGGATCCCGGCCCGGCTCACCGTTTCCTTGGCAGTTCTGGGAAGAAGTTCCTCAGGGTTTTAAGTATTCCAAAGCAGTTCCCCACTAACTTCTTTATCTGGGTGGAGAAAAAGGTTCTCCTCAAACCAGACTCCAAGATTTTTGGCGGGGAGCCCCGATGAGGCTGGCAAGGGGGAATCATCTGGCCATAAGGATTCCCTGAACTGGGGGGGGAAGGACCCATACAGAAGAATTTCTGACTTGTCCTCATTGCACTTGAGTTGAGCTGAGGACAGCCACTGAAAAAGTGCTGATAAACATTTTCTGGCTTGAGATGGAGAGCACTCTGATTTACCACAGGTAAACAGAAGCTGGGTGTCATCAGCATATGCTTTAATTTTCGCTCCTAACTCTTCAGCCAAGTAAATCAGGGGAGTGACAGATTAAAAAGAAGGGGACTCAGGGAGGACCCCTGAGGTACCCCTGTGGACATCTCCTGAGGTGCCGAGGAGAAAGGGGGGAGCCACACCTGTTGAGTGCACCCTTCCAAAAAGGATTTGAGCCAGCTCAGGGCAGCACCGGCAAATCCCCATATCCGCCAAGCGGGAAAGCAGCAAGGCGTGGGGGACCGTATCAAATGCTGCAGAGAGGTCCAGCATAATAAGAGCAGCCCTACCCCCCGAATCCAGGCACTCCCGAATAGCCTCCGAGACCTCCACCAAGGCCGACTCTGTACTATAGGAGGCTCTGAAGCCGGATTGCGCTGGGTGGAGAAGACCTGCCCCCTCGATGTAGTCAGTAAGCTGCTTGTTGACCACCTTTTCACAGGCTTTCGCCATAGCAGGAAGAAGGGAGATGGGACGATAATTGCCTGGAATCAGTGGATCCAATGATGTTTTTTTTAAGAGAGGCAACATTTTAGCCTGTTTCCAAACTGTAGGAACATAGGCTTCTTGGAGGGACAGGTTAATCAATCTGTTCACTTCAGAGTTAACAGTGTCAGCAACCGAGGCCAAAAGTCTAGCAGCGCAAGGATCAGACGGAGAACCTGATTTTAAGGCCTTAAGCCCTCTCAATGACTCCGGAAGATCGATGGGAGAGAAGGCCACCAAGGAGGAAGATACGGTAGGTAGCTTCTCCTGGGGCAGGGGCCTAATCGAAACAGAATTGCCTAGTGTAAAGGACGCCTGGATAGAACGAATTTTGTCAGCAAAAAAATTCGACAAACCCTCACACCAAGCATTGGAAGAATGAATGGGGATAGATTCTGCACGGGGGCCGTAAAACTTCGGACGATCAAGAAAATTTCTTTAGCATTATTTCTAGCTAGATCAATCAGATCCGCAAAGTAAAGGCTCTTGGCCTGGGATATAGAGGAATAATACCCCCTCTTTGCCAAGGGGCAATAGTCCAGCCGCCACCTACGTTCCAATTTTTTGCAGAGTTGTTTCTGCGTCTTGAGCTCCTGCGTGAACCAAGAGTATACACTACTTCTCCACCACCTCATATGACCCAGTCCTGCGGTCTTGGAGAGCGCTGGGTTCCACTAGTCCCATCACACACACTTTCTGCCCAGATTGAAATTCCACAGGGTTAGCCATCCGGTTATACCACTGCTTCATAACCTCCTGGCTAGCCTCTAAGTTCTTAGAAGCTTTCTTCCAGAACTTGGCCATCTGGTTCCGGATCTAGCATCTAGTTATTGACAGCATATTGCTTTCTATGAAGACGATGACCAAGGACTATTTTATATTTTACAGAGTAGCTGTGACAATGTAGCTTAGGTTCAGCTTCATTTTTAACAAAAACGTTCTATTTTGGTTTGATTACAATTTTTGCACATAAATCAGCACACCTGGGCCTCTATTCTGCACGCCAAGTTTCAAGTAAATCCATCTGGGGCAGGAAGGGGAGGGGTAGTTAAGGGGTAAGAGTAATGGGATTTAAAGAGTGGGTCAAAAAAATGGAAGAGCTCGCCATTTTGACTCCAGGAGGAATTTTTGTTGCCTGCTTTTGCTAAAACTGCCAAACTGAATTACGCCAAGCTTGACATGAAACTAGAGCTTTATTTAGAATAAAGCCTTTGGCGGTTTGGTGCAATCCATTCAGTAAGTTGAGATGTTTGTGTTACAAAAAGATTTCAGCTGGACTTCAATAGGTTAGAGATATCTTAACAGTTCAAAAGGTTTTTTTCTTTAATGCTTATATTATAACTTTCGTACCATATGACAAAAGCGTGCTGAATCTGGCAGACGCCATGCGTTTTTTTACACTTGGAATGTCAAGTTTTGCTCAGATTCCTAAAGAGGGGCAAAGTTAAATTTAGGGCAAAA
Source organism: Calotriton arnoldi (assembly GCA_963921515.1). Taxonomy (NCBI): domain Eukaryota; kingdom Metazoa; phylum Chordata; class Amphibia; order Caudata; family Salamandridae; genus Calotriton; species Calotriton arnoldi. The sequence continues at coordinate 682,939 of CAWUFW010001043.1, forward strand.
AAGTATTTATTGGCTACTAACTAGGACAGTGTGCAAGTTTGCAACAAAATACCAGGTCTGGCCTTAACGTGCCAACCGACTGCAGAAGTCACAAACGCCGCCAACGTTTTTAAAATGTGAAAATATTTTTGATGTATAAGGGTCATAGGCCAGCTCTGTGCCTAAAATGCACTACATGTAGCTAAATGATGTGCAAGATGATGTGGGTGGAACTGGGGATAGGAGTAGGAGCTAGGCAAAGGGCCATGCCATAGCCAGGTTCTACACTAAGCGGCCACTGCACTTTCCGAAGCCAATGCACAGCTGGTATGGGCAAGACTGGAGGCTGCCAATGAGCACAGCTGAAGCCTGTCTGCAGATGGTGTGGGTTACATATGGGAATTAGCTGTGGATGTTGATGGCCATTTGCAGCTCTTATGCGCAGATCGGGTCTTGGCACAAGGCCTAGCCATGAACCAGGTCTTCAAAATAGTGAAGTCATTTACCTCCCCGGGGGCCTGTACTGGCCAACAGCTGCCGACCACGGAATGGTGTGAACAACTGGCTCACAACTTTCAGGACAAGATTTGGACCAGTGTTCACCAACAGGTCGATTGTGAGCTACCAATAGCTCGTAGGCTGTCTCTGAGTAGCTCTCACATGATAAAATGCATGAAAAAACAAGCATTTACAATGCAATAGGTCTCGCAATAGCGAGATTTTTAGCTATTAGCATTGTAAATGGCAATGCCTTTTATAATATTAAAAGGCAAAAGGCATTGTCATTTACAATACCAATAGCTCAAACTTTGGCAAAAGCAAGACCTATTGTATTGTAGAGCGCGGTGTCCGTGAAGCAGGTGCCGCGCTCACCAATAAAGTAAAGTAAAAAAAAAAAAGAAACAGAGGGCGGTGTCACTGTGTTGAAAACAAATATTTTACTAGGATCAAAACAAATCAAGACACTTTAGTTGGTGATGTAAGTTTTCATCAAAACCCAACTGCCACACAATCATTTGTGCGCTGTACAGTTATATTACCAGTGCACATTACGTGCCAATTGCAATGGAAAATGTGCAGTCTGTAACTGACAGTGCACTACCACACCATGCTTTAGTAACATATTTTCGACATTGTGCTCCAAAAGGCACCACCGGCTACATACTACATACACGCTGGTGCACATGGGCTGATGTGCACCCACCTCCTGCTGAAAGGACGTGTTCTTTGTGTGACGGTTGGATTTTTCACAATCCCTATGACTTCGGTACCATAACACTGACTGCAGCACCCCCACTTTGAAAATTGCTCCAGCAACACTGTCAGGGGGTATACGTGCAGTGCACATTATTCGTAATTAAAACCGTTGCCACTGCACAGGTGATTAAGTTTCTGTCACTCACAGTAACTTTTACTAAAGAGCATGTGCCGAGGCTCGGGCGCTTGGAGTTAGTTATGCGTCTGTTCAGATTTCCTGCTGGGTTTTCCCTGCACCGGGGTGCGGCCTCTCCCTGCAGTGCCTCCCCGCTACCTTTACCTTCAGCTGGGATTTGGACACCTTGCCGTTCTTCTCCAGGTCCAGTGCCACAAAGGCGTGCCAGATAGACTTGAGCAAACCACCCTGCAGGTCTATTTGAGGGCCCGCCTCGGGGCCTGGTGAGATGCTGGCACCTGGAGGCTTGAGAGGGAGCGCAACGACTCTTCAAAGGCAGGGTTCTGGTGCGGGGGTAGGGAGACTGATGCTGTGCTGGGCCGCTGCGAGGACTGCGGTGCACACCTGGAAGAATGGATGTGCTGTGGAATGCACGAGGCCTTCACCTGGCCCGTCCCCCACACAGCCACGCTCGAAAACATGCCGACGGGAGAGTAAATGGGAGGAGACTGACTGCGCGGATCAGTACCTCCAATGTAGATATTGTGGTAAACACGGTGAGGGAGCAGAGACTAACTGCACAAGCCTTTCTGCATTCTCATGAATTTGTTACAAGACGGTTCATCATTCACAAATCTTCGCCAAGTGTGCAACTCAAATTAAAGTGCGCAAATACTTTAGACCCTAACAATCAGGAAAGGCTGTAAATGAGTTACAAATTCACATTTTTTTATTTGAGGAGTTGTGGCTTTTCACGCGATATTTTGTGTGAGTGATTCTATGTCAGTTTTTCAAAAGTATGTCAAATTAACCTGCCCAAGTTCCTGACCAGTTCCCCCTCCACGAGCACAAGGCGCTCCTCCTCCTCTTCGTCAGACAGTGGAACTTCAAGTGCTTTACGTTTTTTGGTCGTCACTGGAATAACTAATAGCGCTTCCCATCACTCACTTGGCTTTGCAGCACTCTAAATAAACAAACATTTGCAATGCAATAGGAGTCGCATTTACGCGAGACCTATTACATTGCAAATGATAGTCATTACTGACAACGGGAGGGAGGGCGGGGGGAGAAGGCACGGACAACGGGTGGGCGGGGGCGAGAAGGCACGGACAACGGGAGTGCGGGTGGGGGGGAGGGAGAAGGCAGGACAATGGGCGGGCGCGGACGATAAGGCACGGACAACGGGAGGGTGGGCGGGGGGAGGGTGGGTGAAGGCACGGACAACTGCAGGGGGAAGGGGGAGTAGAGAAGCAGTAGGAGAACCTCATTAAAGAAAATAGTGCTCACTGTCTAAATAACACGTGCCGTGTAACACTAGAGGTAAAGGGGCCAGTCACCATGGGAGGTGGCAAATGAAGAGGAGGCGGTACTAAGGAGGGACTAACAAGCCTATTGATGAATCAGAAGCCAGCATTTAGGACAGACAATGACACAAGCCAATGGCAAACATGGGCGGAGAGTGGGCGGGGCTTCTATTCGCTACTCATCTACAATAAGTCTCGCAGAGCAGTGCATGCGCGCTAGCTCAGGCTCGACCTAAAAAGCACTCTTTCTGCACCAATAGTCAGCTTTCTGCCAAATTTGGCGAATGTGTTTGTAGGTTTGGGCTGTAGCTGTGTCTAAAGTTCCTATGGAAAAATGAATGGCGAAAATGCATTTTGGGCCCCCCCCCCTTATTTCTTAGCTCCCACTTGACAGATCACCCCAAACCATTCCATGCCCAAACTAGTCAAAAAGTGCAATTTTTTAGAAAGTTGTGGAAATTCGTCAAACGACCCAAAATTATTAGCAACACAAAAAAGGCATTTCCTATGGAAACACAATCCTAATTATAACTATCCAGTGGCGACCACCACTGGGTAATTTACACACACACACACACACACACACACACACACACACACACACACACACACACACACACACACACACACACACACACACACACACACACACACACACACACACACACACACACACACACACACGCGCACACACACACACACACACACACACACACACACACACACAGAGGAAGATGATGGTCTGTTTGAGAACAACAGCCTGATCATGAAATGCCGCGCACCTCAATAAATACAGATTATTTACATTGCTACAAACATAACAAAAACAAACTTGTAACAGTATTATTTATATGTTGTTTTTGGATGTAAAATGTGCAGCCCTATAAGATAATATGGTTCTCCACCATTACTACACATTTCACATCTTCCTTCCTTTGGTCGCTCTACTTTCAACCAACCTTTATTTTGTTCCTAGGCCCCTTTGTGCTACTAGTGTCAAACTTTCCAGCTGCTCAGACCTCTTCTCTGGAATAACCTCTCAAAAGACCTCCTCTTTCTTGATCATCAAAGGGATCGTAAAGCCCAGACTTATGACAATCCATTCCCTCCACCATAGACCTCCCCGGCTAGTCTCCATGCTGGGCCAGATAGTACCCAAAACCCCAAATCCAGAGGCCACTAAAATATGCATATATAAATCTATGCAAATATATGTTACAGTCCCCATGTCTCATCACATAACCATATACCATCAACATATTCATCCACTTATCTTCAGGTAAAGATCTCATTTATCCTAAGAATTGGGAAGAGCAATATACTGCTGTCACTATATGCAAAATAATTGCTACTGTTCATAAAAATACTGGCAGTGAAACTATCTCCTAGTATTATATCCTTCATAAGGATTGGAGATCTATCGGCCCCACCTCAGTTATTCCCACTTAACACCAGCTGTGGGCAGAGTAAAGACACAGTATACATTACAATGGGAAGAAACAGCAGTAAAATACCTCAGAATTCAAATAAACCATGACTCAAGAGTGACTACTTGAAGTAACTATGGAGTACTGAATGACATGTTAACCGTGTTAGTCATTTACTGTATTAAATGGGCATTATCCGCTGTGGGAGGACTAGCACTCATGAAGATGGTGATACCACCTTGCCTGCTACACCTAGACAATAATATCCCGACCCGCCTCCTGCAATGCTTTTTTAAACAGATGAAATCACTACTTAAATGCTTGGTATAGGCAGGTAAACAACCCCAAATCGAATGGGAGACACACAGCATAGCAGTACCAGATGTAGAACAGTGTTACTATTGTACACAGGCGCAACATGCACACTTGAAGCTGTGCTATGGCATAACCGACAGGGTCTACCTAGAGAACCAAATGCAATACAATGCACTAAATGGGTGTTTAAAAAACTAGGCGAGCATTGGAAACTTTGTTTTATTCACCTGTCGCTCCCTTTCATGAGATTCCATTGTTCCCCATTATCCTTCTAGCCCAAAGCTATAGCACAACTGTCTGAATTAAAACTACACAAAATGGGAGACCTATTATAAGAAGTCACATTTATATCTCTAAAGGATTTTAAGAGACAATCTACTAGGAGCAGCTAGGGAGAAAGACTTGGGCAGATCTATGACCAACAAAGTTCAGTTGCTCCCACATGGGAGAGATTTCACTCAACGGCAGACACCGCCTAACATCTTAAATTCCTTCACAGAGTATGTTATACACCACAAAGACTACATCATATGGGCTCATGGATAATTCTGAATGTGGCAGGTGCAAAACAAATACAGATTTCTTACACGCAGCAATGTTGTGTGCAACAATTTGAATATATTGGTCAGAAGTGTTCCAAGAGCTATCTAAAATGGTAGACAACCCTCTGAAAACATCACTTTAACAGCTTTGTTGGGATAAGTTAAAAAAAAATTCCTTCCAGCATTCACAAATTTACAGCGCTAATGCTGTTGCCAGTAAAAAGAGAAGTAGGAATTGGATAGGGGAGACACCTCCCCTCCCCCAACAACAGGCAGATGGGTGAACGATCAAATTCACTGCAACTCAGAACTATGTGCATTACTACACCTACCCACTGGAAGACCGAGATATATTGGGGGACCATTAAATACAGATGTGTTAGATAAGTAAATAGAGATATTGCCCGTTCAGTCAAAATCTATTGACTAAAGACTAATAAAGTGAATATATATAGGTGCTGAGACAAAGCTGTGCCAAGAAATATTAGCAGATACACAAAAGAGAACAGATTGATGAAAACATGATAATAAGTACCTAATGTAAACTGCTAAATTGCTAATATGGGTAATGGATCAAAAGGGGGACCGATGGCTAGCTCATTAATGGTTTCATGTCAGACGGGAAGTGGGTGGGAAAAAGAGAGGCGTGGTGGGAGTACTGAGAGTACAAGGTGTTGTACTGTACTTTGTTTTCTCTTTACTTTAATTTATGCATAATTTCAGACTGTCCTTTAAGTTTTGTACAAAATGCTAACATAAATAAATATTAAAAAAATACATAACATATAAAAAAAATGTCCCATGTATCCTTACTCTGATCCATTACCCTAAAGTAAAGTACAATACGCCGCTGGTGTGAAAGGCTAGCAAATCTAAAAATACCCCCAAATACTTGCCTTAATCTGAACGATAGAAAACAGAGTTTTGCATGTTTATCTTGGCGTGATAACATTTTTTAATTGCACAGGGTCCCCGGAAGGAAGCTGTGACATTTTGAAAGTTAATGCACAACACGCCTTTTAGAGCACGACCACTATTTCAAAACGCCTTATGATGCTGGGGTCCTTGTGTGATATGGAGGCACAGTGCATAAAACATTTTTGCACGCTCTGTAGGCTGTAATCATATTCTTATGTGTTGACACTGCATGTTAGTGGATGATAGGTTTTTCTGAATTGTGCCCTCAGGGTATTCTTGAGGTGTTAGGGCCGGTGGTGCGGTATTTAGGGGGTTCATTAATTTATTAATGAACTGACTCCATGGACATTCCGGAAGGCTCAAATAACGCCAACCTTCAGCACCAGGTGTTCCAATGACTATGAAGATGATATGGCCTTGAACATGTAAATTAAGTCCGGTCACTCCTTGACAGTCGGATTTATTGAGCACCAGATTTCACGTGTACTTATTTGTTAAAAGCTGTACAGCACTATTCTGCCAGTGAATGACTTTTCCAAAGTGTAAACAACTCTAACCTCGACAGTCCGTGCGATAGTAAACACAAAATAAACAGATACAGGTGGCAGTCCATTACTGCCTCAGTTGCCTTGGCTGGGAGTCTCGACTCACCCTCCCCAGTGACAGGCATCTTCGGTGGCGGCTCCGTCAGCGACCGCCTCCGTCCTTGTGAAGCATCAAAGGAGGGCAGCGAAAGGGTGAGCAGCCTGCTCCACAGGCATCTGACGTACGAGCACTGACACACACACACACACACCGGCACGAGCTGAGACTTAATGGGCTCGCGCGTTCGGGAGGAGGAAGTGTCTTGTGGTTTGTTGCCTGCCTTGTTATGTTGGCCTAGGCCTAGCTGCCATGCTGCTTTTCTTTGCGCACGTTACACTGAGCCAGGGCTCCCTCGCCCTTTGCTCTTGCCAAGTTCTTTTGCGCTGTCTGCACTTTCTGTCTTTCACCTTTTCTCTTGTTCGATTTGGGCTCAGACTGCACAACATGTACAAGGTCGCATAACAATGTATTTCGGTTCTTCCTGATATGGCCAGTCTCGCGCACCCAGACATAACATTAGGCGCAAATGACATGAACCTTTGTGTGCCTTTAATACTGCGGTTTTACTGGCGCTTAAGGGACTTGGAGGAATCCTTTCCAGGGAGAAGAACTGTGATTGTCTGCTGATGTAGTTCTGCATCTAGAGACCGAGGTATGAGGGTTCGCTAGTCAAAGCCCAGAGGTCTTCTATTTTTATAATAAACTATCTTACTGCACGGGGAGGGTGGTAATGTTATTTAGACATTTATCCACTGAGTTATGAAATGCTTTCCCCGTTTGTATTCTATGGAATTGTAACCATGCTGCTTATATTAGTCATATGCATTATGCTATTAGTGCGGACACGTGTACTGTACCTAAGAGCACGTAAGTTGAAATAAATATTTTAATCTACCCTGTGTCTCTTCATACGCGCATTGTGGACAAGTACGAGTGAGTGACGAAAGAGTGTTCTTGCTTCTGCGAGTCCTGAGATAAAGATACCGTGTTCTGGGTTGTCCAATCATTGGTGCTTTGGTACTAATGGGATGCTAAGCTAGTTGGGTTGGGGTTTTGGGTGCTACGGTATATGGTAGGCAAACCACTGTATTCCGGGGTCCTATTATCCTGTGCATAGTTCTGTGTATGTGCAGAAACCCTATGACATGGCGCGGCCAACGTGGGGCTGCTTATCTGCGAGACGCTTGAGTAGTACTTGTGCTTGTCCACAAAACCCTCACGTACGCTTCCGGAGGCGTAAGTGACGGTGATACCTCCTATATTGAACGTTTTATAGGTTCTTTCAAGCTTGAAGTTATTAAAAAAGGTTACATAAAAAACCCATTTTGTGCTCCCTGTTAGATTGTCGAATACAATTGTTTAGTTATGGCTGGTGTGGCGATAGCTGCACATAGCCGAGGACCACTCCGAGAACACCTAGGTGTATACGGAGTGCCCGATGCAGGGGTCGAGTTGGTCTTTGTGGTCCAAGCCGATCCGGCTTATCACTTTGAAGTGTTTTACACTTGGATCACTTTTGAGGCGGTGGATGCAGGTGATAAGCTGTTTCATGAATATAAACCCACCGCTATTCCTGCTGCCTATCGACCCTATACTAATCTTGAAGTGCCTCTCACGGCTTGGCAGCACCGTGTTTGGTTTAATGGCGCCCTCCCACAACCAAATACCGCAGTTCGTTTAGGCCCCTTATCCATTGAGGGGGCCACTTGGCCTGTATTGGCCGGGTATACCCCGCATCCAAATTATCTGGCATTACCGATTGCGGATCTGCGCACTATGCATACCGAACTGGTGCGAGTGCATAGAGCCTTAGTGACATACGTTACAGGTAGTCTCCATGGAGCTGCTCCTGTAGTCGCTGGCCAACCAGCTGTTGCAGCTGGAGTGACCATAAGTCCTGTCATGGTAAATTCGGTGATGGGCAAACGTCCACAAAATAAGGACGATTATCCTTACTGGCTTGCAGAAAAATTCGATCAGATAGAAGCAGTGTTTCCACATACATCCCCGGTGGATAAACACCGCATCCTTACGATAAGTTTGCCAAAAGACTTAATCCCCGATTTGACATCATGTGAAAACTGGGGTAAGGTGTTCGCAGCAGTTTATTCAAAATGTTTTGGTACTCCTTCCATGACGGTTCTACCCTCTGTAATTAAAAAAGTACAGGACGAACATGGCCCTGAAGCGGCTGTGGAATTAGGGATGAGACTAGTGGGAGTGTTTGATGTAGTAGCTGAACTGATCCTTGGAAATGTCAAGGGCGATGCTATGAACTTTCAAGTAGCGAATGCTTTGGCTTTGGTCCCAGAGTTGGACAGGCCTCGCGAATTACCGAAAATTATAGCCCGGGCTTATAAAACAATTGGAAGAAATAGCCTAGGCAACAAGCCTTTTGTAAAAATGCAAACTCAATCGCAACCACAAATTACACAAACAAAAAGTACATCTGAGAAAGACGATAGACCAGTCTTCACTAAAAAGAGTTGGAGACAGAAAAAACAGGGTAAGCAACAAAAGAAGCCGGGGTCGAGAGGCGCTTCCCCAGTTTCGGTTTCTTCTGAACGTACTTATGATTTACGTGATAGGTCGAGAATTAAATCACCAGAAAGGTTTCAGAGCTCTGATACGCGTTCTCCTCGTTCTTCACAGGCCCAGACGTCGTCACAGGCTGGTGGAGGAGGACGGCAAGATAGAGGAAGGGGCCGAGAGGCTCCCCAGGAGCGAGACCAACCTCGACAACAAGTCAGAGGGAAAGCAGAAGACTTTCACCATTCTCGGCCGCAATTTCAGAAGAAAAAAGTTGCCGCTGTAACAGCGAAATATGCCACAGACCGTGAGAACGAGACTCCTGAATTGGACGTGGGCAGTGACCCTCCTAGACAGCGCCGCGGAAGTTACCATAGTGCGGGAGGCGCTACGTCCTCATATGGAGGCGACAGCAACTGAAACATTCGTTACTGTAGAGACAGCTGACACCAGAGTGGCACCCCTGACAGACTTTACAACATAGTCATCCAAATTGAAGGTGATATACCGCGTGAAATAACAGGGATTTTTTGGGAAAATCTAACCTCTTCATATGACATTTTGTTAGCAGAGGTGGATTGGCCACCCCCATTCGTTCTCGCTGCACATAAAGGAGAGGAGGTAATCCTTCCAAGCTTTTCACGGCATGTCCCAAAAGACAAAGCTGAAGCACTTGCAGCTGAGTGGGCTGTGTACCTGGCTCCAGCGTTATACCGCAACCATGTGGGATGGGATGTAGAATCACCTCCCCATGCAATACCTTTGCGGTCACTACTGCAGCCACAACCCCAATATCCCATCAAACGGCAGGCAAAAGGCCCCGTCTCCGAAATTCTGACACAGTTGGAATATCAGGGAGTAATCGAACCATGCGTATCACCTATGAACAATCCCCTATTGCGTGGTTTCTAAACCCGATGGATCGTACCGCTTAGTTTTGGATTACCGGCATTTAAATTCTCATTGTCGGAACTTTGCGATGCAGAATACACACAGTTCTGCGCTTGTAGACAGTCTTGTTCGTAAAAATACAAAACGACACTTGACCTTTCAAACGGTTTCTACACGCACAACCTAGCCCCGGAGAGTGGTCAATGGACCGCATTCACATCCGGTGGTAAATTATTCCAGTTCCGGCGTTTACCCATGGGCTACAAAAATAGTCCGGGTGTATTCGCCGCCCGTGTTGTCTCTTTGCTAGACAGCATAGACCAAGATGCATGTTCGTACGTTGATGACATTTATCTGACGGACGACGAATTATTTCCGCATCTGTCCCGTGTGGACCGCATTATTCTTGAATTTGCGGAGCAGGGTTACAAATTTAACTTTGCTAAGTCACACATTGCTGAATTTACCGTTCTGTTCTTGGGCTATGAGCTCAATAACGAAGGTAAGGGCTTAGACCCCCATTTATTGGAAAAATGTGCACATTTGTGCCCCCCAAATACTCTGAAGAAACTTCAGTCTTTGCTGGGTTTCCTAAATTTCGGGCGTACTTACATTCCCGAATATGCCCAGCGTATCAAGCCTTTGTATGCTTTGATACAACCTACTTTTTCAAGGTCTTACTGGCTGCCTGAGCATACCTTAATTCTGCAGTCTTTGCAGACAGACCTATTGGAGTCTAAATATCTTTTGACTCGTGATAACCACACAAACCTGGTGATTAGAATAATTCCGGGGGCGGTGGGATTCACGTACTTAACCTTTAATGAAGGTGATACAGTACCCATCGCATACAAGTCGCATCTGTACACTTCCGCTGAATTGCGCTTTACATCTGTCGAAAAAGTTTTAACTGCAGTGCAAATGGCGATTCTAAAAGACACGCACTGGCACAGGAAAGCGAATTCTGGTGGTAACACCCTGTCCTGCCCTAGAGGCAGTAACAAAGGCAAGTGTACCGAACTCCAAAAGCAATGCATCCCCGTTGGATACAATGGGCTACATCCTTGACGTCATCAGGCGTCACCTTTATTTTCGATTCTTCTCTTCAGACTCAGGAGTTCTTACAGTATGAATTCGTTCATCCTCCTCCTCTGTTTATATTGCCGCTTGAGGATTACAAATGTGTGATCTACACAGATGGTTCGGCGCAACCGGCCACTGGGTCCAAGCACGCTTATTCAGCTGCATGTGCTATTGTTGCGGGTTCCTTGGTAGATGGAACGTTCAAGTCCTCTGTAGTGCACACTCGCACACTTGGAGATAGTACCGCACAATTGGCCGAGCTGCATGCATTGCTACTTGCGCTTGAGTTCGCTTCTCAGGATGAGACCACTCTTATTGTATGTGATTCCTTTTACTATGTACAATCTTACAATGACAATCTGTTTTTCTGGTCGAAAAATGACTACAAGGACGCAAAAGGGAGCACAATTAAGCATAAAATGCTTTGGGTTCGAGTGGCAGAATTGCAACAACGTCTGCCCCTCACACAGGTGGTTCACACCTTAGGCCATCAGCGGGTGGGCGCACACGCTATTGGTAACGATCTGGCAGATGAAGCTGCCCGTTCAGCAGTAGTCACGTGTTCAGTAGCAGCGGTTACCAGGTCCATGTCTAAGATTGACTCTGTTATTCTAGCAGCTATTGCTGCAACCAAGGAAGGTGATAATTACCCTACAGGTTTTCCTTCCAAGTATTCTTACAAGTTAAGTCCCGAACAGGTTCCTTATGTAACAATACCTGACGTTGGAGACCGGCTGATCCCCAACGCGGACCGCAGGAGTGCCTTGATATCAGCTGCACACGAAGGCATGGCTTCTGCTCATGCAGGTGTGTCAGCTACAGTTTCCATCTTGCAGCAGCGTTATTGGTGGCGTGGATTGTATAAAGACACCCGTGCTTTTGTGCTTTCCTGCGACGTTTGTCAACAGATTAAGCCTTCCACGGTAACACGCCCTCCACAGACCCCGCTCTGCATTGCTAACAGACCCTTTGGGTGTGTTTACTTGAATCACTGCGGTCCATTCTCATCAGACACTGCCTATAAATACATCTTAGTAGCAGTGGACTCGTGCACTACGGTTCCTCTGGGTCTGGCCACAACGTAGTGCTGACGCTCGAAATGTAATCAGGGATTTGCGTGTCTTTGTGGGAATTTTCGCATGCGGCACCTTCCATTCGGACCAAGGTCCGGCGTTTGCCTCTAGGGCTTACAAGGATGCAATGGCTTCGCTTGGGGTGCGGGTGAAATTTTCGTCTCCGTATAGGCCTGAGGGCAACTCTATCGTTGAACGAATGAACCGTGACTTAAAGCAATCCTTAACAGCTAGAGTTATAGGTACTGGCAGGAACTGGCTGGCCCACTTGTACACCGTTCAGCGTGCACTTAATAATCTCCCTAGAAGACCTCTGGGTGGGCGGACCCCATACGAAATGCTCTTTGGCATAAGAATGTTTGTGCCTGACCTTGAGGGTCCAGACATCGCGGCGCAATCCGCCAAGTTTGATGTAGATAATCATTCTGCTATGTTACAGGACTTACAAGAAGCCCGAGACAAACTTGCAACAACACATTTGCCTTCAGCCACAGATCCTGCGTTGCAGATTCCGGTAGCCGGCTGGCTTCCAAAGGTTGGAGAACTGGTTCGAGAGAAGGTTGAAAACAAAAAGAATTCGGCCCCTCTTTTCGTGCACCGGTTCCAGTTCTGGGCTTGAAGGGAACACGTACAGTCATTTTACCACCGCTTCCTGGTCGCAAAGAGAACAGATACATCTCAGTGGAAAATGTCAAGCTACAGCGCCTGGCCGATCCTGAATAGTGTCACACCAGCGGTCTCTTGTCCTGCCATTTATCGGACATATGTTCGTGGCCCATCTACACGAACGGTCACTGATGCTGTAATTGAGATGGTTGATTTGCCTGAATCCTCTCCTTTGCCTGAAACCATAATTGATCCCCAACTCTCCACCAACATCGACGAGGACGAGTATACCTATCCTGCATCTGAATCGGTGGCGCATCAACCAACAACGCCACTTGGCCCGACTCGTTATTCCTTTGATTCGGATTCCACCTCTTCCAAAGTCCCATCCAAGTTCAGTATTTTTGTATCCTGGTTTAGAGACAATTTTTGATTCCACCCTGGACATACATCTGGTTGGTACTTTTCTTGATTTTTTTGTTCATGTCCATTGGCTTTGTCACAGTGTTTTTCTACTAATCAATGGTCACTATTTACCTGGAACGCTCTGCTGTAGACTATGTTTCTGGAACTTTGGCTCCTCATTCCTCGTCTCACATCATGAAGCGTGACCACACATTTGTGAACATTTCAGCTTTTCCAGTTTCTGATGGCATCGTATGGGATGCAGTGAACTATCAAATCCATGGTCCGACGGAAATTATTAATGTACCTAATGTCCTTCGTGTTTCAATGGGTGATGTAGTAAAAAATAACATTCATTCTGATGATTGGGATGTGCATGCCGTTGAAGCATTGTTTGCCGATTTAAAATATTATGCATCTTTTAATGCTGAAGATTTATATATGAATTCTGCGAATTATGCCGATTTGTATTGTTACCAACATTGGGGTAATCATTTTCTCCATAAGCCAAGTGCCCTGCGTAGTTCTGTTAACTACACCCAATGGGAACATTGTCCAAACCCCTTGCCAGGTAGCTCACAAACTCTTCGAAATAAGTTTACCTATTTTACTGATTTTAATCGGTCAAACCCCGCATCCTATTATTTTAGACTAAATACCACGTCAACTCAGAAAATTATGTTAACACACACCAAATTGCTTTATTCGGGTTCCTTTTTAAGTGCCCTAGCAGTGGGTGGTTATGAGTACTGGGAGGATACAGTAGATTTGAAATCTATTTGGGGCTCCAAGCCATGGCAGGTACAAGGAACCGAGGCATTGCACCGTGCTTGCCTTATCCCTACCCAAATTATGTTCCTAAATGATTCTATTTATCAGACTACGTGTTGGGGCTTAGCTACCACTAAACAATTAAACACGCCCTCAATTCCATCCCTGTCGAGTTTTCCCAATGATAGCTCACGTTTTAACCTGTCCCTGACGACCCTACAGGCTCTGTTACAGAATAATTCATTTAATGTTTCTGAGCTGGATCAGTCACCCTGGTTGGTATGGCCTATATCATCTAATGCGTGCCAAATGCGTTTTCACGACTCAGGCACTGGCTACACACAGGATAAGCCTGATCAGAGATTTACTGACTCCCGTACTGTCACTACATATTCTGTTGGTAAATTATGCAAACAGTGGCTGCAACGTTCGTCCCTTGATTCTGTTAAACATTTGTCCCTCCTTTCAGGCACTATTGATCTGTCCGACTTTGTTTTGGGACCTCGTGGTCCCCGACCTAAGAGATTCATTTATGAAACGTATAATGAACACTGGAAGCTATCACAAATTGAAGCTGCTTCCCGTCTTCGGGAAATAGATCAAGCAAATTTGGAAAAGGTGCTTGCTGTTGTTGACAATAGTATTAATACCCTGTCTTCTCGCATTTACACTTTAGAGAATATTGTGTCCTCTGTTGTTGATATTGTACAAGATGATGTTTCTGTGTTATATCATGGTCAGAATCAATTGCGCTCAGTTATGCAGTTTGCATGGACTTTACAAACGCTCAAGTTAGGTAAAGTTCCTTGGCATTTTTTGAACACCTCTGCCTTGTTTCTACCTTTTAATTTAACTGACAAACAGCAATTCATGTCCATGAAAGATGCAACTTACACTTTATTACATATCGAAAAGATGGATCCTTTGCCGTTCTCTGTTGCAGAACTCGATTCTGCTGTGTGGCTAGTTCATGGGGTTATCGCTTTACCTTTTTCCTTGTTTGAATTTGACTCGTGCATGAAACATTATCCTGTGGGCCGTTACCAGCCCTTGGGCAGTGCTTTCCTGCATGAACTCTGGTCCTTGCCTTTCATGTATAAATGCCTTCGGGACGGCAAGGAAGTCTTTCTCACGGGGGAGTTCTGCGACTCGACTATGGGTCATTTGCTTATTTGTAAACACATTAAATTGCATGGCTCATGTAGCGTTTCCGCTCCTAATCTTGCTTGTGTGCTAAAAGGTATTCCTGCTCCTGTTATTTCTCCTACTTTCACTCTCCTTTCCAATGGTAGTTATTTACTTTTAAATAACGAAAACTGTTGTGGCCTGCAGGCTGGCATTCCTTACATTGTAACAGTTTCGCACAGGGTTGTCTGCTGCAAAAATGTGCTTTTTCCTCCCCCTCATGGCAAGGTTGATATCTCTATTTGGCCTTCCATCCCTACCATGGAGGCAGATTTCAATAGACTGAGCAGAATAAAGGCACTATTATTGAACGAGGAAGTTATGCTCACGTCCGCCCGGGAGACATTCATTCTCCAGGTGGCGAGTACCCACAGTGAAATACAGGCCCTTTTGAACACTAATCTCCCCCAACATTTTGGGGAGTTAATTCATCGTATTTTTAACGCATCTAACACAGAGGGTTTGGTACACTTTTTAAAGTCGTGGGGTCTGGTTTAGTGTCCTCCTTCCAAACTATTTTTGGTGTCATCCCGGCATTTATTCATTCTATTTTTTCCAGCGTCTTTGGCGGTTTCCCGTTGATCATCGCTTTGGCGGCTGGTGTCCTGCTATTAATTTGTTTTCTGCGCAATGGCTGCTCCCCGATGGGACCTGCTCGATCCGGACCGCCTCCAGCTGCTCCGTGAGCGCCTTTTGGCTGGTTTTGGTGTCTTGCCATTGGCGACACTGAGTGTGTCATATACTCTTTCTTTTCGCTTTGCGTATTTCACTTGCGTGCAACCGGTTATGACTTGTGTCCGCTGTCCTTTCACCTGGACTTTGGATTATTGCCTCTCCAATTCGTCATTGTCTGTTCCGGATTTTGTTCAGTTGATGGGTCCCTTAGAGGCCCATGAGCAGGACTGTTCCGTTGCCGGCTGTATGGCGCGTGCGGCTGCACTGGGGATTTTGGCGCAATGGGATATCTGGGCGGCTGCCCAGGATCTCCTACAACAAAGCTGTTTCGTTTATCACGCAAGTTGTCCCGCATTGCTTTTGGATGCTCCCTCTGCTGAGGAGCATTCCTGCTCTTTGATCTCATGGATTGGATGGCATCTATGTTTTTGACGATTCCAATGATGTCCTCTTGGAGGGTATGGCTTTTTTCTGCACTTACACTTTCATGGATTGACTTGTCCTTCGCCGTTTGGGCGCTCCCTGTGCTCTACTGGATGTGTTTTTCTCTATTGGACCTCTGTCTTGGCCGCCGGACTGACCAGGGGAGGGTGTCTTGTGGTTTGTTGCCTGCCTTGTTATGTTGGCCTAGGCCTAGCTGCCATGCTGCTTTTCTTTGCGCACGTTACACTGAGCCAGGGCTCCCTCGCCCTTTGCTCTTGCCAAGTTCTTTTGCGCTGTCTGCACTTTGTCTTTCACCTTTTCTCTTGTTCGATTTGGGCTCAGACTGCACAACATGTACAAGGTCGCATAACAATGTATTTCGGTTCTTCCTGATATGGCCAGTCTCGCGCACCCAGACATAACATTAGGCGCAAATGACATGAACCTTTGTGTGCCTTTAATACTGCGGTTTTACTGGCGCTTAAGGGACTTGGAGGAATCCTTTCCAGGGAGAAGAACTGTGATTGTCTGCTGATGTAGTTCTGCATCTAGAGACCGAGGTATGAGGGTTCGCTAGTCAAAGCCCAGAGGTCTTCTATTTTTATAATAAACTATCTTACTGCACGGGGAGGGTGGTAATGTTATTTAGACATTTATCCACTGAGTTATGAAATGCTTTCCCCGTTTGTATTCTATGGAATTGTAACCATGCTGCTTATATTAGTCATATGCATTATGCTATTAGTGCTGACACGTGTACTGTACCTAAGAGCACGTAAGTTGAAATAAATATTTTAATCTACCCTGTGTCTCTTCATACGCGCATTGTGGACAAGTACGAGTGAGTGAAGAAAGAGTGTTCTTGCTTCTGCGAGTCCTGAGATAAAGATACCGTGTTCTGGGTTGTCCAATCATTGGTGCTTTGGTACTAATGGGATGCTAAGCTAGTTGGGTTGGGGTTTTGGGTGCTACGGTATATGGTAGGCAAACCACTGTATTCCGGGGTCCTATTATCCTGTGCATAGTTCTGTGTATGTGCAGAAACCCTATGACAGAAGCGCCTGGAGACACCCGACTGTCCGCGCGCCTCGCTGCACGGTGAAGAGATTGAGGGGGTGGGATAATGGCTGTGATAGGAAGGCTCTGAACAGGCGTCGGATACAGCTTAGTAATCATCATGGCAACGCTCTGAAACTGGGACACTGAGCATGAAAGGCAATTCTGCAATATAACCTTGGATAAATATAATGTTTTAGTTGACTTGTACAACTGTTTCGAGACAAGAGATAATGTACACGCCTGGGCCAGATCGTAACTCTTTTGAGATAAGGGTGTAACTTCTGGGTCAGCAGCAGACAGGTCATCTTATTAAAGACCCCTACATTCTGATCTTTCTCAAAGTTAAATTTGAAAGGTGTTGTGCTTCTACTGTACATTGGGGAAGGCAGTGCAGAGGTGAGCGCCTTATCACCTCACACAAGGGCGAGACTCTTCTGACTTGTACCTTGCTACTTCACACTATTGGCCTGTGCAATAGAAAATGAAACAAGTGGTGCGCGCACGCGCGCCACAGCTAAGCATGTGATTTCAATTATCACACCCGTGTCTGGGCACGATATTTGAAACCACATGGCCTATTGGTGTCTATTACGCGCACCAAGCGCGTAATAGACACCAATAGGCCATGGGCGGAGCAATGCGCCCGCCTTTGGCCAATTGCGTGCAGTCTTTTATAAAAAGACGCACGCAAAGGCCAATGGGGGAGCACAAAAGGAATCGCACACGCACGAGCGTGTGCAATTCCTAGGTCAGTGCTGAATCCCCGTTTTTCCCCTACAAAATGTCTCGCGCTGCGCGAGCACTGCAGCGCAGTGCAACGCTAGGCGCGAGACCTAAACAGCTGCCCTGCTTAAGCAACCCTTTAAACACTGTGGGCCCAGTTCTGTTAGGGCCAGGAAGCTGACAGTTTAGGAAAATGCAACCCACCCTGTTCTGAAAAATTATTTAGGTCTCTTTTCTTCTGTCTCTCCTTTTGCCCCCTTTTTTCTCCAGGTCCTCCAGTCTCTTTCATTTGATTTTTTTTCTCTCCAACCTTTCATTCTCTACTTTCGCAATTTGATATTTTGTTCTTTCGCCTTCTTTCTATGCTTTTTCTTCCTCTATTTCTTTCCTTGTTTTTATTTTTTCTTAATCTTCTTTACTCGCCAGAACTAGGAAGACATTGTGCTCTAGCTTAGAAGAGAAAAGCTGTTTTATCTTATATATTGCATGCCAATGATGTTATAAGCTCCAGTGAGACATTCACCTCTTTCTTGGAGGTGATCCACGCACAACAGGAAAGGAACAACATTTATATTTGGAAACCCCGCATGTAAATCTTTTGTGACACAGCTTTGTGCCACTAGTAGGATATGCTCACTGGAGCAAAACTGCAGAAATTCAAAGGTGGCATTGAAGTTACTTGGACTTTGCATATTTAATATCACATCCTTATATTGGACAGTAGCTCAGTGCCGTGTTTAATGATTAGAAGTAGCTCTCACTATTGTTAAAGTTGGAGACCCCTGATTTAGGCTATTCAAGCTAGCCTCCCCTCCCCAGGTTGGAGTGAGAAGAGTCTGGGCATTAGGGAGGGAGAGGAGAGTCCTGGCGTTAGTCAGCAAGACATCCATACCCCGACATTACCACTTTCTTAGAGATATTTGCTCGAATCTCCCTTGAAGGAGACTCCTATAGGGAGTCTTAAATCAGGCTCGCCACCTGATCCTTGCCAGACTAATCTTCCCCAGGGGTTTGAGGTCATCAATCCTATTGCGAATCATCTTAATGCATCACTCTCGACAGCTACTGTCCCCCAAATCATGCAAACAGGCTAAAATTGTGCCACTGTTAACAAAAAAAAACAAAAAAAAACCTTAGGTGGATGCCTTGGATCTGGCTAATTAAAGGCCCATCTCTCTACTTCTGGCCCCTTCAACAGTTCTTGAAAAACAGGTCAATCAGCAGGTATCCCGACACTTGGAAAGCAATGATTTGCTGCACTCAAGCCAATCTGGGTTTCGTCCCAGGTGTAGTACTGAAACTGCACTGGTGGAGGTGGTTGATTTCATCAGATGCAACCCCGATGCTGGTGGCAAAGCTGTGCTGGTTATGATAGATTTGTCAGCAGCATTTGATACCATCCTCCACCACACTCTTTTGGCAAGACTCCAGTCTGTTGGATTTGAGGACCGGCATTGAAATGGTTGGCCTCTTTCCTTGAAGATATAGGTCAAGAGGTATGGTGTCCTCCTTTCTCAGGCGGACCACGGGAGCTCAAGTTGGGAGTGCCGCAGTGCTCCGCCTTGAACCCTACACTATTTAATGTGTATCTGGCTCCCCTGACATACTTGGCAGAGGCCTTGGGTGCTAAAGTAGTCTTTTTTGCAGATGACACCCAAGTGCTATTTTCATGGAGAAAAAATGAAACATTTCCGGGTGAGATCAGAAATTGTCTAACCAAAGCTTTGCAATGGCTTTCCTTCAATCAATTGAAATGTAATGCAGGGAAAACTGAGCTCCTCTTTTTCGTTTTGAGATAGGAAGAACCTTGGCAGACCTTTTGGCCAAAGGACGCTCTCCCCCCCCCCCACTTTCTCACACCAAATCTGTCAAAAATGTAGGTTTCAAGTTTGATGGAGAACTCTCTTTTAAGCTTACAAGTCAATGCAGTGTTTTGCCATATCACGTATGCTCAGAAAGTTCCTGCATTTTCTGTCCTTGGCGGCTAGACAACAGATGGGCCAAGCTTTGATTACATCAAGACTAGACTATGGCAATTCACTGTATTTGGGCCTGCCTGATTATTTGATTAATAAGCTGCAGATGGTTCAGAACGGAGCTGCTCGTACAACACTTTGCCTTCCTCGGAGATCCCATGTGTCTCTATTTCTCAGAGATCTACATTGGCTTCCTGTTGGGAAGAGGATCACCTTTAAGACCCTACTGCTTATCCACAAAGCATTGCATGGAACAGGCACAGGGTATTTAAGAGCGAGAATCGGGTTCTACACTCCTCTCAGAAGTCTACGTTCAGCAAATCTCTGTTGGTGCCAAAATCCCCAGGATCCGTCAGGACAGGGGGCAGATCCTTTTCCTTCCTGGGTCCATCTGTATGGAACAAACCACCCCCCCCCCTAGAATTAAGACGCATTTCAGCAACCTCTTTGTTCTGAAAAAAAGTAAAAAACATGGCTCTTTTCCAACAACTGATTCTGAGTCCATGCTCCCCTCGATCAGTCCACTGACTGTACAGAGCGCCAGGACACTCTTTGGAGTAACAGATGCACTTTAGAAATGCCCTTACATTTAGAGTGGGTTCATGGCTGGGCAAGGGGCTTTTCAAGCGGCCAGGCCCTGACCCATAGCCTACCGAATATGGCCGAAAGATGGGGCACAGTTGTTCTGGATGAGATGGATCTGGGTGCAGTACATTATTAAAAAATAATTAAAAAATTGTTAAAGGAGAGTTATGGTTAAGTACTCGTCAGCTAAGAAAAACAGTTACCTTAAAACACAGTTCATTGGACATTTGGTTACAATTTTCACTTTGAAACCACTGAAATTTTATAGTTTAAAAGGCTTATCTGTCAGCCTGCAGACGAGAATAGCACACACTGCTACTACATTAACACAGCCTCTTTTTAAAAAAAAAAAAAAAAAACTCTAATAAGGCCTTTTCTTTGGTGCCAAGATCACTTTAATTAGTCAAAGAGTGGAGAATGTGATAATAAATATTTAGAGAAAAAAAGCGTAATGATTTTACTAGTATGTTACAATACTATTTACTATTCTCACTTCACAATTTTGTCACTACTATATTGTTAATATTCATAATCGTTACTATTCATATTGTGTGCACTAGGGCAAGGTTTTTTTTTTTTTTTTTAATAATTCTATAAAAGTGTACTGATGTTTTCATAATATTCTTGAGTGTGTCTTATCATAAAGAAAAAGGGTTTGTGTTCCACTATTTATCCCTGTGATATCTTACAGGATTGATCAATACTAAAAATGCATCTCACAACGATACAGTGCTCAGTGGGTTGCAATGTGGTTTCAGTCCAACTGGATTTCTGTCTCGGGTTAGCATATTGACAGAGTACTTAGTACCAGGGGTCTAGAGAGCTTATTTCCGGGGCGTGTTCTGGAATACTGATTCCAGAAAACATCACATGACAGAAATGACATCACCAATGGTTCTGTTGCTAATCAGAATAGACCTATTTCTGTGATTTCTTTTACAGCGAAAATACCATAAAATCCTTTCAACCCAAGTGCTTTATGGCTATATAAATAAAAATATATATGCACACACATTAAAACATATTGCTGTTTCAGTTATCTCAAACACTAACATATGAAAATATATGAAATTCAGTGGGGAAAACTACAATTAAAATGAGGTGGTGAAGGGGTGTGACTCAGGATCTGCCCCCACCCCCACACAGGTCCAACTGTTCTCAGCCATGCGCAGCAGGTATTGGATGTTGGCTCTGGCTGGCTCTGCACCCGTGCATCCCAAGTGTTTCTGCAGCAAACCACAGGACTGATTTACAAATTTCGTGAAACTCTCAATTTAACACTTGCATATTTTTTATCTGTTCATAAGCTTGTGTTGTATGCACTTGTTTTATTGTACCCCAATGACAGACAAGCCTTCCCACAGCCACCCTCAAAATCGGTTAATTAAATATTGCTTACAGTAGTGCCTCATGTGCATTTACTTTGTCTTCATCAAATTTGCAAAATATACTCCTCTGGGTGCAGTTTTTCCACGCCTCTGCGTGCCTATATACCCACCCTTTGTGTATTCAAGTTGTTAACCATGTCTTCCCATTTCTGTGTGAATGTTTTGCCACACTGAGAATCACTTTTCAGAAAAATTCAAATGCAATTGACAAACCTTGCACATTTTCTGCTCGTGAGCGTAGTGAGAAAGATATACCATGTAATTAACTCTTTCAGTCTGCTCGTCATGTTTTTTTAATTGCCAACACATAAAAAAAAAAAGGCTGTAGCAATTAGTGCACATGTGCAAATCTACGTCCATGTTTGAAGAGGGGTAGTTGTTCAGAACAAACATTCCCTTGTCAATGCCAGCATAGTTGCTTTGGAGCCGATGTAATGAGCCCACAAGCTCTCAGGGGGTTGCTTCTTGTACATCACACAGCAGATTTTAATGTAGAGGACAAACCAACTTTATAAGGCTCTTTGTGCACTACCTTCCCTTATTTTCTCCCAAAAAATCATACAAAGAGCTAATAATCCGCACAATGATCACATGTGCGGTCAAAGTAAAAGCTCAATGCCCTTTTTGAGTCGAGTCGCTCCTCGACCTTCGAAGGACGAGGTGAAACAGCCAATGTGCTGGATTGGCCAATATGAAGAGGTCATAACTTCGACCAAGAAGGCCACCCAGGTCCTCCTCACTTACTCGTCCAGAAAGAAGGTGGTGTAGGGTGGTTCCACAGAGTGCCTGCAGTTCACACATGAGGTGCACAGAGGTGATGCCAATTGGGAAGGCCGTTTTGAGCATCATTAGTCGCAGTGAGTGGCTGTGCTCTGGCTCAAAATGCATGCATATAAGAAATGTCCACACTAAATTCAAGTCCCATTGTGGCAGTACAGACAACTTACGGGGTAAACAATTCAAGTCAAGGCTTTGATAAAACGCTTAACAGATGATTTAAAAAGAGATGGTTGATTAGACCTACACTGAAAGGCTGAAAGAGCCGACAGATAGCCCTTAACTGTGCCCACTGCAAGGCCTTAATGAGCCAATAATAAATAATCCAAAAGTTTGGTCTGTAGATGGTCAGTGCAACACACCAGGAAACGCCCAACCATCTAGCCACGCCTAGATGGACTTCGCTGAAGGGCGTCATGCTGCAAGGATAACATTGAATACTGAGGCCTGCAGATTTAATACATTTAATTGTCACCACTCATTTTCCATACATGGAGTAGTAGTTTGCAGAGTTGAACGTGAGGACCTGCATCAGCCTCTCTGATGGATTAAAGGAAGGCTTTCAGGACCAGGCAGATCACCCAAAGCACTAAATGCCTGATGTGGAGCTGGCTCTCCAGCAGAGACCAGAACGTCTCTGATCTCTTCCTCTCCCAGGTGCCCGCACCCTTTCAACCAGTGGTGTCTGCCTGAACTGTGAAGTCTGGGTGGGGAAGGGAGAGTGGCTTGCCGCAGGTCATGTCAGCATTTGTCTGCCACCACAGAATAGCCCGGGCAGTCTCTTGTGAGATCTGGATGGAATCAGAGAAACGCATTGATGCTGGGTCCATTGAAACCTGAGGTTCGACTACCGGGCTGTGCATATGCCATCTGGTGTTCGGGACTAAGAGGATGCAAAAGGCTAGGAGTTCAAGAAGCCTCAGAGCCGTCCTCCCAAGACTCAGGACTGATCCGTAACATCCAGATCATAGCTTGAATAACTTGCTGCTGCAGTGAAAAGGTCTTGAACACTAGTGAGGTACTCTCTTGTGTGAGACACAGGTGGGACTTCGGCTTGTGGATGGAAAACCAAAAGGATGTCAAAAGTTTGTCTGTTGCCCAGAGATGGTCTACCACTTACAGTGGCAAGACCATCTTAAGCAGCCAGTTGTTGCAGTATGGAACTGCTATCTCTTTCAGAAACACCCGAAGGCCCCAGTGGAAGCACAGCAAATCGGAAGTGTTCTCACACCACCATTCATCGCACATAATGCCTATGGGGATGCAGGAAATGTATAGAAAAACAGATATCCTGCAAGTCCAAGAACTCCATCCAGTCTCCTGGGTTCAGAGTAGTAAGAATCTGAAACAGTGTAAGCATCTAAAATGTGTCTTTCTGTAGAAAGGCACTTAGTGGATGGCCTAAGGCCTCCATCTTTCAGTAGGAGGAAGCAGCATGAATAGCATCCTTGTGCTCTTTTTTTGAAGCTGGCACCTGCTCAAGGACACCCCTAGCCAGCAGAAAGTTGAGTTCTTGTACCAAGATTGTGGAATGGTCCACTAACAGTCACTCTAATGTGTAGGGAAAACGAGGCAGGAGGAAATGAGACTTTGAATGATCTGCAAGAGCCATACATCCTACATGACGTTTCTTAAGCCAAGGAGGAAAAGTCTTATCTGGCCTGATACCAGCTGAGATTGGGCTTTCGAGGGCTGTTAAAGCCACTGGACAGCCAGTGAAATAGGGGAGGAAAAGGTTGAGGAGAGCTACCTGCTCACAACGTCTGCCCAGTCAGGGCTACACAACTGCCGCTGCACAAGTTGGGAATGCTGGAGTTGTCTGCAGGCTAGCCTTCTGGAATAATCCCTATACTTCCTGGACAGTTGGTGGAACAGCTTGGTGGTAAACAAGAGTCCCTAGGATCCTGCTGTGGCTCGACTGTCATTAAGTCATTCGAACGCTGAATCAGTCTTCTTTGAAAAACAATCTAGAACCAAAGGACACATCCATAAGGGGACACCTCGACATCCAATTAAAATCTGGTTGATCTCATCCAGGCGAACCTTCTAAGCAATACATTGCTGCCTATAGTTCTGCTCTCGCAGCCCGCTGTGTCCAATTGAGCATGCAAGACTACTTTGCTGCAGTCCAGCAATCATGTATCATTTGAGCCAGTGGGGCTCTGAAGTCTACCAGGAAGGCTAGCAAGATTTCACTGGCCAAATCCCACAAAGAATAGGTGTACCTACCGAAAAGGCATTCCACAATCAAGGATTTTAAGGTCAAACTAGCCGAAGTAAACAATCTGTTTTACGAAGGAATCTGCATGTTTCGACACTCTAGCCATAGGATTGGTCAGAAAGGCATTATTCGTTGACTCCAGTATCACAGGTGCCTTGTCAGGAAACGGGGATCACCTATGTCACCTGGCAAGCACAGCTTGGACTAAGTGGACATAAAGGTGTCTTTAAGAACATTGGTGAATGGCAATAATGGCTCAAAAGACGGTGGACCTGGTTTAAGGATCCCAGTTAACACGCTTGCATTGGTTTCAAAAGTAAGCAACTGTACATCAAGCATTTCTGCTGCCCTTCACACACTACTGTGAAAGAGGAACTTCCTGCCGTTGGTGGCCCAGGTGCTTGAGTCCAGCATAGCCTCTCGCCTCCGGGGAGGAGTCTAGTACACTGGCATTTTGTAAATCAAGTATAGCCCATGATCAGTATAGTGAAAGGGTTCGAGGGGCTGGTTAGCAGCTTCCTAGTCCTCATTAGTGTCGTGGGAAACATTTTACATACCCTTACCTGCATCACAGTGAAATCAAAATAAGGCCTCTAACCTCTGACAGTACTGGTGCTGAGGGAGAGGTTAGGGATTACAGTCTGGTTGCAAACTGACTGGCTTCACTTTTGTGATCTCACAGTACGATATAGGGTCTGAGCAAGTAGATGACGCCTCTAGGTCGGATAGGCCAGCGGAGTCAGCGCTGGCACGGAAGGGACTGGTGTGGATCCTGTGGCTGGAGGAAAGCATGAACCAGCATCGGAACAGATCTGGGAACGAGTTCAAAGGGGTTCATTTGGTGCTGAGGGAGGACTCAGCAGTAGAAGTCCAACTGGAGAACCTCAAGTCTCATTGGGGCTGACAGTGTGACAGAGGGAGCTGGAAACATCGGAAATACCTGTAGTATGGCCTCCCTGTAAGTAGAAAATTGCTGTGGGGTCAACAATAATCAGGGGAGTTAAAGGTGCGTGGGGACCGATCGCAGGACCAGATCCGAGTAAGATGCTTGTGGAGTACGATCCTTTGAAGCCTTGTGCCTCTTACAATCATTTTGAGTGGTGGGATGGGGTGGAATCTGGCTTTGCCTTTTTTGCTTATGGTGTGTCAACTTCCCTGAAGACTTTGAGCGGAAACATGACTATGCACAGGAACAACTCCTTGAAAGGAATCATAAACTGCTGAGCGACAGAGCAGGATACATTTTTCGACTTCGACCTCTATGTTCCGCAATGTAGAGCTTCGCCCTCCCATGCATGAGGGTGCACTTCTTGCACAATTTCACGTTGTGAGCGGAGCCCAAGCACCAAAGGCACATGTTGGGTGTGTCCATGCTTGATGGAGCCATGGCTTGGCTGGGATTCTGCCATTTTCTCTAAGAGCGGAACTTTGGAACTCCATCAAAAGGGATGGAAAGAAAGGATTAGATGTCAGAGTGCAGAGAGGTGGCGCTTTAATAGAGCTGTGCTCCAACACTTCCCAGGCAGAACGGAGTCACAGCAGCTCCAACTATCAAAACGTGGGAGCGTTGCTGATAAAATCATCTGGATCTAGTTTGGGGCCTGGGGACATTCTAAACATGAGGAATCTGTGGTTAGATGTTTTCATCAGAAATGGTTTGCATGTCTACTGGGTGAATAATGGATTGCAGCACTAACCAAAACTGGCAAATGTGTTTTTTTTGTTTGTGTGCAATGAGGTTTGTTCACAGTGAGGTTTGCCTGTAGAGCTTTGCCCCTGCACCCAACCACCTGTGGACAGATAACCGTCACTAAACATGGCTATGCTTAGGGCCTGGCATTCGTCCAGGCCTTGCATCCGAGCCCCTGTAGGTGAACAACCCCCGTTTTCAGCATTATACAATGGAGGGTGGTCCAGGGTCTGCTCTTTGGCCAGGCCCTTAATCTAACCCTCCACTAACTAGAGGGTATTATTACGTTTTTAGGTCTTATCAAAAGACCTAAGACCTACTGTGTACAATACCAATTTTAGAGTGGGTGTTGGGTCAGCCCATTGCTAGTCATTGGTTGGCTTTCTTGTCAAGGTCATTTTCTTTCTTGTTAATCGATGGATTTCCTTTCTCTTCATACTTTTCTCCCTCCTTTGAAGCACAACTATTTTATAGTGTTCCTGATTAGAAGAGTTGAATCCTGCTCAGAATCTGGGAACTACTATTTTGTTTTTCTTTCGTGCACGCCATGCCATAGATGGCGACAATATGCCAAGAATTAAGATAATTGTTCCATGCCAGCATTTTACACGAGACTGGCACCAGCATGCTATGAATGCCCACCATATACTTAGAATGACCACCATCAGGATAAACCAAGCATGGAACTATCAGTCATGCTTTCACACACAAACGTGAACTTTTAAACTCCCACATAGATGCAGAAAGAGGTGAAGTGGTGCCCAAAAGATCAAAGTACCCACTGATATCTTTCATCTCACTACGCTACCCTGCCCTCTATTCCTTAGACTCCCTTTTTTAGCTCTTACTGAGTTTGTCTCTATTCACCTGGCATTATTATTTATTATTATTTATATTTATTAGGCGCAAAACGGATCATCCCCGCGGGGATCTCTCGATGCCACAATATCAGACAGAGCAGAGCAGAGACAACTGATTAGTGACAGAACAGCCAGGTTTTGAGAAGTTTTTTAAACTGCCAGAGATTGGAGCATACACGGATGTTGTCTGGCAATTTGTTCCAATGGAAGGGAGCGAGATACGAGAAAGAACGGCCACCCATTCTGATTCTATTAATTCTCATGGGGCACAACAACCATCGATCACTTGATCTCAATTTGCGAGATGGGATATAAGGTTTTAGCTTCTCTCTCTCAGGTAAGCTGGCCCCTTCCCCTGGAGAGTTTTGAATACCAGACATAAAAGCTTAAACACTGCTCTTTTTCTGATGGGCAGCCAGTGAAGCAGTCGCAGGAGGGGTTCCGAAGGAGTTCGAGCAGGCCGATTAAGGGCTAGACGCGCGGCTGTGTTCTGCACAACCTGCAGCCTGGAAAGTAGATCTTCCCTGATCCCTACCAGTAAGGAGTTTCCATAATCTAGTCTGCTCACTAGAAGTGCCTGTATAAGGGTTTTTCTTGCTGAGAGAGGGATCCAGGGAAAGATCTTTCTAAGCATTCGCATCAGGCCGAAACATGTGCCCAAAATGCTTTTCACGTGTTCTTCCATGGAGAGTTTATCGTCCATTAGAACACCCAGATTTGTCACCAATTGTTTTGGCGTAGGGGGTTCTCCCAGCTCGGAAGGCCACCAATCTGAGGACCAGAGCTCCCCCGCTTTCCCGAACCACAGAATCTCGGTTTTGTTGGTGATAAGCTGTAGAAAATGCGCAGTCATCCATGCCGCTGTTTTTAACATGCCGTTTTTGAATTTTTCTCTGGTAGACGCGGGATCCGTATCAATAGTAACTATCAATTGTGTATCGTCCGCGTACGAGATGGTATCAAACCCAACAAGATCTAATAATGGTGGCCAGGGAAGACACATAGGTGTTGAATAAAGTGGGGCTTAAGATGGAACCCTGTGGAACCCCTTTGTCTACAGCCGTGGTCTGAGATATAAACAAATCTAGTTGGACTCGCTGTGTTCTGTCAGCAAGGAAGCTTTCAAACCATTTTACTGCCGTTCCGCTGACACCAATCTCTCGTAGCCTATACACTAGGATTCGATGAAAGATGGTGTCAAACACTGCTGACAGGTCAAGGAGAATCAACATAGTTGGTGTCCCCTTGTCTAGAGCCAGCTTAATCGTATCCGTTACTTCAGTAAGTGCGGATTCGGTACTATACGACGCGCTGAAGCCTGACTGGGAAGAAGCATTCCGGACTACCTTTTTTTATATCACTTATCTAAGTGTCACCAGTTTCCCATCACAACCCCGGAACTCACAGAATCAAAGTGTGACCTATGCGGTACCATTATTGATTGTTTTGCTCATCTGGAGCACTGGGGGGAGGGGGAGGTTTCACGCGAATGCCGGTCTTTCTTCTGTCCCAAAATGTATACTGTAAAATTGTGATGAGAACTTGTGTTACCGTATTATATGCAAAAGAAATGTGAAAGCATATCTGCAAAATGGCTCTATAATTTATAACTGATGAGCTTCCGATACAACATTGCAAGCCCAACACTTTTTTTTTTTTTTAACGGGAGATGTCTCACATGCTTTCTTCTTACTTGTAAAACCAATAAAGAAATACAAAAAAGTTACTAGTTTCTGCTGTCTTTCACACCGATCACCTCTCACCCGAGTCACTCTTTCATCTTTCTTTCACACTAGTCTGCTGCTATCATCTTACTCACCTGAACGTTCTAGTTTCTTTCACATCTGTCTCTACAAAACCCCTCTTTCCTACCTCCCACTCTTTGAGCTTTCTTTATTCACACATTTTTTATCACCTCTCTCATCTGTCCGTCGCTATCTCTCTCACCTGCCCATTATCACCATTCACGTTTCCCCTCACTCTTAGCTATCTTTCGCCAGACATGCCTTTATTTTGTTTTTTATAATCTGTGACCTTCCTTCCTCCTCTAGCTGGATAGATTTGAATTGGACTGAAAAGAAACCCCGCTGACAGTGGCATGATAATCACGCAGAGGCACCAGTATGTTTCCAAAATCCATGAATGAATATTTCATCCTTCCCATGAAATTAATGATAATTACATTCTGGTATTTGTAATGATGCGTATAAGTGATAAATAGGATTGCATGTCCTACAATGCAAAGAAGAAACCTGATGTGACTCAGCTACTGACAAAAGAGCTTTGCATGCAGCAACCCATAACTGCAAGCATTTTCACTTTATCTCCCTCCCCCACCTATGGCCATAGGCAAGCCTAGGAGACGTACTTACTACAAATGCAGCTTGGTTCGTGGGATAACAACCTCACTCCCACCTCCCAGTGTCAGTCAGCTGACTGTGCACCACATAAATAACAATAACATGATAACTTAATATCCATAATCTTATAGCCCACAGTTTCCATGTACTGTAATCAGTGCTGAAAATGGAAAACAAGCATTTGCAATGCAATCTGTCACGCCTTTGGGGCCTTATAAGTATTTAGCCATGCAGCACATTTTTTGCAGCTGGGGGGCCAGTAGTGGTTCCAACGGGAAGCAGGGAAGGGAAACAGTGCTCTAAAACAGACATGCTTTTTTGTTTTTAGTAGCCAAATTAAGAAAGGACATTATGAAATGCAAGGCCAGAACAATGACAAGGTAGATGGGTTACATGTTTGAGTCTGCAGGGGAAAATCATCTGTCATACCACGGGGGTCTACAAACCCAGCCCTGATATCTGAAAAACAAAATAAATGTGTTGGCTATAAAGGTAGAATCAAAAGTACACTAACCTGAATGTTTAATTGGCTTTACAGCAATAAAATCTTGCATTCAATCTGCTTGCAGAACCTATGCCAAAGGCATGCAGGGTGATTGTAACGCCCGTTGTTTTCGCTGCTTCGCTGCTGTGCTCCGTGCTGGGAGCCGGGGGTCAGGATTCCAGGACTGCAATAGCCAGCCTCCTTTGCGGCCAGCTTGCTGCCAACATCACCCGCAGCGCAAGGAGGCGTGCTTAAAACCCCTCGAGGGCTCCCGCAGCGCGGGACACCCGTTATTTTAGCTGCTTTGCTCCGTGCTGGGAGCCGGGGGTCAGGATTCCAGGACTGCAATAGCCAGCCTCCTTTGCGGCCAGCTCGCCGGCAACGTCACCCGCAGCGACAGGAGGCGCATTTCAAAACCCTTGACGAGCTCCCGCAGCGCGGGACGCCCGTTTTTGCTGCGTGCTGGGAGCCGGGTGTCAGGATTCCAGGACTGCAATAGCCAGCCTCCTTTGTGACGAGCTCGCCGCCGTCACCCGCAGTGCCAGGAGGTGCGTTTAAAAACCCTCGAGGGCTCTCGCAGCGTGGGACGCCCGTTGTTTTTGCTGCTTTGCTCCGTGCTGGGAGCCGGGGGTCAGGATTCCAGGACTGCAATAGCCAGCCTCCTTTGCGGCCAGCTCGCCGCAGTCACCCGCAGTGCCAGGAGGCGCGTTTAAAAACCCGCGAGTGCACCCGCAGGGCGGGACGTACGCTGGCGTACCCGGGCCAAGGGCAGGCCGGTTTGCACCCGTCAGCGCCAGTAAGTTTCAGGGCAGGGCCAACCCGTTGGCTCTCAATTGAGGGACATTGTCTGCAACAACTCACCTAATTATATCAGGTACTGTTTTCTTTTTCCTTCGGATACGGCCTTAAGGATTCGCTGGGACATCTGTATATGCTTTTGTAGCAATTTATTAATACCCTTTGGCGCCTTTGATTTATTGTTATTTTGCTATTCTACTGGCTCTGTGATATGGGTAAGCGCAAGGCTACAGACGGGGCTCCAAGGGCTCCGAAGGGGAAAAAATGCATACCAGAAGGGTCAGTGACGATGTTATCACTCGAATCGATTCATTTCTGTCAGAATGCACTGATATTATCTCCAACCCTGG
Organism: Calotriton arnoldi; assembly: GCA_963921515.1. Classification (NCBI taxonomy): domain Eukaryota; kingdom Metazoa; phylum Chordata; class Amphibia; order Caudata; family Salamandridae; genus Calotriton; species Calotriton arnoldi. Next base: position 714,293 of record CAWUFW010001043.1, read on the forward strand.
GATATCTAATCCAAAATCAACGGCCCATTCTAGTTCTCCACCAAAGCGAATGCACAAAATGTTTGAAAAGCCATTTCTGAAATCTCATGTGTCAGTGACAGAGGGGAATGACGGTCCGCCTAATTATGCCCACTGCGCTAAGTTCACCCAAAACTCATGAATCTCTAATGGTAGAATGTAGCAATAGATTTTCTGAACTTGCTAATACTGAGCCTGAACCGGAGAATTGCGCTCCGCTGGGGAGTGACTGCATGAATATTGAGACTGACTATGCTGCGGAGTATGATGGAAGTTATCAAAGAGTTAAAAGAACAAGTTAAAATCCTCCTTTATATTGTTGGAAATTTTGCTGGGGGGTATACCAATAATCACATGTGTCATTGTAGGGGAGAGGGGGTGGGAAAATCAGAAACGTGCTGTGTTAAGGTCAATCCTTTTTTTTGGCTCCCTAGGCCAGCATTGTCGCCCTCTAGACACAGGTGCTCAGCCCCACCCAGTCCCACATGTGAGATCACATGGTAAGGAAAAGATTGACGAACGGATGCCTCTAAGGAGTTTGTACGGGGGGAGATTTTCTGGAGAGTATGAGGCTGTAAGTAATGAGCAGTGGAGGGGGGAGCAGGGGTTCCGTGCACCCCCTTTGGCTAGTCAATGGTCACAAAATAACAGAGGGCCGATGGGGTGGGAGGGGGGTGCCTGTTGGGTCTAGGGAAAACAAAGAGTCCCTGATACATAAAGTTATCTATTGGTTTTGTGAAAGTAGACATTGCTATTCAATAATTAGGAGTTACATCTTAAATGTGGAAAGGTTCACAATTGTAGAGGGAACAAGATTTAATCCGGGTCTCTTTTGTCAGCCGTGACATAGTAGAGGGACTCTTGGCGGTTGAAGGACGCACAATCTCAAATGTACCCACTGTCGTTCAGCTTAAATTTTGTACTCCTATTGATCTTCTGAGATCCCAGCATGCGCAGACAGACAGGGGATCAGGTGTAGAAACTAGAGCAGTTAGTAGGAACCAACAGTGACTGAAGCACAGGACACTTTGCATTGTGGATGCAGGTGAAAATATGGGGGTTGAGAATTTGCTGTTGCTTCCTCTAAAAGATGGGGAATCTCCCAGGGATAGGGAGTTAGATTCTGGGCAGCTTAGCAGTTGTCTACATTGGCAAGAAGGATCAACAATGCCAGTAATTAACATGTCAATTGTTAGGAACTCAAAAGCAAACACTAGCTTAGATGAGGCAGAAATAATCTTTGAGCCTGTGGTGAGGATTGTCCCATGGAATGTAGCAGGATCAGCCAAACTTCTGCCTGATGTCGAGTGGGGAGAATTTATTGACACCTACGACATTTGTCTGTTTCAGGAAACCTGGTGTCTCTCACCATCCTATAGGAATGGGTACACATCCTTTTGTGTTGAAGCGACTAAGAGTACAAAGGGAGGGCCTTCAGGGGGATTGGGTATCTGGATAAAGACCTCGCTGCGATGTACCATTAGCAGTTTGCCCTGCAGTTCAAAGGATATTTTAGCCCTTAGACTCTTGTTTCCCTCTGGTTTGTCCATAAAATTAATGTATAGAGTAGAGGGTAGAAATAATGAAACAACCACTATCCACCAACTTGAGCAGCAGCTTTTGACATCGGGGGCAAGAGATCTTATTCTGGTGGCAGGAGATCTTAATGCTACATTCGAGCCATTAGCGGCTGCTCCTTATGATTTAACCTCTGATTTGGATAATCAATGGGGAATTCCCCATCTAGAATTGCCCAAAGTTGGATGGACACCAAAAGCAGGCCAGTTGCTGGCACCAACACTTCAATATGACCTTAGAGCCACTAATGGCAGGTGTACCTCAGACCGTCAGGGCAAAGCTACCTTTAACAGACCAGGTTTTTATAGTAGAATAGATTACTTCTTAGCCCAAGTCGAGTTATGGCCTGCCATTATGGACATGGAATTGATCGACCGATTAGATAGTGATCACAATATTCTTAGCTTGTTATTGAGTATTAAGAAAACCCCACATCTTGGAAGCAGGGGTCACTGTGATATTGGAGAACACCAGCCCACCAACAATTTGAGATCTACCAAATGGGAATGGGTAGCTAAAAACCCTGTGGTGTTAAACATTAAGGGAATTGCTAAAGCCGACTTTGAACATCTATCTACACTCCCCTCTACGGTGAGAAACGAAAAGATGTTACATACACATGAGAAGCTAGGGGTGACAATAAGGGATGTCCTGGGTAAACAAAGAAACAAGAAGAAAATCAGCCCTAAAACTGAGTCCTGGTACAACAATGCCTGTAGAGTGGCGAAAGGAGAGCTTCTTGCTGCTATTAAATCTAAATCACAGGTGCAGATTACCAAATTTAGAGCACACCATAGGGCTGTAATTATCAACGCAAAAAGGGCATGGGAAGATTCTCTATGGTTGGATCTGCATGAATCCTTGGTTAACATTGACATTAGAGACTTTTGGAAAAGTGCAGCTGTTGTTTCCAGGGGGTACAAACCTGCACCCGACTTTTGTATTCAACCAGAGGAGTGGGCTGCACACTTTAGCCATTTGTATACAGATACTCACAGGATGGAAAATGACAGACACCTTAGTTGTGAGTGGGGCTCTATTTGAGCCTAGTGATCTGCAATTTTCACTCAGTGAGACAGAAATAGCAATTAGATCCTGTGTTTCTGGACGTGCCCCTGGACCGGATAGGATACCCAATGATCTATACAAAAGATCTAGAAATATGGGGACCATATATCAACCTAATCTCTAATAGTATCCTTTCAGGTATAGAAATACCCCACTCATGGAAGTTGGCAGAAATAGTCACTATTTTTAAGAAGGGGGACCGTGCACTTCCGGTGAACTATAGGCCTATCAGCTTTATTGATTCCCTACAAAACATTTTTTTGCAAACAGGTCCTTCCCCACCTCCAAGACTGGATTAGTGAAGGGAACATTATTTCAGAGTGGCAGGCTGGTTTTAGAGCACAAGTGAGCACCCTAGACCAAATCTTCCGCTTCATGGGTATTTTTTGGAGGGAAGAGACTATCCGCAAGGGCAAATTATATGTTGCCTTTGTGGATTTGCGTGCCGCTTTTGACATGGTACCGAGAGCAAAATTATGGGAAGTCCTAAAAAACATGGGAGTGCCAGAACCCCTTCTCAACATTTTAATAAGACTTCATGCTTATACTCTGGCACAAGTGAGGTGGAGCGAAAATGGGGCTCTAACTGAGATGATACATATTGATAAAGGAGTTGGGCAGGGGTGTGTATTAGCGCCCACCCAGTTCATTAATGATGTTATTAGTTTTCTGAGCAGGGATGGTTGTGATGCTCCGAAAATAGGAGGGCAATGGGCCCCTGCTCTTCTTTTTGCAGATGATACTCTGCTCAGATCAAAGACACCGCAAGTGCTCTGTGGAAAATGTATTCTTTACCTTGACACTCGCTCAGCCATTTTGTACTCTTTTCCCCATCTTGTCTCTGCATACAATAGCTGGTGTTTAGGAATGTTCACCCCTGTTTGCCCTTTCTGTGCCTCACGAGTCATCTGACTCCTATGTGACTTCCCGAAACGAGAAGTTTCTTAGATTTTGCAGAAAGCTACGTTCTTCTCCGTATGCCTGTGGCGATCATTCAACCGTCACATGGAACAACTGCTATGTTTTTTCACGTACACCTCTCCTGACTGTCTTCTTTGTCAGCTCGTGCGCAGAGGGAAGGGGGGGTGGGGGTTAAGGTTATAAGAACTATGAAAGGCTCTGCTGTGTTCAGATTGCCTCCTCAGATAGCTACGGGTGTCTGCTGCTGATGCTCTCTCTCTCTCATGAGACTATAATAAATATCCTTTCTCTCGGTGCTCCAGTGTTGGTCTCACTTGGTTTCTGGACCGGAGGACGAAGGGTGGCTCTGCACCTTTGGGTGGTCCCTAAGGGGGGGGGCCCCCAAATCCACAATTGGCGCCCAAGAACAGGGACCCATCAGAGACGCGGCTGCCCAGTCGAGGGCTCTCAACGAAGAAGATTGAACGGACGGTAGTGGGGTGCACCTACGCAGAGAGACCTTCTGTCTTCGTAGCCACTCACCCAACTTTCTCTCCATCCGCGAAGACCCCCGCAAGTGGTGCCGTGCTCCTGACTGGGGCCCTTGATAGATTTTGGACGATTTCTGCAGTAAGAGACCACCTGGAGGACGAGACAAAGGATTCTGGTAGGGTCGCTGAATTGCGACACCCTTATGTTCTGGTTATAGTTCCGATTCGTTATTGTTTCATTTTTTTAGATTCACTCTTTGCAAAGATTGAAGGCAAGCGGGTAATGTGTGACTTTTTGTCCAATACAGGATTTTTGATAATAAGAAAAAGGTTTGGTAGAAACAATTGTAAACATGCCCGTGTGTAGTGAATTTGTACGGATATGCTGTTGTATATCCCAGTCAGATGTTTTGGAAGAAAGTCAACCAGTTTCCTCGGAGGGTACCCCTAATAAAGAAATGTACAGTAGTACGGTATTTCTCCCATAATGTACAGCACATTATGGAACAAATACACGTCAAAGGATAGGGATAGTACCTGGCCAAAATATGTCTCTTTTGACCCTCAGAAAATAGAGGCAGTAGAAGCCCAATTGCATAGGCGCAGATCTAGACAATCCATGTTTGATTCCTTGGGGTTATGGAAGAAGGAAATTATAGAAAGGGAGAGGAGAGCTCAGGCTCGATCCCAGAAGGCAGTATGGAAATCAGAGAAACAAAAATTGGCGGAATTACAACAAGAAAAGGTGGCTTCAATATTGCCTGTTTAGATCGAGAACACCGGCTAAATGCCTCTGGCCAGTATCCTATGCGATATACCCCTTGGCACAGTCAGACCCCATGAGGACGAATTACTTCCTACACCCCCGCCATCACCATATCACGTCCCTCCTCTACCCCCGCTGATGGACAACAACTTCCCGGTCCAGACTTGCGTCCCGACCCTACAGCTCCACCCCCATCTCACTCTGGCTCCCGAACACTCAGTAGATGCTCGGCTACGCACCCCGCCCCTACTACAGACAAAAAACACGCTTAGATCAATTGACCCATACCTATTTGAAAGACAATTTTACCCTGATCAAATACGTAAGGTCTATTCAGCCTACCCAAACCACTTGAAGAATTATTTTGCTTGTAGACTCGCATATGAAGTGATTACCTTATATGAGGGACGCCATAAGGTTACACCAGAGGACTATGTTAGAAGGCTATACCGTAAAGTGACAGAAGGTGGAGCAAATGAGGAGGAACGAGATGCCTTGTTTGCGTTTATCTTACAAATGATGGAAGAACTAAGGAGGGATCAAGAGGAAGGGAAAGAAAGTGATAGTGGTGCAGTGGGTGGAGTGATTGAAACAATGGCGCCAATGAGAGAGGCGGTCCCAGATTTCGCTCCCGGCCAGGGGGACGGCACACAGGATGGTATAGATAACCCAAATGCAAAGAGCAGGACATTGTACAATTGGGTAAACACTCCTTGGCTCCGAGCGGACATTCTGGCTTTTAAGAAGGATTTACCAGACCCCAGAAAACCCTGCGGCATTCTATGAGGAACTAGACACTGTTGTCTCCACCTATACTATGACGCTAGTGGACATAGACCAGTTTTTTGGACTAATTCTTCCCCCGATCTTTGGAGACCCATTAGGAAGGTGGATGACGTAACCATGTTTCACCATACTTGGGTAGACTTAGACAGAATGGATAGAGACAGGAAACCTGGCGAACGACCAGCAGCTGCCATCTTAACTCTCCCAGCCCTTATAGTGACAAAACTCAAACAGTTAGTCCCGGCTCGAAAGGTGGATTGGACGATTATTAATGCATGCAAACAAAAAACTGACGAGACAGTATCCGATTATTTTTCTAGACTTGGCCAAGTCTTTACTGACTATAGCGGACAAGACACCGCTACTGACACCGGACGTCACTTATTGGTCCAAACATTTGTTAAAAGCTTACTGACCCCCATTTCAATGAAATTGCAGAATAGTGAAAGTACATGGTCCTCGTCTACCCCAGCTCAAATTTTGACAATGACACAGTATTATGAAGATTTGCAGAGTAAAATTGAAGAAAAAGAAAAGACTTAAAAGAAAAGGTCATGCTTTCCCAAGTCTCATCACACACAGGGGAGGGGAGGTTACAGAGGCACATACACTCCCGCTCCCACTTCACGGTCTCAGGGACCCCCACGGCAACTGTCCAATGATCAATGCGCTTATTGTAAAGAGACGGGTCACTGGCGTGCCGAGTGTCCACTCTTACAACACCAGATGGCAGGTAGGGGACGGGGTGCGCCTAGAGGCAGGGGCAGAGGAGCACCGCCACCCTCCCATGGACACCGCTCAAATGTCTTTGACACTACCCGACAGGCTAATGCCCAAGATTTTACTGTTGATCGCTTCCCGATCTAGACTATGCATGAGACAGCCAAGGGCAGGGGAAGGAACCAGTGGAACTACTTGTTGACCAAACAGGCCCCTATATCACAGCTGCAGTGGTTGGCACCGAGGGTAAATTTTTGTTGACACTGGGGCTCTAGGAGTGCCCTGTCCAAGAAACTGATTCCGAGGGCACCCCTGTCTGGCTTATCTGTCACTTCTGTAGGATTTAACGGCACGCCTCTATTAACCCACTGTCCTCGGAAATACCCCTTGGACATTCATGGTAACACTGTTATGGCCTCCTTTCTATTATCACCTAACTGTCCAGATAACTTACTGGGTCTTGACCTCCTGAAACTATTATAGAGCCACCATTAGATGTTCTCCTGACTCAGTTCGAAGTCATATTGTTTGATAACGATTGTGACTCTGGTTATGTGTCCCGCTTGTATCGCCTTCTTGACTCTCCCGACTCCCACTTACAAGGCCTGGAAGAGTTACCAAACACTTTGTGGGCCACTTCTGACACCGATGTAGGACACAGTTATGGACCCTGTGTGCATCACGGTCAGGGCCAATGCACCTTTACCCAGACTTCCCCAGTACAAAATATCTGCAGAGGGTGAACAAGCACTGTACCTCATTATACAGGACATGATAAAAGCTGGAGTGGTTGAGGAGGTTCGCTCTAATGTGTGCAACAGTCCTATTTTACCTGTTTTGAAACGCTCTTCTGACTCTGAGAGAGTATACCGTTTTGTTATTGACCTCCGGGCCATCAAACAACAAAATAGTAATACCTCAGTTCCCAGTGGTATCCGACATCACCACCATTTTGACCAGGATTCCCTCAACAGCTACCACCTTTACAGTTATTGATCTTAAAAATGCCTTCTTCTCCATTCCCATCCACCCTGACTCCCGCTACCTTTTGGATTCACCCTTCGAAATAGATCCTACCGCTTCTGTCGCGCCTCAGGGGTACACGGAAAGCCCTAGCATTTATAGCCAAGCCCTAGAAGTCAGCTGGACCAAACACACCTTCCTAAAGGCACTGTCTTGGTCCAGTATGTTGATGACATTGTTAGCAGCAGACACGCCAGCACTTGCTCGCACTGCCTCCCTTGCCACTTTGCATTTTCTTGCATCCAATGGTCATAAAGTGTCCAAAAACAAACTTCAGTATTATAAACAGCAGGTGACCTATCTCGGCCACCTACTGTCTAAGGAGGGACGTACACTACACAGCTGACCGTATTCATACCATATTACAACTACCTGTCCCTACCACACAGAAAGACGTTCGGGCACTTATTGGCCTCACCTTTTTGTCGGCAGTGGATTCCAAATTTTTCCCTTATAGTCAAGCCCCTTCTTGCACTGCTTACCAAGGATACCCCCACACCTTTTCCATGGACACAAGAACATCAACAGGCCTTCCATGACCTTCGCCAGGCCCTCTGCTCCGCACCAGTGTTAGGAACTCCTGACTATGACAAACCTTTCAGCCTCTATACTCATGAACGATCTGGTTGCGCTCTTTCGGTCCTGGCCCAGACTCATGGTACCAAACAGCGACCTTGTGCTTATTTTTCTGCTACCCTGACCCTGTGGCCCGGGATTGCCCTCTTGCCTTAGAGCGGCTGCGGCTGCAGCTGTTTCTATACGTCAAAGTGAAGGCATTGTTCTGTGACAACAAAATGACGGTTTTAGTCCCCCACTCAGTAGACATATTGCTCAACCAGACTAAGACTCAGCACCTCACCAGTGCACGTCTGACTGGGTATGAACTAACGTTGTTGGCACCACAAATCACGCTGAAACGATGTACCACACTGAACCCTGCTACATTGTTTCCCACCCCGGACCCTGACACCGCAGACTCCCCACCGCATGATTGCTTATTTCACAAAGAGGAACAGACAAAAGGGCGGATAGATCTCAAAGACACCCCTTTACCAGAAAGCGATGGACAACTGTGGGTAGACGGGTCCTGCATGAAATTACCAGATGGTGCCACCTCTGTGGCCTATGCTGTTACCACCACTCATACTGTTGTAGAAACGGCCCGCATACCCCCAGAAATCTGCTCAGGCAGCAGAACTGATAGCTCTCACCCGTGCCTGTATCATTGGTAATGGACCTAGCTGTTACCATCTACACAGATAGCCAGTACGCCTCGGGTGGCACACAACTTTGGCATACTGTGGAGGGAGAGAGGATTCTTAACATCCCATGGTACCCCTATTCTGCACGGTGACTTAGTTACAGCACTACTCCAAGCCTTAACACTGCCACGCAAGCTAGCCATTGTTAAATGCACCGCACACAAAAAGATAACGGATGATGTGGGCCGAGGGAATGCTTTTGCTGATCAAACAGCACGACAAACAGCGCGAGATAGACAATACACCCCTATGTACGTAGTAAAATCCCAAGCAGAAAAATGGCACGATGCCAGACAACAGGTTAGAGACATTCAAAGCACAGCAACCAAAGAAGAACTTCAAACCTGGGAACAGGAGGGCATGTTGGATGAGGAAAACTGTTGGCGCTCCAAAGACACGAAATTATGGAAGTTACCAAATGCCTACCTCCTCCCATTATTGAACATGACCCATTTACCAGCCCATATAGACGCCACCTCAATGACTAAAATACTACAGGGAGTCTGGGACAATGCCCAACTACGCCCGGCGGCCACTTGATTGGTCCAACAGTGCCTAGTTTGCCTTCGCCACAACATAGGAAAAGGAACAAAAGTACTCCTGCAGGTCTCCGCTATACCCACCTCTCCTTTGAAGTCCTTCAGATGGACTACATCCAAATGGAAAGGTGCAACAACCTCAAGTATGTCTTGGTGGTCATCTGCGCATTTAGCAAATGGGTGGAGGCCTACCCAATAAAAGATAACACCGCCCTTACCACTGCAAAAGTGCTGTGGAAAGAATTCCTTCCCGATATGGTCTCTGCCGGGTCCTCTGGAGCGATAGCAGGAGCCATTTCATTGGGGAAGCCATCAAACACTTGTTGGCAGGGTTGGGGGTCCGCCAGAAATTTCATGCTGTATTCCATCCTCAATCAGCAGGTCTGGTTGAACGTTATAATGCCACCATCAAGCGCCAAATTATCCAAAATAGTGGAGACAACAGGCTTAAAAATGGCCTGACGCCTTGCCTCTGGCCCTTTTGTCTATAAGATCTGTACCACATTCCCGCACATCATTGACACACTATGAGATTGTTTTCGGACGCCCCATGAATGTATGGGGTGCCCCTTCTGCTACTTCATTGTCTGATTCCCCTTGCGAATTGTTGAGTGACTATTTGTCCATACTTACCAAAACATTGTCCTCCATACACCAACAGGTCCTGGGAAGCTCTGCCTGACCGATCCAAAGGACCTGGGCACGCCATCCAACCGGGCGACCACGTGATGGCACGAAACTTTGCTCGGAAGAAGACGTTGGAACCCCCGGTGGAAAGGTCCTCCTGGTCCTCTTGACGACTCCGAACAGCGTTGCGGGTGGAACGGTAGAAAGTCCTGGGTTCATGCCACACATTGCCGGAAGGTGCCCAGCTTTATGCAGACTGGACCAACTCTTGACCACCTACAAAGACATCCTGAAAACGACCCTCCTGTGTGTGACATTACTGAACCGGAACTGGAACTCTTTGAAGATCAAACAGCTCCTGGTAAGCACAGGTACTATCTCCGACCCCGCACCACCCCCGGGTGCTCCGGCGACAGGACAGGTTGGTTCAGCCATAGTCGCGAGGGCGGTAGTATAGTCTGGAAGGGTGGATCGGTGTTCCTTCTAGTGGTTCAATGAGAAGCCTAGCCAGTGAAGCAACCACCAGCTACCGGCGACGCTTAGGCAGTACCTTCTTGGCCGACAGCCGTAGAGCCCAAGAAGAATGGGTCAGAAAAAGGAGGACAAAGTCCGAAGCAGAGAAAGACACAGTTACTGAGCAAATTGTACAGCTGCAAAAAACATTTTTTTTTACTATAGTCCTTTCCCTCGTTATCATCTTCACCATCCTCTTCTGGATCATTGAGGAAGCAGCACCAGCAAAAGACACAGTATTACCACTGCCGACGGTGTCTCCAACAATACCAGAGCATCACCATTTCACGCTTCACCCACATCAAGCAGTGCACCGGGACACGTTCAAGCACAATGCCTTTGTTCAAAGCTTACACCAAATGCATCAGGCTATCAATACCACTTGAACTGTTGGGTCTGCGGAATGTTGCCCCACATCCAGCAGAAGGTGCAGGTACGCCCTTCCTCCCATTGCCATTCTCCCTCAATGGGTCCTGTCATGCCTGGCGAGAAAGACTATGGGCCAGACGGAACAAAACGGCATACAATTTCTCATCATGTACAGCAGCTTGGGGGGGCCGAACTAATGGCACAAACGGCACCAGAGAAGAAGAAGAAATAGTGGGACATCAAGGGATGTTGCTAATGAAAGATCCGATCAGAATGAAAAAAAAAACAAAAAAAAGACTGTGCTCTACGTTATTCCCGTCCCTGGACATCCATCAACAAGGGTCTATACCAGTTGCCTTTAGCAAATGCACTATCACCACCAACACTACCAATGCCACCGGAGGGGGGAAATCGGCGCGATATCGGCTATGAGTGCCTACTTCATCTGTGGAACAACTGCGTATTACCACCTCCCTGAAAACTAGTCCGGCAGCTGCTACCTGGCCTTCCTCCTGCCACCGGTGTTCATTGCTCCTCCTGATTACCATAACAACTTCATGAAAAGGCGTGCCCCAGCTCGTCAAGAGAGATCCTCGACACGTCCTTGGTGGATCAGACAGAAACGACGTGGGAGCAATTCTACCGACTTCAACAAAGGCTTTAACCAAGGCTGCTTCTTCTTATCGGTCCAGTACAAAAACAGCAAACTGATTCGCCGCCTCACTAGGACATTGGAGGCTGTGATAAACCAGACGTCCGCGGCACTGGGTAATTTGGACGCAAGAACAAACAGCTATCAGGACCATGACTTGGCAGAACAGGCTTGTTCTTGATGTGGTATTGGCTGACCGCGGAGGAGCATGCCGCATCATAGGGCAAGCTGCTGCATATATATACCTGACAACGCCTCTGTCTGTACTTCTGGCCATAAAGAAGTTGCACCTACTGGCCTCCGAATTGCATCAGGAGCCGGGAACATGGACATTGAGCGGATGGTTCTGGGGTCTCCCGCTTACATGGGGCTGGAAGATACTCATGTTTCTCCTTATTCCTGTTGCGCTCTCTTTGTTGCTGCCTTTGCCTGCACTGTGGGCTTCCTTGTGCAGTTTGTGTGCTCAAGCTCTCAAACCTCACCCTATCCATGGCCACTCCGAAAATGACAAAATTATGATGGCCCAACAGATACAAGAATTGATGGACATTATTGTTGACTAAATTGCTTTGCTCCTGTCAACAGGGAGGGACTGTGGAAAATGTATTCTTTACCTTGACACTCGCTCAGCCATTTTGTACTCTTTTCCCCATCTTGTCTCTGCATACAACAGCTTGTGTTTAGGAATGTTCACCCCTGTTTGCCCTTTCTGTGCCTCACGAGTCATCTGACTCCTCATGTGACTTCCCGAAACGAGAAGTTTCTTAGATTTTGCAGAAAGCTACGTTCTTCTCCGTACGCCTGTGGCGATCATTCAACCGTCACATGGAACAACTGCGGATATGTTTTTTCACGTACACCTCTCCTGACTTTGTCTTCTTTGTCAGCTCGTGCGCAGAGGGAAGGGGGGGTTAAGGTTATAAGAACTATGAAGGCTCTGCTGTGTTCAGATTGCCTCCTCAGATAGCTCACGGGTGTCTGCTGCTGATGCCTCTCTCTCATGAGACTATAATAAATATCCTTTCCTCGGGGCTCCAGTGTTGGTCTCACTTGGTTTCTGGACCCGAGGACGAAGGGTGGCTCTGCACCTTTGGGTGGTCCCTAAGGGGGTTGGGGGGGGGGGGGGGAAATCCACAGCTCCAACAGCTGTTAAATGATTTCCAGACATTCTGTTTGGGTTGGAGCAAAATAGCTCCAAAACTACATGTATGCTTTTTTCATCTAGCATAAAGACTAAATGCAAGAAGCACCTGTATGTAGGTGGTGACCTCCTAGAACTAGTGACAGAGTTTGATTACCTGGGCATCAAACTCACACAGAATATGAGCTGGGTCCCACAACTGGACAAAGCACAGTTAACCCTGATTCATCAAACGGCGAACACATTGAAAATCCACAGGAAAACCGTATCCAGAAAGCTGGCACCAGCGCTGGAGATTTATAATGTTAAAGCTCTAGGTGCGACTTTATATGGTGCAGAGCTATGGGGCTGTTCAATCTGTAGTAACCTCTCAGTCACTGAACAAACAATTCTCAGATCCCTATTGAACCTCCCGGTGTCCACCCAGTTGATTCCACTCTACTTAGACCTTGGCCAGAAGAGAATCGCACATAAAATTGCTCTGCAGACTCATGTTTTGGCACCGGCTATGGTGTACTGCAGCTCTTGCTTCCTATAGTGTGGGTCTCCGGGAACCTATGAAAGCATCTTGTCTGGACAAGATTTCTTGGATGTCAAGAATGTTGGAACCTGTCTTTCTCCCTTAATGACTCCTCGGTTGCAGTACAGCAGTGAGAGTTGCTGACTCCGGTGACGCAGTACAGTGCAAGTGAAGTCCAGGTCCGGATTTTCCAGAGAGCCCACAGTGAGCTTGCAGCCAGTTTTTGTTGAGACCGAAGGAGAGAAGGAGCCGCCCGCCCGCGTTTGCTCAGCTTTGCTTGTCCGAATGCAAAACTTGCCTCATGCGGCATTTCCCTTGAGTAAAGTGGCGACCTGAGGACTCGAGGACCCGCGGAGGACTTTGCTGAAACGACCGCCGCATTTTGCCTAGTCTCGGCCGGAGAGTTCAGGAGGGCGTGCAACTGCAGTTTTTTCAGCTGTGTTCAGCTGAAACGTCGAATCACAGCCGTGGAGCAGCCTGTGTGGCACAGTGTGTGTGGGCAAAAGCGGCTGAATTGGTGCAAGAACTGTGCCCGGAGTCCCGAGCCTCTGATTTCCCAGTGAGAGGTTCGCGGCCGGGAGATACGTGGAGTGCTGATCAGAGTGCCGTGCAGCAAAATGTTGTTAATATTGCAGCCAATGTTGGTGAGTGCTGTTATTTTGCTACTAGTGATTCAGCAATGATCCAGCACTAAACAGGCCTGCTAACTGAAGTACCGGTATTACTTCTGCCGGTTTCTGGAAAATTGTGGCCTGTGTTGTGGTGTATTTTGGCGCGGTCGGGAGATACGTGGAGCGCTGATCAGAGTACCGTGCAGCAAACGTTGTTAATATTGCAGCTAATGTTGGTGTATTTGGCGCTCGGGGACCGCCATTAAAGGACAAGGGCACTAGTTGTATTGACGCGTTTTTGCTGGGTCGGAGGAGTCTTTTGCCATTGGTGATTTTTGGCACTACTTTGCTACTTCCCTGCCATTGCAGCCACTACTGCCATAAACTACTGTCACAAACAGTTGCACAATCAGTTGCACAATTGACAGTGTGCATTATATTACTTATTACTCTTGTCTCTCCAATTTTCCATAAAACAATTGGTGTGGTTGGAGGAGGGAGTGGTCCTAGTTTTGGGGGTTAGGCTGGCACCTGTACTAGCGAAAAGAACAACAGAACTTATTTTCACCGAACGGAATCAGCACTGACTATTTGTTATTCGTTTGTCTTCTTGAGTCTCCAAAAGGATAGACATTTTTGTGCTGTAAGGTGTATATTATGAGGTCAGAAAAGGAGCGTCCACCGTTCCCTACGATCAAAAGGAAGAAAAAAATACAACAAACCTCAATATTAGATACATTTAGATTAAAACAATTAGGAGACAGTCATTCTACTAACCCATCCAAGGTCCATATATTTGGGAAATCTGAAAAGTCCCCCTCAAAATTTGATTTTATGAAAAATCCAACTGGTGCCATGCTAACGCTGCTAACCAACTCATGTGGTCTTCAAACTCCAATTAAGCCAAAGGGTAGAACACTATACCATGCTCGAAGAACGAAGTTAGACAATTCGGACAGCTTGAGTTGGATGGGGCAGATGAGCAAAGGTCAAACCCTACTGAGGACACAGGCAACCATTGGGATCAAATAACGGATTTAGAGATGCTAACTATTTCACCCAGTGGGCATGAACAACAAGGAGTTCCAATCTGTAAGAGTCAAATGTTGGGAGATACTTATCAATTAGAATCAATCGGGCTGCCTGTGCCAATTCCAATTGAAGTTCAAGTAACAATTAGAAAAGCCAATGATGCAGGGGAGCCACCCAATCTGGCTCAAACAAAACAACTTGAGCAAGAGTCTCCAAAAGAAGGAATTAAGGGGGCGAAAATTATAAGGGTTGACAATCTTCCACCTAATCACCAACAACCGGATTTTAATCTATCTACAATTAATACTCTCCAAAAGCTGGACCAGGAGAATTTTCCAGAAAATAATAACAGGCCGCAAAAGAATAAGGAAGACTATAATAGTAGCACAGATCTCCTGCAGCGTTGGAGCACCCCGTATCAAAAGATGCTCGAATAGTAGGCCACATTTTATTAATTTATGTGACGAGGACACGAACAGCAAGGGCCTGGGAAAGAAGGGCATAAGGACCAATCATATATAAATGAACAATACCGCAGCCCAGGATTTCAACAATCAGGAACTCGGAACTCTGTAGCAATTTGGGACTTATTCTTTAAAACCTCGCAATTAACTTTGGAAGCTTTAACATATCAATCCAACAAAATGGAGGTGCAAATAGATCTCCTGAGTGCTATGGCATCTTCGGTAGCCGGAATAGAAGAAAACATTTCAACACTAAACAACTTAATAATAAGGGCACAAACCCAACCAACAGCTACGTATGCAGAGTGTAGTTGTGCCCTCTGATTAACAAACTAGCCACCATTCCTGATGTTTTAAAAACAATAATTGATCGATGTAAAAGGAAATCTATTCAATACCGGACCTCAAGCTCCCCAGAGCGATTGCTCTTTAAAGATATGATGGAACATAAAAACAATATTGTCGTCAAAGAAACAACAGGCAATAATACAAATGAACAAGAAGTGAAAAACCTATGCTCGTCACAATTAATATCTATAGACGTTGTTCCAGAAGTTCAGCTATCCAAAAGGCAGAGAAAAAACAACGTAAAGCAAGAAACAAAGGCTCAAAAATTATAAAAATGTAATTGCAGTGGATATAGTGAGTTCGAACAATGGAAAAATTTATGAACAAATATCAAACAGTGAAGTAGAAGTCAAAGATTTGTTACTAGCAAAACCCTTTTCCCTTTATTTTACAAAAAGCTAGCGGAAGTACAAACAGTTACAAAAAATGAAAGTTTAATTGAGCGAACTGATAGCTCAAAGCAGATAGATAAGGAAAAAAATCAATCAACAAGAATGCCGCAAATGGTGGAAAACAGAGAAAATGGGAAAACTAAGCAACTACAAGGGGTTACGAAAGATGCAAAGAGTGAAATCACCATAAAAGATGAAGAGAATAGAGATTGTTTAAAAATCTGGAAAGATAATAAATTATCAAGTGATCGGGGCGATGGAATAAAACAGGCACATCAGTACCAACAACTTGTACCGAAGGCACAGAGCTATTATAATGAGAAGCTAACTCAAGAAAAAGATGAAAATAGTTTGCAAAAAATTAATCAAAACCAGCCTGAATACAAAGAGGGAGCAACGCAGGTAATTTTAACCCCTGAATATAAATCTAGGGGTTATAATGACATCTTGAATCGAGGAAATATATTAAGATTGTGTAATGCAGTACCGGCTCTAGAAAAATTAGAAGTACTGACATAGAATCAATTGAATTTCTAGTAATTAATAACAATAATCAAGAATCGACATTAGTAACCTGGACAACACCTATTGCTGCTAATCTTATTATACAAGAATGTAACCTTTTTTTGGATTGGGGAATAAAAATAACAACTCCCCTACAACCCTCCTATCCTAGCCTGTTCGTTCTACCAGAATTCCAAAACAAGAACCAAAAAAGATCAGATATTAATCAGAAATACTCAATACTAAAAAACCCCATAGGTTTGACCAATGATCATGTCTTAAGATCTTTAGAGGAAAATAAAAGTGACAGATATTGTAAAATTGGGTTGGTTGACAGCTGCTTTACATAATCTCAAACCGGATTGACCCACTGTAACAGATGCTCCACTAAGAGGATTAGCGAGCCAGAGTGATAGGATTAGAATCTGTTCATGGAACATAAATGGCGCTCAAGCAAAGATTGAGAATGAGCAATTATCTTCCTTGTGTGGCTTTCAAATCATTTGCTTACAAGAGACCCTGGGCTTCCGTTCCTTTCAGGTTAGAAGGTTATAAGGGCTTTTATTCAATGGCCGAGAAAACAAGCAGCCATGGTAGATCCTGTGGTGGTTTGGCTACTTTCATGTCAACTGAGCTTAAAATGGAAAGTGAAATGGACGCGCAAAGCCTAAAGGATTGTTTAATTGTTAAAATACGTTACAAGGAACAAAAATAATTACAATTTTAGTAATAATTAAGGAATATATTCGCCCTGATTCGAATTCACGTAGAATAATGGCTAATCGCTTAATAACTATGATATTGCAGAAATTGGACAACGATATTCAACCTGAGATTATCATTACCGGTGATTTTAACATGAATATGCTGTGGTCTCATGTCAGAGACATTGAAATACAACAACAGAATTATATATGGTTCGATCCCTAGTGTTTCCCTACAATGGAGTTGAAGGACCGAAAGAACGTAAAAAATCAAGTAGTGCTTTTGTAAAAGAATTAGAATCTTTGGATTTAAGGGTGCTCAAAGGGAGATGTTTACAAGATTCGCCACCCGCATGGACGTACCAAGCAGGGGATCATAAGTCCAGAATTGACTATACCATAGCATCCCTGAATCTATTTTATAAAATTCTGTCTTACAAGATAGGGGGAACCGAAAGAAGTGATCACAACCAACAAATGATAGTTAAACTTAGATGGTTTAAGATGTGAAAACTATAAGACACTTCCAGGAGAGACAGTAACTGTAAATTATAAGAAACTGTACTGGTCGGATAACATCAAGGACTCATTCACAATTAGTGCACAAGCAATGGTTGAATCCTACTTTGAAGGAGATCTATCCAATGCTGTTGAAAAATGGTCCCTCTTACAAAGGAATTAATTTCCAGTCAATATCAAAAAGACAACAATAAAGGGCAGCCGAGGAAAAAAGTATCAAGTTCAATGGTTAAAATATCGCCTGAATGTTATATATTAAAAAAGAACGCAATAGAACCTTAAGACTGGTAAAGAAATACCCAGGTAATCAAACTTATAGAGAAAAACTTAAAAGGATAACAGTAGAAGTAAGGAAATTGATCTGGAAGGATAAAATGCAAATAAAACAAATGTTGTGGGCTAAAGCCTTATATACCTGTAAAAGGAGCAATACAAGAGACTTCTGGGTTTTAGTTAATAAATTGAATAGAGCCAGTAGGAAACCTACATCTTCAAACAGTAACGGAATCTGAATGGGTTACGTTTTTAGAGATGCATTTGAACCATATTCCGGACATGGTCAAGAACCACACCAATTGCAGTGCAAAAGGACTATGCGAAGAAATGAATACTCATACAATAATGATAACTGAAAACCAAGTATGTAAACTTATAAAGAAGCAGAGATCGAAAGGTGCCCTAGCCAAACAGGAGTCCAGCGGATTTTTACAAGAGAAGGTAATATATTGGTCATCCTATCTAACACCAGTGTTTAATCATGCTCTGCAATCAAGGTCTATCCCAGAATCGTGAAGGGATCAATAATCTCTCCGATCTATAAAAGTGGGGACTGGTCTCATCCTGCGAATTATAGATTAATTACGCTTCAAGATATTGAAGCAAAACTTTTGCATCGATTCTCCTTAAAGAGTTAACCGATTGGACAAATGACAAGCATTTAATTCCGCCGAACCAATCAGGTTTTATAAAAGGACAAGGGATCTATAACAAATATTTTAACATTAGGAATACTAATGGAAAAATATAGAACAAAAAAACAAGCACTATATTTATGTTTTGTCGATTTCAAAGCGGCCTTTGATTGTGTAGATAGGCAAATTTTATGGAGGAAATTGGATCGTTATGGTATTAATCCCTGCCTTTAAAAGCAATTCAATTGTTATACACTGAAACCTGGACGAGAGTCCGACTTGGAAACGGTTCAAGGCTGTCTAGGAAAATTAACACATCTCAAGGCTTAAAGCAAGGTTGCGTATTAGCTCCGTATTTATTTAATATTTTATCTGATTTTACACCAGCAATGAATAATGAATTAGCAGACCCTCCAAAGCTGGGAGAGAAACAAATATCGAATTTATTATACGCTGATGACATCGTTCTGCTAAGTCAAACAAGGATAGGTCTACAGCGATTAATAAACAAGACATTGTTATATTCAATGGAGAATAAAATGACAATAAATGAATCAAAAACTAAAGTAATGGAAGCCAGTACCAGGAAACTGAAAGGTAGTAAATATAAATGGTACCTCCAAATACGAGAGCTGGAAAAGTTCAATGCTATAAATATCTTGGCATACTGTTCGATGAGAATGGATCTTCTCAACTCATAAAACAGAGACGAAGAAAAGAGCCAATTGTTTACAAGGGCGTTTCGCGTACTTTATAGCTCCTTGGGAGGTCCAACATATACCCCATTACTAAAAGTAATAAAAGCGAAATTGCTTCCCAGTATTACCTATGGAAGTGAAATCCTTTGTGGTTCAGATTCTACACTATTAAATAAGGTCATTACAAAAACTTTTAAACATTTGTTTCGACTTCCTGCTAATGTATCGCCTGCCCAGATTAGGTTGGAATTTGGTTTTTGTAATCAACAGCAAGCAAGAATGGGTCAGTATGTTAAGACTTGGAAACAAATCAAAACTAACATTAATAATCCAATGTGCCGTCTTCTGTGGCAGGAGATGCAACAGAATGAAAAATTGTCATTCTATAAATATCTGCAAAAGGCTCTTGACGAACTGGCAATTTGCGAGATCTGGGAAATGTCTTTAACCGCACAAAGTTTTAAGAAAACAATTAATAAAGTAGTAAAACATTTATCCCTGTTGAAAGACAAAGAACTCTTTATAAAGCGATCTCATGCCTGGATGCTGGTACAGGAATACGCAAGTCTTAAGGTACAACCGTATCTAGAGATACCGTGGTCAATACAAACAAAAAACAGATTTATGAAAGCAAGATTCGGCGACTTGCCAGGCTTAAAAACATGCAGTGCCTTGGTAACGACCTGCTATGCCGTCTCCCTGCAGACTATGCAAGTTATGGGATGAAAATATTACTCATTTGGTCTGTATTTGTGCAGCAATGATGGAGGAAAGAAAACGATATCTGAAAAACTGCTTCATTGTCAGAGGGGTTCGTACATGTAGACATGCAATGGTGGTTTGTTTTAGACCAACGGATATTAAAAGGAATGCCAATTTTTCGAAATTTTTGATACTCGTAAAAAAGAAACTGGACGCCTTGTGAGCCGAGCACAATAAATCCGGAATTTTAAAATAATAATTAGGGACAATTTTCCTCCTATTTAAATGAATTTATAAACAGTAATGTAATTATTTCTGTTATTAACTATTTAAAACGTGGAAAATGTTAAACGGACTGGATGTTTTCTGCTGGGACCTTTGATAAAATTATTTGAATGATATTAACACGAATTTTAGATGTATTCGTTTGAAAATTTTAATTGGTGCGTTTTATAGCTTGTTCTAATTGTAAGATTTTTATTAATCATGCAATAAAATTTATTTGATTTGACAGTCAAGAATTTGCTATTTAAGCTAGGACTAGATGCTTATTGGAGACAACCGGAAACCCTTAGCCAGACCAATAAACACTGTCTCAAAGCTGTATATTGGGGTATTGTCAAAACTGATCACGAATTGCAAGGGATCACGTTCAATTGCTTTTACGAATTTTAAACTGACAGTGTCATTAGAGCCCACGATAGATGAAATTGAGCCCCCGCTAGCAAGGAAACTATACCTACAGTTCAGGTATGGCTGCCTAACGGTAAATAATTTTCAAAGAAACTGGTATAAAGCAGGAGAGAGGGTTTAAGTACATTGCCCCTGTTGCCAAGGGATACTTGAGTCACCAGAACACGTTTTATTTTTTGTCCCTTGTACTACTAATCTCGAATTAAATGGAGTGCCCCTCTTTGTAGAACTCTGGGAGTAAGGAAGTACAAGGAAGCTTGCAGAATACTGCAGTCAAACAAAGCATATGATTGTATTCTGTATAGCAAAGTTCTTAATGGCTATGTGGATCAGACGCACTAAGTACTCTCCTGACAGTTTCTAGGGTGTGATTTCTAGGGTGCACCATACTCTAAGGTTGTATCGTGGGCCCTGTGTTATTTTAAATGAATTTTGTTTTTATCTTATTTTATTGCCATTTTTAAGTATCTCATAATGAAGTTTTTATGTATAAATAATGATGTAATTTTTAGCCCTTCATCATGTTATCACAATGAACTTTCCTTTCGTACAAACGCTGATGCACTTTGATCGAACTATTTTTCTGTGACTGTAAATGGACTGAGAATGTTTAATTATAATGTTATGTCCTATTTGTATTTTGTGTTTGTAATTGTTTTGTTTTATGATGTACTTTTATGATCTATAGTGATCGAAACAAAGTTCTGTGATGATGATTGCAAAGAAGACCTTGTAAATGCTTCAGGCTTGCTGGCATCTTATGGTTGGGCACCATGCTGTCCTTCCGTGCCTGGTAATGTGCAATAAGAACACTGCAGGGTGCCTTTAGTGCAGGACCATGCTTAGTTGTGCATTGTTTCCACGAGTCAATGTACAAGGAGTGTGACGGGCTTACAGGGAAATATTTGAATACATTTGCACCTATTACCTAATCATGTATTCAATTTGATCATTACAACCCCATACCATTACTTTGGTCTGACCATTACTTCTTCACACCATTACTGCTGTCTGACCTTTACTTCCCATAGCCTTGCTTCAACCCGACAATTTAGCTGCAATATTCCTTTGGTTTGACCATTACTTCCCCACACCAGTACTTTGGTCTGCCCTTTATTTCTCACACTATTTCCACATGGCCATAACTTCCTCCATTCCATTACCTCAGTCTGACCGTTACTTCTCAACACCCTTACCACAGTCTGATCTTTATTTCAGTCTGACCTTTACTTCCCAGCCGCAGCGTAACTGCAACCTGAACATTTCTCTGCCAACTTCGATAGGTTGATTTACTTTTCCAAGTCCAGTCCTAGCCAATTTGGGAGTAAGAACGAGGTGAAGGTAATGGTCTGAGGCAATGTTCAGGTCGAATCACAGGAGGGGATAAAAAGAAGGGGTCCAATCCAGGTCTGTTTACTCCAAGCCTTGTTTCCCCTGTAGTGCTCACACATCTGCTTGCGTCATTTGCGCCCTGCCTGTTTTTTCTCGCTCCTCCACCAGCCTCAACTTTTATGTATGTGTCCTCTTTCTTAGAACCAGTAGATCAGAAAGCTTTGCAGTTAACCAAAAGGTGGAATTTATATTAATGTTTTATAAATAAGGAAATCAAACAGGAAAAGATAAGAGAGCGAGAGATTTGGAAAACGCGCTCGAGGGATTCAATTAAGCTGGTTGCCTCCAAATACCTCTGAACCATTTGTCTGGTGGTTCGTGAAAAGTGGCACACTCTTTTCAAAGAACAGGCGCTTCAATAATGGAGGTCACAATTATTAACATTCTTTAGAAGGATGGAAGGCTGTGCATTGGTCAGATCCCCATAGCAGGCACATAACCCGCTGAGCAGCCTTGCTACCCAGCCTATAAATCTGTAACAAAGTCACTAGCACCCACCTTCTCCTTTCCCCATGCGCACAAGGAGTCCAGAGGCGAGGCAGGCTCAGCCGGTAGCTGCGGAGATGGGCGGGAGGGAGGTTGGTGGAGTAATAATTATAAAATGGGCGCCGTGCAACAACATAATGCGTGGCGCCCGTGCATATTAAATTAAGCGGGTGCCGTGATCATGCGCGGCACCGGTGCATATATTAATTGACGCTCTGCTTGTAAAATGAAAGCGCGCATCGCGCACTGAATGTTGCAGGAAAGCATATCGTGCCTGCAGTAGTAAAAACACTTTAAAAGAAAGTAGTGCTTACAAACTTAAAAAGACGTACCGTGTAACAACCGAAGTAAAAGGGCCAGTAGCCATGGAAGGTTACAAATGAAGACAAAGCCGTACTAAGAAGGGACTAACAAGCCAATTACTGAATCAGAAGCCAGCATTTACAAAGGACAAAGACACAAGCCAATGAAAAATATGGGCGGAGAGTGGGCATGGCTTCTCTTGAATACTACACAACAGCAAATCTCGTAGAGCAACGTATGTGCGCTGACTCAGGCTCGAACTAAAAATCACTCCGGGATGCCATAAACTGGAGGTTAAGGTGTGGCAGTACAAACGGGTTGAAGTCACGAGGAACGGAGCTCCAAAAGGCAGAGTCCCACAGTAAACGTTTTTTGTATATATAAAAAAAAATCTGCTGCAAAGAAATTGACTGTAGGGACAAACTTGGCAGCAAATCCATAATGTCTTACTTAATTGGCCACAAACTGGTTGCATTTTAAAACCTCTTTTAAACCATCTTGCAGAGTTAGGGCACCTGGTTACTGAGATCTGCCAGCAATTTTCAGGGGATAATATTGGTAAGATAACTGGTGGTTAATGCACTTTCTGGAGATATCGGTTTTGTCTAGTCACAGTTTTGACTCGTAGTATAGAGGGCTATTTTATGTTCAAAGTTCAGTGGGATACCGCCTTCATCACAGAGAGAGATCCGTTTGTTACTTGCAGTTCAGAAATTAGAATCTTCATATAGCAAATCAAGGAGCTGCATGCAAACTACAAGTCATTTAGAAATATTTTTCCTCACAATATTTTGTTATTCTAAGATTGCTCCAAAGAGTTCCTTTGCGTAGCAATAAACCCATACTACCCCTCCCCGCTACATTTTTCTGGGAAATGCAGTTAATATCACAAGGGGAAAAAGGGGGTCTATGCATAATTTTTTGTAGGGCTTTCGGAACGATTTTCTTGGCAAGCATTGATCGTTCAAGAGTTGGGGGGGGGGGGGTCTGTCCTTGCTAAAGGACCATAGCTGAGGGGCTTTCCACATATTTGCTTTAGGGGTATTGCTTGGGAATGCAGATTAGGTACTCACAGGGTATGTTCAGTAGAGTGTTCAATGCCGTACACTCAATTTTACTGTCAATCCAATAGGGGAAAAGTGCTATCAAAATCAAATTTCCTATCGATTTGCACACTTTGCTATTGGCGTTACCGTCAATTATCACAACCTTTAGAACATGTCATCAATTATTTCAAATTGATTTGTGTGAGGAAAAAAAGAAAGGGGAAAAGACAATGCATATTACACTGATCTCTTGAGGGTGTGGGTATTTGATCATTTTTCAGTGCTTAAGTAGTCCAATTTATTCTATATAGCATTTCTGGGTATGTGCAAATACTGGCAGCAAAGTCTTTCCTTACGATCAGGAACTACCTACCGACAATGTACAGGCGTCCATGTTGTGTATGCGGTTTTGTTTTAGCTTACATTAACACTCCCTATAGTCAATTATCTTTATGCAGGACCATGCAGGCGACTCATATGCTTACACCGGGACATTGCATAACTATAACCATAGGTCAGCAACAACAGCTGGTGACGTCCAGTGTAACTATAATATCAGTGGGACCTTACAACAGGAGTCTGAAGTGATGGTAACAAACAAATAATTTGATGTGGCTAACAAAGCAGCTGTGGACTAGCTAGAAAGAAAAAGTAAGGTGCTAGAATATTTTGCGTTAAAGCTATGTTAAATCTTGCATGTTCTGTAAAGCATGTCTCATTGCTTGAGTGCAATTCTAAACCATTGTCTATTTATTATACCCTGAAATGTCTGTAATTCTTCTGAGATACTCTAAGGTTTTTCAGATCTTGTGGCGCCACTATAAAACTTCAAATAAATGAAAGTGCATTGCCTTAAAACACAGACTAGGACTTGAAAGAACTTTGCCAGATATAGAGGCTAAGGGAACTTTGATGGAGGTTGTGGGGATGTCTTCACAGCTGGTTGCCTTTCGTCAGGAATTAACATATCTTAACAATCAGAATGTCATTCTAAAGTAAATATGATTTTGGGGGTTGTAGAGTGCTGGTTATCTGTGACATCTTGGTTTCTTCCAGTGCCTGGTAATACTATGCATTTTTCAAGGGCAGGAAACGACTAAGCTGTCAGGAGCCATGCATGTGCACTTTCTACTGGAGATCACGCTGTCCATGTAGTGGACCTCTGTGCCAACTCCCCGTGCCTCTAGTCACACCAGAGGAATGAGGGGAGGCACCGGGCCTACCTGAACACATCCATAGGAAGAATGGGTTAGCCCTGTATGGTACACTACCACCTTGGATCCCAGTGCCTAGGGGCAGTGTTCATGCAACTCTAGAAACAGCAGGCCTACCCAAAGAGAGACACCTGGTGGCTCAAGTACACAGCAACAACTGCAGGAAGATTCGCAGGTAATAATACTAAGCATACAGTATTGGCATTATCCTATCTACAAGTCACAGTGTCTTATCGGGACAGGAGGGTGGGACACTGCAAGATACATGAGCAGCCTCGGGACTGGAGAGAAAGGCACTGCAATCCCGTAATTTTACTGGGGCTGGATTGGGGCATTGTAGTGCCTCTATCTAGCCTTATGGGGCTAGATAGAGGCACAATGGTAGCAAAACAGTGCATTTACACCAACTGTTGTCATTGTGCAGCACAGTCCATACATATAAAAACAAACGTCAACTGTATTGCTAGCTATGATCAGTGAATAAGTGGTTGCTACGCATTCTAAATTTTGCATGACAATAATATTGGTGTAGACATTTTGTGAACTCGGTGACTACATTACTGAAAGAAAATAGGAGCCCCTCAAAAAGCTTGCCTTTTCAGTAAAACTATAATAACGAAATGGTTACTTACCAGTAGGAGTAGTTTTGCAGCTTGAAGAATTTTCTGGATTTACATGCTGTGCATCATTTCGCCATCTAGTGGTTGGGTCCGGAATTGTCCGTTTTTTGTTTTGTTTGTTTTTTTGGTCGCAGTAGACCACCATTTGGTGCCAGGTACGTCCCCTGGGTGACGTCAGACGGTATCCTGGAGGTCGATGTGCGTGGTGGCCATCTTCGGATTCTTTTTTCTGTTTTTGTTCCTTTTTGTAATCCTTGAGATGGTTATTGAATAACTGATGTAGTCCTTTGCTTCCCCACCTGTTTGTTTTCCTTCTAGGGAGGCCGGGTGAGTCGCATGTGAATCCAGAAAATTCTTCAAGCTGCAAAACTACTCCTACTGGTAAGTAACCATTTTGTTTAGCAGCGTAAATCCTTTTCTGGATTCACATGCTGTGCATCAGATTGTGTAGCGGTTGCTCCCGTGTCTGGGAGGCTGTGGTGAAAGGAAGAACTTGCAAACAGGTGTTGAAGCCCCCTTTGTCCAATTTGAGCTTCCTTATTCATTTGTATATCCACACAGTAATGCTTAGTAAAGGTGTGTGGTGATGCCCATGTTGCTGCTGCGCCAATGGAGTCAATGGGTACATTGGCCATAAAGGCTAGCGTTGCTCCTTTCTTTCTAGTGGAGTGAGCTGTTTGTTGGATTATTAGTTCTCTTTTGGCATTGGCATAACACAATTGGATGGTTTGTACTATCCATCTTGCAATAGTTACCTTTGTGACAGGTGATCCTGTGTTGGTATGTGCGTAGGCAACAAACAATTGCTTTGTTTTCCTGATTTGTTCTGTTTTTTGCAAATAATACAATAAAGCCCTCCTTACATTCAGGGTATGGAGGCTTCTCTCTCCTTTAGTCTTTGGGTTTTTAAAGAAAACCGGGAGGAGAATGTTTTGATTTAAGTGATACTTAGATACCACTTTTGGCACAAACTGTGGGTTAGTTTTTAAGATTACTTTATCTTTGTGGATTTGTAAGTATGGTTCTTGAATTGTTAATGCTTGCAGTTCACTTACTCTTCGTAGTGATGTTATTGCAATAAGAAAGGCTGTCTTTAGAGTAATGTGTTTTAGGTCCCCTGTATGCATGGGTTCGAAGGGCATTGCCATTAGTTGAGATAGTACTGTATTTAAGCTCCATGTGGGTACTGGAGCTGCTCTTGGTGGGGCAATTCTTTTTGCTCCTTCTAAAAATCTTTTGATTACTGGTCTGGTAAAGAAGTTTTTGCATGATTTTCCTCTTGTGTATGCCACTATGGCAGCAAGGTGTACTTTAATACTCTAGTAGTTGATGTTGCTGTCCAAGAAGTAAGTAAGGTATGTAATAACTGTTTCTTGTGTGTTGATTGAACTGTTTTTCTTGTTAGCGGTGCACCATCTGGTATATCGCTTCCATTTTGCTGTATAGCATTTTCTTGTTGACTGTTTCATTGCCTCTTTTAGTATTTCCATGGTTCGCAGAGGCAGATTGAGGTGTCCAAATTCTATGTATTCAGGCGCCAAGATGCTAGCTGTATCGTCACTGGCTCTGGGTGAAAGATCTGGCCCGGTTGCATTGTTAAGCAGGTCCTTTTCTGCTTTGATCTTGATCCTTTCTCCCCTGGATAGTTTTAGGAGGGTTGAGTACCATGTTTGTCTTGGCCATTGAGGGGCAATGAGAATCATATTTGTTCCTGGGATTATTGCTTTTTGTAACACTCTTTGTATCAGGGGTATTGGTGGAAAGGCGTAAGCAAATGTCTGTGACCAATTGAGTGAAAGTGCATTTCCCTTTGATAGGTGGTGTGGAAACCTCGAGGCAAAGGACTGGCATTTTTTGTTCTGCACTGTTGCAAACTGGTCTATCACTGGTGTTCCACAGATACTGAACAGATACTGTACTGTTTTCTGTTTCAACTCCCATTCGTGGGAGCAGTTGTTCTGTCTGCTCAGTTGGTCCGCTGTAATGTCGTCTACTCCTGGTAGATGTACGGTCTGTAGGTTGATCTTTTGTATTATTGCCCATTGCCAGATTTCCTGTGCAAGCTTGCTCAGGGAAAAGGACTTTGTCCCACCCTGTTTGTTCAGATAGAACATTGTCGTTGTATTGTCTGTTTGAATTAATATGGTTTTCCCCTGAATGTGTTTCTGGAATGCCTTGAGTGCTAGAAAGACAGTTCATTTCCAAAAAGTTGATGTGCTTTATGGAATCCTGTTCGTTCCATTGACCATGAACTTTCAGCTGGTTGCAATGCGCTCCCCAACCGTTGAGGGATGCATCCGTGGTGACTGTCACAGATGGAGTTGGGTCCCTGAAAGGTCTCCCATGTAATATGTTGTTAGATGCCCACCATTGTATCTCTGCTTGCACCCTTTGTGTAACAACGACTAGATCCTCCCAACTTCCTGTGGCTTGGGACCAGCTGTTGGTAAGCCATTCTTGAAATGGTCGCATATGTAGACGAGCGTGAGGGATAAGTGGGATGCATGATGCCATCATGCCTATTAGTTTCATGACCTTCCTCACTGTCAGAGCCTGACCCCTCTGGTAGAGGGTGTTTTCTTGATGGATTGCTTGTATCCTGGTGTCTGTGGGGTATGCCTTTGCTTTCACTGTATTTAATCTTGCTCCCATGAAGGTTTTTTCTCTTTCTGGTGTTGTCAACAATTTTTTGTGGTTTATTGAGAAACGCAGTGTCTGTAGCGTTTTGATTGTTTTTTTAACATGATAGTGACATGTTTGTTTTGAATGCCCCCTTATGAGCTAATCGTCTAGTTAGGGGTAGACGTGGATTTTTCTCTTCTCAGGTGTGCCGCCACTGCGGCCAGACATTTTGTGAACACCCATGGAGCTGATTTTATTCCGAATGGAAGTACTCTGAATTGGTAGTGTGTTCCGTTGTGCAGGAATCTTAGGTACTTCCTGTGTTTTTTGTTCATGGGGATATGTAAATAGGCGTCTTTGAGGTCTATTGTTGCCTAGTAATCCCCCTTTTGAATTTGTGGGATTATTTCCTGGAGGGTACACATTTTGAAGCGTTGTGTTAGTATGAACTTGTTTATGAATCTTAAGTCCATGATTGGTCTTAGAGTTAGATCCTGTTTGGGTATTAGGAAATATGGTGAGTAGTTTCCTGTAGAACCATTCTTGTTTCAGTACTTTTTCTATTGCCTGCTTTAGGCATAGTTCCTTGATCTCTGCGTTTAGCAGTGTTTGTTCTGATCTTATCAATTTTCTTTCTTTTGGTGGGTTTGCAGGTGGTATTTTTGTTAGCTCTATGCAATACCCGTATTTTACCAAATTTAATAACCAATTGTCTGTTGTGATCCTTTCCCACTGTCTGTGGAAAAAGGATATCCTTCCCCCCCACTGGTGTCTTGTGTGGGTCCTTTTTTGTGATTGAGTCAGTTAGAACCATTTCCTCGTCCTCTAGAGGATTGGCCTTTTCCTTGGCCATTGCCTCTTCCTCGAAAGTGCTGATTTTGTTGTTGTTGCCAACCTTGATAGCTTGTCTGCTGACCCATTTGTTGACTTGGGTTTTGCCCTTGCGTTTGCTGTGACATCTGTTGTCCTTGACCAAAGGAGCCCTACCTGTAGGCTTCCTATTATTGAATCCCCTTCTTTTAAATGAACCTCTTTGCTGCAGGGCCCCCATTGCCCTTTCTGTTTCGTTGTCCTTCTTTATCTTTTGAAGGGATTCGTCTACCTCTTTGCCAAACAGAGCTTCTCCATTAAATGGTCTGTTGATGATGGAGGTTTGAACTTCTTGTTTAAAACCCGAGATTCTGAGCCAGGCACGTCTTCTCAGGATGGTTCCTGTGCACATCTGCCTACTAGCAGTATCTGCTGCATCTAAAGCGGACTTTAGACAGGTGTTTGCCACGTTTTTCCCCTCCTGGGCAATTTATTTCGCCCTCTATTTGCCCTACTCCGGGAGTTTGTTCAAAAACTCCTCTATCTCATCCCACTGTTGGTGGCCATATCTATTCAGTAGGGCATTTGAGTTAGCAATACGCCACTGTGTTGCTCCCTCCTTTTCTATCCTTCTCCCCATCATATCCATCCTCTTACTTTCTTTTTCTGGTGGAGGCCCGGTGTTGGAGACTGCATTTGCTCTCCTCCTGGCTGTGGTGACAATAATTGAGTCGGGTACTGTACTTCCCTGAATATATTTAGGGTCCTTTGTGGAGGGTTTATACTTTTTCTCCACTCTGGGTGTTACCCCCTTGCTTGAGGCTGGTTCATTGAAGGCTTCTTTGCCTTGATCCAGAATACTGGGCAGCATTGCAAGGTATTGTGTTCCTTTTGTAGCTGGTGCTAGGGTTTCGAGCAAAAAGCATGTGTCCCCTTTTTCTTCCTCGAAGGGTACGCCAAAATGATTTGCTGCCCTTTTTACCATTTCATTATAGAAAGCTATGTCATCTGGAGGTGAAGCTTTCGAGGGGTAACAGAAAATCTCTTCTTCTGGACTCTCTGTGTCAAGGTCATTCCACTCATCCTCGAAATTTTCGGAGTTTTCCTCCTCTTCAGGTATGTCTCCGTATTCCTCGGGCTCTTCGCCTCGAGATTCAGGGGAGTCGAAGGGACCTTCTTCTCCTTCGGCGTCTGCCGCGTCAACGTTCTCTGGTTCGGAAGCCGGTGTCTTTGGGATTCGAAAATCCTTCAGTGAGGCATTAAAGTCCTTTTTCTTTTGTAGGAGCGCTGCCATTTCCTCCTAGAGTCTTCTCCTTTTCTTTTCGACCTCGAGGGGCCTCTCGGCGTCGGAGATTTTCTTTTGTTCCCGACGTCAGTCTTCGACGGTGTTGTACCCTTTCTTGCGGGTTCGGTGTCGACCCTTTGCTTCGGCGATTTTCCCTCCTCTGTAACCATCGGTTGGGTTCCGTGGGGTTCTTTTAATCGCGGCTGACCTTCGATCGCCTTTTTGTTCGGCATCGGGCTGCCTTGTGCGCCTTATGCTCAGATCTTTATGGTGTCTTACCTTCCCCGTCTTCTTTTTAGGATCCTTCGCCTTCTTTTCGGCGTGGATTTTTTCGGAATCACCCTGTAGGACCTCGACGTCTGATCCCTCGTGCGTCGAC